>CM057451.1:1142765000-1143446666 GCA_016271365.2 Neoceratodus forsteri | reverse complement strand
TACGAGAGTGCATAAAAACTGCTCAATGCACACTCGTAACACAGTCATTTTTATGTTTGCTTGCACGCATGTGCAAGAAACATAGTGCCATCATCGGAGATTTCGGAGGTGTGTCACCTCCTCCTCCAATTCAGGCAGTGTGCTGGCAGGTTTCTGTAGCTTATCGTATTTTGAGCCGTCTATGACACGCCTCCAAAATGCAGTGGCATACAGTTGAAAGGGGGAGCTACGCTTGAGTGAGCAGCGATAAGAATTGCTCACGCGCAGCTCCCCAGCCGCAGGCGCATACGCCTCATTACGTATGTATAGCCGACGGGTGCCCAACCCCGCCGGCTGAGCTGCATCATCTCCTCCCTCCCAGTAGTTGGTGCCACTCTGGGAGCCCACCCAGCATGGCAATCAGTCATTTTGCTGACGGGGTGCCCAATCCCCCTGGCCGCTGAACGCCTAAAGTCCTGTGCCAAGCTGGGAGCCCACCCCAGCATGGCAAACGGTCCCACGAGGTCTTTTTTTTTTTTCTCTATTTTGCCGACGGGGTGCCGAATCCCCCATCGGGCTGAACGCCCCCAAAGTCCTTGTGCTTGTTTTGTACCTGTAAGACAAAACGGTCCAGCGGTGTCCTCCCAACCCCCCTCCCACAACCGCACCCACCCACTGCGCACCCAGCCTCCCCACACACCCCCCTCACCCCATAGTTACCTCCAGACTCCGGCGCAATGATCTTCGGTGGACCGGGAACACGTCTGCACTCTTCAAAGCCGACCGCGAACTAAGGAAATGCCGGTAAGCTGTACAATGGGCTAGATAGTGGGGTTTCAACTTTATTGCATATCTCAGCCATTTTGGGAATCTTTGCAAAATTTTTCAACATGGGGTTTTGGACCCCTTCTCATGAATGATGTCACTGTCATGGCGTTATTCGGGCCCGAAGGGTGATTTAGTGCAGTGACTGCGAAATCACCCTTCGGGCCCGAATACCACCATGACAGTGACATCATGCATGAGAAGGGGCCTAAAACCCCCATGTTGAAAAATTTGGTGCCAAAATTCCAAAAATGACTAACGAGCGTATGCTATGCAGTCTTACGCAGGTTTAGGTGCTCTATGTAAATTTCAATATTTTCACCCAGATTTTCAATATTGCCATTTCACTATACCTTCTTATGAGTAGTACAGCTGTCATTTTCACATCTCACCCAAAATGTGTTTCCACCCATGTAGCGCAGAATGGTGCAGTCAGTGTGCAAAATCAATGTACGGGACAAATTAAGAAACTTACAGTGACACTGTTCATGAGCAGAGGTCTTGAAATGGCTATGTTGAAAATTTGGTGAAAAATTCAAAATGACTGTTTTTTAACGCATGCTATGCAGTTCCTATGCACGCCATAGGTTTGCTAATTTTCAATATTTCCACTCCAGATTTTCAACATTGCCATTTTTCCACACCTTCTTATGAGTAGTACAGCTGTCATTTTTCACATCTCACCCAAAACGTGTTTCCTCCCATGTAGTGCACAATGGCGCAGTCGTTGTGCGAACTCAGTGTATGGGACACATTAAGAAACTCACAGTGTCACTGTTCATGAGCAGAGATCTTAAAATGGCAATGTTGAAAATTTGGTGAAAGATTTCCTAAAAATGACTGTTTTACGAGTGTGCGTTGCACAGTTCCCACGCACGCTCGTAGGTTTGCGAATTTTCAATATTTCCACTCCAGATTTTCAACATTGCCATTTTCCACACCTCCTTATGAGCAGTACAGCTGTCATTTTTCATATCCTGCCCAAAACGTGTTTCCGCCCATGTAGGCACAATGGCGCAGTCGGTGTGCAAACTCAATGTATGAGACAAATTAACAAAACCACAGTGACACTGTTCATGAGCAGAGGTCTTAAAATGGCTATGTTGAAAATTTGGTGAAAAAATTCCTAAATATGACTTTTACAAGCGTGCGTTGCACAGTTCCTATGCATGCTCGTAAGTTTGCAAATTTAATATTTTCACTCTAGATTTTCAACATGTCCATTTTATTAACTTCCTTATGAACAGTACAGCTGCAATTTTCATATGTCACCCAAAATGTGTTATCGCACATGTAGTTACAATGGTGCTGTTGTGTGCGAATGCAATGTTTAGGACAGATTAAGAAAATCACAGTTACACTGTTCAGAGCAGAGGTCTTAAATGGCTATGTTATAAATTTGGTGACAAAAGTCCATAAAATGACTGTGTTACGAGTGAGCATTGTGCAGTTTCCACGAGTCCTCGTTAGTTCATGACTTTGTAATATTTTCAGTCCAGATTTTCACTAGTGGCATTTTTCCACACTTCCTTAGGAACAGTACAGCTGCCATTTTTCACAACATGGCCGAAGTGTGTTTTCACACTTTCAGTGCAGAGATGCGTGGTCGCTGTGGGAAATCATTGTTCAGCACAGATAAAGAAAATCACAGTGACACTATTCATGATCGGAGGCACCAAAATGCCTGAGTTGACAATCTGCTATAAAAAATCCCCAACCTAATTATATTACGGGTGTGCGTTGCACAGTTTCTATGTACGCTCGTGACTTCACCATTTTTTTAAATATTTTACTACACATTTGCAACATAGCCATTTTACACCTCCCCATGAAAGAGTACAGCTGTCATTTTTACATCCCCAACCACCCCACGCTACACTCCTTTTATAGGGTACCACAGTTGTGACATTTCCTGTGGCAGAGCAGGAAGGGCAGATCAGTGGGGCCTCCACAAGGTGATCTCATTTACAGGGTACTAGTAATTTAACTTGTTATAACAAGTTAAACAAAGCACAATTAAACCATTACTTGCATTTTTCCTTTTTTTTCCTTCTAAATTACTCTGACTAGGTTACAAACACAGCAACTTATTTGGAATGGATTTCATTAACTGCAGGTACTGTGGAACAATTTTCAGAAGGATAGTCTTACAGGATTTAGGACACTGTCCTACATGCTGGGCCTTTGGAGATCTTAGGTCTCAGCTCCAGGTAGCATGGGCAGAGATTGCACGCCCAAATTTCATATTGAAGAGGAAATACATTATAAGAACCACCTGCCATTTCCCCAGCATCCAACAGAAAACCTCGACCAAGAGGGGTAGTTGGTCCAGGAGGTTGGCAGGTGGTTAGGAGGAGCAAATCAGGTGCCCCATCACTCTCTGCCTCCAACACATTACCTCCAAAACCATATAAACACTCAAACAAGTATCTGCCTCTATCTCTGAAATCAAATAAAGAGGCAGAAGACACTGCAGAGCAGGACACTGCGCACAGGAGCTAGCACAACAATACTCACCCAAATCAGGAACCAAACTAAACAAGCACAAAGGAAATCCAAAAACTTCTGATCATAGGAGACTCCATGATTCGGGGAGTTGATACCCATCTCCAGCCAGGGTGATGGTCAGATGTCTCCCAGGTACATCAGCATGGAGAGACACTGACCATTAGCTAAAATTGTTCACAAAGCAGGAGAAAACATTGATGTCCTAGTACACATAGGGACTAATGATCTCGCCAACCGGGTCAGTTGTGGAGACCAAGGAACACCTGACTAGGCTGGGTGACAAACTATCATCTATTTCATCCGGCATCTCCTTCTCTGAGATCCTGCCAGTCTGGGAGAAGGGAGCAGATGGACGGAAGGTCAGAGAAGGGGAGATAGGGGAGCTAAACACGTGGCTCAAGGACTGGTGCCAGGAAAAAGGACACAGATTTGTAGGGAACTGGCAACAGTTCTGGGAGCGAAAGTTCTTTAAATTTGATGGACTGCATCTGACTAAAGAGGAGTCAGTGCATTGGGGCGAAGTTTGACGTCTTGCAGAATATTTAAACTAGCAAATGGGAGAGGGTGCAGCACCCATACATCGAATGGGAAGAACACCCTCCCCTCAGCTAGTGGTCAAACAGGAATTCAGCGTGTTTGCTGTTCATTTGCATCACCAGGTAAGAAAAAGGTTTGTCTCCCATACGATGCACAGGGTAATGCCAAACTTCACCCAACAACTAACACACCAAAATCTGGCCAATGGAAAATCATGTACACAAATGCTCACAGCCTGGGAAATAAGATCCCAGACCTGCAGGCAATAATATCAGAGCCTAAACTGGACATAGTAGCAATTAGTGAGACGTGGTTTACCAGCAACCACCCTTGGGAGACTTTAGTACCTGGCTATGTATTGTTCAGAAGAGACCGAGGTGCAAAAGGGGAGGAGGGCCCTGTATGTTAATGAAAATATCAAAGCTACAGAAATTCAGAATACACATAAGGAGCCAGAAGAACTGTGGGTCACCCTGGAAACAGGAAATGGGACAGCATAAGAACTGGGGTTGTCTACAGGCCCCAGACCAGGGGAGGACATAGACACATTACTGTTAGAAGATATACAAAACATGACAGCTAAAGGGAGGTTCTGATAATGGGAGACTTCAACATGCCAGATACAGATTGGTCAATACCAGCAGGAACATCTGCCAGAACTAGACTCATAGTGGATTCCTGCAGGGGAGGGCCTCAAACAACTGGTACAGCAACCCACAAGAGACAGGGCTATCCTAGATCTAGTACTGACTAACAAAGAAGGGATCACAGATCTCCAGGTAGAAGGTCACCTGGGGCCAGTGACCATCACATGGTATGGTTCAATTTGGCTACTACATCTAAATCATCCCATTCCAAGGCAAAAATATGGGACTTCAGAGGAGCTGACTTTGATAAGATGGCCAACAGAGTTAAGCTAGCCCTGGCAAAAAGAAACACAGGTGAGGAGGTACAGGCAAAGTGGGCAAGCATTAAGGATGCAATACTTGAAGCAACATCCCATTGTGTTAGACAGAAAAGGAAGTGCAAAAGAAGAAGGAAACCACTTTGGTTCTCAAATACAGTAGCAGAAAAGGTCAGAGCCAAAAAGGCTGGCCTTCAGGAAATATAAGGGAACACAGCGGGATGAAGATAGGGAGGCATACCAAACTGCCCTAAGGGAAGCAGGGAAGGCAGTAAGGCAGGCAAAGTCCCAAACTGAGGAAACACTAGCACAAACAGTAAAAGAAGGTGACAAGACTTTCTATAGATACATTAGTGAAAGGAGAAAGTCTAGAGGGGTATTGCTAAGCTTAATGGAGAAAAGGAGCAAGTGAGGAGGAGGACCCTGTAAAGGCATCTATCCTAAATAGATACTTTTGCTCAGTATTTACTGAAGAGAAGGTAGGGCAGGGCCCACAGCTCAGCATCATGGACACAGGGAGGGAGGTGAGCACTACTCCCTTCACAAAAGAAAGGGTCCTACAAGAGCTTGCTAGCTCAGGGTGGATAAGGCAATGGGACCTGATGGCATACATCCCAGGGTACTTAAGGAGCTAAAGGAGGAACTAGCAGAGCCATTAGCAGAATTGTTTAGTGAGTCTCTGAGCACAGGAGAGGTCCTAGAAGACTGGAGAAGGGCTCATGTGATCCCACCACAAGAGTGGTAGCAGGGAGGAGGTGGGGAACTACAGACCAGTCAGTCTTACCTCAGTAGTGGGCAAGATTATGGAGGCACTCCTTAAGGAAAGGATAGTGCAACACCTGGAATCCATAGGGGCACAGGATCCAAGACAGCATGGGTTTACAAAAGGAAGGTCCTGTCAAGCTAATCTCATAGATTTCTTTGACTGGGTAACCAGAGTGGTGGACCAAGGGGGAGCAGTTGATGTCGCCTACCTTGACTTCAGCAAAGCTTTTGACACTGTTCCACATAGAAGATTGATAAATAAGCTAGTAGGCTTGGGGTGGGTCAGAAGTTGGTCAACTGGGTGGCAAACTGGTTGACTGGCAGAAAACAGAGAGTGGTGGTAAATGGTATACAGTCAGAAGAGATGCAAGTCACAAGTGGGTACCTCAGGATCAGTCCTGGGGCCAGTCCTATTCAACATCTTCATTAGTGACCTCGCAGATGGACTAGAGGGTAAGGCTTGTCTGTTTGCAAATGACACCAAGATCTGCAGCAGAGTAGATGATCCAGATGGGTGGGCAGAATGGGAAGAGATCTGGATAAACTAGCAGAATGGTCAGAAGAGTGGCAACTGGGATTTAATGCAAAGAAGTGCAAAATCATGCACATAGGGAAGAGAAACCACAAACCACTTATAGGCTGGGAGGGAGTTGCTAGCAGTCACAAAGGAAGAAAGAGACTTGGGCATCATCATCACTGATGACCTGAAATCATCCAAGCGGACCTCTAAAGCAGTAGGGTAGGCTAGGGGTGTTAGGGTGTGTATTAGTAGGGGTATCATAAGTCGTAAGAGGGGGTAATAATCCCTCTGTACAAGACATTGGTTAGTCCCATCTGGAGTACTGCATGCAGTATTGGAGGCCACACCTTCAAAAAGGACATTAACCAAATTGAGGCAGTCCAGAGAAGGGCAACCAAAATGGTGCAGGGACTGCATCAGAAGACATATGAGGACAGATTAACGGAGCTCAATATGTATACCCTTGAGCAAAGGAGGGAGAGAGGTGATATGATCGAGGCATTCAAACACCTTAAGGGCATAAACAAGGTGAAAGAGTCTAACATGTTTAAATATAAGAAAAATAGCAGGACAAGAGGACACAGCATGAGATTAGAGGAGGCCGATTAAGAGGAATGAGAGGAAATTCTTTTTCACAGAAAGGGTTGGTAGATGCATGGAATGGCTTACCACAAGAAGTGGTGGCTATGAATACAGTGCAGGGCTTCAAACATGCATGGGATAGGCATAAGGGAGCAATACAAATGACTATGAATAGATAGGTCACTGACAAAGGCCAATGGCACTTTTATAAGGTAGAAAAAGAAATGGGCAGACTGAATGGGCCTTGCGGTCCTTATCTGCCGTCAACTTCTATGTTTCTATGTTTCTACATCCTGTTCGGAATATTTTTGCACCTGTGGTGCTAAATGCCATAGTCACTGTGCATAAGCAGCTTTCGGCTACCAAACTGATATTCCCCCTGTTCATGAGGTGGGGTCACAAAACAAACATGTTGAAAATTTGGAGTGAAAATACCAACGAATGCCTGAGGTATTAGGCTTTTCAACTAAATCGCCCAACCCTCTAGAGCATGACAGGAATCAGGGGTGTGACTTGGGATTTTTGCCTGTGATGCTCATACCATTCCACACCCTGCAGTCACTGAGAGACATCGAGGTATGCCTTGGACTCTTCGGCCCCAAACTTCACCCCATTCTCCTATATCACACCCATCTCACCGTATTTCCTAATGAAATGGGGTGCGCATAAGGGCCAAAGACCCCAAGGAACACGTCACACTTGCCAGTCTCTGCAGAGTGGGGTGTGGTGAAATGACGTGGCCGTTATGCCTGACGACCCAAACGCACACCCCAATGCCTGTCACTCTCTGCAGGATGGTGGTGGGTTGGCTTCAGTTCAATACTTCACTGCCATTCCTATTACGCAGCTCTGTAACTTCTACACTACCACTGCCAATGCCAGCAAGCAAACATTTGGTATTGACAAATGCTTGTTTGGAATTCTTTCACCAAATTTTTAACTTAGGCATTTTGAGACCTTTGCTCATGAACAGTGGCACAATGATTTTCTTAATCTGTCCCAAACGTTGATTTCCCACTGTGAATGCGCCATTGTGCGCCAGATGTGCAAAACCACATTTCGGGCAAGATGTGAAAAATGGCAACTGTACTGTTCATAAGGAGCTGTGAAAAATGGCAATGCTGAAAATATGGAGTAAAAATATTAAAATTCTCGAAGTTACGACTGTGCGTGGAAACTGCACAATGCACACTAGTAACACAGTCATTTTATGGAATTTATTCACCAAATTTGCAACATAGGCTTTTTGGGAGCCCTCCTTATGAACAGTCGCACTATCATTTCGTTAATCAGTCCCAAAAGGTGATTCTGTGCAGTGACCACAAAATCACCTTTCAGGACTGAATAATGAGGTGACAGTGACTGGATTCATGAGGTGGGGTCCCAAGAACCCCATGTTGAAAATGTGGTGCCAAAATTCGCAAAAATGGCCGAGAAATGCACCAAAGTTGAAAAAACCCTATTTATGCCATTATACAGCTTACTGGCATTTCTTCAGTTCATGGTCGGCTTTGAAGGATGCAGATGTGTTTTGGTCCACCAAGATCATCACGCTTGGCCCAGAGGTATTGGCTTGAGGGGGTGTGAGGGTGGAGGCAATGGAGCGGGTGGGTGCAGACTGGGTGAGGGGAGTGCCTGAAATGTTAAGAAATAAACACTCTTGATTGTCTAAAATGACATCCTGATTTATCATGTTCTGTTGAAGCCACATCACTCTGCCCCTTGTGCAAAAATTCACATACCCATGATGCTTTTCACTGGGATGAGGCTTAGGCCTGACCCAGAATAGCCCGAGAAGGCACTATGCCCCTCTGTAAGGGTGGGTGGGGAGACTGTGGGTGTGCAGAGATCCTGCTCCACATACTGTATCTGGTGATTGCCCTACATCCACAGCTTATAATACTGCCCCTGTGAAGACCTACTCTCACCTGATCCCAGGCCACAATGTACACAGTCGATCTGAGGGAAGGGTTGGGGCAGGGAACACTTGTCTATGGGAAGCATTGTAGTTGTGTATGCCAGGAAGGGGACACAGAGGGTGGTAACATTAACAGTGGAGAGACAGCAGTAAATAGGCAGGCTTGGGCAGACTAAATGGGCCAGTACACCTTTCATCTGCTGACATTTTTTATGTTTCATGTAACACTTGCACGCCTCCACAAAAGCCCTCCCCATGCTCACTCCAGATCTTCTTGGGCCCAACCAGCCCACTGACATATTGCCTCCAGCCCACCTTGCTGGCTCAGATGTCAGGAGAGGTCCCAGAACAAACCATTAAACAAAAGTTCCCTTAAGAACTGTGTAGGGTAGCATCCTACAATTACATGTTGAAGTTATTATTAACTGCACAAAACTCTTACAATTTGACTATTTTATTACAGTTCTTACAGAAATGTTTTAGTGAAATATGTATAAGTTATGCAACATGTTATCATGTATTATGTGATTGCATGTTTTCTTGATCTTATAGATCTCATTCTCATAGTATATAGTACTCAGTGTATTATTGATCTATTTACTGTTTTATATTGTAACTGAGTGTATCAGTGGTGGACCCCATTGTAAATGAGCCTTGGCTCAGTTGGGCAACCCTTTTCTTGTCCTGCAAGAATAATCTATTTGCTTACTTACTTACTGTGCTCCACACTGCTCTACTAGAGTATGGGATCCACTCTGTACCAGCGCAAGCCCCTATTGGGTGATCAGTGCCTGGCTCTGCTCCACTGGCAAGTGCCCCGGCCCTTTGCACATGTAGTGGGAGGTCAGGGGTCAGAGTGCCCAGCTTAGAAACAGTACAATGGGGTGTGGGTGGTCTGTGCCCAGATATGTGACTTTGGTCCATATCCAGAAGAACAGTGTGGACCGGTCATTAGCGTGCATGTGTGTGCTTTTTGAAGCAGTGAACAGAAACTAAACACTCTGTAAAGCAACTCTTAAGATGATTATCCAACAGGTGGTTGGTTGTGCGTCCTTGTCCAGTGCACATTGTTACTACAACACCAGCACTAGTGAAAGAATGCAGCAACATCCCTGCTGCTGTTAACTGAGTTGATTTCAAAACACAGTTTCCGTTCTTAAAAACTGAGCCTTGCATAGATTGCAAGCCTTCCTCTTTAGCCAAAGCTGAGTTTGAGAAATGTTCTATTTCAGCTTATCTTTCAGGGCCAGAATCTAAGGGGGGGGGGGTATGATAGAGACCTTTAACTACTTAATTTGAGTAAGTAAGGTACAGGAGGGGAGTATTGTTTCAGAAGAAAAGGTGTTCAAGCTCAAGGGGACATGCAGTGAAGCTGGAGGGAGAGGGGTACATTCAGGAGAGTTGTGAGGAAGTACTTTTTCACTTAAAGTGTTAGATTCCTGGAACAGTCTCCCAGCAGAGGTGGTGGGGGTGAAAACAGTGGTGCAGTTCACGAATGCATGGGATAAACACAAAGGAATCATAGTGGAAAGGAAGGGGAGAGGGAGGAAAAGCTGTAGATCAGGCACAGTATGATGTAATAGTGTAGATGGGGAAAAATGGGCAGACTGGATGGGCCAAGTGGTCCTTATCTGCCGTCAAACCCTATGTTTCTATGTAATGCAATTCTGTGCCACAGTGGTCAGTGAAGTGGCTGAGCTTTTAACTTCACACTTGCAGGATACGTGGTGGCTCCAGACTGGGACGTAGCAGAGCCTGTGCCCTGGCAAGACTACACTGTGCCATGTCACTTCTTGTGCCCTGGTATTTTTATCATGGGGTAATTTCTGTATCAGAGTGCCTTGTCACAAAACATCTGTGCCCTAGTTGTAAATGTGTGTACCATAGTCATAAATGTCAGTGCCCATATCTGGTTTGTTCCCATAGAGGCTACTGGGAAGGTTTGTTATAAAACTGTGCCTTAAGTAAGCAATAATCCATGACAGGGTATTGGGTTATTGGGGATTAATCAACACCCTGGGTGAGTTGTGAGACACGAGGTCACAGACCGAGTGCCTTCACAGCACCCAGGTGTTGATTAATCCCCAATAACCCCATACTCTGCAGTGGATTATTGCACTTATAACATGGGGTACCTTTACAAACAAACAATAATTTGGGAAGTTTTTGCTTTTGGGCTTGAAGGAAGGAAAACATGACTGTATCCTGCCAATTGGGAAAGTAGTCCCAAAAAGTAATGCATGTGTTGTTTATGTAATGAACATACAAATGCCACAAATACAGTTCTGAAATCATTTGTGACACTTTTACATGCATGACATAACATATGTATGAATGTATGTTTTCTCAAGGGGGCAACGGTGATGTTCTGTCTGTCTCTCTCACTCTGCATTCTTTGTGGATGGCATATTGTGCATCGTGGGGGGGGCTTTCTCTCTACAATCTCGGGTATCAGTGGGATGTGCACACAGGATGGGATACTGTGCACCATCTGGAGAGGGGGTTGAATTGGGCTGCAGGACACTGACCTCCGCTCTTGATCGCTCCCTCTCTCTCTCTCTCTCTCTTGCTGTGTGCAGCATGGTGCAGTGCTGTGTATCTGTCTGCCTTTTCATGCCACACACAGGAGCCTGCAAGACATTTTAAATTATGTGTCCTGGTCTCACTGTGTGTGCACAGCTGCATGCAGTCACTGCGAGAACAAGTGGTGCGGGAGGGGAAAGGAGAAATGAGCCACCAATGGGCACAGGGGGGAGAAATAGTGCAGGATGGGACCACAGGAAAAGAAGAGCCAACAACAGGCACAGCTGGAAGAAATGCTGCAGGACAGAACAGGATGAAAAACGACAACCAATGGCGGGGGCACATGCTGCAGGAGGGGGCAACTGCATGGACACATGCTGCAGGAGGGGGCAACAATGAGAACATTGGGGACACATGCTGCAGGAGGGGGCAACAACGAGAACATTGGGGACACATGTTGCAGGAGGGGGCAACAATGAGAATGTTGGGGACACATGCCGCAGGAGGACACAACAACGCCAATGGCGGGACACTTGCTGCAGGAGGGACCGAAGGAAACAAAAGCCACAAAAGGGCACAGTAGGGACAAATGCTGTGGCACAAATACACAGTTTCAAACCTTCATTGACTACCTGTCACTGCTCCCACTTCA
The DNA here is from genome assembly GCA_016271365.2 of Neoceratodus forsteri. Lineage (NCBI taxonomy): Eukaryota > Metazoa > Chordata > Ceratodontiformes > Ceratodontidae > Neoceratodus > Neoceratodus forsteri. Next base: position 1,143,434,953 of record CM057451.1, on the reverse strand, counting down.
CTAATGGCTGCCTTTCACTATGAGTTTCTCAGCTACATAAGGAGTCACGCCTGCCCACTAATCCTACTTGATGGCAGTTTACAGCAACTGTGTGTGTATTGCCAATTAATGCATGGTCAGGTGATGCTGTTTCACCAGTTACCGTACTTCCTTACCATACCCATGTTATAATGACTATTCAGGGCAGTTCAGCAGAACAGCGAGATCATCTGGTGACAAGCAGCTACCATAACGTTATCCGTAAAGGGCATTGAAATCCAGGGTTGCACCAACACACTATCACTACTAGTGAACATTTTAATGCTATAATAACTGTAAAATGTGTTACTACTAGAGATGTGCAAAAAGTTGCAGAAATTCACTCTGCGAACAAATCTGTAAATTTCAGCAAATTCGCAGAGCAGGGGACTGCAGTTTGTGTTTTCATTTGCCAGGCAGATCAGCCAAATTCAGGTGGCAAATGTCCATTTCACCTGATGAATAACAAGGCAAATTCTGCTGAAATATTGATAGCCCCCTCCCTAGTACCCCGCTAGCACCCTCATAGAAACATAGAAACATAGAATTTGACAGCAGATAAGGACCGCTTGGCCCACCCAGTCTGCCCATTTCCCTACCTACTGGATAAGCTGCAGATCCTAGTTAACCAGCAGCCTACTTCTTCCTACCCCCACCCCCCAGAATTGCCTTATGACTATCCCATGCATGCTTGAATTCCACCACTGATTTTGACTTCCACAACTCTCCTCCGAAGGTCGTCTCCATGCATCCACAACCCTCTGTGAAAAATACTTCCTTAAATTAATAGATCTAATAGATTCTAATAGATTCTTTGACTGGGTGACCAAGTAGTAGACCAGGGAGGGGCTGTGGACATGGCCTACCTAGACTTTAGCAAGGCATTTAACACAGTCTCACACAAAAGATTAATAGTCAAATTAACCAGCCTGGGAGTGGGTCCCAGGGTGGTAGCCTGGGTAAAACATTCCCTCCCACCTGCCCAGCCCTCAACAACCTGCACTTGTTCCCGAATGTGGATCACCGTGTCACAGGTGGTAGAGAAATCTGATATTTAATAAAAATGAACTAGTCCCTTGTAAAGGGATACAGCAATTCAGGCAGACTGCCATATTGTACAATCTCCAAGTTGCACATAGCAGAGGATCCACGCAGTGGTTGACTCGTGCTTCCTATTGATAGCTCCAGCTCTGGCCCATCTCTGCCCCTCCCCAAATGCTACCTGCCCCAGTGGATTGCACTGTGTAAGCAGATGGGACTGGCTAGGGTTGTGGGTTCCTCATGGTGTGGAGCAAGATCAGAGTTTGGGGCTTCATGTGCTGCACAGACACGAATCTCACTTATCGTGGCATTTTGTGGATCGAGCTCTTAGTCTTAAAAACATAGGAACATAGACAATGTCAGCAGAAAAGCCCATCGGTCCAGCCAGTCTGCCCTGTCTTACCCTATCCTACCCAGGGACCCATTGTCTAGTTGAGGATATTGCCCTCCTCTCCCTCCCGCTTGTCCTCTACCTTACTTGCTTTCCCCATGTAACCATTTCCCCTTTTATTCAGTCCCAGCTGCGTTTGCAACTATTGCACCCACCACCTCCTCTGCTGGTAGGCTCTACCCAGGCTCAACCACGCTAAGCCTAACCCCTCCCTGTATCACAGACCTGATTACCTTAACCAACTCCATGTACAGTATCGGAATAAAGAACTACACCAATTCTGTGTCCCATTCGAAGACAGCTCTTGGTCAAAGATCCTTTCTCCTACTGCGTCTCCACTGTGGCTTATTGAGATCCCAGCTAACACTCTAAATGCTGCTAACCCTAGAACTTTCAAGTCAAACTTAAGCAGTTTTATTGCAAAAGAATGTCTGTGAGTGTTAAACTGTTCAGAGTGGGTCTCCAGGGCCTGCAGCAATTCTGCCTACCAGCAACTACTCATGGACTCACTCACACGGTCCACCTCCCTCCCCTACCCCTGCTCCCCAGACTCTGGCACCTCATGTTCCATAGCTCTTATTCCACTAGTAGTTGCGTTCTCTCATCATCTCGTGCCTCCCTGTTGCCTCTCTCTCCACTCTCTCCCTCCTCTCACCCCTTTTCTCCATTAGTCTCCACTTTCATGATACCACCACTCTCCCACTTGGTCTCTCTCTCCTCCTTCCCTCTTCCCTCTCCCTCTCTCCTCCTTCCCCACTCTCTCTCTCTCTCACCACCTTCTCCCACCTTGCCACACACACTCACATGCACCATCCCCAGCTCTTAGGTTCCAGAGCTGTAATGCAATGTGACAAGACTCCTTCTGGGCTGCTCTATCCCCACTCTCCAATCACTAACCACCCTCTCCCTGTCCTACATTTTCCTCTCTCTCATATACTTCCTCATGCCATACAGCACTTAGTATTACACCCTTAATGAAACTCATAAGAAACTCCTAGCTGTTTTCTATGTTTTTTTGTTACTTTCTGTACTGATAATTCAGCTATGTCTGTATTTGTATTGTGAATTCAATTTTGTCTGTATTTGTACTGTTTAGCGGATGTGGACCCTTTGTAAAAGAGTTCTTACTCAAAGGTTGTTTCTGAAATTCCAATAAATAAATAAAAAACATTCTCTCTGTAACATAAAGCTTTCTCACATCCGTCCTGAATCTCTCACCACCACCCCCGCCAGCTTCCACTTTTGCCCCTGTGTTCTTGATTCACCAGTCCTGCTGAATATCTCCCTACAATCTTCCTTGTTCATTCCTTTCAGGAACTTGAAGGTCTCTACTGTATATCCCCTCTCCCTTCTGTTCTCCAGCAAGTACATGTTGAGGGCCTTAAGCCAATCTTTAAAAAAGCAGAGTATACAACTGGGTACATTTCTGAGATTTTTTTTTTAATTTAGGGGAAATGAATCTACATTTGAAAGGTTTTCCTTCCTGAGCAACTATAGGCATGTAGATGTTTGAAAGGCAAACTGTTTTGTAAATAACAATGGTGAATGCAGATTACTGCACTCCAGAACGAAGGCAAGGCAGTCAAAATATAATGTGACAGATGATACCTGTTATTCCGTTCAGCCCATCTCAGTGTGTGTGTGTTCAGAATTTTTAATATCCTGTTTTAAATATCAAATCCAGATATTAGGAAGAGCATAGCAATTTAGCACGTGCAGCTTAGAAAGTATCAAGTGAGTGAATTCCTGAAAGCCCAAATGGTGAAAGTTCTCTCAAGTCGTGTTATAGGCTAGCTACGAGAGCCTGTGCTTCCGCACACTTCTTGGCACATCACCACGCAGTGGTATGTGTTCATATAAAATTACCCGTGCACACAGTGTTGAAGTACTGAGAAAATTTGTGTTTACTTACTTGATTGGATTTATCAAATATACGCTGTGTGCTCAGCAGACTGAATAGTAATCAGTTTGTACTGCAGGTGGGGCATCTGGTTGCCATGGTTTCCCATTCTAGGAGCTGATACCTGGAGAGACCTGTAAGGCCTAGCTGCTCAGGAAGCCCAACCATCTTTGTGAACGTAGGTTAAGTAATGTCAGCTGCATATCTAAAATTAGTTTAGATTATGATTTTGAGGTGATTATAAATCACTGTGATTGTGAAATGATGATAATTCGTTTACGTAGTTTCAGCCAATCAGGGCGCATAGCCACTGTACCTCTTATCCTGTGCGCAGTATATCACTCTAGCTACATTAAGTGATTAATAATAAGTTCATAGGGCTTCTGACAGGTATCTCTCATAGTGTAAGAGACTCCTTCATAAAGTTTGGGCAGACAGAACTACTCAGCTTCACTCTCACCCTAACCTCATGCTCGGACTCCTTGTGCCATGAGAGACGCCCAGTGGAGGTCCAATTCAAAAATCACAAAAGTACATTGTAGATAGTGGATTTTGCTTCCTGTGGGGTAGTCTGCAACCCTGGAAAGTCCTGTCTGAGTCCTAGGACCTTCAAGAATGGCACAATAGCCAACCCAGTGGAATAGCTGGCTGAGGCCCTGGCAGCCTCACCACCTACAGCACCGAGACCCAGGTTTGAGAATGAACCAGGATCACTCAGCAGCCAGCCAGTGGAAGGAGGACTGAGCATCCCCTGATGGGTCTTCTCCTTAGGGGTGGGGGGATAGTGCCCACCACTGCTTAGCTGTCACCTAGTGGAGGATAGGGGGTGCAGTAGCCATCACCTTGTTCGACAGTCGAGCATAGGCGTTGACGTATGTAGCATCTTTGCATTGTCCATGCATGCCGTAAATGGGGTCAGTTATCATAACTGTGGCTGATATTATGAAATCAGGTACAGTAGCAGCAGTTGTCAGTGACACAGCTGCATTGGTGCTGGGGTTTGATGCAGACTCTAACAGAAGCCCTGCATCAACCTTAGAAAATCCATCCCTGTATGTCCTTGTTGGCTAATTTTAGGCTTTTCTGAGAGGCCCGTCAGTGGCTGACAGCATATAAGGAGGGAGGGGAGGGTTGTTCTTGTAAGCCTGTTTTGTGCTTCTTGAAAATATAACTCCATATCTTTTGTATCACTGTCTCTCAAATCTCCCATGCTAATGATGTGGGTGGGGTTCAGGTCCCTCAGTTCATACTGAATTTCAGAATAAATGATAAACGTGTAAGTCGATAACTGTTTACTAAATCATCCATCTGAGATCTGCCAGCTGCCGTTTTCAAAGGGGGAGTCTTTCTATACTGTGAGGCTGTCTATTACATGGTCTGACTGCATCTGAATTTTGTGTCCAAAAAAAGACACTGTTGCAGCGAAAAGTGATGCAGATTGCACTGGAGTAGCTATTACCACAAACTGTGTCTTTTACCATGATTGGATGCATCCTTTGAAAATAGCATTAGGGCCACTCAGGTGCAATCAGGAGGATGCAGACATGGGTGCGACATGCACTTCATGTCGATTCTGACCCCTTTGAGAATCTGGCACCATGAGGTTTGGAGAAGAGCAAAAGAAAGTAAAGTCCTTATTCTTTGCAAGACAAATCTAATCTAGATCTGTTACACAATAATTTGGGCAAGCTGTACTAAATTTGATGTTGTGCTATAGTATGTCATGGGACAATAGGATGGGAAAGATTATGTTTGTACTATTGGTGATGTTTTTGTATTCTATGAATATGTATACATGATCTTTTTAAATAAATATGAAGTTAAAATAGTTCTTATTCTTGCACATACCTTAATTAAAATTCAGGAGTTGACCAATCAAATTGAACTCCATTCTGCTGATTTCAGGTTCTATCCGTTAAAATAGTAGGTATACTTTTTAATTTAATTCTTTTCAAATTTGGGAATGATCACAGCATAAAAAGTGAGAAAACCAAAAGAAAGATCCAGTTATTTATAGCGGGGTTGAAGAGGTTAGCAAGACAGAAAGGGCTGCTTCCCTTCTTAATTAGAACTCCAAAGCAGCAGTCTGCTGAAGTCAACCACACTTGGTGTGACACATTGATATTGGCAATTCTGTAGCTTGGAATCATTTCAAGTAGCATGCCTGGCCCTGGTATTGGCAAAGCTAAGATTCATTCAAATGTAATTGGAAGGCAGACCAAGGGGTCACAAACATTAGGAAAAAAGACGGTTCTACAGAGTTATATGCATGTCAGTGTAATACAGAATCATAGACAATGTCAGCAGAAAAAGACCATTGGTCCATCTGGTCTGTCCGGTTTCACCATACTCTACCCTAAGACCAGTTGTCTAGACAGGGCTTTCGACCTTGCCTCCCTCACCTCACTCCCAGCCTTACTGCTATCCTCTGAATAACCTGTAGGCCTTTCCCTCTGTCCCAGCCAAGCTTGAAGTCATTAAAGGAACAGTCAGCTCTAAGAGCCTCACAGCCAAATGTGGGGCCGGTCCCAATTGCACTTGTATGCAAAACAATTTTTACTTAGTGTTTACTGCAGAGCACTAGATGGTATAAGGCTGATTTTGCTGACTTGCAAGCTAACATTTGCCTTAACTAGAAAACCCACACTCTCTGCAGCTGACATAAGAGCAAGGCTACAGCAGTGGAAGGTTCAATAGCCTGCAGTGCATGTGTTAAAGATTTTATAAGCTCCGATTAGCTGCTTGCCAGTTCCGCTGTTCTCCCAGGGCTATGTACAGTTTTCTGTGACTGTAATTGGCTCCAGGAGGACAGCAGGACCAGCAAACAAAAGATCATAGCTTGTAAAAACTCTAGCATACACTGCAGACTATTAAATGTCCGACTTCTGCAGCCCTCCTCTGATGTCAGCTGCAGGGGATTATGGCATTTTTATTTACAGAAAATATCAGCTTGGAAGTCACCAAAATCAGCCTGATAAAAGCTACTGTACTGTAGTAAATAGTAAGTAAACAAAAATGTTTTGTAGAGAAAGTGTCAATTGGGACCATCCCTACACTTGGGTTTGGGACTCTTAGTGCTGACTGTTCCCCTTTAATGGTTATCTTATCGATTTCTTTGACTGGGTGACCAGGGTGGTGGATCAGGGAGGGACGGTGGATGTGGCCTACCTGGATTTCAGTAAGGCCTTGACACCGTTCCTCATAGAAGGTTGCTTAACAAATTGGGGAATCTGGGTGTGGGCTCCAAAGTGGTAAAGTGGGTGGGTAACTCATAAAGGCAGGACCCAGAGGGTGGTAGTAAATGGCATAAAATCAGAAGAGGAGGAGGAGGTGACCAGCAGGGTTCCACGGGATCAGTGCTGGGTCCAGTTCTATTCAATGTCTTCATAAGTGACATTACAGAGGGACTGGAGGGGAAAGTATGCTTGTTCGCAGATGACACCAAGATCTATAACAGAGTCGACACACAGGAAGGGCTAGATAAAATGAGAAATGACCTAAGACTACTTGAGGAATGGTCAAGGGTTTGGCAGTTAGGTTTCAATGCTAAAGTTCAAGATAATGCACCTGGGACACAGAAAGCCAAGAGAGGAATACAGGATGGGGGGGGGAAGGTTCTAGCCACCACAAGTCAGGAGAGAGAGACCTGGGGGTTATCATATTCAATGACCTGAAGTCAGCCAAATAATGCAAAAAAGCAGGAGGGAAGGTAAACAGAATGCTGGAGTGCAAAGGAAGGGGCATAACCAGTAGGAGGAGTGAAGTGGTGATGCCACTGTATAGATCACTGGTGAGGCCTCATCTGGAATGTTGTGTCTAGTTCTGGAGATCGCATCTCAGGAAGGACATAGGCAGAGTGGAAGTAGTCCAGAGAAGAGCATCAAAAATGATACATGGACTGCACCACAAGCCTTATGAGGAAAGACTCAAGGAACTAAACATCTGTTCACTGGAGGAGAAGAGGGAGAGAGGGGATATGATAGAGACTTTCAAATACCTTAGAGGAATAAACAGGGTATAGGAGGGGAGCTTATTTCAGAGACAAAACTGCACAAGGACAAGGGGACATAACATGAGGCTGGAGGGAGGGAAGCTTAGGGAGAATGCTAGGGAGTATTTTTTCTACAGAGAGAGTGGTGGATCCACGGAACATCCTACCAGCAGAGGTGGTGGAAGCGAAAATAGTACAGGGATTCAAAAGTGCATGGGATAAGCATAAAGGCATCCTGCTGTACAGTGGAGCACGGGAAAGGCAGTCCAGATAAGACTAGGGATTGCCAAACCAAGTAGGGAAATGGGAAGACTGGGTGGACTGTATAGTCCTTATCTGCCGATGGATTCTATGTTTTTGCGCCCACCATCTCTACTGATAGGCTATTCCATGGCTCAACGACTCTCATTATTTTTTATCATTTAACATTTTTTGTCACCCCCCCCCAGACAGCCCCATCTGACTGACACCCCCAGCCTCATCACCCGGAATTACCGGGGCTTACCTTATGCCCAGCCCAGGAGCGGAGTCTGCGGGGAGTTGGTTGCCATCCTGCCACCGGCTTTTTCCTCCGTTTTTACCCCAGGGGCCCCAAGAGTGGGTATGCATGCATGTGGAGGCATGCATTAGTCCCACAGCCCCGGTAACAGCTCCTTTCTTCCCACCCCAGGCCTAGTGCCTGGCTCCTCCTGGCCTGTGCTGCCCCCAGCCTCCACCAAGTGGCGGACACCAGCCAGAGAAAGTCCCTTGCACCTCCCCGGAGAGGAGAGCTTGCCTGTTGGCAGCTCCATCCAGCTCTGCCCTTTCCCCCTCCGCCACCCTCCGCTGCCCTCCGCTGGCCCGGGCTTGTTCCCTCAACCCGGGTCGCCATGCCACAAGGTCAGGTATCCAGTGCCTCAGCGCCACCGGCCAGCTATAACCACTCTCATTATAAAGTAAAACTTTTTGCATTGCTCCTGAATCCCCCAACCAGCTTACATTCATTGTCCCCTTGTTTTCAGCCCACCATTCCTGCTAAATAGTTCCTTGCAGTTTTATCTTCTTGATGCCCTGCAGGAACTTGAAGGTCTCTGTCACATCACCCCTCTCCCTTCTGGCCTCCAGCGAGTACATGTTCAGTGCCCTGAGCCAGTTCTCACAGGATCTGCCCTGCTGGCCTAGTGTCATTTTGGTTACTCTATGCTGCACTGTCTCCAGCTTGTCTCTGCCTTTCCTCAGGTGAGGACTCCAGAACTGGGTGCAGTATTCCAGATGGGGTCTCACCAGTGATCTATAGAGAGGTAGTATTACTTCTTTCCTCATGCTATCAAAACCCCTTCCAGTACACCTATACATCATAATGTGCAGTAACCAGAGTGCACAAAGGGATATTTTATTTCTGTGTCTACCGCTTTAATTCTGCTACTAGGCTGTACTTTGCAGTTTCATTACTTTCGAGGTTATGGTTCTTTTGCCGGCTTTACTTATTTTTTCTTTTTGTTAAATGGAATGTTGGACTAAAACAGCTCTATCCAGAGGTATCTAGTGGACCTAGAATACTGTCTCCCATCTATACTACAAGAGGGCATGTTGGGACTTTTAAAAAACTTGGTAATATCAAGGTTGTAATTATGCACTTCTATAGAATGGAAGGGAAGGACAAATGAAAAAGGATAAACGCAGGAAAATGTTATTGGGATTTGGAAGATAGTTCTTCAACTGTTTGTTGCTCCTCAGAGAATGGTGCCTGTGTTTGACAATGAAATCAGCTGTCTGGTTGACTTTATGTAATAGTATGTCTTCTGGACTCAAGCCAACACACCCTGAAAAACAGGTTCTTTCCAGCATTGCTTGCCTCTGAGATGTATGTTTGCTCACAGTTGATACCAATGACTGTGAAAAGCAAAACAGTTTGCTTTCTACTTCAAAATCATAAAGGCTTTCTCCTACTCCCGTTAAATATCCATGGCTTTAGGAAATAAAATGTCTTTTTTTTAAAGTAACAAACGTCTAAATCACGCATGTTTAACATCACACATGTTTACCATTGTGAGAAACTATCAGTTAGAGTTATTTGGTTTTTGTACATTGTGTCAATTAGAGATGTCACACTTTAGTGACAAGCTGTCATTGGAAGCATAGAAGCATAGAATTTGTCCACAGAAAAGGATTGCTTGGCCCACTCACTCTTTCCAGATGGTCCCTGACAAGTCTTACCTCTGCAGACCCTCACTGGTCTCTGGCACCCCTCCCTCCTCCCTGCCTATTTACTAATATTTCCCTACATCTGTCCCATGCATACATTCAGTTTTCTTAATGTTTCTGCCTCCAAAACTTCTGCTGGCAGTCTGTTCCAGGAATTCACCACTCTTGCAGTGAAGTAGTGCTTCCTCACATCCCTCTTAACCCCACCCCCACCCCAACTTCATCACATGCCCTCTGTTCCTGGTGCTCTTTCCCATTTGAAAGAGACTCCTGCACCCTGTTCACTCCCATGAGGTACTTGTAAGTCTCTATCATGTCCCTCTCACTCTCCTCTCCTCCACAGTGTACATGTTGAGATCTCTCATGTATCTCCTTGTGGATTTTGATGAAATCCCTGCATCATTCTAGATGCCCTCCTCTGGACTGCCTCCACCTTGTCTGTGTTTTTCTGAAATATGTCCTTTCTGAGGTGCAACCTCCAGAACTGGACACTGTACTCAAGGGGCCCAATTTTGTAAGAGGATGAGGTGGCTCAGCGGACCTGCAGCAGGGTGTTCAATGCAAGTTGTAATTTGTGCCGAACATTGTGGCAAGCATGATTTTCTAAGACTCATGCCGCAAATGCCCACTGCAAGTCCAGAACCCAGGACACAAGGAGTTAGACCACCATCTCCCTGGTCTACCTTTGTGTCCAGGATCGCGACACTTGCGACAACCTTTTTTGTGCAAGTAGCCATAAAGTGGGGGTATGCCTAAATGCACTGCCCTTTGAAAATCAGACTGCTCTGGCCTGTGGGGTTTTGGTGCATCTGCAGCCCCTGTTGCATCAGATGGGGGTTTGCTGCAAGCCCTGCATCCACTTTCTAAAATTGGGGCCCAGGTGTCTTTGGGTACCTCTTGAGGAAGGAGCACAAGACTGCAGATGTACATGGGGTGTGTTTGTTCCCAACACTTTTGGTCTGCACATAGCCTTTTAACCATGTAAAATATTCTAATATCAGTAAATGTGTATTTGGTCAACTTCAGCCCAGTTAACAGTGGTATTTTGGGCTTCTGGGAAAGATATCAAGAACACTGTTTGGCAGCGATGCAAACCAGCCTGTGTTGCCACGAGAGGTTCAGATTCAATTAAATAGAATCTGGACCCGAGGTAAGAGTACAGGCTTTGGCTGGACATTGTTTTGCTCAGCCAGTATTTTTTTACAGTGTACAGAGCGAGATGTGGGAACAGCTTTCAGAAAATGAAATAAAGTACACCCACAATAGAAAACGTTTTGTTTTGTTTCAGTTTACTGTTAAGCACATTCCAACACAGTAATAAACATGGAGGGAAGTGAGAAAATCGAAATAGTGAATTCAATCACTACAGTTTAAATTTAACTGCTGTTTTTGGCCAAAATGTAGCTAACTAAATTATATCCATACATAAAGTCCTTATAGTGTATGGTAGAATGTTCTCATGGATAGAAATCCGTAACTAGAATGGAGTTGTTATGTTGCTGTAGCTATGTCATCACAGCTGTTATGCTGCACTAGCTACATAGCTACTGCAGCATAACAACATAGAACACACATGCGCATGTTTCTTTGGGTAAGAGTAGCCAGATAGGAAGTGGCTGCGGTGGTGAGAATGATATTGCAGGAGAGCAGCACTGATGAAATCAAAAGGCAGTAAGGACTCAGCAAGGAAACTTACTAACTTTTTCACAGTGACAGTGGCCCATACGCTATAAAAGACAGTGTATGGGTCACTATCCACAACAAGCTGCAAGTAGCCATCTCCCGCAGTTGTCATGGCTTAACAAACCATTTAAACAGTCGCCATAGACAACCGCTTCAATGGCTACACACACTTGTTATGGATAACGGAACATATATTATCCTCTATGAACTTGTATGCTGCTGGGTGTTCCTCTTTGTTGTGTGTCTGTGGAGAGAATATAAAATATCCCATGAGTGCACTGCTGATTTGTGAACTGTAGAGTATTTGTGCTGCTGTTTTATTTTTTAATTTTTTTAAATCTATCTGGTACTGCCGCTGTGTTTTATATAACCCCTCCCCATAGTTGCGTCAGCTAAACACCACCTGCTTGTTTTCTGCCATGATGCATCCTCTCTACATTGACACCTCACAGCATACCCCCCCTCCTGGCTTAGGCCTGTGTGATGACCACCTGCCTTACTCGGCTGTTGGATGATTCCAGGACTTGAATCCATCTTCTTTGGGGGGGTTTTCCTGGCCTCACAAGATGGTGACATTTGCATCCTGTTGGAATACACAATGGTCACCAAACAACGTGTGAGACCTCACGGAGCCTGGGAGGTTTTGCTGTAGGTTTACACTTGCAGAGGAGGTCGATAGTGCTGGCGCCAGTGCTGTGGCAATTACATGGAGTGTTGTGGCAGCAGAAGGTGGTGGCAAAGATCACTGAGTTTCGTCATTGTTGTTCCTCCGACAAAACAGAATAATTGTTGATGGACTGCAAAATTATGTGTCCGGAAACATGAACCACTCCAGTAGGGGGCACATTGTTGTCAATCAGCTATTGTATTGATGTTTTTCGGATGGAGTGGTTCATAATTTGTTTGTCCTCTGGAAGGCCGGCTGGTATTTTCATGGTTTTCATTATGGAGCATAAATTATTTTCCCTTACGGTCATTGATCTGTACTATAGTGACCTACTTTTTTCTAGGACATACTGTAGTTTAGGTCGGGGCAAGGTGGAAGGGTCTTTGTGTTCCATATTTTAGATATGCTATGGGGTCCCTTTCAGGGTCGTCGGTATTTTGGTACATACGAGCCTGCACAGGCCTCCCATCTCTGGCATTTTCCTCGGACCGTGTCTTCGTTTGCTGCTTATTGTGTTGTAGATTTTTGTCCCCCAAGGAGTGCCCTCTCAATTGTAAATCTCCCCATTTCAGGTTAAGGTGTTCACTTGTTCTGAGGACAAAGTATAGCCCTATGTTGAAAAAGAAGCATGTTTAACACTGATGTAGGATTTTGCAGACCAGTCATTCCTGTTTCGTAAAGAAGATCTATGTTTCTCGTTTGTAAGAGGCTCTTCTTTGTTGAACTTATAAACTTTGCCTATTTTCTTGAGGTACTTTTGCTTGGCTGCTAATGTTTTGTGGGTTTTCTGGAACTTGGTGGTGTTCCCACAAAATATGCAGTGTTTATTATCATGTTTGATTAAATGTTCTATCAGTGTTGCCCAGGAAGCCACGGAGGGTTGTGGGCTTGTATTCACTACCATCAATTTGCTGTATTTTAAGTATAAAATCTGCAAGCAAAAGGTCTCGCTCAACTACAGGGATGTCATGAATAGGTTTGTGTTCACCCACATGAAAAAATAGGACGTGACAATGCGGAGGTCATTTACCATTTTTTTTTTTTTTTTAGTGATCTTTTCTTTTCATGTTCCTCTATGAATTTTTACTGTTCACTGCACTGTTTTGAAAAGATCACGGCTGCCATCTTGACGATTCCCTTGGGATTTGACTGAGATGGCCACGTGGTTCTTTACAGCTGCAGTGAATGGCCTGGTGGGGAGCTGGTCAATTTTTTCTGACATGGAACACAGTTATACCCGAGAAGAGTACAACCGTGTTCCATCACCTTGCACTATAGCACAACATTCTGCTTGAGATAGAAAAGCAGCCATAACTACACTCCTCATGCAATACATAGAGAATACTGGTTAAGCATCCATGCACAACCAGCCTGTGCTGTCACTGAGGGGTTCTGATTGCATCACACCTCGAGAGTGAAGCAAGAGAGATCCAATGTAATCAGAAGCCCGAGGTAGCAGCATAGGCTGGTTTGACATGTGGTTGTCCAAGGAGCAGCAGGGTGGTAGGGAGCACGCTTGACCCACTGTACCAGGATCCAACAGGCATGCCCGATTTGCTGGGTGCAGGGCCTGCAAGCAGCGGCTGTCATCCATGTCAGCCAAGACTGTTTTTGCCCTCTGTGTCTCCCTCCTCCTCTTGTGGCATGGAGGGGTGGCATGCACTGAAACCAGTAGTGGTGCCACACCTACTGACATGCATGATGCACCAGACATCTACCATCCCTCTGCTGAAAAGTGCTCTTATCCAAAGCCTCTGCTAAGGGGCAGTGCTACCCGAGGCACCACACCACTCCCTCCCCAGAAGAGGAGAGCAGTCCCTTGGATGCTCAATCCTCCTCTCCCCCGACCCTCCGATGACTCAAGTTTGTTCCCAAACTTGAGTCATCAGCCCTGCATGCAGAAGTGCTACCCCAGGCTCCGCAGGGGCAGTGCTACCCCAGGCTCTGCGCCACCCTTCCCAGAGGAGAAGAGCAGTTCTTTGGACACTCAATCCTCCTCTCCCCAACCTCCAATGACTTGAGCTTGCTCCAAGTGTGAGCCATCAGCACCACAAGTGGTAGTACTACCGCTGTTCTGGCAGGCCAGTGATAACCTGCATTCATTTACTATTTACAGCCAGCTAAACTTCCCAATAATTCAGCTTACTAAGTTGTTTTAATTCTCTCCTGCTTTCCTTCCCAGCACCCTGACTGAACTCCCAGTTTTGGCTCCTGTATCTTCCTGACTGCCACACGTTACTCAGATGCACACCAGCGGTACTGTCATGAAACATGCTACCACGAGTGAGTGTGTTGTTAGCCACATCACTCCGCGATGCTCGGGAATGGTTCTCGGCCTGCAGTGAAGTTATTTGCTCCAAAATTAAATGCCCCTTTACTACTACTACCACCACACCAACTGGATGCATGACACCTAGTGGGGGAACATACAAAATTACAGCCAATTAATCAGCCATATCCCTTTATTTTGAGAGTGGCACAGACAGTGGCACAAAAACTAAAAAAAGACAGTAGGGCTGGGAGAGAATCAGTTGGTGCAAGGGAGGGGCAGATTGAGCATACTGGATTTTGATTAAGTGCAGCTGTCAGAGCCGTGTGGCAGCTAGCAGAGCCAATGCTTCTGTACAGCACTTTCACTTATTTACTTAATTTTTGTTGACCGGGTAAGTGCACTAGACAAATCCTGCCTATTTTCAGGCACGACCCAGGGGAGGGGTATACAGATGAATGCCAACTGACCTTGAACCAGATTAAGCTGTTGGTGGTATTTGTAGTGAATGAGGGAATTTGGCAGGACACCGGGGAAATTCTACTCTTTTCGATAAGTGCCATGGGATCTTTAACATCCACCTGAACTACCACCAATCCAGGCAGATGGGACCTCGGTTTAACATCTCATCCGAAAGACAGCATCTCAGAAGTGCAGCACCCCTCTCATACTGCACTACAGTGTCAGTATTGGGATATTAACCCAAATGCCAGATGTGGGAACTGAACCCACAGCCTTCTGACCTCCGGCCTCAGAGGCAAGTGTACTACCTACTGAGCCACTGACACTGACAATTGAGCTCAAGGAGTCATTCCTGTATCTATGACATATAGGAACAGTTAAAATGCAAGAATGATGTATAGGTACAAAGAAAATAATAATAGCTTTCACAGCAGCCCAAGATATTGCTTTTTATCTGGGCAATTATCCTCAAACATATGTTGTATAAATATGGGATATACAATGGTGAGCTATCATGCCGTAGATTTATCTACAGGTGCTGTTTGACCTTGGGTAACTTCACGATGGCGTAAGCCACGAGTGAGGTGTCCGAGGTCAAACAGCACAAGTGTAGATAAATCATTTATCTGATAGCTCACCATTGCATATTTCATTTATGCAATAGGGATGCTTCTTATTAGTGCAGGAACATTTGGTTTTGACTTATCTTCTTTTTTTTAAATGATAATTTCTGGGACTTTCGGTTAACTTTCCTAGTGTATGTCCGCCTAGTGTGGTGGTGGTTGCTATTAAATGAAACACCACTCATTTTGTAGAGAACTTTGCTGAACAAATGTCATGGTCACAGTATCATGCTGCCTTTTTGTTTTAAAGTTATTCACATTTGTTGGTCGTAAAAGTGAAAAGAAAATTTAATTTTATGCTGTTTTTTGCTAATTATAAAAAACTAAAATGTATTTATTAATGAAACACCACTCATTTTGTAAATATTTTGTGCTGAACATTTTTCGTGCTCATAGTACCATGCTGTCATTTTCATTTTAAAGTTATTTACATTTGTTTGACTGAAAAGTGAAAATAAAATTGGATTTTATGCTGATTTTTCTAATTATAAAAAACACTAAAAGGTATCTATAAATGAAACACCACTCAAGTTTTGATATTTTTGTCCTGAATATTTTTCATGCTCACAGTACTATGCTATAATTTTTCATTTTAAAGTTATTCACATTTATTTGACAAACAAGTGAACAAAAAAGCTTTGATTGACAGTTTGCATTTATCCCACATATGTGGGATAAATCTAGGGTGGTTAGATGTATCCCACATATGTGGAAATGAATGGATTTATGCAATTGCTTTTGGTTCCACACCCATTGCATAAATAGGGGTATTGCAACCGGCTGACTCAAATGTGCAGTTTCTTTGCATGCATGAGGGGGCAGGACCATAACTCACAAGTGGCGGAGCCCAAGTAGTTATGAAAGTCCTGCCCCCTACATAAACTGTGTGCTTTGAGTCAGACAATTGTATATTCAATTTGTACAACATCAGTTTACTAGTTATACTTTTTAAATGTATGAAGATATAACTGTTTGTTTGATTCCAACTGCTGGCTTCAGGCTTCACTGGCTACTGTGACGTCATCAGTGTTGTAAAATCAGCACACCAACTGGTTCAGTATGCATTGTGACATACCCTACTTTGCAAGATAATATTATCTTGCTATGTTGAGTCATTATGACATGCCCTACTTTGCAAGATAATATTATCTTGCTATGTTAATCAAGATAACACCTTTTATCTTGCTGTTTATCAGTTACATGTGTTGCATAAATATGAGATACATAGTCCAGACTCAGAATACACCATTTATCCTCATGAGTGAGAGGGCAGGACCATAGCTAACATGTGGCAGAGACACAATTGAGTTATGCAAGTCCTGTCCCCGCAGTGATATTAAACAACATATTCTGAGTGAGGCCATTGTGTGTCCAATTTATGCAATGTATTTGAAACTGTAGAGCTTCATTTTAGTTCATTTAATGAGGGAAAAACTGTTTCAGTTTGATTTCACTGCTCTGTTTTGAGTGCAGCAGAGGTCACTGTGATGTCATCAGGCATTGTTCAAACTGCTCTCCCATTGGTTAAGAGCTCCTTTGTAACCAACCGAAAGAGATGATAAATGGTAATGATCCACCCAAAATAATGATAAATGATTTAGCTTCATTTTAGGTGTTCAGAACATAGAAATAAATCATTTATCAAAAAGGTTTCATTCCCACCTTATAACAGGCGTGGGTAAAATTTGCTTAAGATATTACTGCTGTCTTATGGGCTACTAGCAAGACAGTAATACTATCTGCTCATCACTGTTCCCTCATTAGAATGAGTACCATTAATGACTACCCTCTCTCACCTGTCCATTAACCAGTTCCTTACTCAGTTCACCACTTTGTATCCCACCGCTAGGCTGCTCAGTTCCTTTTTCAGTCTCCTGAGTGGCACACTGATGAAGGTGTTGATGAAGTCCAGATAGGCCATGTCCAATGCCCTCATCTGATATATTTCTTTGGTCACCAAGCTGAAGAAGTCAAACAGACTTCTCTGGCATGACCTCCCCTATGAATCCATGCTGCCTTTGGTCTTGGGTCCTTTGGATTCAAGGCACTCTACCAACCTTTCCTTTAACAGGGTTTCCATTAGAGCTTTACTTGACCTCTTCTGACAGCGACTCATGAGGTCAGAAGGTCAAGTATAGTTTGTGAAGATATTTCTACTACCTCACTCTCATCCATGTCATATCCATATAGAAAGACAGATAGAGAGAGAGAGAGAGAGAAATAGATAGACAGATAGATAGATAGATAGATAGATAGACAGACAGACAGACAGATATGATAGATAGATAGCCAGCCAGCCAGACAGACAGACAGACAGATAGACACAATTTATTTACCCAGACAGACTAGTCAAGATGTGTCATCTCATTTCCAGTTGGAACACTTTGAGGTTAAGCGACTTGCCCAAGGTCACACAGTGAGTATTTAACTCTAGTGGGGTTTGAACCTGTGATTACATGGTTTCCAAACTGGTGGTCCAACCACTAGATGACACTGCCTATATTGCCAGGTTGTTTAAACCAGCAGTACATGGCATTCAGAAAGCAACTAAATCCGGAGATTTATGGCCAGCCTATTGGCGCAGCCATGGCGCTACCACTCGGAATTCCCAAGACCCGAGTTTGGGAATGAGTGTGGCTCATCGGGGTAGTGAGGTGGAGGAGAACGGAGCAACCCAGAGGACAGTGGGCTGTTCTGCAGAGGAAGGGTCACCATCTTCACTGTGACACTGCCACCTGTGCGACCACAGCTGGAAGTGCTGCTCGTGCCATGTAGGAGGTGGGATGTAGGCCAGAGACCTGTGCAAAACAGGCTCTGCATGCACAGTCACACTGGTCCACTGTGCAAGTCTACATCCTATAGGGGACAAAACAGGGGGAAAAATCACTCAGCACTGGCATGACACCACCAGGACCCAAGTAAATCTGTTGGTCTCCTCAGCCTCTGCTGTTGCCTGATGCAATGCACAATGGGATGCAACCCCTACCCCTTTCCCACCCATGGGGGGCAACTGGAGCTACATGGGGGCAGACAGAAGTTAAGGCTCAAGGATGGACTTGGGGTAGGAGCTTGGGGAACATTGGTAGGAGCAGGACAAGACAGGGGGACATAAAGTACAGACAAAAGAAATTCTTAAACATAGTGCTGAAGACTTGTTACATATAGATAGAGAGATGGACACACAAACACCAGACAGATGGACAGGCAGGCAGACAGACAGACAGACAGATACATAGATAGATAGATATAAAATGTACATTTAAATTTAACTTTGTTATACTTTAAACTTACATTTATTGTTAAAGCCTAAATACTCACACCCTTGCCAGGTCATTATGTTCTGAAGAAAGAGTAGGTCTTGATAGGGATGGCTGTGCTGATCCCACTCACCATTCATGAGCTGCTGTCTGTAGACACATAAAAACATAGAAATCTGTCGGCAGAAAAGGACCACTTGGCCCATCTAGTCCGCCTTTCTCTCCCCATAGCTCTTTTGCCATACTGACCTTATTCCTTCTTTCTTTTGTACCCTTGCCTCTCGTGTTCAGTCCCATATTGGTATCCCATGGGCTGAATTTTCAAAAAGTCCCCCTTTTAGTGAATATGCAGAAAAACTTGCAGGTCCACAAGCTTTTTTGGCTTGTATGGTATTTTCCATCATGGGCCATTTGTGACCAGTTCTGTGACTCACGGAGCTTGCTGACATTTTTGAATTCAGCTGTGCCAAAAATACAATGCCTAGTAGTACCAGACATAGCATTCCCAGTAAGATGGGAGAGCATTCCAGGCATGCTGATGAGCCCGCATTCTAACCCCACCATGGCACAGTTGGGTCACCTGCTTTGGCCACATGGCAAACTCTTATGTGCTTCACACAGAGTGCCACTGGAACATGGAGGCCAGCCTGACTTGACTTGTCATAGCCTCACAACTGTGCTCCCCCCATGTGGAGATTTGGATTGCCACCCATGCAGAGATTGTTACTGCACCAGTGGCTGTGGAGTGCAATGTAGTCCCCAAACTTTTGAAAATCAGACCCATGACTTTGTAACTTAACTGTCTCCAGTGGCTGCCACAGTAATCTAGTGTCTTTGACTGACAGCAACTTCAGGAGCCAAGGCAGTGACAGAAAAAAGTAAAAAAGGGGGTGAAAAAGGCAGGGACAGATAAAAAAAAAAAGAGTAGGTGAATTGTCCAAACATCAGGCATTACTGTAGGTGAAAGGAAAATATGACCAGAAGAAGACAGGGTAGATGAAGATCAGGTTGCAGAGATTACCAAATAGCATCCCAGCAAAGCTTCAGGAGTTAGTCGGTGGTGGCCTTATTTAGGGGTAGCCAGGAGTTCCAGTAGACAACCCGTATGATTTTCCAAAGATATTTCTTGAACCCCTATGAACCCCTAAAATGAAGTTTCTCTAGGGTTTGCTTATATAAACTTTGGTGCGCACAGAACCCTTACAACCCCAATGATTCTGTGGCAACGGGATTTTGTAACCCTTATGAGTTTTGTGAAATGACACCACGTTTAGTTAAGGTAAGTGTTTAAATACTTTAGAGAAACAGAACAGGGCTGCTTCATGGGGGAAAGCGTGATGCCACGGTAATGTGAATACAACAAAAAAAAAAAAAACATACACACACACACACACACACACACGCACACACGCACACACACACACAAGGCTGTACTGTGGTTAATAACCACAAACTTTAACAAATGATACCAACGTTTTGTGCCTAAGCACTTTGTCCCAAAGGCGCGAAATGGGGTCGTTTGTTTCACTGCACAACACTTTTACTCACTTCTGCAATAAAAGTCTGTGGTTATTAACCACAGTACAGCCCTATGTGTGCACATTTTTGTGCTGTTTGAATGCTTTGTTACCCTGTTAACATTAAAGCTTTGTAGGTAACACAGAAAACTATAAAGAACCACAGAAAGGTTGGACTGCCTCTGTGTTTTAAAAAAAAGTATGTACTGTTTCACTGGGCATTGAAACCTGTAGTTTCCACAGCTGGAACTGTGTATGGCAATAACTTATATAAACAACCAAAAGATGTTTGAAGCGAGATTAGTCATGGCCGTTTGTTGTACAGGGGCAGTTTTGCCCACATTGGCAACTAGTTTGCATCAGTAACGGTTATGAGATGCGCAATATCTCCTTCACGTAGCAGGTTTGTGTCCCAGCATTTATATACTACTTGAAGGTTAATAATTATGCCAACTAATAAATCATTGGATTGCCTAATCCTAGTTAAAATGTAAGGTTAGTCCTAGCTTTGTATTGTTAAAATACTTAAGGTGAAGTGTTAAAACATTTCACAACTCACATCTGAGAATGAGTCTTTTTGCAGCACTAGGCTACTGGAAAATTTAAATTCATATAATCAACACCAGGCATGTCTAATGAACATCTCACTTCCACTATTCCGAGTTCCTGAATTCAAGTTCTACTGTAACTGTATCATAGTTCCCATAGCCTGCCAACTGGACTCTAGCCAACCTATTTCCTACGAAAAGGATATTTACTTTTATCCCTTTAAAGGCGGCCAATTCATTATAGACCACCACGGGCTGAAAACTGTATAAATTGTCAACTTTTTAGAATGTTTTTTTCCTCCAGTTGTTAAAGTTAGTGTAAATCTTTTGACAGAACACGCAAGCTGAGGGCCATTGAGATAGGTTGCCTTTTCTTTTAGGGCTGGAAAAAGACAGAAGCAGCAGTGTCTCGTGAAGCTAGGAAAGAGCCAAAGCAAAGACTTGGCGTGACTGACTCCCTTTTCCCAAAGGCGTAAGCAAGCCAACTTCAAACATGTGAATAATAAGCTATCTGTGGCTTACTTTGTTAGGCATTAGAAGGGATAGTTCCCTTCTGAATTTTTTTCTACTTTGCCTTTTTCCTCTTGATTTGTGGCTTTGACATAGATAACTTATTAAAGCCAGAGGATAAATTGTTCTTAAAATTAAAAGCCCTGACAGTGAGCATACATTTGTAAAATCAGACTAAAGTACAAAGTTTTGTTTCAGAGAAGAAAAGGGAAAAAGGGGGTGGGTGCTGGTTAGTAAAACTGAGTTCATGGAGGAAAGAACTAGCTGGGTCAATGATTTTCTTTCTTTCCTAAATTTGAATGTTTCAATCAAAAATAAGATATGTTTGTATTATTTATTTATTTGTTTTGTTTTTGTCGACTGGGAAAGGAGGGCAAGGCAGTTCCGCCTGTTTTCCACCTTGTTCTGGAGCAAGGATACAGGTGCAAACTGACATACAGAACCAGATTAAGCTGTTGGTGGTATTTTAGTGAATGGGGGGAAATTTGGTCAGGATGCCAGAAAAATTCCCCTACTCTTTTCAGTAAGTGCCATGGAATCTTTAACGTCCACCTGAACAACCACTAGAACAGGCAGACAGGATCATGGTTTAACATCTCATCTGAAAGGCGGCACCTCTGGAGTGCAGCACCCCCAAGCTGCAGTACAGTGTCAATATTGAGATTTACCCCAGGTTCCCTCTGTGGAGCTAGAACCCACAACCTTCTGATCTTCTGGCCTCAATGGTGAGTGTGCAATCTGCTGCTTTACCAAAACTAAGTAAACTACAAAGGAAGATACTGTATGTGTGATAAGCCAGAGGAGCAGTGAAGATAAGCCCTAAGCCCCATTCTTTTTTTTTTTTTAACAACTTTTATTTCCCTCTGGTCATGGCCCTGTGGAGCCTCTCTCAGGCATCCTGCCCGTATCCTGCCCACCTGAGGCCCCCTGACCTGCGCCTCATCTCCTCCTCCTGCAGCCAGTACCCTGGCTTAACCCCTCCAGGGTGGGGCCACCCCTCCTCTTGGGTGCTCTTACATGTCTGTTTCTGACTGCAGGTGAGGGACCAGGTGGAGAACTGGAAGGCCAGGCAAGTGGACCCGGTGAGGGCATGGGGACAGGTGCCATGCCTACCTCACAGAGCCAGTGTTTCCCTGTTCTGGTGGCCTCTCCTCCCCTTGCGTGTACATGCCTGATGCAACAGCGCATGGCAACCCTGCCTGCATCAGCCACGCTGTACATTGTGCAGTCCATGCACTGCAGCACTCCCAATCTTCACCAGGAGCTGCTGGTGTGCGAGGCCATCCTTCGCCCGCCCCCCCAGGGGAGGAGAGCAGCCCTGTGGGTGCTCAATCCTCCTCCCCATCCTGCCGACCCCCAGCACCTGGGTCACTCCCCAACTCGGGTCGCTGGGCGTGGCGCGGTGTGGCATCCAGTGCCTCAACCTCAGTGCCACCGGCCAGCCCTAAGCCCCATTCTGATATCATAATACTATCAAAGTACGTGCACAGTGATACATATACTATCCAAACATGTGACAAAACCAGCAGAATAAGGCCACTGGGTCTTTTGAATCTGCTCAGTATAGTAGGGCCCTCAGCATCAGCTACTGATGCTGTCCCCAATCAGTCCTTTCCTTCTGTCCACCCCTCTTGACCCTTATTTTCCCCAACTCTGTCCTAGCCTCTTAAAGCTGCCTACTGTTTTCAATGAGATCACCTCCTCAGGAAGCCCATTCCAACATGCCACCTTCCTTTCTGTGAAGAAGTGCCTCCTAGACTGTCTCCTAAACCTCCCTTCTTCAACTTGAGGCTGTGTTCCCCTCATGTTTTGATTCCCACTGAGCTTGAAGAGATCCTCTATGTTCACCCTATTTATTCCTTTCAAATACTTGAAGGTCTCAATCATGTCCACTGTCTCTCTTCTCCATGGAGTACATGTTCAGGACCTCTAACCTCTTCTCATATGTCCTATCCTGCTGGCCCATGATCATCTTAGTTGCCATCCTTTTGACCATCCCCAGCAAGTTTATGTCCTTTTTAAGGTATGGGTACCAGGTTACCAGTACTGTGTGCTTTACTCCAGATGTGGCCTCACCAGCGACCTGTACAAGGGCAGTATTACCTCCTCTCGCCTGCTGCTGATCCCTCTGGCAATGTAGCCCAGCATTTTATTTGCCTTTGCTGCTGTTTTTCTACATTGCATGGAGTGCTTCTGGTTACTTCACAGCAGAACGCTGCACTAGGTCAGGGTGCTTCTAGATAATAGCCAACAAGTTCTCAAAAATCCAGCACTCACCACCACAATGAAACACGCTGCTCGCAGGTGTACAGATTTTGTATGGCAGTTTGAGAAATAAAAATATTGCATGGAAGCAGCGAGCAGCACGTTTTATTGTGGTGGTGAGTGCTGGATTTTTGAGTGCTTCTGATTACTAGGGATTATCACCACTAGGTCCTTCTCCTCCTCTGATGCAGATACCCGGACCCCATCCAGGTTGTATTCCATCCTCAGGTTCTTTGCTGTAGTGTGCATAACCTTGCATTTCTTTGCATTGAAGCCAACTTGCCAGATCCTGGACCACCTTTCCAGTTTCTCCAGATCTTCCATTAGGTCTTGTATCCATTTACTGTGTCCACCCTCCCACAGAGCTTAGTGTTGGTAGCAAATAAGCAAATTTTGCTCTTAAGACTATACCCAATATCATTGATCAAGACATTGAAAAGCACCAAGCCCTGTGGGACCCCACTAGTGACCTCTCTGGTGTTTGAGAGCTCACCTCTCACCACCACACTCTGTGTCCTGTCCTCAGCCAGTTTTCCACCCACTTGGTCAACTTCTCACCAACCACTAGATGTCTCAACTTCCTCATCAACCTCTTGTGGGGTACAGAGTCAAAGGCCTTGCTGAAGTCCAGGTAAATGATGGCTGTCACTTGGCCTCTGTCCACTGTTTTAGTGTGCCAGGTGAAGAAGCCAGTCTGATTTGTCTGACATGATCTCCCTCCCATAAACCCATGTTGCCACTCATCCTGGAGGCCATTCTCTTCCAGATACTTTATTAACCTTTTCTTAAGTATGGTCTCCATGTGCTTGCATATGATTAAGGTCAGATTGTAGTTTCCTGGGTCATCCTTTGGACTGCTCTTATGGAGGGACACTACATGTTTCATTCTCCAGTCCTGCGGTATTGCACCCGACTCCAGTGAACTGTTGATCAAGTCTGCCAAGGGACCTGCAAGCTCCTCGGTCAGCTCCCTCAGTACCCTTGCACGTATACCTCATTGATCTGGAGGTTTATTTATACCTAATTCGAGCAACCCTTTCCTCACCCTATCCACCTTTGTCAACTCATCCATACGCCCTCCCCCCATCTCCTCTCTTTCCCCCAGTGGCACTGGTCAGTCACTCTCCCTGGTGAATACTGAACAGAAGTGTTCATTCAATACAGTACTTCTGCTTTGCCCCGATTCTCTTCTACCCACCTGTCCCCTTTCCTGAGCCTAACAATCCAAGCTTTCTTGTCCCTTTACTCACTAACATAGTAAAAAAATGCCTTTTCCCCATTTTTAATTTCTTCAGCTAACTGTAGGTACTTTCTGAGATTTATCCTGCCAGACTATCCTACCTGCTACACTACCCATCTTCAGGTAGTCCTCCCTGTCTTCCCACATCTGGGTCCTGCTGAACTTCTTGAAGGCTGGCCTCTTACCACTTACTGCCTGGGCAACATTTGTGCTAAACCAACTGGTTGTTTTGGCCCTTGAGTTTTTCCCTTTGAGCCTAATGCACTCCCTTGTGGCTACCATTATTCCCTCCTTGATGGTGGACCATCTGTGGTCCAACCCCATCTCCACTTGGATGCTAGCCAGATGACTCCTTAGCAGCTCACTCATCTTTCCGAAGTCTTCCCTTCTAAAAGCCAGGATTTTAGTCTTAGTGGGGGCCTTTTCCATGCCCATGTCCAAACAGAACCACACTGTGTGAAGGTCAGTCCCATCCAGGGGCTCTTCAACCTTGATATCCTGGACATGGTGCCTGGTCGTCACCATCAGATCAAGGATTACTCCCTCTGTGATGGGTTCTGTGATGCCCTGTGTCAGAAATCCTCTTTGCAGCACATCTAGGATCACCTGACCCCTGGTGCCGGTTATGGCCGGTACCTTCCACTACACCTTTGGCCAGGTTAAAGTCTCCCACTGTTACCGCCTCTCCCTTCCCTGCAGGAATTTTTATTTATGAGCTCAATTCCCTGTCTCTTTCCTCCTCCTGGTTTGGTGGTCTATGAACCACCCCAACCTCACCTTCCTCCCTCTTTTCAACAGTAATTTAATCCACATTCCTTCTGACTTTCTTTCTTCTGACTCATCCTCTGCAAGCTATGCCCTCCTGAATGTAAATGCCATCCCCCTTTTCTTATTCTCCTGTCCTTCCTGTATAATTTAAAACCAGGGATTGAGCGGTCACAGGCATGGCTAGATGTGGTCCATGACTCTGTGACCACCGTGATGTCCATACCCCTCTCTGCAACAACACCTACAGGTCATCCATCTTGTTTCCAAGACTTTATACGTTCAGGGACACCATCCATTCTGACTAGAGTAATAATTAATTAATTGCTGAAATAAATCTTTCACAAAGTTTGCAGATTAATTTTTAGTCACTTGGTAGTGGTAGCATGACAGCATAAGCTACTTGACTTGGCTTAGTATTATGAAAGGCAGAATTGTAAAGCTTCTGCAGAGTTTAACCAGCTTTATCAATGTCTACAAACTATGGGCCTACATGGTGAAAGCTACAGTTTTATACAACAACACACACACACACACACACACACACACTCACCATATCCAACACCACTGTTCAGGTCAGGTATATGCATATTTTGTTCAGGCTGATTCCAAATTGTCAGTTCCTGTATGCTCAAAGACACCCCCTGCCTGCAGTTTCATATTTCTTCCAAACCAATAATGTGGGGGAAACATTTCAAAAAAATATTTCAGCAGCATGCAACACTGAACCGAATATGCTTTCCATTACTGGCTTGAGTCAGCTTAATTTCATTTATTCCATATGGGAAATATTTATAAGAATAAAAATAACTGCATTGATTTAACATTTTCTCTGAATCAACATGTTGCTGTAGTGGTATAGGGAGACTTATCAATCATGCTCCAACTGATGTTAGTTATGGATGCTGGAACTGTTGATTCATAATGACCAGGTGTTCCATGGAAACAGACAATGGCAGCAGAACAAGACCAGTGGTCCATCCAGTCTGCTCATAACGCCCTTTCACACGCCAAGTCCTTTTGTCAATTGGGTTCTTTGTCTGTACTATCACCCCTTGATCCCTGTTTTGCTACTACCCACCCACCCCCTGAGTAACTATGACGCGTCGTCAATAGCCGCGGACTATGCCGTCAACAAAATCATGCTGCCAATACAGCGAGTATTGCCATGTGGCATATTCATTTTTCTGTGGGGCTCCGCCCACACACATACACCCTTACGGGGGCTGTGCTCCTGAACCCCCACTAAAGATTCTCAACTCCGGGGGAGTCCAACTCGGGAGCGCACAATCCATGGATAAAAATAAAATGTCTGGGACTGGGAATCAAACCTGGTCCCAGACGCAGCGCCTGGGTTCCTGCTAATGTGGCTCAGTCCAGTGAGCCACAGCAGCTGCTCGGTGGAACCTACTTCCAGCAGATGTCTTGTCCTCTGCCTGAGAGTGTGTGAATGGTGCAATACCACATACAACATAATATGCAGCATTGCACCATTCGCTGTCATGGACAGCGCTGTGTCGGGTTGGCTATAATGTCATATGCTATTAAGAGTACAACATTATGATCCGGTAGAAGTAACTACTAAGTCCTCAACTCTGCCCCAACCATGTTTGAACCCATTAATGGTTTTGGCACCCACCATCTCCGCTGACAGAATCTTCCATGGCTCAACCACTCTCTGTAAAATAAAACATTCTCACGTCCCTCTTGAACCTCCCCCACCAGCTTCAACTCATGACCTCGTGTTCTAGGTTCACTGCTCTTGTTGAATAGTTCCTCATAGTTTATGTTGTTTATTCCTTTCAGGAACTTGAAGGTCTTTATCATGTCAACCCTCTCTCACCTGGCCTCAAGTGAGTACATGGTCAGTGCCCTTATCCAATGCTTGTAGGATTTGCCCTGCTGGCCATGAATCATTTTGGTTACCCTACACTGCACCATCTCCAGCCTGTCCTTTTCTTACTTTAGGTGAGGACTCCAGAACTGGGCACATTACTACAGATGTGGGCTTATCAGTGATCTATAGAGAGGTAGTAATACCTCTTTCCTCCTGCTGTCAATAACCCTCCTAATGCACCTCAGCATTAATGAAACCATTAACGGTTTAGGCACCCTTCATTCTGCTTAGAGTCATACTTAATAGAAATTCTGTTTTCATTTTCATTTTAACTGGTAAGCAGATGGGCAGTAATGCCCTTTTTTACAGTGACCAGTGTACATTTAATGTTGAATGTGTAACGTGTAAAATAAAAATCCCATATACAAAGTATAACATTAATTATAAAAAAAAAAATAAATAAAACAAGTAAAATCAGAGTTATCTATGAGCATTTTAAATACATGGGTTTTTAAAATAAATAGGCTTTTGCCGGCCTAGTGGCACTGAGGGTTGAGGCACTGGATGCCACACCTCAAGCCACGCTGATAACCCATGTTCAGGAACGAGCATGAGCTGACGGGGGTCAGCAGGGAAGGAGAAGGATCGGAGCATCCCAAGGACTACTAACCTTCTCCAGGGAGGGGGATTTCAGTGGCTGGCGCACCTGACCCCTAGCAGAGGTTGGGGGTGGCTCACCAATGCTACTGACGTGGGGTCAGAGGTGGGGCAGACACCTGATAGGATGCACATGGGAGCGTACACTACCGGCACTGGCATCATTACACGCCCACCTCTGAGGGCAGTACACTGGAGGAGAAAAGATTGCTCCTGTAGGATGACGGAGGGTGCCTCACAGGTCCCACCCCGAATATCCATGGTGCTGGCCACACTGGATCCAGTCTTTGGTGGGGTTTGGGGTGCCCTGCAGGACCCACTGGGGTGTGTGTGTATGTGTATGTGTGTGTGTGTGTGTGTGTGTGTGTAGGGGTTGTGGGATAAAATATGGACCAGACACCAAACTTCAAGTTCAACACACAATCTCGGTGTGATGTTTATTCAAAATGCAGGAGATAACCTTAAGCAGTGGCATATCCCTTCTTCAGTTTGCAGCAACAGACTATGTATGTCCTTTCTCTGCACTTAGCCAGCACCTACTGACACTGATCTCTGATCTAACTCTGCAGTTGAGATTCAGCCTCCACCCCTATGCGGTCCTTGTTTGCTTGGGTGGTGGGGCTCAAATAAAAAAGGAAAAATCAAGCTTAAGACAAAGAACCTCAGTGCAAAAGCACTGAAACTAGGAGTTACCCTAAAGGGCATCCACAATAAGCCAAGTTTCAAAGAAACACAACATCACACATACTTCCCTAATGCAGAGCATCATGGGATATATATAAATCACCATGACATTTCAGACTTGTTCAACTTACAGCAATTTACATCCATTTTAGATGGCACAATTAACTTTATTTCTATAATAGTCACATTGTGCTTTTACCATTATCAAAACGCTAGTGCCATGGTATTTTCAACACTTACAGGTTTCATAAACATAAGGTACAGTATATACATCAAGGTATTTTATGACATAGTGCTATTGCATACTAAATCCAACAACGATAAACACAACCTGTTTTACATATGCTTGGAGGTCCTCAAAAGTGGCAGGAGCTCCCTGTCACAGGGGATCCTGGGGTATTGGTCAGCAACAGCTGGTGGACATCAGGGGATGGGACTGGGGCTCTCCGAGACAGGGCCGTGAACAAGGTGTATAAAGTGATAGCAAAAAAATAAAAGCAATAGGCTTGTTACAATGTACCAAAGTTTCAGGTCATTTATTGTACTGCACAGTACACAGGCAAATCTACAAATACTATTATACAGCAGATTTAACCCTTACAGGACTGTGGACTGATATATCAGTTCAGAACTCTAATACGTTCTCATTCTGTCGGCAGTCTAAGGGTTAATGTATTGAACAACTTCTCAGTACCTGAGGAGTAAAATAGAAAACCATAATCTAGTTTAGTTACTGATGAGCCTGTTGCTAATTGTTTACGTAATTCAGGAATGAGAAATTAATTAATGCTGTACAGCATTCCAAGTCTTTTATGCAGAATCTTAATCAAATGGTTAATAATACGTGTTTCAAAGGTGAGGCATCTGTCCAAACAGACTCCCAAATAACACAGTTCATCAACCCTTTCTATAACTTCCCCAAAAGATCAAATATCTGAAAATCAATTGGACAGAATTTGCCTGATCTTGAAAACAACATCGATTTTGTGGGGTTTTTTATTATAATTTGAAAGCAATTTGTTTTTCAAAAACCAATCATGCATCTTCAGAAAGTCCATTTGTATGGTCTTCTTTAAGTACGAAATATTATTACCCAAACTAAAAATAAATGCATCCTCTGAATAGAGTAAAAGTTTGGAGGAAACACAAACCTTAGCATAGAGTTCAAAAAAAGGGAACTTAAAAGTGGTCCTAAAATTGAACCCTGTGGAAATCTACACTTAATTTATTCTCTGAATGAACCCCATTAATTAACCTAGCAGTGAATTCCACTCTTTAGATACCCTGTAAACCAGGACACTGCATCCCCCAAAAAAAAAAAACAAAGCCAACAGAAAACAAATCAAACACACACGATCGACAAGATCAAAGGCCTTGGTGAGGGCCACAAAGACTGATGCCACGTGGAGCCCTTTATCCAGGGCCCCATGTCCACAGTCCATGAACCCCACTAAGGCCATCTCTGTATTGTGCTTAGATCAAAAGCCATGTTGTACCCGAGTAAGGAGGTTACACCTGGACAGACACTTATTAACCTGATCAAAAAATTTTTTTTCAAAAACTGTAGAAGGTGGATGCAAAACTGAAATGGGATGATAATTTGAGACCAGATTTACAGAGCCAGATTTATGAATGGATTTAATAGTGGTAGATTTCCAGTTCTTTGGTATGACACCATTATGTAATGAATAATTCAAGGGATAAGAGATTGAAACACTAGCCATTTTTTTTTAATAAGTACAAATATTCATTTTAGTAATGTACTTGGTTAACAAAGAGGGGGGTTTGATGAATCGCGACTCAAGCAACTTTTTATTTTTTGATTATTCACTGGTTTACAAAACATGAAGCATTGTGCCTGTTGTGTTTTTGACAAGTTGCTACATGAAATTGATATTTTTACTGTTCACTCAGTGGATTACCGAGTCGATCAAATACCTTCTACAGAGGTTCCCCCTTGGAAAATGTAAGGGAACTGTAAATATTTGAAATGCATTCATTTATTTTAAAGGTTTATCCTGGAAAAGCATACTGAGTTCATAGCAATTCATATCCAGATGCTTTCTAGATGTGGTGCAGAGAATAGACAACAGTACAATGCAATAATCACATTTATTTATTTGTTTGTTTGTTTGTTTGCTTGTTTTTGTTGACTGGGAAAGGAGGACTACACAATTCTACCTATTTTCAGCCTTGTTCCGGAGGAGGGATACAGATGGATGCCAGCTGACATTAAACCAGATTAAGCTATTGGTGGTATTTTTAGTGAATAGGGGAAATTTGGCCAGGACACCAGGAAATTCCCCTACAAGAGATTCTTAAATGCTTGCAAACTGCTAAAGATACTGTATCTTAGATACTATTACCAGGGCTGCTGCCACCGGCATTTGCCTCTGTAGGCACTCTGGGCTGAGGGTCTCAGGCTTTACTGTGGACATCCAGCAGAAGGTGCTAAAGGTGCTGAATGCCCTCTTCCATGACTCAAAACTATTTAAGCCAGATGTCCAGGACATCATTAATGATTGCAGGCATCTGGCAGGGCTATTCAATCTGTTCATTTGCTCTATCCTACACAATCAAAGAGCAGGCAGCACCCCTCTTCGTAAGGGACCCAGTAGGCCAGGAGCAGCCCCTCGGCCCAAGGCAAACACAGAGCCTCCGCCGCCTTACTTGCCTCCTCCACTGCAGGGGCCACAGCCAGCATCCTAGAGGTGATGAACCAGCCCTGGTGGCTGGATCTGCCTCCACTTCACCCCTTGTCAGCCCCCTTCCCCTTTCTGGTCCCCAACCAAGAGATGGTGATCAGAGATCGGTTCTCCCTCCATCTCAATCAATGGAGAACCATCATGTTAGATGCCTGGATTCTTCAAATCATAGAAAGGGGTCACATGTTGGAGCTCACCAAGCAACCACCAGAGACTCCTCCTCTGCCCTCCACCTACCCCCCAGCCCATCTTTCTGTTCTTTAGGAGTAGGTGCAGTCAGTTCTGCACAAACAGGCCATCGGGCCAGTGCCCATGCACCAAAGGAACAAAGGGTTTTATTCCAGGTTCTTCCTGGCCCCCAAAAGAACCTGGGATCTGAGGCCCATCTTAGACCTCAAGGACCTCAATCTGTTTGTCCAGTATAAAAAGTTCCAAATGGTAACTTTGCCAGGCCTCATGTCCCTTCTCAAGAAGGGCACCTGAGTGTGTTCTCTGGGCATGCAGGACTTTTGCCTGCAAATCTTGGTATTTCTACTCCACAGGAGGTTCCTCCAGTTTCTATTCCAGGGTGAGCATTACCAATTCAAAGTGCTGCCCTTTGGCTTGTCCTCTGCACCATGGGTCTTTACCTAGCGCTTAGCAGCAGTAGCTGCAGCTCTCAGAAGGGAAGGGCTGTACATGTTCCCTTATCTGGATGATTGACTCCTAAAGGCTCCATCCAGGGAACAGCTCCTGTGGACTCTAAAGAGAACTCTTCAGTTATTTCTCTCCCTGGGCATTATGGTCAGTTTGCCCAAGTTGGCCCTAGTCCCATCCCAAGGTTGCAGTACATAGGGAGGTTCTAAACTCAGTGCAGGAAAGGCCTTCCTGCCTCAGAACAGGGTGGAGTGCCTTATTGCCCGCTCAGGAGATCACCCACAGCCATTACATCCCTGCAAGATTGTGCTTGAGGCTCTTGGGGCTGATGGCAGCAGCCCTCCCCACTGTTCCACTGGCCAGGCTCCACATGCACATCCTCCAGTGGACTCTCTGAGTACAATGGGACCAGAACATGGACAAATCAAATCATAGAAAGGGATCAGTTAGTGCTGGTCTCCTTCCTAGTCTGCCAGGTGCTCCAGTGGTGGGTGGACTCCCTGAACCCTTCCAGATCTCCTCCCCCCAGCAGATGCTCACCATGGATGCCTCTGGTTTGGGCTGGGGGGCTCGTCTGAGTCCCTTTCAAACTCAGGGATCTTGGTCCCAGATCAAGACCTCCCTGCACATCAATGTGCTGAAGATGCAGGCGGTCCTGTATGCCATGCAGGCCTTTCAGAATCTTCTCCTCCTGGGTCAGCTGTTGATTCAGTCTGACATTCTCAGTGTTGTGTATTACATCAACAAGTGGGGGGGGGACATATTCATATCCCCTGTGCAGGGAAGGCATGAGAGTGTGGTACTGGGCATTAGACCATGGTCTAACTCTTTCAGTGGTACATGTCCCAGGAGTGTTAAACACTCTGGCGGACAGCCTCAGCTAGACGTAGCCTAGCATGCACAAGTGCAAGCTCCTCTCATCCATCACAGATCTGTTCAACAGATGGGGTCATCCAGAGTTGGACCCTTTTGCGTCCCCACAGTGCAAAACTGCCCAATTTCTGCTCACTAGATCCAGGGCCTGGAGTTTTCTGTTAAGACACATTGTCCCTCTCTTGGAGTGGGAGGCTCCTTTATACCTTCCCCTCATTTCCTCTAATTCAGAGCGTGATAATCAAGCTGCAGATGGAGGGCGGCAGCATGATTCTGGTAGCTCCATTCTGGCCTCATCAGATATGGTTTCTATTACTACAGCAGCTGGGGGAGGAGTGTCCAGTCCCTCTCTCTCTCTCTCTGCAGGAATCTGCTGACCCAGGCTCAGGGGACCCTGGTCCATCCCAACCTCAAGTCACTATCTGCATGCTTGGCTCCTGAGAACATAGCCATTGCCAGATTTGGAGTTACCAACAGGGTAGCGGATGTTCTAGTGGCTGCTCAGAAACCCTCCACTTGAGCCACTTATGCCACAAAGTGGAAGAGGTTTGCCATCTGAGCTGCCAAACATAACCTGGACCCTTTCACTTGTCCAGTGAACCAGATTCTGGACTACCTGTTATCCCTGTCAGATTCAGATCTCCAGTACTCCTCCCTCAAGGTGCACCATTCAGCTATTTTGGCCTTTCATGAGCCAGTGGGTGACCGCACCATAGCTCAGCTTGATGTTTCCCATATTTTCCTGAGGGGCATCCTGCATCTGAAACCCCAATCCGTTCCCCTGTCCCAGCTTGGGATATGAATTTTGTTTTGGAGATGTTGACTTCTGTCTCTTTTTGAGCCAACCACGACTTATGAGCTATGCTTCCTTTCTTGGAAAGCATTAGTTTTGGTTGCTATTACCTCTGCTCAAAGGATTTCTGAGCTTCAGGTCCTCTGGCATGAGAAGCCTTATTTGATTTCTCACAAACACAGAATGTATTTGCACATGAATCCTAAGTTTCTCCCCAAGGTGGTGTCAGAATTTACCCTCAATCAATCTATCCACCTTTCTGTTTATTTTCCTAAGCATGCCAGCCCAGGGGAAGCACTGCTCCATGTTAGATGTGCGTAGAAGAAACATAGAATTTGACGGCAGATAAGGACCGCTTAGCCCACCTAGTCTGCCCATTTCCCTACCTACTGGATAAGCTGCAGATCCTAGTTAACTAACAGCCTATTTCTTCCTACCCCCCACAAGAATTGTCCTGTCTGTCCCATGCATTCTTGAATTCTCCCACAGTTTTAGACCCCACAGCCTTCTCAGGAAAGTGGTTCCGTGCATCCACCACCCTTTCTGTGAAAAAATACTTCCTCGCATTGCCCCTGAGCCATCCCCCCTCTATCTTCAAATTCTGTCCCCTTGTTCTTGCACATCTCTTTTTCTGAAAGATGCTACCCTCTTGGACTTTGTTGATTCCACTGAGGTACTTAAAAGTTTCTATCATGTCCCCCATCTCCCTCCTTTCTTCAAGGGTATACATATTAAGCTCCTTTAGTCTCTCCTCCTCATAGCTTCTCTTGCAGACCCTGCACCATTTTAGTTGACCTCCTCGACTGCCTCAATCCTGTCTATGTCCTTGCAGCGATGGGGTCTCCAGAACTGGACGCAGTACTCCAGATGGGGTCTCACCAACTGTTTGTATAGAGGGATAACAACTTCCTGTTTTCTGTTGGTGATGCCTCTCCCTATACATCCCAGTGTCCCCTAGCCCTCCCTACTGCCTTCTCACATTGCTTGCCAACCTTAAGGTCATCTGATATGATTACCCCACGTCCCTTTCCATTTTGTTGTTGTTATTACCTCCCCCATTGTGTACTCTTCCCTGGGTTTTGTTTCCCAGGTGTATTATTTTACTTCTTTGCATTGAATCCAAGCTGCCATACTTCTGACCATTCTTCCAACCTTGCTAAGTCCCTTGTGT
Source organism: Neoceratodus forsteri (assembly GCA_016271365.2). Taxonomy (NCBI): domain Eukaryota; kingdom Metazoa; phylum Chordata; order Ceratodontiformes; family Ceratodontidae; genus Neoceratodus; species Neoceratodus forsteri. The sequence goes on along the minus strand of CM057451.1, from coordinate 1,143,400,266 downwards.
ATCAACCCTGTTGCAGATCTTTGTGTCATCTGCAAAGAGGCATACTTTTCCTTCCAGTCCCTCTGCAATGTCACTTATAAAGACATTAAAAAGGACTGGACCCAGTACTGAACCCTGCAGTACCCCACTACTAACCCCCCTTTCTGAAGAGTGGACTCTGTTTACTATTACCTTCTGTGTCCTGTTGTCCAGCCAATGTTTTACCCAGGCTACCACCCTGAGACCAACTCCCAGGCTGGCTAATTTGTTTATTAATCTTTTGTGTGGGACTGTGTCAAATGCCTTGCTAAAATCTAGGTAGGCCATGTCCACAGCCCCTCCCTGGTCTACTACTTTGGTCACCCAGTCAAAGAAATCTACTAGAGGCGTCTGACATGACCTTCCCACTGTGAATCTGTACTGTCTTGGGTCCTGTGCCCCACTGGCCTCTAGGCACTCAACAATTCTTTCCTTCAGAAGTGATTCCATCATTTTCCCTACCACTGAGGTCAAACTAGCAGGTCTGTAGTTTCCTGCCCAGTCTTGGTCCTACTTTTGTGAAGGGAATCACATCCGCCTTCCTCCAGTCCTCAGGTACCACACCATCCTCCCACGATTTGTTAAAAGGGTAGTCAGTGGTGTCCACTAGTTCTCCCTTAATTCTTTTTAGAATTCTGGGGTGAATCCCATCAGGCCCCATTGCTTTGTCCACCTTCAGTTTTAGGGTTCTTTCAGAACCCTTTCTTCTGTGAAAGGACTGGGATCGACCCCCTATCCAGAGTGCTTCTGTTAACTGGATTAGGTACCTCCCTCCTTTCTCTTTGTAATACTGAGCAGAAGTATTCATTCAGTATCCTGCTTTTCACTGTCCTCTCTGCCCACCCACCGTCCATTCTATTCAGCCTCACTATCCCTCCCTTTGTCTTTCTACACTCCCTAATGTACCTATAAAAGGTATTATCCCCCTTCTTAACCAAATTGGCTATCTTTTCCTCAGTTTGGGCCTTTGCTATTCTGACTGCCTTTCCTGATTCCTTCTGCCTTAACTGGTACAGTTCTCTGTCCTGCTCCGTCTGTGTTTCCTTATACTTACTAAATGCTATCTTCTTCTCCCTAACCTTCTCCGTCACCTCTTTTGAGAACCATAGTGGCTTTTTTTTTGTTTGTTTTGATTTGTTTATTTGCTTCACACACAGGCTTGTTGTCTCTGTGATGGCAGTTTTGATGTTTCCCCATTGTGCTCCACCCCTCCTGCTTGCCTATTTGTTAGTGCTTTCTAAGGCTCTCTCCCATTTTGCCAAAGTCAGCCCTCCTGAAGTCCAGTACCCTCACTTTTGTATGGCCTGACTCTGCAGCTGAGTTTATCAGAACTTTGAAGTACTACCTGCTCTGAACCAAGGAATCTAGAAAGTCAAAGCAGCTGTTCGTTTCTTTTGCCCTTGGTAGAGAGGGCATTCAGATTTCTAAACAATGTTTATCTAAATGGTTGGTGCACTGTATTGTGTTCTGCTACAACAAGTATGGCAAAGAATTGCCTGGAGCAGTAAAAGATCATTCCACAAGAGGCATGGCTACCTCTGTAGCTTGTTTTCGTGGGGTCTCAGCTGCTGACATTTGCACGGCTGCCACCTGGAGTACCGTCAATACTTTCACCAAGTACTACAGTCTGGACATTGCCTCAAGAGCCCGTGCAGGATTTGAAATGGCTCTGCTGCAGGGCTTCCTGTCTTAAGCTTAGGGTTGGCCTTCTTCCCAAACTGTCTTTTTGCACCTGTAACTGCTTGGGACTCATTCCTGTGGTGTGACCTGATGACTGAGATACCCCAAAGAAGATAGAACCATTATATAAGAACTTACCATAACAGTAGATCTTCGAGGGGATCTCAGTCATCAGGTCTGTCTTCCCTTCCACCACCCCCCTTTTGGGGAGGGGTGCTCTTTCCTGAAAGTGGTTATCTGGTGTATCCAGCCTTTCTTATGGGCCTGGGCATCTCTTTCTCGCTCCTCGGTCCCCCATGGCATGACCCACGCTCCCTTTGTCTCTGGGGGAAAGAACTGAGGAGGGAGCGGGTCTGCTCACGCCTTTATAGAGCTGGTGACATTGATAGATGACATCGATGTTGGCGGCCCCAGCTGTACTGCTGAAAATCTTCTGTGTGGATCCTGCTTCACCAACGGTGAAGTTCCTATGGTGTGACCTGATGACTGAGATCACCTCGAAGATTTACTGTTATGATAAGTTCTTATGTAACTGTTCTTAGTTTTAGTTTATTAGTCTAGGAATTAATACCTTTGAGCCAGGGCTCTTTTACAAAGGTTCCACGTCACAAAGAACATTTAACAAAAACGATACACATTACAGGTAAAACCAGACAGGAAAGTTACATCATAAATTTGCTATTAACAGTTTAAGGCAGTAACGTTTTAAGTTTCATAGAAAAACAAGCTATAACAGGTTCAAGCGAGTAGACAATTTAGAGGTTAAGGAAACTTCCAGGAGGAGGGTGATCATTAGGCACCAAAGGAGGCTAGAGAGGAGGGAAGGTGGTGGCGGAGAGTAAGTGAGAGGGACAGGAAAAGGGGGGAGTGAGTTTGGGTGGGAGACAGGAAGTAGTAGAGGTACCAGAGGGTTCATTAGTCAGGGAGGAAGAGGCCTCAGATGTGAGGATGGACATGAGGAGTAGTAGTCTTTATCTACGCAGTCACAGTTGCTAGTGGTGGTGAGGTGGGCATAGAGCATGGATTTGAAAGCTTCAAGCGAGGTTGAGGATAGAGTAGGTGGACTAAGCCATTGAACCATGTCGGGCCCCTGTATGGAAAGATCTTTGTCCCTGTGCAGTCCAGCATCTCGGAACCAGGAAAGGTTGGCATTCAGATCTGGTGGAGGGTCGTGAGCTAGGATTCAGTCGGAGTAGGTTTTGAATACATAATGGAGTCAGTCCCAAGATAGATTTTTTTGCCATGGTGCAGGTGAGATAAATAAGACGATTTGATAGGTTCAACCAGCCTGATTCATAGTACAGATCACACGTGTGAGTCAGTCTTTGAGCCCCGTGAGGAGCCGGCAGGCCTTATTTAGAGTGATTGAGATACTTAGAGCAGTGGAGGTAGCTGAGCCATAAATAATAAGGCCATAGTCAATGATTGAGATTATGGAACTCTGTATAGCTATTCTCAATGCCGCTGATTTAGAAATTGCCAGTTCACGGAATAGTATTCCAGGCATTGGTTCACTGTTTTCACAGTGTTGTCAATGTGGGTTGCAAAGGTGAGCCCTTGGTCAAAGTGATGCCAAGGTATTTGAAAGTATTTACTTGGTCCAGTGTAATTCCATGAGAGGTTTGTATGGTGAGTGGAGTATGCCTATTTTTGTTTGGTGATTGGAGAAGAGCATGGCTTTTGTTTTATTGTGGTTTAGCACAAGTTTACTATCCAGGAACCACCTTTCAACACTAGAGAAAGCAAATTGCAGGCTTTTTAGAGGAGTTTGGATCCTTGTGGGAAGAGAAATTACAGCATCATCAGCGTATAAGATTATTTTCTCCTGGCAGATATCTGGGAGGAGTTAAGGAACAGGCTAAAGAGGAGCGGTCCAAGAATTGATCCCTGTGGTACACCGAGAGAACTGGTTTGAAGTCGGAGAGTTCATTAGAGATTTTACAGCCTGTGACCGATTGGACAGGTAACTTTTACCCAAGCACAAGGACCTTCGACCAGGCCTAGGCTAGAAAGTAGGAGTAAGTAGGCCATGATGGATCAGTCGAAAGCTTTGTAAGATCGATCAAGATGCACCTGTCTTGCACCCTTTGTCCAGGGCTGAGTGGACTTCTCCAGAGAAATCAAGTAAGGCTGTTGTTGTACTATGTCCTTTCTAAAAGCCGTGCTGTTGATTACAGAGTAGATTGTATTTGTCCAGGTAGTCAGAGAGTTGGTCTGCCACTATCCGTTCAAGTGCTTTGGAGAGGGAGGGAGTATTGATATTGGTCGATAGTTTCCTGTTGAGGTTTTGTCCCCCCTTTGTGCACTAGGCGTAACTATGGCAGATTTCCATTTGTTGGGAAATTGACTTTGGCAAAGTGACAGATTAAGAATTTTTGCAAGGAGGTGAATTACTTCATCCAGGGTGAGAGACAGGATTTTTAGATCTAGCGTGTCACTACTTGTTCTGGATTTGGAGCAGGCCTTTCTTATGTACTTGTGTGCTTCGTGCACTTTGATTTTCTTGAAGTAAAACTGTGGTTTGTCACGAGGGGTGTTTTGTGATACTAGGCTAGGCACAGGTAAGTCCGAGAAGAAATCTGGGGGGAGGACCCCACTAAGGTCTGTGAATGTCTTGTTAAGCGCATCTGCAATAGACTTTGGGTCAAGAGTGGTGGATCCATCAACTTTCATAATGGTAGGTGATGATTTTGATTGTTTACCCATTATGTTCTTTTCCTGATCCTCCTCTTCACAGTGTTCCCCTGCTCTTTCTAGTTTTTTTGTTTTTTTTTGTTATTCTTTGGTAACTGGGTATGGCCCACTAAGCACAAAGCCTGTTTACAGGGGCAACACAGGAGCACTGGGGAGGATAAGTGACTTGCTCAGGGTCACACAGTATGCAAGTGGAGGTTGTGGGAATCAAAGCAGGACTGATGGATGTACCAAGCTCCCTCACAGCTCATTACTGTAACCTCCAGACTATACTGCCAGCCACGCAATCCCTCCCCTTGCCTTCCTCTTTTTGCTAATGTATCTGAAAATAGTCTTGTTCCCTTTAGCTACCCCTTTATCTAGCCTTTTCTCTGTTTGTGCCTTTGTGCCCCTCACCACCTACCCTGCTTCCCTCTGCTTCTCCTGGTACATATCCCTCTCCTTTTCCCTCGGTGTCTCCTTGTACCTCCTGAATGCCACCCCTTGAGCATCTTTATGTCACCCTAATTGTAACCACATCACCTAACTGGCTGTATTTTGTTTGTAATTGTGCTTCTCCCCTTCCCCTTTCCCCTGGGTCACACCTGGAAACGAGCCTCAGTTCAGTGTGTCTCTCCCAGTTACCAATTTTTAAAAACATGTACATAAGTAAAATAAATTGGCCTTTAACTTCGCAGCCACTTCCTTTGAGAACTATAATGTTCTCTTTTCCCTCTTGTTTTTGCCCACTTCTTTTGCACAGAGGTTTGTTGCCTTCACTCTGCCATCCGTTAATTTAGCCCACTGTTCCTCTACTCCATTTAGGTAATCCCCCCTCACCCATTAGGTTGTCTCTGGCATTCATGCATTTAAAAAAAAAAAACTGCCCTCCTGAAGTCCAGGACCCTCATCCTTGTGTGGTCTGTCTCTACCGCCATCCTTATGTTAAACCACACTGTATGGCAATCACTGGTCCCCTGCTGGCATCCCACCTTGACATCTACAATACTGTCCCTGTTTGTCAGCATCAGGTCCAGTATTGCCGCATCTCAAGTGGGCTGTTTGATTAGTTGCCTGAGAAATGCCCCCTGCAGGGTATCTAGGATGGCCCTGCTTCTATCCAAGGCCATAGCTGGGATATTCTAGTCTGCATCCAGCAGACTGAAGTCCCCCACCAGCAGCACCTCCGTTTTTGCCATTGTCCTGATGGCTTCCTCCAGTGACTTATCCAGTTCTTCTCCTTGTGCTGGAAGTCTGTATATCACCCCAGTGTGAACAGTGGTTCCATCTATCTCCAGGACGACCAGAGCACCTCTAATCCATCCTTTGTCCATGGTTCCCTTACATTTCTCTCACTCTAATGCCCTCCCTTACACACAGCACAAGCTTCCCTCCCTTCCCTATCCTTCCTAAAACTGAGTGTAGGCTGGTATGGGTATAGTCATGTCCCAGTCATTGCTCCCTGTGCACCATGACTCAATAATAGCCACAAGATCCGGGCCTGCCTCTGCCATGATGGCCTCCAGGTCTAGAATTTTATTTGCAAGACTCCTTGCTTTGGCACAAATGGCTATCCACACCTTGCTTCCACTCTGTTTGCAACCCCCTTCCTGTTTTTGTTGCCACTTGAAAGATCCTTCTCCCCCCCACTACTCTCTTTCTGCCTTGCCTCTTCAAAACCTCCCTTTCCACCTCTTCTACTCTTGTCCCTCTTGCCCCCTAGCGTGCTTCTACTTCCTTTAACTTGTGCCTTGGGGGAGTTTTCTCCCCTCTGGCCCTCTATTCCTGTTGCTTCCATCTGTGGTGGTGGGGCAGTTTATGTCTCCCTTTTTATTACTGTCTCCCCCTCGGCTATTTTAAATGTTCATCAGAGTAACATCTAAACCTCCAGTGAGGACAGCGTTCCCCTTCCCTGATGAATGCAGGCTATTATCTCTGTACAGTCACATATTCTTCCAGGTTAGACAATAGTCCCTACACCATTTTATCAACCAGGTGGTGAAGCTTCTGGTGCAGAATACTGTACCCTATCCTTCCCCAGGCTGTAGACATATAGCACCTCAGCAAATGTCACTATTTGTTCTACTTGCCTTAGGCCCCTCCCCAGTTCTCCAAACTCTCCCTGTACTACCCTAGCCCCCTCCCTCAATAGGTAATTTGTTCCAAGGTGGACAATGACATCCAGCTCTCCACCCTGCCCGGCCACCCTAGCAATTCTTATGATTTGCCATCCATCCCTCTGAGCCAAGGCATCAGGTAGACACTTAGACTCCCTCTCTCCTCTCCTTCCTTCTCCCAAATTGATCCCTTTGACAATTTAGTCCCCCACCAGAAGCTGCTTTCTCCACTATTGGGTTCCTTTACCTCTCACATTGGGGCCTCCCCTTCAGAGGACCCCCACATCCTCCTTTATCACTACTATGGATGTCTTCTCATGGCAGTCCTGTCCTGCCAGAACAGCAAAGGAATTCTGTAGTGGCACAGGCTGAAGAATATGTCCCTAACCTGCCCCACCACCCTCCCAGAGTCCACCATGGTCCAGTCAGCCCTTTTCTGTCTAGACAACCTCTGGGACAATGGCAGCAGATTCAGTGGCCCCGGGGTAGGGCAAGAGGTCCTCTGGATCCTAGCCAGCTCAGCATAAAGACCAACAACCTCTGCCTTCAACCCAGAGAGGTGTGTGTAGATGAGACAGCACCCCAGTCTCCAGAATGTCTCCTGGAAAACTTCAGCTCCACATCCACTGTACTGCATCACTCCCATGACTGGCAATATCAGTCACTCCCTTCTGTTTTCTGACTGTAACTTGCCCCTACTGTCTCTTTCCATCACTTGCTCCTTTCCCAGCTACACCCTCTATCAGTATCTACTTTTACACCTTACCCTAGATGGGGTGTTACCTGCCTTACCTTTAAACAGCTGGTATTTCAAGGTAAAGCACTCCTGGTAGCTTCCTGCCTTTTTACACCTACCTTTTGCTAACTTTTCCCTATTGCCCTTCTTGAATTTCCACTTTACTCTACCTCAGATAGTGTGCCTTCTCTACTCCTGCCTGTAGCTGTTATCTGTTTGCTTTTTTCCCCTGCAGTTACCCACTACCCCACCACCTGTAGCTACCTATGCAGTTTAACATTAAGTGTATTCAGATCTTTAAAGTACCTTACCTTCCATTGTTAGTCCGGCAGAGCCTCCTGTTTGCCTGTGGTCACCTGTGGACACCTGTAGTTGTCTGAAGACGCCTTAGGTTGGAGGCAAGGTTGGAGGAATGATCAAATGTATGTCAGCTAAGATTCAATGCAAAGAAGTGCAAAGTAATGCATGTGGGAAACAAAAACCCAGGGAAAGGGGGGGAGAGATCCTGACAACAATAAAAATGGAAAGGTACCTGGGAGTAGTTATATCAGATGACCTAAAGGTGGGCAAGCAATGTGAGAAGGCAGTAAGGAGGGCTGGGGGAATACTGGGATGCATAGGGAGAAGCATCACCAGTAGAAAACAGGAAGTTGTTATCCCTATGTACAGACAGTTGGTAAACCCCCATCTGGAGTACTGCGTGCAGTTCTGGAGACCTCATCTCCGCAAAGACATAGACAGGGTGGAGGCTGTCCAGAGGAGAGCAACTAAAATGGTGCAGGTTCTGCACCAGAAGACATATGAAGAGAGACTAAAGGAGCTTAATATGCATATCCTTGAGGAAAGGAGGGAGAGGGGGGACATGATAGAAACTTTCAAGTACCTCAAGGGAATCAATAAAGTCCAAGAGGGAAGCATCTTTCAGAAAAAGAGATGTGCAAGAACAAGGGGGCACAATTTGAAGATAGAGGGGGGACAGCTCAGAGGTAAAGTGAGGAAGCATTTTTTCATGGAGAGGGTTGTGGATGCATGGAACAGCCTTCTTGAGAAGGTCGTGCAGTCAAAAACAGTGGGGAAATTCAAGAATGCATGGGACAGACATAAGGCAATTCTGTTGGTGGGTAGGAAGAAGTAGTCTGTTGGTTAACTAGGATCTGCAGCTTATCCATTAGGTAGGGAAATGGGCAGACTAGGTGGGCCAAGCAGTCCTTATCTGTCATCAAATTCTATGTTTCTATAGAATGTGATTTCACTCCTGCACTGTGCCACACACACATGCTGCGACACGAGTGTGAAGGACACATTGAGTAAGGGAATCTTTTATAGTGCTTTTGTTAGAACACACTAAGCTTCTGGCAGCTCAACCCCCAAAATCAGACACTGGATTCATAGGGCTTTCTGAATCTACTCAGCAGCAAACACTGTCTACGAATCTCTTTTTCTACCCACTTACCCTGCTTATTTCAGTATGGAGAGAAATTAAAAAGAAATAAAATCTACCTTTAAGTTAAAGCTGGGTGCTTATAATAAACATCTACCTTTAAGTTAAGCAATTTCTGCACCTCCAGCACAGAACCCCAACTAACTGACCTTTAAATCTGCTGTCTCTTGTTACAAGGCACTAAGCCTCTAGCAGTCCCAGCCCCCAATCATACACTTGATTCAAAGGGCCTTCTGCTGGAATGGGTAGGAGAAGTCCTGCAATCTAATTGGCTAAGATCAATTGCAAACTGTGACAATATACCCTGATAACTAGACCACAGCCCTGAAAAAGTTCCTGCCAACCAGTTCTTTACCTACCTTTAATCCATTTGATAAATAGGAATATTACACTCCAGAATGTGTGCCTCACCATGTGCCCAAGGTGTAACATTATCCCATAACACACATCCTGTCATGTATTATTGCTTAAATATCACCTGCAGTACAATAATGTTATTCATATTATACTGAAGAAAACAAAGAGATTTATTACAATATATCTCTTTTTAATGTTTTTTTTTTCTGGTAGAATAAGGATAATAATTTGCCTGTTTAGGACTGCAGTGTTGACAGAATCAGTCGCCAGTAAGAATATGGGGCTTTGCGTACTGTTCTGTATGATAGTTACTATCCCCTGTATATTTATTAGGTTATTGTTGTACAGTTAACATGCTTTCCAGTTACGTGAGAGCATCTTATTAATATATTCAGCCACAATATATCACAATGTTGATTAATCAATGAATTCATTATTTAGTAGTAGTAGTAGCAGTAGCTTACTTTGTATTTGGTGCCATTCCCAGAGGTCCAGGCTGCCTTACATAAAGTGCAGGAGAAACACTACATAAAATATAAGAATAAAAACCAACATAGATAATGTAGATCAATAAATAATTCAGCACAAAACTACCATCATTGTCAGTATTGATGAACCTATTGTCATGTTGATTATTCCTAGTTGCAGGACATGCAATACCAGAGAAAGGAAGTGTGTCTGTGGTTAGAGCACTGGGATGGTATTCTGGGGACCTGGGTTCAATTCCCAGTAGGTCACATAATTTCTTTCTCCCTACAAGTTGTAGCGTATAAATATTAAACAGATAAGAATTTAACTGGGAGGGCATCCAAATGTAAAAGATGCTACTCCTTGACTGAATAAGTGAGTCTTCAGGCTCCCACAAAGTTGTTTGGAGTGGACATGAATTGCATAGGACAGGGCCGGCCACCTCGAAGGCCCAACCCCCTGAGGTTTTTAACCTGGCCCTTGGTACTGCAAGATGGCCCACTTCAGTGGAGTGAAGAAAGAGCGAAGACATGTAAGGGTGCCAGAGATCCACCAGATAGCCAAAGCCCAACCTATGTAGAGGCATAATAAGTTAGCAAACCAACTTTGAAGGTGATACACCACTTTGCCACCAGCACGTGCAGTTTGCAAAGCACCGGGGTACATGAAAGGCCAGTCAGCAGCTTGGTAGCTATGAGGTACACCACTTTACCTGGCAGCTGCGTTCTGCACCACCTGCAGGTGCCATAGCCTACCTGCACTGACTTTGAGGTATGGATCATTACAGTAGTCCAGCCTAGACACCACCAATGCATGTATCAGTGTCGCCAGGTCTCCGGGGCATCAAGGATTTAATCCAGCTGATGCTCCAAAGATGGTAAAAACCACCCCAGCCTGTTGTCGGCACCTCAGCCTCAGTTGTCAACCCATCATCCGGAATGACCCCCAGAGTTTTCACCTTAGTGGCAGCAAGAGCCTAGAGGAAGTGAGCCAGAGACCCATCTTCCTCTCGGTAGCTGCCACTCTCACCCAGCCCAGCTCAACAACCAGCACTTCAGTCTTGTCAGGGTTCAATCTTAACCAACTCAATGACACCCTTTCCTGGATCTTGGCCAGGCATTTCTTTAGCACATCCCCGCACCAGGCATCCCAGCTGCAAATGAAAGATAGAACTGGATATCATCTACACAGCAGTGGAACCCCAGTCCATACTGTCTAATTATCCCTCCCAGTGGCAGCATATACACTGTGAACAATATGGGTGAGAGGACTGAACCCTAGGGTATGCCACAGTGCAGTCTCACTGGGGGAGAGGACAAATTTCCCAACTCCACCCTCTGTTTCCTACCCCTGAGATAGGACTCAAACCAGCAGATAACCTTGCCAGTAAATCCTACTTACTCCCTTAGCCAATCCAACAGCATCCCATGTTCCTCAGTGTCAAAGGCTGAGGACAGATTGAGGAGGACTAGAACTGACCACTTTCTATCTCTTGTCCTGAAAGTCATTGTGCACCGTGACCAGTGCGGTGTCTGTACTGTGCTTTGACCTAAAACCTGTTCAGAGAGGCCCACAGATGTTAAAGGCAGTGAGGTGTGCCTTAAACTGCAGTGCAACCCCCTTCTCAATAACCTTAGCTAAAAAGGACAGGTTGGTAATTCATTAGGATGTCTGGGTCCAAAGATGTTTTTTCAGAAGGGTCCTCACCAGTGCATCTTTCAATACCACTGCAAAGACCCATCTGACAAGGAGCACTGGATGATTCCAGCGAACATTGGGCCTAGCTGCCTGACATGACTCATCAGTAGTTCTGTTGGGCCTGGATCCAGTTCACAGAATGTTGGCCTCAGTTCAGAGTTCCCCCACTGTCCATTTCAATCATCACTGGTCCAAATTCCCCCAATGACATCTGAATGCATCTGAGCAGTGTAGGCTTGGCCTCACTGGGCTGCTACAGCCCACTCGGAGAGATCGCAGCCTGAGCAGCAAACACCCTGTCTGAGAAGGATCAAGCAAATTCCTCACATTACACAAGTGAAAAAAACTCTCACAGACTCCAGGCAGACCAGATGGAGTAGCCTGTCTCTGCTCCAAAAAAAGATGAGCCAGCTGATTATTCCTAGCAGCAGTCTCCCTTGAGAGAAACCCTGCCTTCTTCTCGGTGATTGCCCTTTAGTATTCAGCATAATGAATAATCAAAGCCAATCTGTCTTCCTAGGCCCTGGATCTCTTCCAACAATGCTCCAACCTCTGCCTCTTGCCTTTGTCTCCCTCAGCTCACTATCGTACCACAGTGAGTCAAGGCAAGAAGCCAGAGGGTGTACAGAGGTAGGTGTCATATGATCAAAGGTGCCTTGATAGCCCTGTTATAGGCCACCATAGCCTCCTCCAGTCCCTTGGCACATGCCACCACCACACCCAAGATATTCAGCAACAACAGGAGTCATTCTAGCCATAGCCCTCTTAAAGGGTGGTATTGGATCATCTCCACTGGGACTGGACTACAATGGTGGAAGGGCCTGATGGTACAGTGATCCAACCAGTTGATCCCAAGGGAAAACACCAAGTCCAAGGCATGGCCATTTTGATGGGCCACAGAAGTAAGAACTTGTGCAATGCCCAGTTATTCCATTTAATGTAGTCATTCACTCATTCATTCATGCATTTCATTTGGGTATTCCAGATCAATATTTTAATCATGTTTCTTTTCATTTTCGTTTTCATTTCTTAAGCTGGTAAGTTGGTGAACAAATAGCTTGTTTTCAAAAATGAGCTGTAACTTAAATTACATGAATAAAAATAGACATTAATTACAATAAGAACTTTAAGATATAGCAAACAAATATAAATAGGCATAGCAGGTACAGATAGCATGATCGTGTATGCAGTTTGTTATCTTTTTAACCAGAAGAGAGACACTAAGCTGAAGCTTGTTTATAGGTGCGACCTGGGAGCATAAGGAAGTTAAGTGACTTGCTCTGGGTCACACAATATGCAAGCGGGGACTGTGGGATTCAAACCCAGGTCTCCATGTTTGTAGCTCAGAGCCTTAAACCACTGCCCTATACTGCCTCCTGTTATTTTGCCTGTAGCACAGGTCATCTTTGCACAGCTGAGAACATCACGAGAGAGTTGCAGAAACCTATGGCTCAAGGAGCAAACAGAGCCTGACCCAGAGTTGTCCTAAAAAAGGTACTTTGAAAAATGGACCTCTCTTGGGACCTGGAACCCATGTAATTTAAAGATCTTGGGAGGTGATCCAACACACTGGTGGGAGAATTATTCAAAACATGGCCAAGTGAAAGTAGAATTAGTCATCTATCATGTAACAGATTAAATCAATTCATAGCTGCAATACTAATTTTTAAAAACTGCATTTCAGGGCAACTTTTAACTTGCAGTCAGAGAGAAACCATTCTATCTTTTAAATCACACTTTCATTTAGTTTGTATGGGGAAGTGGCAGTAATTTCTCATAAGTCTTTAGTCTGGTTTTGGAAGGGAATTATTGTTAACAGAAGGAGATGCGCTTCACAAGTCACAGAAAGTGTCCTCCAATGTGCAAAACTGAAGAAAGTGTTTCATAAGACAAACAGTTCTGCAGGTGCTAAACTGATAATTAAAAAAAACATCTTCAGAGGCCCAGTATTTGTAAAATATCAAAGGCTTGAACATCTAAGACTTGTCGTGCCTCGATTTGCAACTAGAACGAAGCTTGGAAATCCCCATTCCTGTATCTCATTAACAGCATCCATTAATCTAGGGGCATCTGTAACATTATTTGTCTCAGCCAATGAGAGAGAAAACAACTGGAAATGAATCATTTAATAGTCTAGTCCCCTACCCCAAAATATTTTAAAAAGTATTGGGAAATATAGATATAATATTTTATTTTTTATTTTACTTTGTACATTTTTTTTGAAGTTTAAAAAGAGTTACACTGTATATGAAACAGTACAGTATATATAAACAAAACAATAGACTATATGTTTTTGTTGTATAACAGCTATTCAAGCAGAGGTATAGAATATTCAGGAAATAAATGAGTGTTCAATATCTATAATCAGTCAGATTCTAGGAATTTTAAGAAAGGGTCTCCAAAGAGAATTGAATCTGTCTGCCTTTTCCTGAGCAATGAAACTGAGCTTTTCATTGAAGGCTAGTTTGCCCATATACTGAAACCAGTCTTGCAAAGTGGGAACATGTGGGTTTTTTCAGTGAGAGAGAATTGGTTTCTTAAGACGCAGACAGGCCAACAGTAGCATTCTTAGGACGTGCATATAGCTATGAACAATCCCCTTGTATACATAATCTAGCTAAAAATTAACTGACACTGTATAATATTTTACAAATCACTGCTAACTCTTCCCAAAAGACAGGTATTAATTAATTAAGACTAATTTCTTCATGCCTAAATGAAAATATTCCTTTACTAAAGACATTTCAGTAATCTTCTCTAATTAGTTCTTCACTGGTTTGAAGTACTCTGCTTACCTTTTCCCCCTGTACATTGTTTAAGGGCACAGGCAAAAGTTGGAAGATCAAGCAAAACCGTTGTTCTCAGACCGTATAAGTGAGCTGGAACGATACCGTCAGACAACTATGAGGGTTGGAGCATCCACGCCCAACCCTCGAGCAACGCTAAGCAACCCAAATCCTTTCGGTTCCCAGACCGCAACACAGATGCAAGGTAAGTGCTAACACTTTGCTAACAAAATAAACATTGTATTGGTTAATGCCTTAAAGTTTGCTTGCAAGTTTTATTAATAAAGTCATTCTGCTTACTCAGAGAAGATAAATTAATTTATCTAGCACAACCACATACTATAAAAAGGGTTCCTTGAAAGTTCCAAGGAACGCCAACAAAAAAACACTTTAAAGCATCTCACTAGTGTCACAGTGTAAAGACCCCCCTCCCATCCCAGAAACAGGAAATAATAGTTCCACTTTCATATTTCAAACAGTAGTCTTTTGTTGTGTTTCACTGTTGTTACTTTTTATTATCTCATTCTTGCAAATAGCAATTCCATTTTAGAATCGCAGCAATATACTCTACAGTTTTATTTTACTTTTTTGGGGGGGAGTGCAGGGGCACACTGGTCTGAAACTCATTTTCAGGTACATCCCTGGAGCACAGGGAGTTTAAGTGACTTGCTGAGGGTCATGCAGTACTCAAGTAGAGGCTGTGGGAATCAAAACCTGATCTCCTGAATGTACCAAATGAATTGCTCTAACCTTTAGGCTATACTAGGAGCCAATACTCAGCTGGCTAGGTTCACCCATGTAGATGTGATAAAAATATTTCTAATGGCAATTACAGTTCCACCATTGTGCCAATGGCAAATGCCTTGATAGGGAACCTGTGCTCTCGAAAATACGGAAGAAGTGCACCAGGGTCAAAAACATGAAAAAAGTAGTCAAACAGTACCCCACACACTCCAGCATATCCTATGCTACCCCACATAACAAGACACAGAAAACTAGTGTATTGCAGGGGGCTTTGCCCCCCCCCTCACACCCAAATTAATATAACCATCTCTGAGTCACACCAATGGTGACAGGGAGTACTAATGGTGAGAGCTTGCACAGAGGTAGAGGTAGGAACAAAAGACAGGAGGCTGAGATGCTGAGAAGTCACCCTTTACTACAGGAGCACTCTCATAACATGCACCAAAACATCCCACTTCCTCCCAAATGCCCAAACCACTCAGCGTTCTGAAGCCCAGGTCGCAAAAGTGCCATGTGGCAACCCGCTGTCACTGTAATGACGATGGCGATATTAAGTCGCCATTGGAATGGTATACCAGCTGGCTATACATGTATCTATAACAGGCTGCACTTGGCTTTGCCTCATGATTCCAGCACCTGTAACTGCAGTATATTTAAAACAACTCACACCCTATCACATGTTGTTTATATAATTAAGTCTGGATAGTAGAAGCTGTATGTCTCATTGAGGTGCTACTCAAAGTCTTTCAGGGGGAGGTGCCACTGCCAGCCATTTGGTGCACAAGCAATCTTCTTGCTGGCCAGCCAAGCTGCTGCACACTCTACCAGCTGTAAAGGAGGATAAATGCTGTGAAATGATCATCCAAAAAAAAACCATGAAAAATTTACGGTGGCCCAGCGGCATGGAGGCTGAGGCATCACTGCCACCTCCTGCCATGCTGGTGACCCACGTATTCACAATCTGTTAGGTCATGAGGTCAGCGGGGAGGAGAGGATTGAGCATCAGAGGACAGCTCTCCTCTCCGGGGAGAGTGGGGACATGGACCAGCACCTGCCTGACCCCTAGTGGTGGCTGGGGGCTGGCATGCCAGATCCCATAATGTGGGAGGGAGGTAGAGCAGCTGCCCAGGCGGTACAGCATGTGGGCCAGCGCATGCTGGGCATCACTGGTGGCATTGCACGCTCACTGCTGCACAGGAAAAATGGAAAATGCTTCCCGCCACAGCAGGATGATAACAGTCCCCCCTTCCCCGCAGCACCACCCCGAGAGGACACCTCCCATGCTGGATATGTGTTGGTGGGTCGAGTAGCTCCCACCCATGCCATGATGGGTAAGTTGTGAGGGCAATAGAGGAGGGGGTCTGATGCTTGGGGACAGCATGGGAGGGACGTCAGAGATAGCCAGCAGGAACTGGGGAGAAACTGCAACTTAAAAAAAAAAAAAGAAAAAAAAGAATTGTCATCCAGCTTGGTGATGAGGGGAGAGCAAACTGTCATTCCCATAGTGCACATGCAGTGCTATGTGTGTTTATCTGTTTGGTGAGTAAGAGCACAACATCACTAACAGGTATTAATTACTCTATAAATTTAAGAATAAAAAAAACGTGTGAACTGTTATTAACTTTCCTAAGCTAGTCACATATAGATACCACAAGAGGAATCCTGGGGTCCCATGCACAGTCACTGTGGTGGGTGGCAGTATTTGTGTGTTCGCTGGACTCACCATACTGCAGCCCACCAAAGCTACCACGCACAGAGGCAAGCTGCTGCCTGCAGGGGGTGGAATATCCCCTGTGACAGCTGTGCTGCGCATGCTTATGCAGCTTGCTGTTCCAGATGTTAGAAGTCGCACATAGGCTGAATGACTACTACCATTTAATAACTGCAACTACCGCTGGGGTCTCCTTATTCACCATAAGGTGTTGGGAAACCACAGGCCCTTCACCGAGAGCTCCTGGAGTCCACAAATTGAGTTTCACTGATTGCCAACAGCACGGGCAACCTGCTTTTCCCGATTAAGTCCATCTGCTCTGCCTTTATCAAACACCAAGCACTCAGACCCCTCTGAGCCCAAAGATGATACAGAGTTTGTCAGCATACAGAGCTCCTGGGTTGGCAATGTAGCCTAGAGGTTAGAGTAACAAGCTGTGAATGAGCTTGGTACATCCAACAAACCTGGGTTTGATTCCTACAATTTCCACTTGCATACTGTGTGATTCTGAGCAAGTCACTTAGCCACCCAGTGCACCCAAGTTGCCCCTGAAAAGAGGCATTTGTGCCTAGTGGGCTTTACCCAGTTACCAAAAGAATAAAATAAACATGTGGACTTCTTACTTTGAAACCACAAAATCCTCAGTATCCTTTCACTTATCAAACTGATACAAGTTCTCCTCCTTGAAGGAATGTTCTAATGTCATTTCTTCCCTGGGGATAGTTGCTTCTGTCCATCAGATAGTCTCTTCTTTCACTGAGTCACAGTTCTTAAACATTTTAGCAGGTTCAGTGAGCAAAAGGGCTAATTGAAAATAAGCTTCTAGGTGCATTGGATCTGAACCCCCAAAGGGCTCATTGAAAACATGCCACTGGGTGTGGTGGACTGGAGCCCAAGAGGACTCATTGAAAACATGCCACCAGATGCGGTGAATCAGGACCCCAAGTGGCTCATTGAAAATAAGCCACCAGGCACAGTGGATCAAATCCTGGAAGGCCTCATTGGAAATATGCCACTGGCTATGGTGGATCGTCACCCCTACTTTAAAACTACCACCAGCCACTGTGGATTGTAACCTGCAGAGAGCTTTGCTTGAAACTACCACTTGAAGCCATGATGGACTGCAGCCCTTAGGGGTATTGGCATGGTGCTCCATATTGGCTGCATATCAGCCTGTCACCAAGACTGACACCTCACCCAAAGAAGCACAGCCCTGAGCCCTCACAGCAAGAATGACACCTCAATCAAGAAATCACATCCAGCTTATAACAGGACGCTGTCGGCAGGCAGTGACGTGGCTGATTCTGCTGCACAGTAGTCTATAGCTCCCTGCACAAATGGTCACATGGAGAAATTCAAATGAACCCAGAGACCCACTGCACTATTGGCTGGCAAGTGGGAGTGGCTGATGTTTCCGTCAATCACTGGCTAACAGCCTGACTCCCCTACAGACCTCAAGCTCTGTACCAATATGTTGGCATGCATTTAGCAAGTAAACATAAAAAAGAATGTGTGAGGTAACCGGAGATTGGACCTAGATCATCTTCAAGAGATGCGCTGCCTGCACCTCTAGTGGGTCTGTAATCTGAATTTAGTGGCCCACCTCACTTTCTTTAATGATGTAAAAACACTGCTATAGTTTAAAAGAGCAGATTGGCAGGTCTTAATGCATAACCATGATACTAAGGAAGTTTATTCCTTTTAACAGTTTATTGATTTTAAGAATCCAGCCGGGCACTGTGTTTTGACAGTTAGTATATATACTCGTCCCCTTCAAAGGGGAATCTTTGTGCAAATGTGTTCTGCTGAAGCTGCAAATTTAGAATAACATAATACAAGCAGAGATAGCTCAGATCAGTGACTCCACCTATTCCCTTAGGGCCCTTTCATTTTTCCATGGGTACAACATAAGAGAACATTTCTTGTATGTCGATAGAATATTAGGTACGATCCAACTGGGGTTTATTGCTTGTAAGACTAGTTTTTGGTTTTTTTTGTCTTTAAATTCCATTACTCATTGGTACAGTACCATGATGTTATAAAACAGATGATTGAAATTCAGCCTCTAGATTTCTTTGCATCCATGAGATTACCAGACAGTAACCACACTGCTTATGTATTTATCCAGGAATGGCCACCCAAAATAAAATGCATGCCCTCTGATAAACGTCCAGGATTTTACAAAATTAGTTATTAAATGATCTCACTGTATTTCATAACAACACATTGGCATGAAGGGGAGTGGATTATTGTCAGATCGACCCCCGCAGCTTGTGCCTGTTTGCCGAATATTCTGAAAGGCGCTGTCCATTTTAATGCAAATAATTTTGATTATATGCTGGCCTCATCTAATGAATCAGAAAAGGAAGCAATATAGTGCAGTAGTTTAGGGCTCTGCACTGCAAACCTGGATACCTGCGTTTGAATCCTATAGCCTCCACTTGCATACTGTGCCCCTAAGCAAGTCACTTAAATTCTTTGTGCTCCCGGGTCACACCTGAAACAAGCTTCAGCTTAGTGTTCCTTTTCTGGATAAACAATTCCTCCCATTAAATGGTAATAGTAGATCAGTTTTACTGCTAGTTAAACTCTTGCTTTATATATCTTACGTATGAAATATCGGCTATCTTGTTGCAGAGCTGGCACCATAGCATGGTGGCAGTACATCATGCCAGCCCTCTTGGAGAGATGGGTTCACAAGGGAGCAACAGGATACTACAGTGTGACTAGCAGGGGGCTACACACATTGCAGAACTGAAGATTATGGCTCCCAGTTTCAGCAGGGGAGGAGTGCAGGCTGTTTGGTGCTTGAAAACCCCACCCCTTTCTGGTTTATCATAGAGTGCAATTGGTATCAGTTTCAGAGACAGACGCTCACCCTCACTCACAGCCTGAGCAAAGGCATGGCCTCCATAGCCTTGATCATCAGGACGGAAGGTCAGGGGACAAAGGTGAAGGAAAGGAAAATCATCTGATTAGTGGTAAAGATATGGGCATGTAATGAAAAGCTGGTGCACCGGTTGCAGCGCAGGATGGCTCATTGTGCCTCTCCCAGTCACCAGCTTGTAAATAAATAAACAGATCTTTTTTTTTTTTTACATTGTTTATGTAACTGACGGCTATGTAGAGAGCTGAACTTGACATTTCATGTGTGCATGGGAACATGTCTTGATAAAAATTATTTCCACAAACATCGCCTTATTTGTTGTCAAAAAATAATTAGACATGCAGTGCGATATGGGAAAGGTACCTTGCCCATCTGTTCAGTTTCTCCATCTATACTTGCGTTGGATGATTAATCAGTTATGGAGTATAAAAGTATGTTGCTATTCATTATGCACTTGAAAATCTAAAATCAAATAGGAGGAAATGTTTTATATAGCACCTCTCCTACAAACTGTATCTCAAAACAGTTTACAATCCAGAGGATGAAGGGGGGAGAGATTGTTGTGGCCATCTTGTGTGCTCATGCAACACCGAACAGCCTAGAGATAAAGTAGAGGAAGATTACATAGAGAATAACACCTAGGTTGGTGTGTGTAACCAGGAATTTTATTTACACCCAAGGTGTGTGATGCTACAGTAACCCCGAGAGTAAAGCTTGAGGAGTTCATAAAAGCATCTCACACCAAGGGTGTGTACAAAAGTCTGGGTTACACACACCAGATCATGTTTTTTTTTTACAATTACTGGGTAACATTTTTAATTGAATTGTGAGATTATCCCGTGGGGTTAAGAACTGTGTGTGTGACTGACAGTTCACAATTACATAAGGCCAGTTGTAATGCATAATTACAACATGAGTAATAATAATGCAAACCAGAATTATAAAGAGGTTAAGTGACTTGTTCAAGGTCAGACAGTGACTATGTGGTGGGTGTGGGATTCAAACCTAAATATCTAGTTTCACAGTACTGCTAGTTCTAACCATTATGCCAAACTACCTCCCGTTAATTACTGTTAGTTTCCATGCTTCATATTACTGTTTGAGAGACCTGGGTTCACACCCAGACCTGGTCTTGGAACTGATAGGTACCAATGCTGCCACAACAGTGACGCTCCTAATTCTCAGAGGAGTGGGCATACCACCCAGCAGTCAGGCACCTCCTGCTGGCCAGCCAGAAAGTGGCATTGGTGTTGGTTGCAGTGATTGCCCTTCCCCCTTCCTCCCGGCAAAAAGAATGTGCAGCTACAGAGGCACCTAAGAAAGGAAGGGGGAAACAAGAGAAAAAAACTGAGCTGTATCAACCTGGTAATAATGATAACAATAATATAGTATTTCTCTAGTGGTTACATCTGAATAGTCATCTGTAGGAGGCAGCATAGCACAGTGGCTTAAGGCTCTGAACTACAGATCTGGAAACCTGGGGTTGAATCCCACAGCTGCCTAGGTGCATACTGTGTGATCCTGAGCAAGTCACTTAATTTACTTGTGCTCCCAGGTTGCATCTGGAAACAAGCTTTGGCTTAGTGTGCTACTCCTGGTTAAACAATGTTCCCTTTCTATTCAAAACCAAGTTTTAGTATTCGGGATTGGACATCCTCATGCAGATTTTAAGGTAGGAGGAGGTCCAGCTTTAATACCTAGCCTCGTTTAAAACAGCTACATTCTTTCTATTTCTTTAGAAGAGTGAGCGTGCAGTGATGGGCATGACTGAAGTGTATAAGTAATTCTGTAACAATTTGTTTAAGTAGCAACTCATTATGCTAGAGATACAGTTAATCTTAATTATCTTCATAGATACAGAGTAACTTTGGGTTCTATGCTGGGATCAGTCCTCTTCAATGTTTTCATAAGAAGCATTGCGGAGGAGCTTGAGGTAAGACATGTCTCTCTGTGGATGATGCAAAACTCTGTAACAGGGTTGACAGGAAAGGGTGGAAAGAATGCAAAGTGAGCTGAGGAAACTAGAGGATTGGTCTAGAGCAGGAGTTCTCAAATGGTGAGGCCAGCCTCCTTGGGGAGGCCCCAACCTGTTCCAGGGGAGGCTCAAGAAAGTCTTGAAAAAGTACTGTATTTAAATTTTGAACTTTATAGAGTTTGAGTGAAGGGATAAGACAAACTGAAAGAGGATAATAGTAGGTGAATGGATGTATTTATTCACAAGTCTGTGACCAGGGAAAGTACTGTACACTGAGCCATGGCTTATTTCAGGTGTTCCAGGGAAGGGTATGAGAGAATACAATTCAAAATGTAACTGCAAAACACTCAAGCAATACAAAATGAATGAAAGTGCAAACAAATTACGAACAATAAACCAACAACGCAAGGAACAACGATTAATTAGACTGGCAGCAGAACTGTCCAAATACAAGAGTTAACCATACAGGTAGTAGGAATAGGGCAGGGGAGCAAAATGATCCCTGAAGTTGCTTAAGAGCAGGGTGAGGGGGAGATGCAGAGGTCGGCAGGAAGGTTATTCCAGTTAGAGGAGAAACAGACAAAGCAGTTGACCCATGAAGGTATTGCAGTAAGGGCAGCAATGGTTTGAAGTCAAAATATTGGAGAAAGTAGGTTGTCCTTTTGGGAGGTGGGGTACAATAAGCTTAATAACATGAAAGCAAGCTATGCCATGAGGTTTCAATTTATTCCTGATGTACTGTGAAGAGTAGGCTATTTTTTATGGGAGGCCCAAAATATTTCAGTATTTTAGGGGAGGCTCAAGATCTTTTTCATGGCTTAGAGGAGGCTCACTGTGACAAAGTTTGAGAACTGTTGGTCTAGAGGGTAGCAACTGGATTTCAATGCCAAAACATGCAAGGTTATGCACTTAGTGCTGCAGAACCCAGGGGCTGAGTAAACGATGGGGGAATGGAGCTTACAGTCACCAAGCAAGAGATAGATCTAGGAGTCATCATATCTGATGACCTCAAGGTGGCCGGGCAGTGTGACAAAGCAGCTAGAAAGGTTAGCAGAATTCTGGGGTGCATTGGGAGAGGGATTTCTAGCAGGAGGAGGGAGGTGGTGCTGCCATTGTATCACTCACTGGTGAGGGCCCCACCTGGAGTACTGTGTCCAGTTCTGGAGGCCACATCTCTGCAAGGATATTGAACAGGTGAATATGTTACAGAGGAACACAACCAAGATGGTAAGGGGGTTGCATGAGAAGCTATACGAGTAAAGGCTGCAGGAACTCATCATGTACTGCCCAGAAGAGAGGAGAGTGAGAGGGGACATGACTGAGACCTGCAAGTACCACGCAGTAGTGAACAAGGTGCAAGTGGAAGGTCTATTTCAGATAAAGGAAGACAGAACAAGGCAGCATGCAATAAAGCTAAAGGGGAGAAGTTTAGAAGAGACTTGTGGAAATACTTCTTCACAGAAAGGGCGGTGGATGACTGCAACAGCCTGCCAGAGGAGGCAGTGGGGGCAAAGAGTGTGAGGAGCTTCAAGCGTACATGAGATAGGCACAGGGGCATATTCAGTAGAGGAACGGGGGGAGGGAGTGATACCTATGACCATCTAGGATCAGTGGTGATGGAATAGGCGGGGACAAGGGGCCAACTGGATGGGTCTAAGGGTCCTTTTCTGCTGACAAAATCTATGTTTCTATGTTTCAGTTTGGATCTCTCTTTAATCTTAGGTAAAAACTTGTTTTTAATTGTGATTATTGCATTTATTTATATTTAATTTTGTTTAATAATTAGCTTCAATGTATTCAACACTTAATGCTGTATACATTTCTAGCTTGGTTCTCTCTCTCTCCTCCTCCCTCATCTCCTAACCCCTCTGTAGCACTGTTTCCCACTCCCTGTCCCTCCTCCTAGGACATCTACTGCTGGCCAGTTTCCCTAAACTCTGGTCCTCTTTTCCCCTGTCCAGCCACTCTGCTCAGCCTCTTCCCCCTTCCCCATTAAGCCCCTTCTTCTTAACTTTACAACTCCCTCCTGCAACTGCCTCTGACGCCAAGCCTTAGTAGCCACCCTGCACTCTCCTCCCATAACTTGCTCATGAAGCTGATATGCTCTTTGAATCCCCCACCACCCACACAGCAATGCCCCATTTGGGATAGTTTTCTGCACTTGTCCCATTGCAACTTTATCTACCATGAGCACCTGCTGTACTGTTTTACACTGCACTGTATATTGCACTTGTTCCTGCACATTTGTAATGGGTTGTACCCTGCACCTTTTTTTTGCACCCTATTACTTGCCATTGACTGTTGTTGATGCATATTCATTAATGCACTGATCATCATTCTCCTTACAGTATTATCTTCCTCACCCCACCCCACACACACACACATGCAAAGACATCTGGAAACAAGTTATTATAAGCTTCGGAACAAAAACCAGTGCACCCGCCAACTTAAAAGTCCTTCTACACTCCATACAATGTCTATATAAACCAGTATTCATCAATTACAAAGGATATGTTGCACTTACATATTGTTAATGCATTTCCAAGCACAGAATATCCCATAGAAGAAATACATAAATAGCGAGGCAAAAAGAGACTGATAACAGACATGCTAACAGGATTGAATGGCAGTTCCAAAAATGCTGAAACAGATACACTTGGAAACATGGTGACTGAGCCTTACATTTCACCCCAGCTGGGTAGGGCTACCTCAGCTTAGTATGTCTTTCCAGGAAGGAAGGAGGGAGGAGGAGAGGGCGAGAAAGAAGAGAGAGAGAGAGAGAGAGAAAGAAAGAAAGAAAGAAAGAAAGAAAGAAAGAAAGAAAGAAAGAAAGAAAGAAAGAAAGAAAGAATTCAAGTAAATAAAAGCTTAATAAAGAGGCTGGCCCAGAGGCTGAGGTTGAGGCACTAGATGTCACACCTCACGCTATGCCAGTGGACGGGTTCGAGGAACGGACATGGGTTGGCCAGGGAGGTAGGATTGAGCATTCCAAAGGATGCTGTCCTCCTCCAGGGGTGGGTGGGTTACCAGGCAGCAATGCCCACAAGTGTTGCCGCCTGTGGAAGCACGGGTGGTAAGGTGCAGTGGTTCCTCAAGGGAGTTGGGTGGGGAGGGCACTGTGGATGCTTGATGGTAGCATGCACAAGCACACCATACATCTGGATGTAAGTCCTTCGCATCGGCAACCTCAGAGGGTAGGGACAAACCAGGAGAAAACCAAAGACAAACAATCTCCTGGTATCGTGCATCTTGACGCTGGGTAACCGGTACGTCAGGGCCCAGCCAACAAGGCCGGAGAAGGAAAGGATTCCCCCGGGCTGAGACCAGGAAGAAGTAAAAAAGCTTAATAAAAAAAGAGGAGGTCCAACAATTTACAAAAGATCACCGTTGGGATCAACCCAAGTAAATTACACAACATTAGGATTTCAAACTGTTCTTTCTATATTACTAAGATGATCTGCATGAAAACAAGATCATTGGCCCTTCATGTTCAGCTGCCCTAGAAGATTTAACTGAAGTTGTAATACTCCACTTGTGATGTCACAATCATTCCAGCAGCACTGTGATATCACAAGAATGGGGTCATGTCTACAGTTCCTTAATCAAGCATCCTGAGCAGATGAACTCTGGGGGACAATGTTTGGGTTCTTTTGCAAATGCCTTCTGTACTAAAGAAAGAAATGACTTAAAATTCATACATTTCTGGAATGTTTTGTAACCAGCATGTGCTGATGCCAACTCTGATGTTTTTAGCTGATGGGAGATCCCTGACTGGACTTTCAGCTATGATGCCACGGGTGCCGTTCCTGAGTGTGGGCAGTGACTGTAGCATCATAAATGTGTCACGGCATTTGAGTGCTATATTCAAATGTTGTGCTGCATTTACAACAGTTCCAAATGTTTTACGGTAAAATAATGACACTTGCATAAATATTGACACATGCCTCATTAAAGGGCCTCTGTTTTACCGCAAGTCGCAGCAGATGCACACAATGCTTAGGCCACCTTTTAGGTGGTCTAATGTATTGGCATGAATGTTTCTGATGTTCATACAAAAATTGAGCCCCCCCGTCCCATCTTTAAAGAGCATCTATACCTCACTTCTGTTTTAACTAGATGAAAGGTATCATAGCAAAGCTCCTTACTGTTCAGGAAAATGGATTCTGCCTGGAGAATGCGAAACTCACCTCAAGAACCAGGGGGAAATGATAATTATTTCTCAGACAGATTTATAATGATGCTTATGCTCTGTCTCAAAACACACACACTTGCAGACCACACACACACACCACACATATACACACACACATACCTATACACACACACACACACACACACTGCTTTAAACTGACAATAATAAGTTCCTTCTCATAACATTTTTTCAACAAGCAAAATACCGTCATTAGCAATCAAAACAACCTGAAACTAGGTAGGCATTATATAATGTGTTCCTGCATGCAGAAATCTGTAAATTACTACACTTACCCTAAAATTGACCAGTCTGAGTTAAATGCATTCATTCCGCACTCACAGATTCTATCACAGAAACTCCTTTTTCCAAAGAAATATGAACATTCCTGAAGTTTTTCTTCCTATTTATTCCTCCAAATGAGCTTATCTTGGGACTTCATCTCTCCCTCTGCCCACTCATGGTCTCCTCATAATTCTGCTGGGTACCCCTTCTCCAGCTGTAGACCCAAACAGCCTGGTATTACAAACCACCCTCAGCTTACCCCCAGTGGCAGGGTGCCTTATCATTTTAGCTTTGCCATGGCCTATTCAGGAGTGGCTAAGTCTGGACTAGTGCTGGAGGGCCACTGTTGTGGGAGGGGATCTTTCGGAGTGCAGGTTTAGTATGGGCAACAATTGCTAGAGCCCTTCATGCTGTGGTCAGTCATGGAGTTTAACCCCTTATGTTCTAACCCCCGCTAGTGCCAGTCAAAGTTTGAAACAGTGCTGGGAGGGAGGTGCTTCAGTAGCTCATGTTCACCCAGACTACTAACAACCCTTCCACTGGCCACCCCTAGATGTTGTTCAGAGAGCGTGGCTTGGCAGCCCAGCCTCCGGGGGAAGAACTGACACATGGACATTCTTATACCCTTCCCACCAGCCTTATCTCCTAGTGTCCTAGTCTTGGAGCACATACTGTACCTGGGCTGTCAGTATGCCAGAGCAGTCCCTCCACACTTGGCACCTTGGCACTGACCTATTCTTGTGGCTGTGTTAACTGAAAATCTGAAACATAGATGGTGTTGGCAGAAAAAGACCATTGGTTTATCCAGCCTGCCCAGTTTTATCCTGCTCAGATCCCCTATGCCTCATTCATATCCAAATACTGGTTTGGGTCCCTTCCCTCATACCTCTCCTTTGCTCTCTTATCCCCTCTGCCTCCTGCCCCCTCCCAGGGATCCTCACACCTCTGCCATTCCTCAACCATACTCCTCTGCTGGCCAATCAGCATTTTGCTATCATCTCCCATCACTTTGGAACCAACTGCCCTTTGTCCTGCACTTTACTGCCTCCCCCTGGCTCCCTCAGGTATCCTTTCCTCCCTCTGCTCCTGCTTTCCCTCTACTTGACTGCTACCCTTGCATTTGCCTGCTGCCCCAGTGTAGGAGTGGCTGAAATGACTTACTTTGTTGCTTCTACCTTGGTTGCTCATTTTGAGTTACTCCTGTAATTAATTCTTGTTCTTGGGTTGTTCTTTATTGTAACCGTGAAGTGTGCCTGTGCTGTGTATTTTATTTTGTATCCCCTGTTCCCTTACCCTGGGTCACACCTGGAAATAAGCCTCAGCTTAGTGTGTCTTTCCTGGTCATCAGTTTCCAAATAAATAAATAGTAAGAAGTCTGGAGTTGGTTGTTGGTGGTAGAAAGATGCAAAAGGAGGCTGGAGGTAGAGTATGATCACTCCAAGTTGTTTTCGGATCATCTTAGATTTAGTTATCTTTTCCTTCACTGACAGCCACTTAAGGGTGGACACTGCTGTCTAAACTATGTTTGTACTTTGCATTGAAAGGTTCAGAACATTTGAACACATTTCAGGTAACTATCAAAACTTAATATGGCTTATCTGAACCTTTTAGAACCTCAGAACTTTATGTGTGTCTCCAATCATTAATGAGATGCTCTGTGGTTTATGAGAATTGCATAATACAACCAAATCTGAAAAGAAACAAGACTAAACAGGGAAGAAGAAGACTGCTATATATCTCAGAGTTTTCTTTTAATGTATAATACGTTTCATTTTATTCTAAATTTTTTCTCATTCATCTAATTGATTAATTTTATTAGAATACAGGGCAGGACCCCAGCCCAGAATATAAAACACAATAGTAGGTTTTAAGGATAGTCTTACTGGTGATTTTTTGTTCTTTCCTCCCAACTAGATAGTGCAAAGAAATTCCAAGAAATTTACAAGTTGGTTAAGGTTATAATTGTCTCCTTATTCTTAAAAGGCTCCTGTTAGCTCATAATGACTGTAACATAAACAAAAAAAACTTTTGAATATATAGTAAAAGTAGATTGCTACAAAGCTTGAAAATTAATGCAACCCTGAGCATATATGTGGTTTCTTGTTTTATTGCACATTTTTATATATCTCTATTTTTATATGTATTTCTAGCTATTTTAGCCAAATCTCAAATGTACTGTTCTATAAAGTATGTGTATTTGAAGTGTATATAACTTCATGCCTTTTGTTTTGTTTTGTATTTTTGCAAAAGCAGAGCCATGCTAGTAAAATGGATGGATGGATGGATGAATGGATGGATAGATTGATGAATGGATGGATGGATGGAGAGATGGATGGATGGATGGATAGATTGATGGATGGATGGATAGATTGATGGATGGATGGATGGATGATGGATGGATGTATGGATGGATAGATTAATGGATGGATGGATGGATTGATGGATGGTTGGATGGATAGATGGATGGATGGATGGATAGATTGATAGATGGATGGATGGGACAGATGGATGGATGGATTGACTGACTGATTGATTGATTGATTGATTGATTGATACAGGTGATTTAGTTAGGTCAGCATGCATAAATACAACATCCTTTGTGCAGTCAAATGTTTTCTTTGTTTTAGAATGAAACCAGTTACCTTTCAGTGTCTAAGGCAGTGAGTTACTACAGGTCAGAACAATAGGCTAAAACCAAAACAGAGTTTGTATTTTAAAGACACCAAGTCCCTAATTATATTTAATTCACTATAACTAGGAAGGAAAGGAATTTAGTTTGATGTAGTGACTTCCATTCACATGGGCTCTTTGCAAGACATGACAGTGGTGTCAAGTATTAGGGGCATTGGATGAGCTAAGAGAGCTGGAGGGAGGGTAAGGAATGTTGAGGCAGAATAAGCAGAGAAAGAGAGAGACATTCCACCTGCCACTAGGTACACAGCTCAGCACTCAAACCATTAGGTTACATTGCCTCTCTCACAACATGTGCAGCAACATAAAAATAATGGTGTACAGTATTTAGGGAAAATTGAACCATTTGGTGATGAAAAAAGTCAGCTTCCTAATAAAGACAGTATTCATTCAATTTTACATTTTAAATATTGAAGGATGAAAAAACATAATTTTACTACCACCTCTATGGGTTCAAACAGCTTTTGAACTTGTAGGGTCATAGTAAGATTTAGTTTTATTTTTCATCTTTCCGTGTATGAAATGTAGACAGAGAGAGAGAGAGAGAGAGAGAGACAAACAGACAGATATCTGGTTGATTCTGCATTTTGCTGTGGGCAGGACTAGTAAGCAAGCATAAGGTTGGAGTTGGGGAGCTAGTGTAGCTGCTTGAAAGTAGCGCTGGTAAGGGTGGTTTGGTAATGGCAGTTTAAAAAAGATGAACTGTTTTGTTTCTGTGGTCTTGTGAGCTGTGAAGAAGAAACTGGAATGGAGCTCTCAGTTACGGATAAGAGAGGGAGTCAACAGACCAGGAGCATGTAGGCAGATGCCATCGATGGGTTAACGGTCATGGTCAGAACAGAGTACCAAGCCGGGGAACTGTGGTTTCCACATTAACAAGTTGCTTTTGGGAAAAGAAGGTGACTGCTTATGAAATGTGTATAAAAATAAGGTTTCTAATGTGTAACGTTATACTGAGATTTGATGCAGAGGTGCAGGTAAGGAGCAGCTGTGAGCTGAGAGGAGGGAGTATAAGAAGAAGCCAGCAGAAAGCCATTTGGTCTATCAAGTCTGCTCGTATTGCAGGGTCCACAGCTTGAGCTAATGTTCCTGCCCTCCCTCCCCACTCCTCTCATCCTCCCTACCCGTGATCCTTATCTTCCCCCTATGTTTATCCCAGCCTTTTGTAAAGCTGCCCGCTGTCTTCAATAAGATGACCTCTTCCGGCAGTGCATTCCAAGTGTCCACCACCTTCCTCTCTCCATGAAGAAGTGCTTCCTGACCTCCTTCCTAAACTTCCCACCTTCCAGCTTAAGACTGTGCTCCCTCATGTTATGGTTGCCACTCAGCTTAAAGAGACTCTTCTTATCAACCTTATTTACACCTTTCAAGTACTTGAAAGTCCAATCATGTCCTCTCTCTCTCTCTCTCTCTCTCTCTCTGTCTCTCTCTCTCTCTCTCCTGTCTTCCAGGGAGTACATGTATGTACAGGGAGTATATAGGAGATATTGTAAAAAAAGGTAATCTTTTATGTATTTTATCTTGCTGGAACAGGAGGGGAGTTGTGGGCTGCAGTTTTGCTTTTGAAACTTTTGAAGGGAAGTAATGATGTGTTACTCAAGGGAGGTTCTGTGGGAGAATGGTAAGTGCTGTAGTGCTGGTGGGAAAGTAGTGCCAGCTTGGGGGGGGTGATTGCCAGTTAGCATTTATACAACCTATGCATGATAAATTTTGGGTTCTAAAATTTATTACACATATGTGAAAATAAATGTATTTATACAGTGGCTTTTGTTTCTATGCCTAATGCATAAATATGTTTATACCATTGGGTGGAATTTGACATGAACTCAATAAAGCATGTTATTAGATACCTGCAGGAATGATTCATTTTTCCAAACTCCCTACCAGGCTGTTATCATCCCTGCAGGTATGTTACAAGGATTGGACCCAGTGGCATAAAAAGGACATGGAAACATAGAATGTGACAGCAGATAGGGACCGCTTGGTCCACCTAGTCTGCCCATTTTCCCTACCTGTTTCATATTACATGGGACTCTAGTATATAAGTTTTTTTTTTCTCTGCCAGGTAGGCAACAATGCCCCTTGCACTCATAGCTGTGCCACTCATGCCAAGAGGGCATTGTTGTCAACATTCCAGATGAAAATAAAATGCATGCCCACCAGATTCCCATGCAATATCCCCTATTTATACAATGATAGTGAGAATAATATTTTGCAAATAAATGCATTTATTTTCATGCATGACAGGCCTAAAGTGGAAATAAATTATTTATTTCAATGTTAGGTGGGCCATCAGCATTTATTTCCACTTTCGGTTAGTCACAATGGAGTGCTCAACCAATCCTCGAATGGCCTGTACAGTGCTTGGTGCCATCACAGCAGCATCTGCTGTAATTAAAAACAGAGCAGTGAAATCAAACAGAAGCAGCTAAATCTTCATTAGAAGAACTAATCTTGCTAGAAATGCACTCTCACTTTATAAATGATATATGCCATAGGCTGACTACAATTATACTATGGGGAATTAAAATTCTGTAACGTCATTGGTCAAAACACATCACATGACTGTGGTATATCCTGTAATAACCCATGTCTGAGAAATGGCATTTATAAAAAACATACCTAAACACATTTAAAATTTATGTTACAC
Organism: Neoceratodus forsteri; assembly: GCA_016271365.2. Taxonomy (NCBI): domain Eukaryota; kingdom Metazoa; phylum Chordata; order Ceratodontiformes; family Ceratodontidae; genus Neoceratodus; species Neoceratodus forsteri. The sequence continues at coordinate 1,143,369,160 of CM057451.1, read as the reverse complement.
ATGGGTCTATTGTATAATTTTAATAAGGCACTCCAGGGTGTGGGTTATTGGGAGATTTACCCACTTCTTGTGTGGTTAAGTCACTCAGCTGCACCTCGTGACACACCACACAAGGCGTGGGTAAATCCCTCAATAACCCACACCCTGTCATGCCTTATTGCTTAAATATCACATTTATTTTTATCTGCAGAGTTTGACCTCTATAGACCTCACTCATGGCTCCACCACTCATGAGCTCATAGAGGGCAAAACCTGCCAATAAATATAAATGTGTTGTTTTTAGACAGCCCATAACACACACACGCATATCTATAGATACATATATAGGATATGCAATGGGTTGACTCAAAATATGCTATTTTTCTTCAAGTGTAAAGGGGCAGGACCATAACTAATGAGTGGCAGAGCCATAAGTGAATTATGAACGTCCTGTCTACTCACAGGTGATGATAAATTGCCTACTTTGAGTCGGGTTATTGAATATTTGATATATGCAACAGTAGCTTACAAGTTATAGCTTTTAAATCTGCAGTTTGTTTAAACCTTGACAAATCAGTGCTGGGGTCTTCCTTGGGTTTATCAGCCCTAATGCCCACCCCGTTCCCTGAGCAAGCAACATCACACATGATGTCCTTTCTTCATGCAGGGCATACAGGGCCCAGCGTGAAGAAAGCTACAACAAACTGTGTTGGCAACATGTGGCAAGACATACTTCTCCCCTTTGAGGGGTGTATCACTTTGAGGCACTGACTTGGGGCTGTATCTTGTGCTTTGGACAGGAGGCTATGGCCTTGAGGGAAGGGGAGAATTAGGGTTGACAATCCCAAGGAAGACCCCGCCACTGATTTGCCAAGACTCTGGACACCCAAAACACTGATGTTTTCCTTTTGCTGCTGGGGTGGGTGGGTGGGGAGAATTAGAGTTGGAAACCCTAACGCCATATTTCCCTAATTTTGTGGTGTTAAGTTACCCTAACTGGTGCGTTAAAGTTTTTGCAAAGAATATATATATATATATATATATATTTATGTAATGCCTGTGAGGATAAATTGTGGCAATTAACTTCGATATTTCTGGGCTGGTCAGACCTACAGTGAGGATATCATGTTTATCCTCACTGTAGATCATTTATCCACACAGTAGGTCATGCAGAGGCACTATCTGCACTTAAGCACATCAGAGGCACAGACTGCACTTAAATGCCCCTCATGGTGGTGAGACTGCGCCTGAAAAAGTCATCTTTGGATCCTGAGAATTTGGCAAATTACAGATTAGTTACAAACCTTCCCTTCTTAGAGAAGGTTATTAAAAAGGTGGTAACTGTCGAGCATCTGTCTCAGTTGGAATGTTACAAGATCTATCAGCCTCTCCAGTCTAGGTTCAGGCCTCAACATAGCACTGAGATGGTACTTATCAAGGTGTTCAATGATTTTCTCTTTGTGAGTGACAGCGGATGTTGCGCCATCTTGGTTCTGATATTTCCTTGGCATTTGACCTGGTGGATAATGGGGTGCTGCTAGTTCATGTGAGGCACTAGGTAGGTGTTTTAGGTACTAAATGACTATGGTTTGAGTCCTACTTGTCAGTATGTTGCACCATGTGGTGTTGGGAGGGAACATCTCAGAAGAGAAGGTGTTACATTCTGCTGTGGGCTGCTTCAGGGTTAAGTCTTAGCTCCCATGCTGTTTGTTGTGTACATGCTGCCATTAGAGGAGCTCATTAGGCAGTATGGTCTGGGCTTTCACTGTTATGCAGATGACACCCAGACATACCTGTTCTGTTTACCTGATCAGGTGAATGCCTTAGCGGTGTTAGACTAGTGCCTAGCTGAAACTGAGGACTGGATGGCCTCTAGCTGACTCAAACTCAACCCATTGAAAATAAAGGTGTTACAAGTGAAACCAGGTCAAGTAGGAGCTGCAATGAATAGTGATAATGCCCCTTTGCCATCTTTAAATGGAACTACACTATGAGCTAGGGATAGGGTGAGAAACATGTGTGTCATTGAGGACTGCAGCCTAATGCTGGAACATTAGGTGTCATCTTCAGTCCACAGTGTTTTTTACCATCTATGTAATTTTGCCCAGATCTTATTTGGAGCTGACGGACCTGGTGACATGCATTTGTTACCTCAAGACTGGACTGCAGAAATGCTTTATACCTAGTGTTACCTGGAAGGGTGGTACGCCATTTGCAGCCAATGCTGAATATGGCAGCCCAGTTGACTGCTGGGACTCACTGGTCTGGGAATATCACGCTGTTGCTGCAAGAGCTGTTCTGGCTCACAGTGCAGCGGCATATCAATTTCAAGATTTGCTTGTGGACTTACAAAGCCCTACACCATCTGGGCCCTGACTACTTGAATTATCTTCTGTCTGAATACACCCCAGTCAGTCCTTTTTTTCTAATTAGGGCCTCCTCACAGTTTCACAGTCCCAACTGGAATCATCTTAGGATCAGACCTTTGGGGTTGCCATGCCACTGTTGTTGAACACTCTTCCTCTGGATGTTCATGGAGCCCAGTCAGTGGACATTTTTAAGGTCTTAAACTTAGCTTTTGGATCTGACTAAATGTTTCGGTATTTATCTGATCAGCTGCAATTCAGTATTTTCTCAATTTATTGACTGATCTTCTAACATTCAAATTTGTGTATGTTGTTGCTTTATTGTATGGCGCCCAGAGCCATCTCGCAATGGTGTCTAACAAATTAATTTGCCTTGCCTTGCTCATTTTGTAACTACAATCTTATCTGTTTCCATCTTTGCAAATTTGCTTCACTTTTAATAGACTGGAGAAAATTAGTAAAAATCAGTTGCTGTTTAAATATGTATTTACGGACAGCATTTAATAGTTACAGGGACATATATGGAGTGGTTAGTCAGTTGTTATGATCTTCCTCATGAAGAGCTTTGTGCCTGATGCACACCAATTTGTCATAATAGCCACCATATTGGCTGAGTGTTCACCATGGCCAGCGAAAACCAGTGTGGCCTCGTAACCCTGAAATGAGAAACGATACAGGGAAGTGTTTGTTATTTCATGGACAGAGAGTCTGGCAGTCAGTGTCAAAACCTCTCTGAAACAACAATATTAGCAGCTAATTCTTTTTATGTATATTTAACTGTTGCTGTTGGATTTTGCTGCTCTGTTCTGAGTGCAGTGGTGGGCACTGTGATGTCATCAGACATGGTCCGGGTTGCTCTCCCATTGGTTAAGGGTTTCTTTGTGACTGGTCTAAAGTGGAGATAAATGACTAAAATGAAGATACATGATTTGTTTTCATTTAGAGTGTTTCAGTGGCTGTAATAAATCATTTAACTGTCAGGTTTTACTCTCTCCTACATTGTAAAAATACTCAGGGATACCTATACAACTTACTAAAATAATTCACATAAATATGTGCATGATACATCAAGAATATTAATATGAATACTGTGTATGTTATAACCCTGTTCTGAGGCAAAATATATTTTACATGTTCACTGCCACTGTGGGATCAGAAATACCTTTTCCTATAATCACCAAGCTAGTTTTTGATGGCAGTTTATTTCAGTGGGTTTATTCTCAATTAAACAATTTCATATCAGAGCCCTTACTTTCATCTCAAAGTATTTAGTAATGTAAAAAGTGAAAAGATCGCATCACATGATTTCACAGGACCACCACAGTGCTTCATCGAAGCCTGCACAAAAGTCGACATGCATAGTGACGTGTTTTACAACCAGTCCCAATATTACCTGCGCAAACGCTGCATTATCATTTCTGCAAAATATGATGTGTGCACTTTTGGAACAATGGCAATGTTATAAGCACTGTATCATTACATGCGTTCTTAAGCTGCCTATTACGAAACATGCACAGGCAAGGTTAACTGTTTTGACTTGACTGTTGATTTCCCTTCACTTGTTTTTAACAACCTTGCCTTCAGGCCCTGTCTCTTGGACTGAATTTTCTGTATGGATTTCAAATATTTATCAAGGCGCAGCTTAGGTTTAAGTCTATAAAGATGATACCATCTAAGTTTCATATATATTCCTACTTAGTTCTGCACACACCATTTAGGCATCAAACGTTCCCTAGTTTGAAAACATATTCTGTGATTGCTCATATTCCGTGGAATGTGCTGATGAAGCTAGTAGTTTGAGTCTGAATTCCATTTTTATTTCTAAAAGTGAAAAACAGACTGCCCATCATACTGGTACTACTGCAGAAAAAATGTTTGTTTAAAGAGCCACCGGCGCCTTGAGAGGCACTTTAAAAAGCATAATACTTGGACACAAAGCAGCCTGTATTTCTGATGAGCTCTGTGTTTCTTATCTCCATTATTAATTACTGAAGTCAGATGCATGAAAACAGGATATTCGTTCCTCGACTGTTCATCAGCTCCTATTGCTTCTTCCCTATGTAATTTCATAATATGCTTTTGAAAAAGGATCAGCCAGGCCTGGTAGCACTGAGGGTTGAGGTGCTGGATGCCACACCTCACGCCATGCCGGCGACCTGAGTTCAGGAGTGAGCTCAGGTGCCGGGGGGTCGGCAGGGAAGGGACTGGACTGAGTGCCCGATGGGCTGCTCTCCAGTCCCAGGGGGAGGGTGTTGGGGGCTCGGTGCTCTGGCAGCCCCTGGTGGAGACTGGAGGCACCACAGTAGCATGGAGCAGCATGTACAGTAGCGTGCCTGATGCTGGCAGGGTTGCCGTGTGCCAAGCATCAGGAGCATGCACAAGCTAGAGGGGGTGGAACAAGAACAGAGGAAAAACCCGGCTCATGGGGCAGGTGACGGCACTGGTCCCCCATATCCTCCGTCAGGTTCCACCTCAGATGGGCTTCCAGTATCCTTCCCCAGGTGCCTACCTGCAGTTGGAGTCTGAGTTGCAAGGAGCCCAAGAGGAGTAGGGCTACCCTCCTCAGGCGGGTTAAACTGAGGGTGCCAGCTGCAGGTGGGGGGGGAGAGAGAGGAGATACAGTCCATAGGGGGCCTCAGGCGAGCAGGACAAGGACCAGTTGCCAGAGAGAGGTCCTCATGAACCACGGCCGGAGTGAAAAAAAGTTGGAAAAAAGAAAAAGGATCAGCCAGATCCGAAATGCATCAGGTGGTTACCGGGTGTCTAGATATGTTTGTTTACATGAAGAAATAGAGGTGGCACATTTTGCACTTTTCTAAAAGAAATCTACTTTGTCCAGTGGCATCATTTTGAAACTATGAGGTGGTGATTTTTTTCTGTGTTGCACTGATATCATAATATTGTTCTTGTGACATCAGAGTTATTTCCCTGGCAACAGACTATGGTGTCACAACAGAGCATTATGATTTCAAGCAGGGAATACTTATAGAGTCAGAGGAACTTTAAGGGATACAGATCTTGTTTTTGTGTGAATTTCTTCAGTAATAAACAATGGAGAGAATAAATCTATAGAAAATGTATGAAATTCAGGCTGAAATGCATCTGAATAGTATGTTTTCCATATGTTTGCCCATGTTTTTCCAAAGGTATCAGCTGCTTTTTAAATTCCTTGATCGACTCCTACTGCATCTTTTCTGGATTGGGGAACACCTCTAACACAGTCTGACCACCCAAGATGTTGTGAGATGAGAGAAGACTATGGCAGCATAAGTGACTTTTGTGTTTGGGAGTGTCGCTAATGTTCAGGAAGTATGCAGTAAGAGTAGATCAAGGATTTGAAACACAACAAGGTTAGGTATAATTACACCATCAGCATGTATTTCATTTTGTGGTGGAGTTAAGCTACACCCTTTGCTGTGACTGATGGACCACTTTTCTATCTCCTTATTTCCCAGCTACCAAAACTTCTGTTGTGCAACAGTTAATGCTTTTTTCTTTGCTTTTCTTCTTTTCCCCCTACCCTAGGTCAGCCACCTAATGTAGCTCTTTACTATCCCTACTAAACTTCCTACTAGTTCTCTCTTTTCATTCTTTTCCCATTTCCATCCATTCAGTCCCTGGAATGATGCCAAACACCCGGAGAGTGTTGTGTAAAGTGCATAGGTGCATTTTGTGTACAAAAAGCAAGAAGGCTATTTTAAATAGGAATAAATACAGTTAATAAAGTTTTTTTTAAAATAAAAAGGATTCAGATGCCATATAAAACAATAATAATTTCATGATTAGTACAGTTATACAGAATCCTTAAGGTATTTTCATATATTCATATTTTAAACCTGTTACTGTATGAAGCTAAACAAAAAACTGCAGTATGCTTTATAAAAATGCTTAGCCAGTATGAATCAAAGATACAGAGAGTCAATATCTGTGGAGATATACTCTGTACCTTTAATTGAATCAGGAAGTACCCTGGAACAAACAAACTCCCTTGGTTTTAAAACAGCATGTCCAGACATGTAACAGCATGTTCAGACATGAAAATAGAAAGGGCTAAGCCAGGTGACCCCCACCAAAAAGATATAAAACCTCTTCTCTGAGTTCACTTCAGTTGAGGCAGTCCAGTGGGGATCAGCCCTGAGAGAGGAGAGAGGAGAGAGGTGCTACAGTAAACACGCTGTTGAATGCAGATGAGGAGGGTCTTAGGAGCTCCAAGATGCAGGACTGCATTTTGTGAGGAACTACTGATGCTGAGTAGTGATTTTCTTTCCAGGTTTTTTGTTTTCATTTATTATTTTTCGCACTTTTGAAAAATAAATATCACACTATGGTGTGTTTTAAACCTGTAAATTTGCCTTGTCTGAAATTTACTCTCACACACTGTGATACAGTTCCACTAAGAAAGGAAGCAGTTTAGAAAAACAGCAACATGAATTTTAGAGAGTGTAAGCAATCATAAAATGTGGGTTTTTACCTAAAAATAATATGATACAAAAAGTGTTGATAGTGCCCCTTTGACTGATCGGTGTCATAACATTACTGTAAGCAAAAAATCCTAAAGACCCACAAGTAGATAGCAAAGCAGCACATTTCTGCCTCTGTAGGCCACGATGGTTTGAAGTGTGTGTATTAGTGTTACTTCTACATGTGTTAAGATGCTGTACTAAATACAATGTAGGAAAATGACATCTGTATTTAACTTAATAGCTGTACATACAGAAAAACATTTTGTGCAAGTGTAGGACGTCCAGATCTAAAGTTTATGCTGGCTTTCCAAAATCCATAAAATTGGAGTGTGTGTGTGTGTGTGTGTGTGTGTGTGTGTCTAAAATCCCTAATAGCTATTCTCAGAACTCTTTCTCCTTTTGCTAACATTTGCTAATTTGATACTGCTAACTCTGCAGTTCTATAATATTTTTCAGACTTTGTAAAAAAGCTGTTGACAGTGGGCAATTTGGAATCTGATTTCTGCAATTCCAGGGAGTCATTATTTTAAGTTACAAACCATGGGACAAACTCGGATGGCACTGAACTTGTATAGCAGGGAGTAGTTTAAGAGACACTGTCACCCCCCTCAGCTTAAGCCGTTTTAAACTAAATTTGGGGTAGGGGAGTGATTTTCACATAGAATATCTGCCTATGTTTAACTTTGTAAAGCAAGCTTTAGTTTACTAAAACACAATGGGATGCTATATTAGTTTGGTAACCAGCAAGCACAGAACCCTGTTCTGGGGAACTGTTGCACTGATCTAGCATTTACACCATGCTGGGGCAATGCTACAGCAGTGCCATGCTAGTTGTAAATAGACAAAGGAGGCAGTACAGTGTAGTGGTTCAGAACACTGAGCTACAAACCAAGAGGACTGGGTTTGAATCCCACAGCCACCAGTTGCACACTGTGCGAGCATAAGCAAGTCACTTAATTTACCTATGCTCCCTGGATGCACCTGGAAACAAGCCTCTGTTTAGTTTGTCTTTCCTAGCCAAAAGAGGAAAAACAATGCTTAATTTTCAAAATTCAACATTCAGTGATAGCTTGCATATCAACCACTTTAGCTCACCCTCCCCTGCTCCCCAAGAAGAAAAGGCCTCTTCAACACACTGCATTACAGCTGCAAATGACTTGCAGCAAGCATTGATGACAGCAAACAGGAAAACTAGCTGAAACTCGGAAAAAGGTTGACAACACAGGTGTGCAACCTTTTGCCACTGAAACCATGAGCGCTTGGGGGATCTCAATATGTACATTCAGTATATACACTCAGTACAGACACTCAGTATGTACACTCAATACAGACACTCAGTATGTACACTCAGTACAGACACTCAGTATGTACACTCAATACAGACACTCAGTATGTGCACTCAGTATGTGCACCCAATATAGACACTCAGTATGTGCACTCAATACAGACATTCAGTATGTACACTCAATACAGACACTCAGTATATACACTCAGTATGTACATTCAATACAGACACTCAGTATGTACACTCAATACAGACACTCAGTATGTACACTCAGTACAGACACTCAGTATGTGCACTCAATATAGACACTCAGTATGTACACTCAATACAGACACTCAGTATGTACACTCAATATAGACACTCAGTATGTACACTCAGTATGTACACTCAATACAGACACTCAGTATGTACACTCAGTACAGACACTCAGTATAGACACTCAGTATGTTCACTCAATACAGACACTCAGTATGTACACTCAATATAGACACTCAGTATGTACACTCAGTATGTGCACTCAGTATGTACACTCAATACAGACACTCAGTATGTACACTCAGTACAGACACTCAGTATGTGCACTCAGTATGTACACTCAATACAGACACTCAGTATGTACACTCAATATAGACACTCAGTATATACACCCAGTACAGACACTCAGTATGTGCACTCAGTATGTGCACTCAATATAGACACTCAGTATGTAAACTCAATACAGACACTCAGTATGTACACTCAATATAGACACTCAGTATGTACACTCAGTATGTGCACTCAGTATGTACACTCAATACAGACACTCAGTATGTACACTCAATGCAGACACTCAGTATGTACACTTAGTATGTGCACTCAGTATGTACACTCAATACAGACACTCAGTATGTACACTCAGTACAGACACTCAGTATGTGCACTCAGTATGTACACTCAATACAGACACTCAGTATGTACACTCAGTACAGACACTCAGTATGTGCACTCAATATAGACACTCAGTATGTGCACTCAATACAGACATTCAGTATGTACACTCAATACAGACACTCAGTATGTACACTCAGTACAGACACTCAGTATGTACACTCAATACAGACACTCAGTATGTACACTCAGTACAGACACTCAGTATGTGCACTCAGTATGTACACTCAATATAGACACTCAGTATGTGCACTCAATACAGACATTCAGTATGTACACTCAATACAGACACTCAGTATATACTCAGTATGTACATTCAATACAGACACTCAGTATGTACACTCAGTATGTACACTCATAACAGACACTCAGTATGTACACTCAGTACAGACACTCAGTATGTGCACTCAATATAGACACTCAATATGCACACTCAATACAGACACACAGTATGTACACTCAATATAGACACTCAGTATGTACACTCAGTATGTACATTCAATACAGACACTCAGTATGTACACTCAATACAGACACTCAGTATGTACACTCAGTACAGACACTCAGTATGTGCACTCAGTATGTGCACTCAATATAGACACTCAGTATGTGCACTCAATACAGACATTCAGTATGTACACTCAATACAGACACTCAGTATATACACTCAGTATGTACACTCAGTACAGACACTCAGTATGTGCACTCAATATAGACACTCAATATGTACACTCAATACAGACACACAGTATGTACACTCAATATAGACACTCAGTATGTACACTCAGTATGTACATTCAATACAGACACTCAGTATGTACACTCAATACAGACACTCAGTATGTACACTCAGTACAGACACTCAGTATAGACACTCAGTATGTTCACTCAATACAGACACTCAGTATGTACACTCAATATAGACACTCAGTATGTACACTCAGTATGTACACTCAATACAGACACTCAGTATGTACACTCAGTACAGACACTCAGTATGTGCACTCAGTATGTACACTCAATACAGACACTCAGTATGTACACTCAATATAGACACTCGGTATGTACACTCAGTACAGACACTCAGTATGTGCACTCAGTATCTGCACTCAATATAGACACTCAGTATGTAAACTCAATACAGACACTCAGTATGTACACTCAATATAGACACAGTATGTACACTCAGTATGTGCACTCAGTATGTACACTCAATACAGACACTCAGTATGTACACTCAATGCAGACACTCAGTATGTACACTCAGTATGTGCACTCAGTATGTACACTCAATACAGACACTCAGTATGTACACTCAATACAGACACTCAGTATGTACACTCAGTACGTCACTCAGTATATGCACTCAGTATGTACACTCAATACAGACACTCAGTATGTACACTCAGTATGTGCACTCAGTATGTACACTCAATACAGACACTCAGTATGTACACTCAATACAGACACTCAGTATGTACACTCAGTATGTGCACTCAGTATGTACACTCAATACAGACACTCAGTATGTACACTCAATACAGACACTCAGTATGTACACTCAGTACAGACATTCAGTATGTGCACTCAGTATGTACACTCAATACAGACACTCAGTATGTACACTCAATACAGACACTCAGTATGTACACTCAGTACAGACATTCAGTATGTACACTCAATACAGACACTCAGTATATACACTCAGTATGTACATTCAATACAGACACTCAGTATGTACATTCAATACAGACACTCAGTATGTACACTCAATACAGACACTCAGTATGTACACTCAGTACAGACACTCAGTATGTGCACTCAATATAGACACTCAGTATGTACACTCAATATAGACACTCAGTATGTACACTCAATACAGACACTCAGTATGTACACTCAGTACAGACACTCAGTATGTTCACTCAATACAGACACTCAGTATGTACACTCAATATAGACACTCAGTATGTACACTCAGTATGTGCACTCAGTATGTACACTCAACAGACACTCAGTATACACTCAACACAGACACTCAGTATGTACACTCAGTACAGACACTCAGTATGTGCACTCAGTATGTACACTCAACACAGACACTCAGTATGTACACTCAATATAGACACTCAGTATGTACACTCAGTACAGACTCAGTATGTGCACTCAGTATGTGCACTCAATATAGACACTCAGTATGTAAACTCAATACAGACACTCAGTATGTACACTCAATATAGACACTCATTATGTACACTCAGTATGTGCACTCAGTATGTACACTCAATACAGACACTCAGTATGTACACTCAATGCAGACACTCAGTATGTACACTCAGTATGTGCACTCAGTATGTACACTCAATACAGACACTCAGTATGTACACTCAGTACAGACACTCAGTATGTGCACTCAGTATGTACACTCAATACAGACACTCAGTATGTACACTCAATACAGACACTCAGTATGTACACTCAGTACAGACACTCAGTATGTGCACTCAGTATGTGCACTCAATATAGACACTCAGTATGTGCACTCAATACAGACATTCAGTATGTACACTCAATACAGACACCCAGTATGTACACTCAGTACAGACACTCAGTATGTACACTCAATACAGACACTCAGTATGTACACTCAGTACAGACACTCAGTATGTGCACTCAGTACGTGCACTCAATATAGACACTCAGTATGTGCACTCAATACAGACATTCAGTATGTACACTCAATACAGACACTCAGTATATACACTCAGTATGTACATTCAATACAGACACTCAGTATGTACACTCAGTATGTACACTCAATACAGACACTCAGTATGTACACTCAGTACAGACACTCAGTATGTGCACTCAATATAGACACTCAATATGTACACTCAATACAGACACACAGTATGTACACTCAATATAGACACTCAGTATGTACACTCAGTATATACACTCAATACAGACACTCAGTATGTACACTCAGTACAGACACTCAGTATAGACACTCAGTATGTTCACTCAATACAGACACTCAGTATGTACATTCAATATAGACACTCAGTATGTACACTCAATACAGACACTCAGTATGTACACTCAGTACAGACACTAGTATGCACTCAGTATGTACACTCAATACAGACACTCAGTATGTACACTCAATATAGACACTCAGTATGTACACTCAGTACAGACACTCAGTATGTGCACTCAGTATGTGCACTCAATATAGACACTCAGTATGTAAACTCAATACAGACACTCAGTATGTACACTCAATATAGACACTCAGTATGTACACTCAGTATGTACACTCAATACAGACACTCAGTATGCACACTCAATACAGACACTGTATGTACACAGTACAGACACTCAGTATGTGCACTCAGTATGTGCACTCAATATAGACACTCAGTATGTAAACTCAATACAGACACTCAGTATGTACACTCAGTATGTACACTCAATATAGACACAGTATGTACACTCAGTATGTGCACTCAGTATGTACACTCAATACAGACACTCAGTATGTACACTCAATGCAGACACTCAGTATGTACACTCAGTATGTGCACTCAGTATGTACACTCAATACAGACACTCAGTATGTACACTCAGTACAGACACTCAGTATGTGCAATCAGTATGTACACTCAATACAGACACTCAGTATGTACACTCAGTATGTGCACTCAGTATGTACACTCAATACAGACACTCAGTATGTACACTCAATACAGACACTCAGTATGTACACTCAGTATGTGCACTCAGTATGTACACTCAATACAGACACTCAGTATGTACACTCAATACAGACACTCAGTATGTACACTCAGTACAGACACTCAGTATGTGCACTCAGTATGTACACTCAATACAGACACTCAGTATGTACACTCAATACAGACACTCAGTATGTACACTCAGTACAGACACTCAGTATGTGCACTCAGTATGTGCACTCAATATAGACACTCAGTATGTGCACTCAATACAGACATTCAGTATGTACACTCAATACAGACACTCAGTATATACACTCAGTATGTACATTCAATACAGACACTCAGTATGTACACTCAATACAGACACTCAGTATGTACACTCATTACAGACACTCAGTATGTGCACTCAATATAGACACTCAGTATGTACACTCAATATAGCACCAGTATGTACACTCAATACAGACACTCAGTATGTACACTCAGTACAGACACTCAGTATGTACACTCAATACAGACACTCAGTATGTACACTCAATATAGCACTCAGTATGTACACTCAGTATGTCACTCAGTATGTACCTCAATACAGACACTCAGTATGTACACTCAATACAGACACTCAGTATGTACACCAGTACAGACACTCAGTATGTGCACTCAGTATGTACACTCAATACAGACACTCAGTATGTACACTCAATACAGACACTCAGTATGTACACTCAGTACAGACACTCAGTATGTGCACTCAGTATGTGCACTCAATATAGACACTCAGTATGTGCACTCAATACAGACATTCAGTATGTACACTCAATACAGACACCCAGTATGTACACTCAGTACAGACACTCAGTATGTACACTCAATACAGACACTCAGTATGTACACTCAATACAGACACTCAGTATGTACACTCAGTACAGACACTCAGTATGTGCACTCAGTATTGCACTCAATATAGACACTCAGTATGTCACTCAATACAGACATCAGTATACACTCAATACAGACACTCAGTATATACACTCAGTATGTACATCAATACAGACACTCAGTATGTACACTCAGTTGTACACTCAATACAGACACTCAGTATGTACACTCAGTACAGACACTCAGTATGTGCACTCAATATAGACACTCAATATGTACACTCAATACAGACACACAGTATGTACACTCAATATAGACACTCAGTATGTACACTCAGTATGTACACTCAATACAGACACTCAGTATGTACACTCAGTACAGACACTCAGTATAGACACTCAGTATGTTCACTCAATACAGACACTCAGTATGTACATTCAATATAGACACTCAGTATGTACACTCAATACAGACACTCAGTATGTACACTCAGTACAGACACTCAGTATGTGCACTCAGTATGTACACTCAATACAGACACTCAGTATGTACACTCAATATAGACACTCAGTATGTACACTCAGTACAGACACTCAGTATGTGCACTCAGTATGTGCACTCAATATAGACACTCAGTATGTACACTCAATACAGACACTCAGTATGTACACTCAGTATGTACACTCAATATAGACACTCAGTATGCACACTCAATGCAGACACTCAGTATGTACACTCAGTATGTGCACTCAGTATGTACACTCAATACAGACACTCAGTATGTACACTCAATACAGACACTCAGTATGTACACTCAGTACAGACACTCAGTATGTGCACTCAGTATGTACACTCAATACAGACACTGAGTATGTACACTCAGTATGTGCACTCAGTATTTACACTCAATACAGACACTCAGTATGTACACTCAATACAGACACTCAGTATGTACACTCAGTACAGACACTCAGTATGTGCACTCAGTATGTACACTCAATACAGACACTCAGTATGTACACTCAATATAGACAGTATGTACACTCAGTATGTGCACTCAGTATGTACACTCAATACAGACACTCAGTATGTACACTCAGTACAGACACTCAGTATGTGCACTCAGTATGTACACTCAATACAGACACTCAGTATGTGCACTCAGTATGTACACTCAATACAGACACTCAGTATGTACACTCAATACAGACACTCAGTATGTACACTCAGTATGTGCACTCAGTATGTACATGCTTGAGGACATGGTGAAAGGCACATTGAGTCAGGGCTCATTTCCAGGTATGACCTGGAGAAAAGGGAAAGGGGATACAATAAATAAAAAAACAGCAGCAGAGAAGCATTCCAAAGATAAAGTGCAAACAGTGAACAATTCAGCAAGATGCAAGTGCAAAAAGCAGTAAAATGTGAACAGACATTGGTTCTATGAGCAGCACCAATATACCCAATAAAAATGACAACAGACAAGTGCAGCAGTTGTAGTGACATGAACTGACCCCCAGAGAGACCATGGCAGGGCTGAAAAGGGCACCAGGGACAGGTCAAGTAGGGTGTTGACAGAAGGGGGAGAGGAGGAGCGTTAGCTGGTGTCTGAGGGAAATGGAGGATATGAGATGGAGAAAGGAGGGGAGCTAGTTCCAGAGGGAGAGCAGGTGATAGGAGAAGGCTAACTGCCCAGCAGCAATGTGAGAGTGGGGGAGGGAGAAGATGTGAGGGTGCCTGGAGCGAAGGGAGTATGAGACAGAGGGATTGGGTGAGAGGTGTGTGGCTAGATAAGATGGTAGAGACCCAAACCTGTATTTGGAGATGAAGGAGGCACAGTGCAACTGGTGACGTGATGATAGGGGGAAGATGGATAGGGAGGAGTAGAGGGAGCAGAGGTGAGTACGAGGAGAGGAGTTAGTAAAAAAGAAACAGAAGGCATTATAGAGGGTGTCCAGTCTGGGAAGGGAAGAGGAGGGGGTCGACTGAAGATGACATCTGTGTAGTTGAAGCCTGGGAGTACCATTTTGGTAACCAACTCCCAGAGGACCTGCAGAGACAGGCTGTCTTTGTTACAGTACAAGACTCCATGATGATTCAAATGTTTAAGTACTTTGATGTAATAAACAAGGCGGAAGCAGTGAGTTGTTCACAGTGTGTGGTAACAGGGGTACCAGGAGAAGCTCCATGAAATTGGCTGAAGTACTTATTACAGAAAGAGTGGGACAGACTGGAAAAAAACTTCTGGAAGAGGCCATCTGCGCTGAGACAGTGGGTGGGAGGGGTTGTTCAAATGGGGGTGGGACAGCCGCATGGGAACAGTGTATGTGGGGGGCAGTTGGGAGAATGAGGGAAAGAAATGAGGACTGAAAGAGGCACTGTCCCATAACTAGGCAGACCTGGGCAGATGAGATGGGCTGCGAGACCCTTAACCGCTGACATTGTCTATGTTTTTAGTAGTAATAATAATAATAATAATAAAACTTTATTTTTATGGCACCTTTCCAAAACCAAGGCACTGAACAAAATTTAAAAATATACCTAGTAGTAGTAGTAGTAATGGCTTATTCGATCAACAGTTTTTGTCATTACAATTTACGAAATATAAAAACCATGATGATAGATTAAAAAGACTTGACACAAAAGACAATAGAATATGCATCGGTTTTCATAAATGACAATACCAGACCACAGCGTGTATAGATAAAGCATGTATCTCAGCTAGTTCATACTCGACACAACTTCACAGGATTATTGAAACATCCTTTTCTTTAGAGATATGTTTTGGGCAAATAGAGCCACCATACAGATGACATGGGGATCCTTAGAATGAGTGGGAGGTTTAAAATTGGAAACCCCATTGTTAAAGGTAATGGCATCCTTCCTAATATTTTCTCCAACAGTGATTTTCTTTATTTTTCTTAAAAAATGAGCAAATGAGCAAAAGAAGGGAAGTGTCTTCCTTGCCCATTTTACAGTTGCGCAATGCCTCATTTTCTTGGTTTGAATTCTTATTAAATTGTGCTTACAATAAATTTGAAGAATCAGTTTGAAAACAAAAATGTGTTTATGCCATCCTTTGCTGTGGATCTATCACTACATCTAAGTAGGATTTAAAAAAGTGCTCAGTTTTAGCCCATGCAAACCATTGGACTTAACTGTGAATTAAGACAAGGATATGATAATACAGTACTATCTCAAAAAGTAAACAAATAAACTGCAAAAAAACTTTGTTAATGCACTAGTTAGGGTCAAAATGACAAAAGCTGGGAATGTGGCATTAGGGTTTCTAATCCAACCCCCCCCCCAACTCGGCAGGCAGCACAGCAGGAGTGGGGTGTGCCTTGGGGTTCTCAGGCCTAACACTCACTCCATTCTCATACAGTGTACACATCTGACCTTATTTACAGATGGAATTGGGTGAGCATTAGGCATGAGAACCCTAAGTCACACCGCACACCTACTATGCTGCCTGAAGGTGGGGTAGGGTGTTAGGGTTGGAAATCCTAATGCCACATTTCCCAGCTTTTGTCACTGTGACCCTAACTAGTGCATTAACAAAGTTTTTTTTCGGTTTATATGAATAAGGTAATGTGATTTTATTCAGAACTTTCTTCTATAGTATTTCTTATTTAGAACAAAAGAAAAGCATTGGCAGATAGGGACCATGCGATCCATCTAGTCTGCCCTAGAAACTACTCCCATCCCTATGTAGCCTTCATCCTAACTTGTCCTTTATGTCTGTCCCATGTAAGTTTGAACTCCCTGATTGTCTTTCATGCTACCACCTCCTGGGGCAGGCGGTTCCACAGGTCTGTCACTCTCTCTGTAAAGAAGTATTTCCTGAGGTTGCTTTTGAACCTTCCTCCTACCAGTCTCATATCATGCCCTCTCATGCATGCTGCTGTGTTCTGTTGAAATAGATTGCCTGTCTGAGCTGCGTTAAATCCTCTCACATACTTAAATGTTTCAATCATGTCCCCTCTGTTTCTTCTCTGCTCAAGGGAGTATAGGTTCAGCTCCCCGAGTCTTGCTTTATATGACCTGTGATGCAGTCCATGCAACATCTTAGTAGCCCTTCTCTGCACTGGTCAATGTCTTCTTGAGGTGAGATCTCCAGAACTGAATGCTGTACTCCAAGCGTGGCCTCACCAAGGACCTGTAGAGGGGCATGATAACCTCCCTCTTTCTGCTAGAAATGCCTCTACTTATACATCTGAGGATGCCACCCACTTTCTGTGCTGCTTTCTCACATTGTTTTCCTACCTTTAATTTGTCAGTGATGATTAGGCTGAGATCTCGCTCCATTTGTGCTTCCTCAAGTTGATGTCCTCCCAGTGTACTTTTTTCCAGGGTTCCTCTTTCCCAAGTGCATTACCTTACACTTTTTGGCATTAAATTGTAACTGCCAGTCCCTGGATCAATCCTCTAGCCTTCTAGGGTCAACTTTCATGTTGTCTGCTCCTTCCCTTGTGTCCACTCTGTTGGACAGTTTTGTATCATCTGTGAACAGGCAAACTTTCTCTGTTAATCCATTCACTATGTCTGCTATAAATATGTTAACTACGATTGGTCCCAGTACCGATCCTTGTGGGACACCACTGGTCACCTTACCCTCCCTTTAGTAATCTGCAAAACTGTTTTCAGTATCTTCAACCCAGAGGATTCAAATCCAATGGTGGAAAGATATAACTGTTCCTTAAATCCTTGGGCAAAGAGATATCTATCTCACGTCTAGTGATTTTTAACCAATGGTTACATATTCTGGCAAATGATAATGTGTAAAGGGTATTTTGGCCCAGCTCGCTCCTCAGATAGGCTCCTGGGGTACATTGTGAGACCCCTAGCATTATGTTTTTATGTAAATGTGGGACAAAGATTCCCACAATGTGGGAAGATGTGGCACACTGGCCCTCAAAATGTGACACATGATCAAATAAAGAGATGCAAGCTGAGAACAGTGTGAAAACTAGCACCTTTATTTGTGCAAAGTTTAATTTTGCCTTAGCATCATAGAATGTTGTGAATGTCTGCTTTAAAATTTGAATTTACAGCACCATCTCTGTGAGGGCAACACCGTCTCCATATGGGGCTGATGTGGAACAGAGCAACTCTGAGGGGTAAAATGGGGAATGTTCTCATAATGTGAGACTGTTGAGAGGTATGGTGAACAGTAGTTCCCCCACCCCCACACCAAAAAGGAAAAATTGCACTTTCCACTGGAAGAATGTTTGCAGTGGAATGTCCAGCTATGCAATCAGTGCCAGCAGCTCAATAGCTTGTATGCTCGTCTGTGAAGCAAAAGGCTCAGAAGATCATGAGTTCCAGTCCCACACCAGGCATGTGGGCTAATATCTAGTACAGACAATACAGTGCAGTACTGGGGTAGTATTACACTGTTGAGACACCTTCTTTTGGATGAGGCATTAAATCGAGATCCATTCTGCATATCTCGTGTGGCTGTTCAGATGGAAGTTAAGGATCTCAAGACATTTATTGTAAGAGTAGAGGACTTTCCCTGGTAACCCAGCAGGTGCTGGCAACATTCCCCTGTCAATAAAACAAGTCCATTTATAAAATCAATAGACACAGTAAAGCAACGTGATTGGCTGACAGCCCTTGCCAGCCAGGCATTTTATTTTGGTTATACCACACGAAATAATAAGTGCAAAAAATGGCAACTGACTTACAAACAATATCCTGGTGCCACCCTGCCTTAAAAACTGGCTGGCAGTATAGCCTAGAATTTAGAGGAACGAGGTGTGAACGAGCTTGGTACATCCAGCAGACCATACCTGAGTTTGATTCTCACAACCTCCACTTGCATACTATGTGACTCTGAGCAAGTCACTTAACCGCCCAGTGCTCCCAGGTCGCCCCTGAAGACAGGCACTTTTGCCTAGTGGGCCTTACCGGGTTATCAAAGACTAATAAAAAAAAAAGAACTCCAAATCCGCCATCTTGGTTCTCGCATAGAAAAAAAGTCAGAAATGGCCGTGGAAAGTGAGTGAAACTGTAGGATTCAAAAGTAATTAAATACAGTGACAACACTTTAAAAAAGTGTTCTTTGTTTTTATATCATTTATTAAAGAATCAGAATTACAAATCTTTGAGCTAAGAACTCATTAACAGAGGGTCCTCGTCAATCAAAGGAGGGGAATGATTACATGAGTTGGGAATAGCAAATGCAGCTAACAGGTATTGTCATAAACATATTAGTAACACATTAGCAAACTAAAATAATACAAGAAATCGAGTATTAAAGACAGAGGCAAATTGTAAAGTACAGTTTTAACACAGAGAACATAAGGAACAAAACACCGGCAGTATAAATAAGGTGCTAACAGTTCAGTAAGGTACTCACAAATAGCAGCTAAGAAGCCTTGTCGTACTTGTTGTTCTTTCAGTGTGCAAATCCTTGCACTGCCCCTCCTGAGCTGTTTCCTTCCCCTCCTTACCCACAGTTATTACGGAGTCTTGGAACTCCCTCCAGAGCTGCAACCAGAGTGAGACCAGCAGGCGTTTCATGAAAGTTGCTACCGCAGATGGTAATATGCTGCCAGTAAGACCAAAACAAAATCGTGGTCCTGCCTGCGGCCTAAGATAGCGACTCTGTGTCTCTCTTCAGCACCCCTAGTGACAGGAATGCAGCTCCCCTAGTGACACCAATTCATTTAACAGTGTCCTTAGCAGCTTATGGAAAGTGGAAGGACTATTTCACATAAAAATAGATTTATTTTATTTTAGTAATTAAAAAAAAAATGTTAGTTTATCAACATACATCCATTTTATAAGTGTAATAACACACTCTGGTGTGTGGGATATGCTCTGATAGATGCACATCGAGGGGAAGTGAGGCACTTGGCCTGCAGTCTTATGCCTTACTACATCCCTAGATGTGTGTTTATGAGAACATATCTCTCACACCCCATTGTGTGTTACTGCTTATGGAACCCACCTCCTAGGACTCACTTGAAATGAAGCTGACACAGCTCAGTGTGTCTTTCCTTGTCCATCATATTACAAATAAATAAATTCCACGTGGGCAGTCTAGTCTGCCAATCTCCCACAGACAGTCAGAACATATGGTTTCTGCTGGGGGGTTCTGAATTCTGCAAGATAAATTCTGTTTTTTCATTGGATTTATTTGTAAAATTTGGTATATTCCATTTAAAACTTCAATTTTGCCAAGAAAATTCTACAGAAAGGAATTAGTTTTGCATTGCTATAAACAGTGCACTGACAACTCAAAAAGCAATGCATTACCATTGCATTTTAAAGCAGGTTTACTGTAGACTGTAGTCAGAGACGTTGTCTACTTAAATTCCTATAGCACATTAATTAAAGCAGCAGTATTTATAAGCAGGGCCCTTGGTGTTCTGCGGCAGAATTTTCTGATTTCTGCGGCAGGGCTCGTTGACTTCTGTGGCAGAATTTTCTTCTGCGGCATGATTTATTCATTTCTCTGGCAGAATGCAGTCCTGTCATTGGCTAAATATGATGTGATGTCATCGATTACATCATATGCTGAGCGTAGAGGATGGGCTTCAGGATAAACGAGGTGGGAAAGAAAGCCTGAAACTATGGAAAAACAGTATATTTATATGAAAATTCACCAAAAACAATGAATTATGTGGCACTATATATATTCTTCGAGATGATGCAAATTCTGCAGCAAATTCCACAACTGCAGAACCACAGAATTCCAGGGGCCTTGTTTATAAGTCACTATATAATTTTTTCAGCAATAATATTTTTCTAGCAAAGCTATCAATATACCCATTTGCTTTCATTCATGAATGAAGATAAGGGGTTTTGATGTTTTTAAAGCAGTTGTAAAAATGAAATGTCAGATATTAAAAGAGCCCTGTCAGCTCTCTAGGATTGAAGCCTCTAAATATTTATAAAGTAGTCAGAGACATGGATCTTCAGTGAATACAAAGTGTTATTCTTTGTGTAGTTTTTATGACAGTTCTCAATACAGTAAGTCACTAAAGCAAAGCATCATTGGAAAGGTTCTGCATAACAGAGCAGGCTGCGAGAAAAGCCCTCTAGTGGTGAGAAGCTGCAATGGATGTGAAATGTCTATAATGCAGTTTTTCTCTTACCAGCCACCATCGATTTCTCTATTTGCTGGCAGGTACATTTAGCTGCCTTTGGGAATCAGGGTTCAGGATTCGGTCCTTAGACAAAACTCTGTCTGTACTGCCCCCTGAAATGCAGTTTAATGGAGAGCCTGCCCACAGGCTGTGTCACACCTAGCAAGTAGCAGTCAAAAATTAGCATTGGGAAGATAGGGGATAGGACCCAGTATTGTTCACAAGGAAGTAATGACAAAGTGCTTTGTAGTGCAAAAATACACAGAAACATAGACAATGGTGGCAGAAAAGGCCTTACGACCCATCATGTTTGCCAAACCCTACCTTTGGTGTGTCATAGGTACCCTAGCCATTACACACTCCCCTTCTCTTGTGCCCACCTCCCCAGCCACCTTTACCATTTTTATAGACCTATGCCACATCTCCTTAAATCCCACTATGATTTTGGCATGAACCACCTCTATCGGTGGTTTATTTACCTTTTCCACCACCCATTCTGAAAAGAAATGCTTTTGGATGTCTTTTTCCACGTCTACTTTCATACCGCTTTTTCCTTTAAATATTTTATCAGAAGACCGGACAAGTGGTAAGGCGAACTGAGGCACTGGTCACCTTACCGCCTGTAACACCAGTGACCCAGGTTCATGAATAGATCAGGGTCACTCGGGGGGGGGCAGATGAGTGGGGAAGGATTGAGCATCCTAAGGACTGCTCTCCTCCCTTGGGAGGGGATCCTGTGTCCCACGTGCATCACTTGGCTGCCACCAGACTGAGGTGGGAGCAGACCGACAAGGATAAACATCAGCAGACACCCCTGCATCATTTCACACTGTCATGCTGGGAAACACAAGCAGGAAGAAATAAAAGGCCTGGTCGCTTGGCTTCCCCCACAGGCCCTACACGTCTCTATGTGGCAGGCAACCCACAGTGGTGGATAACCAGTGAAGCCGCTGGATGGGTCGGTGATGGGACTGGGGATAGCCACCAATCAAGGGACAGAATAATGGAGCAGAAAGTAATGATGAAAAAATATATCTTATCAATAATTAATTAAAACCTCTTGAGACACATATATATTTTCTAAATGTAAGCACTAGTCATTCTACCTAAAGTTATGTGGTATTTATGATTTGCAGTACTAACATATGTTACTATTTCTGACATGTGTTTATTTGTTTTCAGATTACAATACCTTTGAGCCTGAGGCTCCTTTACAGAGATTTCATAACGAAAGAGAAATACAATAAAATATAACATTATACAATATAATGCAACTATTAGCACCAGAGTGTTACAATAACAAGGGTACGATGTTCTGACAGGCACTAAAGGGTAGCCAATAAAATACATTTTGTAATAAGTATAAAATAGGTGAACATAGAGCAGCCAACAGTGGTCTTGTTGTTTGAGAGTGAGGGGAGAAAAGGAATGTGGGATGGGAATGTTAGGGGGATCAGGAAAAAGGGCAGGAGGGTGGAGGTGGTATTGAAGGTGGACATGTCTAGGGAGGCATGGACAGTGGAAGGGGAGAAATGAGAGCGGGGGAGGGATGAGGATGGTGGATGGGATACAGGTCTACGTTAATAAGTGGTAGGGAGATAGGCAGTGGGGCTGCAGTAGCATATAGGGAGGGGTGGGGGGTACAGAGAAATAGAGGCCGGCCTTAGGCAATAGAGGCAACTTTTCTGTGCACATTTAATTGATGACAAAAACAAGATGGTCTTTCATCCTAGCCAGCATGAGATGGTGAGGCTCTTGTTTGGATATGTAGCTTTCTGGGTGCAGAAGCCTTGGATCTAGGTATTTCATTTATGTATTTATTTATTAATTTATTCGTGCATTCATTTGGCATTACACTTTTGAGCACAAGTGCTCTTTTACAAAGGTTTCACATAAAAGAGAAGGGCAGTATACACAGAGAATTTAACAACTGAATACAAAAGTGAGCAGTTCTACAGGAGCATTGTCAGGTCTCAGCACACGCAGGTAATGCAAATCAATTTAACAGCATATTATGTCGTTAAGAGCATGAAAGAGCAGGGAAAAGCTAGTGTAGAGTGTATGACAATAATCTAGTTGGAGAAGACAGTGTTAACAAAATACTGCACAGTCAGTTACAGTAGGTGACTGTGTCAGTTGTAGCAGTTACATTTAGATTCAATCGTGAGCACCCTTTTCAATTCTTTCTTAAAGAGGGATATTTTTGGGAGACCCACCAGGGATTCAAGAAGTTCATTTAGCCATTGGGGTGCTCTGACTGCAAAGGAACCAATGCATGGCCTCATTTGTTTTTCAGAAGGGTGTTAACAGTGCATTCCTTGACATATTCCTAGTGTTGTATTGATTGTTAACTCGGTGTAGGAGGTTTTGTATGCCAGGTGGGGTAAGTCCCAATAGAGCTTTTTTCCCTGAGCAGACAGGTCTGGTACCTTATTCTGTCCTGTAGGGGAAGCCAATTGGTTAGGGAATATAGGGAGCTGATACGGGTGAGCCTATCAGCCACAAATGCAAAATGACATGCCTTGTTTGGTACCAGCCTCACTCTGTTGAGAACAGAGTCAGTGGTCGCACTGTTTACTGGGAGACCATAATCTACTAGTGGGAGGACTGCACTGGATACCACTAGGTCCTTGGCTTCAGAGGTAATGTTTAGATGTTGCCTGAACAGCACCCCCAGTTTTCTATTGGCTTAGCTGACAATGTTGTCCGTGTGGAGTGCAAAGGAAAGCGCATCATCTAAAGTGACTCCTAGGTATTTACATGACTAAACCTGATTCAATGTAGTACCATAAGCATTATGGATGGCAAGGCATATGACCTTTTTTTTCACGTGTGGGCCAGAGAACAGCATAGTCTTGGTTTTCTTATAGTTTAGGACTAGCTTGTTTAGCTTAAACCAATTCTCCAAGGACCCAAAGTTAGCTTGTAGGTCACAGGAAAGTGTCTCCTGTCGTATACCACTGGTATAGATGATGGGGTATTGTATACAACATGCTGTCATGTGTAGTAAATATAACACCACTGTTTCCTATGCATTGCAGGGAAAAAAATTTAGAGAATACTGGATGGGCAACAATGCATAACCAGTGTGTTCTGCCACAGAGGGGTTCTGATTCCCGTTGACTGTGACAGCACAGCTTGTGAGGTTCCTCAGAACCAGAATTCTGAGGTGGCAGAGCACACACTGGTTGAGCATACAGTTGCCCATCCAATATTTTATAGTGTATGGTGCCCCCCCAAATCATTTTATATTATTTTATCACCTTCTTGTTTTATAAAAAAAGATTGTTCGCTGCTGTGTTTCCTTCTAGGGCTCAGGGATAATTACAAGGCTCAGTGGGCTGCAAGTCTGTGTTTGGTTGATCCTGCAGTTTCTCTTCCCCAAGGTAAACTGTGGCTCATGCACTTAGAAAAACAGCTGTAATGTTGTTGTACCACAGTCAGGTATTATCGCGTTCTATAACCTTTGAACTGTGGTGCAACAGCAGTTCAGCTAGGATGGATTTCTTTACAAAACAAGCCCCCATCGTACACTATAAACTGATTATAAAGCCGCAGTTTTCACAGATGTGATAATCCATGGTGGTGTGGAGTACTAATGTTTTGCCATTTATTTCCCCCGTGACAGAGGTGCAATGCAAATTTTAAATCCAGCTCCTAGTGGGTGCCAATGTTAAAAGGTGGGATTGTGACACGTTGTGACCCACTTGCCTTGTTTAGAATACAGGCATTCCAGGCATCCCCTTTCTAATCCATCCATGTCAAGTGGACCCCCATGTTCCAGATCCCCACCCCCACCCCGGGAACCCCTCCTCAGCCCCAACATTCTGTAGTTCCTGGTGGCCTAGTGGCATCCACCCGGACTTGTCCTATCTGCCAGACCTTGACGACTAGTTGCAGCACTACACCCCCACTTACTAGGCAGTAACATGCAGAGGGTGCAGGATGCTCTGACAAGATTTGTGCAGGACTTCACCTGGCTTTTGACCACTAAAATCAGTGAGATTTTCACAGAGACCCAACCAATGTGCCTAACTCAGCATAAGGTATTAGAACTGCATAGCTAAACCCATAAAGAGCAAGAGGGACTGTTTGCTCTTTCTGATTTGTGGGGAATTGCTCAGTGTTGTAGGTCTTACTGGAGTTGCACACTCAGTTCCTGAATGCAGCTCGGCTGTTCAGTCAATCTAATAACATATTAAACAACAGACAAAGCAGAAACTGGTCATCATGAGACTGCACAGACCATGAAATTGTCCATGAATTCCAAACTGGACCATAAAAACTAAAAATTTATAGATATAGGGGATTTCGCAGGAGTGTCATCTGTCACACAAGTTGGTTGGCCACACTGACAGCTGGCAGAAAAGATGGTGGCCTTCCTGTTTGATTAAACAGTGTGGTGCCAGTTTGGTGGAGGTATTTTTTTTTTTTTTTGCCGGACAGTTTCATGCCATGCAGCAACAGCATGAGAGCCCCAATAAGGCCAACGCAAAATTCTTTCTTACGTCGTTTATGCCATTTTCTGGCAGTGTTAGTAATGTAAATACTACAAGCATGACTAGGATGGTCATATAAATTTCTAGCAAAGCGAGTACCCTACCAACATAAGCAGCAGAATACAATGCTCCAGCAACTTTATAGCTAACCACGTCCCACTTATTCCTATAATCTGAAGCACATTATTAGGGGTTTGGCTCAAAAACATGTTTTTTTTAGGAAAACTGGCACCATTTTCAATTCTAAAGCATTGATTCCAAGAGTATAATTACTTTCTTTCTTGGGATCACAAGCTCAGCCTCGTTTGCCCACAGCAAGAACAATTCTATCAGACACTGCTAACGTTAAAGAGCACATTTTTATTTTTGAAGGATTGCAAGCAACAGTTATTTATTTATTTATTTACAGTATTTAGATTTTGATGACCGGGTAAACCCACTGAGACCACTGGTCCCTTTTTCAGGGGCGACCCGGGGTTAAATTACATACACCAATATTACATACATCAGACAGTAGTACAAGGAGTAGAAGTGAGACAGCATCAACTGGAGAGATTGTAATTACAGGTAGACAAATCCGGTGGAACAATTGTAACAATACAGAGTTAGTAGAGGTCATAGTTCAGCCATTTGACAACAGGACATGAGAGAAACATTAGGTCTGGTAGGAAAAAGAAGGACTAGCGAGTGCAGCCACATAGGCTAAGTTCCAACAGGTAGACCTTAAGGCGTATGAATCCTTGAAGAGGGCCTCTCAACCAGATTAGCTGGGAGCGTGTTCCAAAGGTACGGAGCAGCGTAAGAGAAAGAGTGCTTACCCGAGTTGGTGCATATTCAGGGGATGTTTAGGGCCCAGCTGGACAAAGACCTTATTTCTCTGCTTTGTACTACGGGGTTTAGCAGCCCACTGAGGTGAGGAGGAGGGTTGGCGGCGGTGAGTTTATAACTGAGTCAGAAGGTAGAGTAGGCCAGTTTATGATGTAAGGTCGGCCAGTAGAGGTCTGCAAGGACCTCACAGTAATGTCTTCTAGGAGGAGAGTTTGTGCCAAAGCGTGCAACTCTGTGGTAAAGTACCGTTAGTTTTTTGAGTTCCCCTTTTCGTAGGAACTGCAGTTGGGGGGCCACGTAGAAGAGGTAGGGGAAGAGTGTGCAGTTTGAGATTGCACACCGAGCCCCATCAGTGAGGGAGTTTCCCAGTCGGTAGAGAAGTCTGAGTCTCTGGTGGATGGACTTGGTTAGTGAGTCGATGTGGGGCTTGTAGGAAAGTTCATGGTCAAGAAGTATCCCCATGTATTTGATCCTGTCGAGGACCTCAACCCACTCCCCCTGGTTCAGTTTAAACTGGAGAAGGTCACTCCTATCTGGGCTGAGGCGCCTGGGCCCAAACAGGACAGCCTTCATTTTCTCCTCATTCAGTAGTAGAGAGTTTGCTGAGAACCAGGCTTCAAGTGTAGTGAGACTAGATTGGAGTTTAGCAGTGATGACACTGAGTACCGGGTCACTGCAGTAGACAACAGTGTCATCAGCATAAGGGATGAGATTGCTCAGCCCATGAGCCAACACTATGTCATTGAAAAAGAGAGTAAAGAGCAAGGGGCCCAGGACTGAGCCCTGGGGTACCCCTGAGACCACTGGATGGACACTGGACTGTATTCCCCTCCAGGTGACTTTTTGACTTCTGTTTAGTAGGTAGCTCTCAAACCAGGAGTAGAAGAGGCCATCTAGACCAAGGAAGCAAAGTTTGGTTAAATACTATGGTATCTATGATAGAGAGGGCTAACCTTTGTTTGTCATTCTAGTATACTTCCTGTTTTTCCTAAGGTAATCTGTTGTCATTAGTGCTGGCTATTTGGGCTGATGAGAATAAAAGTTGGTTACTTAAGATAGCCAGCTGAAATAGGTTCAGCTCTCAAGTGGCCCAAGCCATGGAAAAGAAAAATGCTCTCTGCAGGTCTGGAGAGGTTTGAGTGGTTGGGGAGCACCTCCACTGCATATGAGTACATTTGGTGTCATCCACACTCATGGACATACACTCCTGTGCAACCGATTCCATGCTGCACATGCTTTCTACATGGGAGGCCCAGCCACAGAGATGGGGACAGAATTCGCTGTGATTCAGAAATAGATATCTGCAGTATTAAGGGCCACCAGAGGGGCTGAATGCCATTTTTAAAATTCCAAATGGCATATGTCCCTCTTTATAGGATTGTTATATCCCATAATCCCCTGCTCTGTGGGGAGCAAGGGATCAACTCAACAGCTAACCTGAGCTTCTGATTCAATCCCCAGTGTCTGGCAAAGCTCTGCTCTCCAAAATGCCCCATGCACCTGCTCAAATCTCTGCACTTATGCAATATGGTGAGCAGGGGCTCTAAAGCCATCTGGTGTCGACTTGCATAAGGATGCAAGACTCATTGGCTGGGATGTCCACAGACTGGTTGGATATTCATGAGCTGGTCGGGATATTCAAGAACCATGCACATACCAGCCTTTTTGTTCATTGGGCATTAACAGTCAAGCCAGGCAGCATGCTGAGTGCAAAACCCAACACCCAGTTGCAGTATGCAGCTCACTTACATGTGGAGTGTGCAAAACCCCACTGCTTCCCTAGCACTGCAGGAAAAGTAAAACAAGTATAAAATTATCCAAAAAAAGTAACAATTTTATGAATGTGTGGCAGTGTGGAGCAATAAATCTATCTGCTCACAAGACTTCGTGGCATGTTATCAAGAGCTCTGGGTCTGGTTGGAACTTCATTTTTTCAGCCATGAATTCAAGATGATGGGGTTCTGTATGCTACACTTGTAAATATACAATATTCTACACCCAGGTACAGGGTTCATTTTTCAGAAGCTGTAATAATGCCTCTTTAAGCACATTACAGAATATTAAGTGCATGATGCCATTATTTATTCAATGGAAGTGCCCCCCTCCAAAAAAAAATACAAATGGTTAAAACAAGATATGGGAAAGGTGTCAATGAGGATCCGTTCTCAGAGGCAATAATTTAAAATGGACTGAATGCAGTTAAGGTAGCCCTGCCTATGTGTCTATGACAGAATGCACTGCAGGTGACCCAGTCTATGTATCCATGAACGAATGCACTGATGGTAGCCCAGTCTATGTATCTATGTTTGAATGCACTAAAGGTGGCTCAGTCTATGTATCTATGACTGAATGTCCTGGCGGTGGCCCAGTTTATGGGTCTGGAAGGGCTGCTTCCCTGAGTACTGAAGGAGATGGAACTGGTCATGGCTGCCCAGCTGGCATGGCTCTTCAACAGCTCACTGGAGATGGGGGTGGTACATAGAGACAGCTGGACAGTAAATGTGGTACGCTGCACAAGAGCAGGGGTAAGGATGAACCGGAAATCACAGACCTGTCAGTCTAACATCTGTGGTGAGGAAGCTGCAAGAAACTTAAATAACTGAGAGGCTAATGAGTTTCCTGGAGGCAGGTTCACTTCAGGATATCAGACAGAATGGGTTCACAGGTGGGAGATCATGTCAGAAATCGGCTTCTTTGATTAGTTGATGAAGGTAATGGACAGGGGGCAGGAGGTTGACATATAGTATATACATACATAGGGACACAGAGATTACAGACAGGAGGGTGCATCTGCCCATCAGGCCTGCCCACTGGTTATCTCAATGGTAGCTTCCAGTTGACCCTCTCTTAGTGAGGTATTTGTCCAGCCTATCCTTAAATATGTTTATGTTCTCACTTATTACTACATTTTCGGGTAGGCTAGTCCAGACCTTCGCCACTCGTCAAGTACCTTGAGTTGGGCAAAACATTCAACTATGTCCCAGACAGTAGACTTGTTAAGAAGATGGGAGACTTTGGGATGGGAGATAAAAATCATCCAGACACAGTTGGAGTTTGTTATTCCTTCATTTTCTCGCTGGACCCACACACGTGCAATAACTCGATGTGCGCGCTCCACCTCCGCGCAGACACACCCAGCATCTGAATGTGGATACTGTCTTGTGCAGTCCGCGCACTGCCATCCAGATTTGTTCATGTGGCAGATGATCAGTGGGACACTCATACCCTCCTCTTCAAGGGCTGAAAGTTGTCATCCAAGAGATGCTTAATCCTCCTAGCCTCCCCCGCCCTGGTCCCCCAGCTCCCTGAGTCTGTTCCCGAACCCTGGTAACCAGCATAGCAGGTCATAGGTCTACTACCCTGCTACTGTGTCAGCAGCAGAAGCCAAACATTTGTACAGAAAAACATGAAGTAAATTATTTCCTTTCCTGCTCAGTGGTGCTGAGGGATGAGGCGCTGGACACCACACCTCACATCATGCTGATGACCCGCGTTTGGATGCATACTCGGGTTGCCTGGGGTCAGCCAGGGTGGGAAGACAGAACATCTCTACTGGGGAAGGAGACTTTCGGTGCCCTGCATTAGCTTAGCCCCTAATGCCGGCTAGGAGTTAGGCAGCCAGCAACTATTAGAATGGTGGGGGGGAGTGGCAGCTGCCAACCTTCCATGTACAGCAGCATGTATGGGGATGTCTAAGCAGCACTGCACACCACTCCCCCAGGGAAGAAAATGGGAAAATGGTTTCTCGTACGGCCACTGACCCCAGCCACCTGGTAACCCTGCATCCCAATAAACACCCAGACCCCGCTGCATATGCATGAAGGTAAGTCCTGGAGAAAAATTGGGGGAGTGAGGCTGGGGTGGCTGTCATCTGAAGCGCTTTTTGGGGGATGGGGGGAGAAACATCACTAACTGGAAAAAAAAGTGAAGTGTTTCCTTTTAGCTTTCCCTTTGCTGGTTGCATTCCTAATTTGAGAAAAGCTCACTAACCCAATTCTCCGTGATGTGCTAGAAGCTCATAATGAAACAGTACTGCCAAGTAAAACTTGAAGACCCTTGCACATGTCAAATAAACAGTGACACAGCAAGGAAATGGCATGATTTATGTTGCCACTTGCAATGCGTTTCCCGTTTCTCTCAGTGGGGTCCCAGTGACTGAGATTTATGAATTACTAGGCTTAAAAGAAACCAATGCTGTCCTGTTTTAACACGGAAGAGTCTTACTGAATTAGTAAACATATTTCTGATAAAACTGACTAGGTCCCAGAACTCCACTTGCTACAAAGCTTGTGAAATAGCAATGCCATCAACATACATAAAATATTTGGGGATTCAGCCCTGTATCTTATTTGTACCACACAGGGTGCAAACAAATTCATGTATATTCTATTTTTAGACATTTGAATAAGACTGCCTTCAGTTGGAAGTGGTATTTAAGGGTAAAAGAAAGGGCTCCCAGTCCAATACCATTTGAGTAATATTTTTTTTCTTCTAGCAGAACTGCAGGATAAAGGGTCTAGTTTCTTCTTGTTTGTCCTATGGGCTAGGTGAACATGACTTGCTCGTACATGTGTTTGCACAGTGAATAGTGGAAGGTATTGTCCAGTTGCAATTTGTACCTTAATATGACTTTGGGTAGAATTACGAAGGCAACTAGAGGAATACTGAACACTCCACCATACAGTATGTTGCTTGCTTGCATGGATACATAGTCAAATTATATGGAAATGTGGTTCTGTTTGGTTCAGAATCCACTTTGTTGCCCTTAGCAGCGAATGGAGTTATAGGCAAAGATATGTGTTCCTGATATCATGTAATGTATAAATCCATGGATTTAAAAGCTTGAATAACTATAAAGTAAATAAAGGAAATGATCAAAGATGTGTTGTGAGCTGCTCAGCAGTGCTTCCCATGTTTTATTTATTTATTTGAATTTTGGTAACTGGTAGGCCCACTGAGACAATACAGTCCCTTTTTCAGGGGGGTCCCGGGACAAGGTAACAGATACAGTCATATTACAGAGGCATAGAAATACAATGGCTAACAAGGCAAGTGCTAACAGGTATTTTCAAACATGTTACACGTTCATTGTTACATCACGATAATACAGTGTTACAAAAGTGTAAGCAACATTATGTCAATTAAAGTGCAATACATTGAATTTAGCAGTTCGAGCTAACTAACAATCATACCTAATGGAACTGGGGTTAATTCAGACAATGGGATTTCTTCCATATGGGCAGGCAGGCTGTCAGCCAAAGCAGGTACATGGAGAGTTGGCAAGGAAGTGACATGAGATATTGTGTTCAAATTGTGGGAGAGAGGTGCTGGAGAGAATTGCATGCGGAAGGGAATTCTAGGTTGATGTGGCTGAAAAGGCAAAGGCTCTCCTGCTGACTGCCAACCAAGAGTTGGAGTACCCAGAAGGGGAAGGCAGCAGGTCGTTGAGTACGCTGGGACTGCCTCAGTTTGATAAGGTTGCCCTAGCGGGAGGCAGATGAAAGGGGGACAGAGATGATATAACAGATCTAGCTTTGGTTGATCACCTTAGGCAATAAATTGACATGGACTTTGAAGGTGAGCAACAGATCTAGGGTAACACCCAGGAATTTGAATAAGCGGACAAGTAACCCATAACCCACAGTGCACAGTACCATCAAAGAAAGGCTGGTGCAGTTTCTTGTGGCTAATGATCTGCAAGATGACAGACAGTACGGGTTCAATGCTGGCATATCCTGTCAGAAAAACTTGATTGAGTTTTTGGACTGGTCATGAGGGCACTAGACAAGGGCCATGTGGTAGATGTAGTCTACCTGATTTCAGCAAGGCCAAGGCCTTCATTCAGTGTCACCTGGAAGGTTGACCTGCACATTGAGGAGTCTTGGTGTGGGGTGGAAGCTTGCCCAATGGATAGAAAACTGGCTGAGGACAGGCAATGAGGGTAGTTGTGGGGAGAAGCATCAGAGCCCAGGGCAGTGACAAGTGGTGTCCCACAGGGATCAGTACGGGAACCAGTCCCGTTTAACATTTTCATCACGGACATAGTGGTTGGGATCAAGAATAAGATCAGCCTCTTCGCCGATGACACCAAGATCTGTGCTGAGGTGGATGGGGAGGAGGGTGGCAAATTACTGCAGGAGGACTTGGCAAGACTCGAGGAGTGGTTGCACACCTCGCAGCTTGGGATCAATGCCAAGAAGTGCAACGTGATGCATTTCGGAGCCAAAAACCCAGGATACAACTACTGGATGGATGTTATCAAACTGTCCACATCCAATGAGGAGAAGGATCTGGGTGTGCTGGTGACTGGGGAATTAAACCACTCAGTCCAGTGTAGGAAGGCAGAGGCTAAGGTTAATAGGATGCTAGGGTGCATAGCAAGGGGTATTGCATCCAGATATAGTGAAGTCATATTGTCCCTGTACAGGTCCCTGGTGAGGCCACACTTGGAGTACTGCGTGCAGTTCTAGTGCCCGTACTTGAAAAGGGATATCAAACTACTGAAAGCAGTGCAACGAAGAGCAATAAACATGATCCATGGGTTAGGGGATAGAACTTATGAGGAAAGACTAATATAGCTCAACATGTATACCCTGGAGGATAGAAGAGAGAGAGGGGACATGATCAAGACCTTCAAGTATCTAAAGGGGATGAACAGAGTAGGCTTCCAGGGTGGATTCACTCTCCAGAATGGAAGAGATACCAGAGAGCACCCTGAAGTTAAAGGGGCAGATTCAGGAGGAAAGGAGGGGCACTACTTCACTGAAAGAGTGGTAACAGGGTGGAATGCACTGCCTGAGCAACTCCCATCAGTGCAGACTGTGGGGGTTCTTCAAGAAGGGTTGGGACAAATTCAAGGGGAAAGTACATACCGGGGGCAATTGAGGGAGTGAAGAGTTAATGGGGGGCAGCTGCAGTCTAATGGGCTGAAGTGCTGCATACTCGTGCAGACTAGATAGACCATATGGCCTGTATCTGCTGGCAATTTTGTATGTTCATATGCTCGTATGTCTGTATCACTGTTAGTTGTGTCAGCTGATAGGCTGACTTTGTGCTGTGGGGAGTCGAGCATGGTATGCCTCCCTGCCTACTAGAGCTAGACAGACTGACCAAACAGCCTGTCTAGCATCATTCAGTGATGCTGGTAGGCAGGCACACCTGCATTCCCCACCCCACCCATGGCGTGCGGAAAGCTGACTGTCAGCTGGCAGAGGTGACAGTGATGCAGTGAAGAGCAAGAGCAAAGTCTTTATAAACGACACTGCAGAGGGACTGGAAGGAAAAGTATGTCTCTTGCAGACGGCACAAAGATCTGCAACAGAGTTGATGCACAGGGTGGGGTGGAAAGGATGAGAAGGACTTGGCAAGGTTAGAGGAATGGTCAAATGTATGGTAGCTTAGATTCAATGCTAAGAAGTGTAAGGTAATGCACCTGGGAAACAAAACCAGGGAAGAGTACACAGTGGGGGTGAGATACTAACAACAACAAAAATGGAAAGGGACCTGGGGGTAGTCATATCAGATGACCTAAAGGTGGGCAAGCAATGTGAGAGGGCAGTAAGGAGGGCTGGGGGATACTGGGATGCATAGGGAGAGGCATCACCAGTAGAAAACAAGAAGTTATTATCCCTCTGTACAGACAGCTAGTGAGACCCCATCTGGAGTACTGCGTGCAGTTCTGGAGACCCAATTTCCGCAGACATAGACAGGATGGAAGCTGTCCAGAGGAGGGCAACTAAAATGGTGCAGGGTCTGCACCGGAAGACATATGAAGAGAGACTAAAGAAGCTTAATATGTATAGCCTCAAGGAAAGGAGGAAGAGGGGGGACATGATAGAAACTTTCTAGTACCTCAAGGGAATCAACAAAGTCCAAGAGGGTAGCATCTTTCAAAAAAAGAGGTGTGCAAGAACAAGGGGGCACAATTTGAAGATAGAGGAGGCAGCTCAGAGGTAATGTAAAGAAGTATTTTTTCACAGAGAGGGTTGTGGATGCATGGAACGGCCTTCCGGAGGAGGTTGTGGAGTCAAAAACAGTGGTTTAATTCAAGCATGCATGGGACAGCCATAAGGCAATGCTAGGGGTTGGGGGTAGAAAGAAGTAAGCTGCTGGTTAACTAGGATCTGCAGCTTATCCATCAGGTAGGGAAATGGGCAGACTGGGTGGGTCAAGCGGTCCTTATCTGCTGTCAAATTCTGTGTTTCTATGATGAGCATGCAGTGAGATAAAGGGGAAAGAGGTGTTGACAGTCACAAAACAGGAAAGGGACCTTGGAGTAATCATATCAGACAACCTCAGGGTGGTGAGGCAGTGTGACAAGGCAGTAGGCAGGGCCAGCCAGATGCTGGACTGCATAGGGAGGAGTATCACCAGCAGAAGGAGAGAGGTGGTGTTGCCACTGTACAGATCATTGGTGAGACACCGCCTGGAGTACTTTGTCCTGTTCTGGAGACCATGTCACAGGAAGGACATAGACAGGGTAGAGGCTGTCCAGAGGAGGGCAGCTAAAATTGTGCAGGGGCTACATCAGAAGCCCTACAAGGAGAGACTGAGGGATCTCAGTATGTACACCCTGGAGGAGAGGAGGGAGAGGGGGACATGATATATACCTATAAATACCTCACAGGGTGAATAAGGTACAGAAGGAGTTTTATTAGAAGAGAAGGTGCATGAGAACAAGGGGCCATGCAAATAACCTGGAAGGGTGGAAATTTAGCAGGGATGTGAGGAAGTATTTCTTCACTGAAAGGGTGCTAGGTATCTGGAGCACTCTTCCAGTGGGGGGTAGTGGGGGTCAAAAACAGTGGTAGGCTTGAAGCATGCCTGGGATCGCTTTACATGGGAATCTTGGTAGGGAGTAGCGGGGAGGTAGCTGGAGATCAGGTGGGGTCTATGGTGACAGTATAGGCAGGGAAAAATGGGCAGACTGGTGGGCCAAGCAGTCCTTATCCACTGACAGATTCTATGTTTCTAAGGAGGGGCAGAGGTACCACAAAATGTTCCTGTCAGGAACATGTGAACATGCTATATCAGACAGTGTACAGTATATACTGTATATATATATATTTATGCAACAGGAGTAGGCTCAAAATTCGTTGAATAAATTCATTTATCTTCACAGCCATTGAATAAATAAAATTATACAATGGCAAGAAAAAATCCTGGACTCTGATTGATCAGTCTTGGGCTGGACCCGTGCTGTTATCCCAGTACAACATCACGGGTCTAGTCTCAGCCTCACTGTGAACCTGGAGATGAGCACTTGCTTGATTCTGTGCTGCTTGATGTGCTTGATGATGGGCTTCATTGTTTCATCTTTTTTTACAAAACAAAAATATTTTTCCACACAAAAACATCTTTAAAATGATTTTTTTATTCTGTATAACAACGAGCCATTGTATAATAGCAATAATGCCCTCCAGGGTGTGTGTCGTTTGGGATAACGTCACGCCTCAGTTATTGGATGCACTCGGCCTGTGGCCTTGTGCCCAACCACCTGAGGCGTGATGTTATCCCAGCAAGACACACACCCTGGAGGGCATTATTGCTTAATTATCCATATAGTAGCTATATCACAATCACTGAAC
Organism: Neoceratodus forsteri; assembly: GCA_016271365.2. Lineage (NCBI taxonomy): Eukaryota > Metazoa > Chordata > Ceratodontiformes > Ceratodontidae > Neoceratodus > Neoceratodus forsteri. Next base: position 1,143,332,508 of record CM057451.1, on the reverse strand, counting down.
TCATTCAGAATGTTTACTCAGTAGCAGTACTACCCATATTCAAATGTGACTAACTTTAAAATTAAAAAAGATAGTGTGGTACTGTGAGCATGAAAGTTGTTCAGCACAAAATTATCTACGAATGAGTGGTGTTTCATTTATAGATACTTTATAGATTTTTTTATAATTAGCAAAAAAGAGGAGAAAATGCAATTTTTTGTTCACTTTTTTGACAAACATATGCAAAATAAGTAAGCAATCAAAAGCAAATGTCCCTGCACTGGCAGAAAGCATCCCTATTGCATAAATGGAATACACAATGGAGAGCTGTCAGATAAATGATTTATCTACACAAGTGCTGCTTGACCTCGGGTAACCTCACAAGTGGCGTGTGCCATGCACCACAGGTCATATGAAGCAAGACTCGGGGAGCTGAACTTATACTCTCTTGAACACAGAAGAAACAGAGGCGACATGACTGAAACATTTAAGTACATGAGGGGATTTAATACAGCTCAGAGAGGCAATCTATTTCAACAGAACATGGCAGCATGCACAAAAGGGCATGATATGAGACTGGTAGCAGGAAGGTTCAAAAGCAACCTCAGGAGGTACTTCTTCACAGAGATAGTGATAGACCTGGGGTTTAACATAATGGTGTCTGGAAGCGGGGAAGAGGCAGAAGGATCCCAGCAAACTTTGAAGAACATTTTGACTTGCCTGAGAGAATGTTGGTGGGGGGAGGTGACTCGGGGTGGGGTGGCCATGGGTTTAGACCTGACCACCTGGGGAGTACTATTGTTATTTGTTCCTGAGTAACAAATATTAGTCAACTATTTGTTGCATTGGGGAAATATTATTTGTCACTTGCATGATCTGACTCACAGCAGGTCAGCATGTTCATGTCTATTGATTGATCAATTGTTTGATTGATTTCGAAACGTTTACCAGGAAAGTCATACTGAGCTGATATTAGCTTGTTTCCAGATGCGTCCTGAGAGGAGGGGGAAGAGTAGAGAACAGAACAAATACAAAGTACAACTTACAAACAAATAATACAATAATAAATTGAAATAAGTTGAAATAAGTATAACAAAATAAACAAATCACAAGAAAACACTACAAGAATTGTAACTGGATTGCAATTGCAGTGTGGTTGCATGCAAGAATCATGTAACTACAGTGTAATTACCTGTTGCATGTAATTAATGATTATTTACCATGAAACGGACACTTACAATAAAGTGTAACCCAAGAATAAAAAATAAAAATAAAATTGCCAAATAGTAAATTGTGGCACAGGCAAGAAAACAAGAAGAAGGCAACTTGACCAGCAGTAAATTTCATTGGTGGGAGAGCAAGAGAGTGAAAGCAAGCTCTGTGAAGGGAGTAAGAGGTAAAAGGGGGAAAAGGGGAAGGAAGTAGGATATGCTCTTCTCCCAGAACAGTCATGACCATTTCCAATCCCCAGTCAGTAGAGGAATGTAATCTTGGTGTGGGGGTGGGGCTTCAATTTCCATCATGTTGCAGGTGCAAGTGGAAGAGGCGGCTATCCATAATGTACAAGATTCGCACTTCCTGTTTTCCTGGCAGCAACTCCACCGCATACAGCCATTAGGAGGACTTAAAAAAGAGGAACCTACCTCTCACTCCAGTGTGTATTTAGTAGGTTTAGATTTAAAAAAGATTTCTTGGAAAAAAAAAACAGCATTTGTTATTTTATGTTTCAAACCATATACTTTACAAAAAAAAAAAAAACACAAGCAGCCCTGTACAACTCAGCTGTGTTTCCACCTTGGGGTTATGATGACATCAATGGACTTCTCGAGCTTTGCTTATGAGGTCCCTATGGCACAATCAGAAGCCCTCAGTGGAAGCACACCCTTGTTGTTTGTGGTTGCCCATGCATTATTCCTTACATTTACATTTCATTTACTTTGCTGGATAACTGTAATGTAGTTTTCCTTTTTCTGCATTTAGACTGACTGCATCCAAACTATTTACTGTTTAGTATGTAAAGAATGAGTCAGTTATTCAAATCTTATTCCAAAAGTCAGTCTTAATTAGTGTCCAGATTATTTTAATTTTATTTACTGTTAGATGTAGTGGGATATATATTTTGTCATTTTTGTTAAAATTTTTCTAGCCCCCTCAAAAACACTGGGAAACATTTTCAGGAGTTTTCCCATTTCCTAATATGAGAGGAGGCAGTATAGTGCAGTGGTTTAAGGCTCTGAGCTGCAAACTTGAAGATCTGGGTTTGAATCCCACAGCCCCCACTTGCATACTGTGTGACCCTGAGCAAGTCACTTAACTTCCTTGTGCTCCCAGGTCATACCTGTAAACAAACTTTCAGCTTAGTGTGTCTCTCCTGGTTTAAAAAAAAACCAAAAACACCTGGCTTTATGGGCTGTAGCTATGGAGTATTCATTGAGTCTGTAGGTCTCCCCCTATATTGTCCTCTTGACCTGCTGATGAGGTCAGGGGTCACCTGCAAATTAGGTGAGCTTTGTATTTAGGGGAAAGGAAAGGGGACATTGCTTAACCAGGAAAAGCACTCTAAGCCAAAACTTGTTTCTAGGTGCAACCTGGGAGCACAAGGAAGTTAAGTGACTTGCTCAGGGTCACATGGTATGCAAGTGGGGCTGATGGGATTCAAATCCAGGTCTCCAGATTTGTAGCTCAGTGTCCTTAACCACTGCTATATACTACACCCTAAGGTTCAAGCTCTCCACTGATTTTGATTTCACCACCTCCTATGTTAATATGCCTAGCCCTCTACCACTCTTTCTGTGAAGTAATGCCTCCTAAACCTACCCACCTTCCAGTTTGATACTGTTTACCCTGGTGCTCATAATCTCCCTGAGTTTGAACAATTCACTGATATCTGCCTTATTAATTTAATTCCTGTATTTGAAAGTTTTAGTCATGTCCCTTTTTCCTTTCTGGCCTCCAAAGAGTATGTGTCCAGATTCTCTAACCTCTATTCATAACTTTTTTCATCCTGACCCTGAAAGGAGCACTCCTTTTATTATGTAAAATTTTGCAAAAAAATACTAAAGCACACTCAAAATGGGGAAAAAGAGTATCATACAAGACTGGGAATAAGGGGCAAGCTAAAATAGAATAGAAAAGTAAAGGTCAAAATGTTCACCACAACATGCACTGTGGCTGTAACCAAACCTTTATATAGTTTCATAATACCTTGTTACAAATTATTTTTAATGTACTTTCAATGAGCTGTTACTTGCCCTTAGAGAAAACAGACATTGCATGTTAATCTTTATCACTAAGTGTAATTTCTGCTCCACATTTCAAAGTCTCAATCACAGAGTTACCTTATAGTCATTTTTTTTTAACTTTGGACTGCAAGGCTAATTAGTATGGGGCAACATGAGGGAAGCATTCAGATGCACACAAGATGGCCACAGGCAGTCTTCTGAAATGGAAGTTATGGCACAATAATAAAAAGATTAAAATAATGACTTTAAGGTATTAAAATATGTCATTTTAGAATAAAAATGCTAATCAGGATGAGGTATGGGTGGTCTTTCCTGTATGTGCATTTTCCTTTAAAGAACAACTACTGTAATAAAAAGCTTAAACCCATCAGAGTTACACCAATTATGCTTTCACATTAGTGTTTCCTATCTTTTTTTTACTTTTCCCTGCTGTTTGTCTTCTAAATATTGCACATAATGCAGTACTTATTTCACAGTCTATCAAAATGTATCTGACTGTCCCTAGCTGATCTCACAATTGCTGCTTGTGATGATATTACAGTCTGTTGTCATGGTGAGCACTATGACATCATAAACAAAGACACTGTGACTTAGAGTAACTTAAGTTTTTTTTTCTTTTACTGTTTGGTAACTGGATGAGGCCCATCATGCACAAATACCAATGTAAAACTGAAATTCAAAAATAAAACTTTAGAAAACATTGGGGTTCCATTTGTCTGACGCTAATTTATTTTCTATGTTCTTAATTCCTTAAATAGTACTACACCTACTGTGGACTATTAGCATGTGAAGATAGGATCATAACTAACAAAAAGGAAATATCAGAAATAAATTATAGCTATTTTAGTAGTGTATATCAGGACAAAGAATCAATAAATAATATTATGGAACAAATTCCAGTTAACAAGTCTATACCCAAGATATGTGAAAATGATGCATTAAAAAATTATTAGCATTGGATGAATCAAAATCAGCAGGACCAGACAATCTAGCTACAAGGTTATTAACAGAAGTAGCAAATGATATCACTGTACGCATAACTTATCTACTTAATAAATCCATTTCTGATTCACTAGTCTCAGACGACTGGTACAAGGCAGTTATAGTTCCAATTCATAAAAAAGCACAAAAAGGGACTCCAAAAATTACAGACTCATAAGTCTTACCAGCATTGTGGGCAAAACGTTAGCAAGCTTTATTAGTGCCATGTTAAGCCAACAGTTCACTAGCCATGGATTAACAGAGAATAACCAACATGAATTCACTAAGGGAAGGACAAGCAATCTTATAAGTTTCTATTAATCAAAAAAGAGCCCCATTAGATAATAACACATCATCAGATGTAATATACTTGGATTTCAGTAAGGCTTTCAATGTGATATCCCATGGAAAACTTATTACCAAATTAATCAGATAAAATTTTTAATACTAATACCATCATCTGAATCTTTAAATGGTTTGAAGACAGAACTCAAAAAGTTATACTAAATGGGCATATATTAAAATCAGCCAGAGTTACGAGTGGTGTGCAGCAGCGGTTGTTATTGGGTCCTACAATTTTTAGCATTTCTATATCTGATATTGCAACCTCTATAATGAATAATGATAGCATCTTTGTGGATAGTGCAAAACTGGGTGGAGTGGTGGATTCAGATGAAAAAAAAAAATTTACAGTCTTGCCCTATCTAAGCTAGAAGCATGGGCAACAGAGTAGGGAATGAAATTTAACCTAACAAAATGTAAGGTAATGCATTTTGGCAAAAATAATCCAGTGTACAAGTATTACCTACATAACCACGTGCTTGAAACAGCACATGATGAAAAACAGATTTGCATGTAATAATTACAAATCATTTAAAATCAAAAACTCAATGTGATAACATATTTAAAAAAATCAAACTATTTGGAAAACTACATCACCAGACATTTTAAATATGAATCTGATAATAATTCCCCTGTATAGGAACTATGTAAGACCACATATTAACTATTGTTCACAATTTTGGGGTGGACTAAATTTGGGGAAACTTTTTTCTTTATTAAAAGTTAGAAAAATATCAAAACAACAAACAATATATACATTCAGTACGGTTGCAGTTACAAAGTGATACATGCAAGAACAGGAACATTAGGAATAAGTCAGTGAATTAGAGGACATACAAATTAAAAGGGAAGGAAAACATCAAGAATAGTTTGTCTTGAAAAATAAAACAGCTAGTACAAATCAAATGTCTTTTAATCCAAACATGTGTACAGTCCTGCACTTCAGTAAAAATAACCCAAAATACACATATTTACTAAAAAAATGTACAACTTAAATCAGTGACTAAGGAAAGAAATCTTGGAATTGCAATAGATAATTCATTCTCATCTGAAGACCACTGTATGAATATATCTAAAACTTTTAATCACATATTAAGATCCAGTACATGTTCATTCAATACACAAAATGGTTACTGTATCCTTCCACTGTACAGGGTGTATATAATTCCACATGTTGATTTTGGGTCTCCCTTTTGGAACCTGTGTCACAGGCATGACACTGACTTGTTGGAGAAGATCCAAACAAGAGCGACTAAAATGACCAAGGATCTGACTAACATGTCTTATGAAGAGCGTTTACGTATGCTTGGGCTATTTAGTCTGAAGGCAAAGAGAAGTAGAGGTAATCTTCTTTTACTGTACAAGATTCTGCAAAATCCAGTACTCATGGCTCAATGTGGTCTCACATTTAATATGAGAACAACCTCATTAAGGTCATAAAACAGACAATTATTCCTCCCTAAAGCTAATACCAACAAAAGACTCAACCTTTTCACCATTTGAGCCACCCAATTGTGGAACAAGTTACTGTATGATCAGGTTCACTACAAGTCATTTTTAAGTTTTAAACAAGGGCTAGATAATTATACATTGTCAATGGGCATATAATTGGTACACCCACTGTGAGTGAGAGACAACCTTGATGGGGCCAAGTCCTTATTTTGCCTAACAAACCAATTAACCAAGTAACTAGTCTGTTACCTAAAGGGCTGATTCTTCATTATAGTCAGTTATGCAAAAGCACTACAAATTGGATAGCAACACAAAAGTGAGGTTTGGGGATAATATAGCTTACCCCCTACAGGGGGCATGCTTCAGACAACTAGTTTTGGAACCCACTCAGGAGAGAGCAATCTTAGACCTGGTACTCTCAAATGGCGATGGAGAGTGGATCTCTGATTTTGAAGTGGGTAGCCATCTGGGAACAAGCGACCACCAAATAGTGTGGTTCACGATAAACTTAGCTGTAGAGTCAAGCCACACAAAAGTGAAGGTACTGGACTTCAGGAGGGCTGATTTTGACAAAATGGGAGAGTGCCTCAGAAAAGCACTAGCAAACAGGCAAGAAGGTGGGGTGGAGCAACAATTGGGAAACATCAAAACCACCATCACAGAGGCAACAAGTCTTTGTGTGAAGCAAATAAACAAATCAAAATGAAAGAAAAAAACACTATGGTTCTCAAAAGAAGTGGAGGGAAGGTAAGGGGAAAAAAGATAGCATTCAGGAAGTATAAGGAAACACAGAAGGAGCAGGACAGAGAACTGTACCAGTTAAGCAGAAGGAAGTGGGTAAGGCAGTCAGAATAGCAAAGGCCCAAACGAGGAAAAGATAGCCAACTCGGTTAAAAGGGGGGATAACACCTTTTATAGGTACATTAGGGAACAAAGAAAGACTAAGGCAGGGATACTGAGACTGAACAAAGAGGAAGGTGGTTGGGCAGAGAGCGACAGTGAAAAAGCAGGGATACTGAACGAATACTTCTGCTCAGTATTCACAATGGAAAAGCAGGGGGAAGTACCTAATCCGGTCAATAGAAGCAGTCTGGATGGGGGGTTGATATTAGTCCTTTCACAGAAGAAAGGGTTCTGAAAGAACTCTTAAGGTGGATAAAGCAATGGGGCCTGATGGGATTCACCCCAGAATTTTAAAAGAACTAAGGGAAGAACTAGCAACACCACTGACTACCCTTTTTAAATAAATCATGGGAGGATGGGATGGTACCTGAGGACTGGAGGAGGGTGGATGTGATTCCCCTTCACAAAAGTGGGAGCAAGACAGAGTCAAGAAACTACAGGCCTGTCAGTTTGACCTCAGTGGTAGGGAAAATTATGGAATCACTTCTGAAGGAAAGAATTGTTACGTACCTAGAGGCCAGTGGGGCACAAGACCCAAGGCAGCATGGATTTACAGCGGGAAGGTCATGTCAGACAAATCTAATTGATTTCTTTGACTGGGTCACAAAAGCAGTAGACCAGGGAGGGGCTGTGGGCATGGCCTACCTAGACTTTAGCAAGGCATTTGACACAGTCCCACACAAAAGACTAATAAACAAATTAGCCAGCCTGGGAGTGGGTCCTAGGGTGGTAGCCTGGGTAAAACACTGGCTGGACAACAGGACACAGCAGGTAATAGTAAATGGAGTCCGCAGTGAAAAAAGGAGGGTTACTAGTGGGGTACCGCAGGGTTCAGTACTGGGGCCAGTCCTTTTAAATGTGTTTATAAGTGACATTGCAGAGGGACTGGAAGGGAAAGTATGTCTCTTTGCAGATGACACAAAGATCTGCAACAGAGTTGATACACAAGGTGGGGTGGAAAGGATGAAAAGGTACTTGGCAAGGTTGGAGGAATGGTCAAACATATGGCAGCTTAGATTCAATGCAAAGAAGTGCAAAGTAATGCACCTGGAAAACAAAAACCCAGGGGAAGAGTACACAGTGGGGGTGAGATACTGACAACAACAGAAATGGAAAGGGACTTGGGGGTAGTCATATCAGACGACCTAAAGGTGGGCCAGCAATGTGAGAAGGCAGTAAGAAGGGCTGGGGAGATACTGGGATGCATAGGGAGAGGCATCACCTGTAGAAAACTCGAAGTTGTTGGCCCTCTGTACAGACAGTTGGTAAGACCACATCTGGAGTACTGTGTACAGTTCTGGAGACCCCATCTCCGTAAAGACATAGGCAGGGTGGAGGCTGTCCAGAGGAGGGCAACCAAAATGATGCAGGGTCTGCATCAGAAGACGTATGAAGAAAGACTAAAGGAACTAAAGATGTATAGCTTCAAGGAAAGGAGGGAGAGGGGGGACATGATAGAAACTTGCAAATACTTCAAGGGAATCAACAAAGTCCAAGAGGGTAGCATCTTTCAGAAAAAGAGATGTGCAAAAACAAGGGGGCACAATTTGAAGATAGAGGGGGACAGCTCAGAGGTAATGTGAGGAAGTATTTCTTCACAGAGAGGGTTGTGGATACATGGAACAGCCTTCCTGAGGAGGTCATAGAGTCAAAAATAGTGGGGGAATTCAAGAATGCATTGGACAGACATAAGGCAATTCTAGTGGGGGGGGTAGGAGGAAGTAGGCTGTTGGTTAGCTAGGATCTGCAGCTTATCCGTTAGGTAGGGAAATGAGCAGACTAGGTGGGCCAAGCGGTCCTTATCTGCCGTCAAATTCTATGTTTCTGTGTTTCTATAGAGGCTAAGTTTGTGTAATGCTGAATAGCAAATTCTTTCATAAGCTATAATAACCACGGTCTGAATCCATTCCAAAAAGGCTGGAACTTTATTCGTTTTCCAATTTGATAGGAGGATTCTTTTGAGGCAGAGTGAGTGAGAGGCTCCCTGAACCCACATTTTGGTATCGGGGGTAGGTTCTTAATTGCTAGAGTATCACCAAGTATCCAGAATAGTGGGAGAACAACATAAATTTGAGAGAATGCAGCAAAGAATCATGAAAACAATTAAAGGTTTGGGGGACAAAAACAATGCAGAATGTTTGAGCATCTTGAACTTACATAGAAGAAGAATAAGGGGGGGGATTTACTTTATACGTACAATCTATATAAGGATAATAAACTAATGAATAGTATGAATTTAAAAGTAAAAAAAAAAACATTACAAGGGGCATAAAAATAGTTAAAACATGTACATTTAAAACCAATAAAATAATAAAATACTAATTATATTACACACAGATAATAATAGGAATATGGAACAACCTACCAGCTGACATAGTCCAAAGTGAAACTTTAATATTTACTTTTTATTTAGCTTTTGTTGACCGGGTAAGTGCACTAGACAAATCCTGCCTATTTTTAGGCACGACCCGGGGGAGGGGGATACAGATGAATGCCAACTGACCTTGAACCAGATTAAGCTGTTGGAATATGTTCAGAAATAAACTGCTTAATTATACGACAAAAGATGACCTAAAAGATTATTATCACTAAGTGGAGGGCAGCATATATGAACCTTGAGTCTTCTGCTGTTCTTGTCTTACAAGTGAATTACAAGTGGATTAGCCTTGCACATAGACAAGTCTAAACAGTATTTTTAACACCATTTTAAATGTTTTCTCTGAGTTGATGACAGTGTAACAAAGCAGGTAAATTATTCCAGAATGTAGTTGGCTTTAAAATTAAAAGAACATTCACCCAGAGACGAATGGAAAAGTGGGTGTCTTATGAAAGGAGTACAAACAGATCTGGTACTGAGGGAGCCAGCGTCGGAGCTAGCTTCAGCCATAAACAAAACGCTAATCAAGCCTTTTAGGAAACATCTGAAACTGACGAGGGCAAAATAAGCAATGCGTGAGTCAAAAGAAGGCCAGCCAAGGTGTTTGTAAAGAGTGCAGTGATGGGAACATTTGGGCCTGGAAGCAGCAAATTTGCTGTCTCCAGCCCCAGCAAATTTATCCCAAAATAACATGATTTATAGCATGCTGAGAAAAATGTAAGCATTCTTATTGGCCGGAAGACCAGTGAAGGAGTGTAATTATGAGACCATAATTACACTCCTGTACTTCCTTCAGACCAAGATCCTGTGTACCACATCAAATCACTACACTCTACATTGCCTAAAGGGCCAGTCAGACTGTTGGTCACTGTTTACAGTTCTGGGATACCCTTAATGTTGAAAGGGACTATTTTATCAATTGCAATAAATTTACTGTTTTACTTGCATTAACACAGCATAGCATATTTTATGTATACAAATTAGACATTTCTCTCACCCTATTATAAGTATGAAAAGACACTTCAGGGATGTGTAATTATGGGGGAATATTTGTACTTTGCTCTCGCTTGTTTAACAGCACTCGCTGCAAGCACCTCTTGCCTAGCAACACCCTTGAGTCATGCAATTATTCCCCCATAATTACACACTCTGGCATGTCTTATTGCCTACTTATTTACCCAAGTAATTCAACACTGGTGCGGTATATACAAAAATTACCTCAGTATTGCTTTTAAAATATGTATTGTTGAATGGTGGGAGGTAGTTTAATATAATATGACTTTGTGTGCATGAATGGCGAACATTTAAAAAATCTTTCTTTGTATTGGTTAACAGTTGTTGCTTTGGATGAAATTGTCCCTTATGTACTAGCCTACAGTATGGGATGAGATTTTTGCAGTAGGTGTTGCCTGTGTCAGAGCCACTCTGATGTCATCATTTTCATTGTAAAAACTGCAGAGAGAAACATGCAAACGTTAAGCCTACTCCTTTCTGAACATACAGCACCGCATGTCCCTGTATTTCCAGGCTTTTTCATATGTAGAATGCACACCCCTGTGGGGTTCCATAGATGTATAGACAGCCCCCAGCTGAAGATTGAGGTAATACACACCTTCTGAGCTCCAGCAGCAATGTCCATGTCACAGCTTTTGGTGTACTGTACGTGCAGAGCATGTTCCAGCTGTGAATATCAGGCCTGCAGTGTTCTGTTGTGCTTACAAGCTGTGCAGACATGGTCATGATTATCAAAACCTGCAGTGATAAATTTGTTGTTTCTACTGTTAACGTAGTACTATTTTGTTAATAGGTTATTTCAGTTTGTATTGTTTGTGCCCACTGTTCCCTCCAGTTTCCCCCTGCCTGGGTCTTGCCTTGTAATGGGCCTTGGCTCAGTGCCCATCTCCTGGTGGGCAATTCTCAAATAACCAAATACATTTCTAGGGCAGTTGAAATGCTATCCTAGAAAAGTATAGCCACTTCACATCTCTTTACTTTTTTCTAATCTATTTTTAAATTAATGTTTTTCTGTTCCATTAATGTTTAGAAAAAGTAAGGATTTTCTCCCAAAGGCTTGAATGGAAAGTTCAAAATCTTGCGATGCACAAAGAGACATACTTGATTATAAGGGGTGGATAACCCATTAACTGAAATACTGGACAAGCCCGCATGAAAAGCTTGATTTATCTTTTTTTGGTTTCCTGCTAACCCTGCCCTGCCTCCGCCATCCCTCAAGTGAAGGAATGGGTGTGTTAGTGGGAAACCACAGCAACGTTTGAAAGCAGCAGTTTAATTATAGTGTTGTACATGTACCCTGTGTTCCACACAAGCAGCATAGCGACCATTTTAAGTTGCTTTTTTCAGCATGTTATTCTAAAAAAATAAGGTTATCAGATATGCAATGTGCTTCAGACACAGAAAAGCAATACCACAGACGTCCTAGAAAATGCTTTCTTCTGGGTTTAGAGTGCTTTTGAAAGACTTTTACATAGCAAAAAAAACAACTATTTTCTTCATCTGATTTTGAAAATTACGAATCATTTATTCCTTGGCATAATCCTTCTCTGGAGTACTGTATGGGCCCACTGACTCTTTGCTTTTCATAAACCATTACTAGGGAAACAATAACATCCCACAAGGGAGTAAGTAAGATGTTAAAAAATGTATTGCCATTAGGCGTGATGAGTAGTTAAAAAATCCTTGACCTTCCAACAATGGATGGGAGCCCCAGTTCGGATAAATTCAGACCCTCCCAGATCTGCTGCCGTTTTCTGTAAAAGAACCTTATCAGGACCTTTTGTGATGGTCTGGAAAGATTCTGATCATTTTTAAAAGATTGGTTTTGGAGCTCAATGTATTCCCTCAGGGTATCCGGTCAAGATAGCGGCAGCATATAAATGAAGTTGGAAACTATGTGGGCATAAAAGCGTGCATGGTTTTGAGTTTGTTTATATAATCTGGAGCAGTTTTGGACCACGCTGTTTTGTGCTGACTGTGCCGCACACTTTCTACATGTGCTGTTTTTGACCGTGCGGACGTGACCTAAACCCTTCCCCCAGCAAGTCTTTATCCTGAAGGTAGGCTGGGGGGATGATTAGACCCAGAAAGCAGGTTGGGGTGGATGGTGGATGAAGAATTTGGATCCAATGAACCAGGTCTGTATTATAGTACGTGATCATGATCACAGTGGCGTTACAGAACAGTTACTATTTAGTTGTTTATTTTATTTTATTTATTGTAATTCTTGACAAGAAAAGACACACTAAGCTGTGGTAGCTTGTTTCCAGGTGCTTTCTGGGAGTGTCTTGCATGGACCTATTTACCTAATTAACAACATGGCATTGGGTATATTTAGTACAACTGTAAGGTGTGTTTACCGTACTATCAATTCCTTTCACCGATAATAGCTTTTGAGTGGAAATTAAATTAAAATCTGGTTTTGTACATTACAATCTAAGAAGCTAAAATAATCTGAAAGTTCTGATAAGGCTCAGATAACTGTCAAAACTTTCATAGTTTATCGGAACATTTCCAAACCTCAGAACCTCATGTGGTTCCCCATCCCTTCTTCCAACTGAGAGCAGTGTGAATGTCAGGGTGTATGAATTTCACTTGTACAATCTTCCTGGCAGAAATCTATGTTCAAAGGTACAGTTAAAAAAATTGCAAGCCACTTTCTTTGCCTATAGTTGCAGTAAATATTGTTTTAATAGTTAGTCTGCCTCTGTGGTAACATATTCTAGCCCATTTGATAATTACAAACATACGAAATTTGCCAGCAGATAAAGGCCTAGAGGTCTATCAAGTCTACTCGAATGTGCAGCTAGCACCCCTTATTCAGAGCAGTAGTGCTGAAAATAATTCAGCTTACATGTTCACAACGTGAAGCCAGAAAATTCAGTTTTGTACACACATATACTGTCTGCTACCCCCTTACACACACATACTGTCTGCTACCCACCCACCCCCACATACACACATACTGTCTGCTACCCTTCCCCCCCCCACACACACACACACTGGTCCCTGCTTATTTGTAGCCCCATATCACTGTGTACTTTTAAACATATACAGTAAAAAATATGGTATACTGATATCCTGTTCATGTCCCAAAAACAAAACATTAACATGGCTGACACTATAACCTACAGATTACAGTAACGAGCTATGTATGAGCTTGGTATATCCAGCAGAAAGATCTGTGTTTGATTCCCACAACCTCTACTTGCATATTAAGTGAGTCTGAGCAAGTCACATAACCACCTCAGTGCTCCTGGGTCACCCTTGAAAATAAGCATTTGTGCCTGGTGGGCCTTACCCAGTTACCAAAGAATAAGAAAGAAAAATATAATATTGTCATTATCACAGCAACTACTCCATGACTTTCAGATATATATCATTGGCAGTTTCTCCTCCATAATTGTAATTTCATATTAGAATGATAAAGGTTAGAAAATGGCACATGGCTTGCCACAAGTACTAATGAAACGATACACAAATGTGTACTGTGAGTATGCCTGCCCCCGCACTTGCTTGCAGAGGCAGTGTTAGGCACAAGTGAACCAAACTGCAACTTAAGGAGCCAGCACAGAAGGGGTGCACTGAAGTAGAAAGCTTGAAATGCAAAAAGTGTCAAAATAAAAACCAACATTGTTGTTACTCGATATTACTCGGTCATTTTAAGGTGGAAGTCAGCCTATAGCCCATCGAGACCACCTTCCCCACACTTGTGGGGCATATGTTATTCTAACCCTAGTAATAGTTTGTCCAGTTTAATTTTAAACTCATTCACACTAACTATATTTTATTTATTTATTTATTTATTCATTTCAATTGCAGAATTAATACCTTTGAGTCAGAAGGCTCTTTTACAAAGGTTCCATGTCAAGTGGAGGAGAGACAATATTTACGTAAACAGGTTACAGAACATTCAAAGTACACAAAAGGTTACATGTTGTACAGGTAGAAAGCAAATAGGAAGTTACAGTGACGTAAGTGTTACAATAAGTTTGGGTGAATTTCAACATACTGAGCTGGTAACAGTTGAAAACAGGAAAAGGAGTCAAACAGATGTAAACACAGGGCATGGTAGGAGCAGCCTGAGGGGGCTTTGTAGCGGAATGAAGATAGTGAGGTGAAGAAAAGATCAGGGGTGGGGGGGTAGCTGCCAAGGGGCTTTGTCTGAGAGGGGGTGGAGAGAAGGGAGTGGGAAGAAGGAGGGGGGAGGTATGTCCACCATATATTGAGGCAGATTATTCCAGAGTGTTGAGGCCCTCACTGTAAAGTAGTATTTGCGCTTGTTGATATTTGCTCTAAGTATACAGATTTGTTTACTGTGGCATCTTAAGTTTATTAGTTTGTTAGCCATTACGATATTGCATTCCTTCGTAAGATATGGGTCTTTTAGTATGTTGTAAAGTATCAATAGGTCCCCTCTGTCACTCCCTAACTGTAAATCATAGAGGCCAATATTTTTTTATCTCTCATTATATGGCAATGTTTTTGACCCGTGGAATTAGTTTAGTTGTTCTCCTCTGCATACTTTCAATAAGTTTTTTACAGTACTTTTTGGTTGTACTTCATAGAATTTTTACCATTTTTTGGATGTGAATTCAGACAGAAAGGAGAGGGGTGCAGTGGGAATGGTGAAGGGGGCACCACAGGCATTTATGTTTGCTTGGGGTGCCATTAGGTCTAAAACCCTGTCCTGCTTGCTACAGTAGCATAAGGCACAAACTGTGAGAAACATTTGCACCCAAGGGCCCCCTGTGCTGGGAGGGGAGAGGAGGGAATTTGGTTGTGTGCGACCGTTTTCATGTATGTTGTCTGCCAAAGTGCGTTACATGCCATGAACATTGGTAGCAACCATTTGGCATGCACGAGAAAGTTAATTGAGACTGAAGGAGGTTAAGGAAGGCTCCTGAAGGTTAACTCATTCAGGCTTAGAGATGTCTGTAGGCGGTGTCTGAAAGCATAGCCCCTCAGGACAATAACGCCTGTAGACGTACTCAACTGACTTTCACTCAGGCCCAGAAATGTCTGAGGAAGTCAGCAGTTTTTACCTAACTATTAAACAAACCGAATTGCTTAGAACTGAATGCATAGCACCGTTAGAAAGGTAATTTTACTCTGAACAATTTTGCTGCAGATACTTTGTGTCTATCATGTATACTTTAGGAGTTATTCATATTTGTTTAAGGTATGGTGTGCATGGCTAACATTTGTCTCTCAAGCCTCACCTAAGCATCTTGAATAAATCTGAAAAAAAAACAGTTGTTTGGTATTTCAGCTACTATAAAATAAAAACTAAATGGATTACAATTGATTGCATAGCACCATTAGAAAGGATATTTTGTGCTGAATAATTTTGCCACTGATACTTTGTGTCTACCACATATACATTAGGAGTTATTTGCGTTTGTTTAAGGTATGGTGTGCATGGCTGACATTTGTCTCTCATGCATCACCTAAGCACCTTGAAAAAAATCAGAAAAAAATCAGTTGTGTGGTATTTCAGCTAGTATAAAATAAAAACTAAATTGATTACAACTGATTGCATAGCACCACTGGAAAGATAACATTGTGCTAAACAACTTTGCCACTCATACTTTGTGTGTAGCACTTACGGTTCAAGAGGCAGTCACATTTGTTTGTGGCATGCTGATTATGGCTTGATTTTGCTTAGAAAGGCCCAGGATGCAGTGCTAAGAGTATACAGGGCACAAGTGGCAGAAGTCTCAAAGAGCTCTTGTGGTGTGAATGAGTTAAGCACAGAAACACACAGGAAATTAAGCACAGGGGTCTTAAAGAAGCAGTATTTCCTTGTGGGAAAAACAATTCATCAAACATTTCTCTAATAATGAATTTCTGGTAAAAAAAAAAAAAAAAAAAACAACAACAATATATCCATTTTTCTTTTCATCATTTTTCATGCCTGAACTAAGATTGGGGTTTTGATTTTTTTTTAAAGTACGTTTTCTCTGGCCATGCCCACTGTGACTAAATGAAACGTGTTGGTGTGGTGCAATGCTGTTTGCTATCAGAAATGTGTGTTAGCATCCTCCATCCATGGTATGAATCCAGGATGAAATGTCAAAAGTAACCTTGAGGGAAGAAATTGTAAAACTTGTTAGTGGCCACGTCATTAATGACTTGAGTCATGAATTATAAACTAAGTAACATAAGCTGTTTTTGTATGGTTTTTGAAAATCTGATTACTGAATTTTCAAACGTGGTAGCACAATACCAAAGACAAGAAATACAATTTTATAAGCATAATAGAGAACTAAAATTACACTGATCATGACTCTGTGTCAGAAATGCATTACAGCTAAAAAAGTACATGATGACATTTTTTGCCAACAAAAAATATTGTGTCTTTACCTGACTTGCTCACAGTCACACAATGAGTATGTGGGGGTGGCAGGATTCAAACCTGGGTTTCTAGTTTGCAACTGTACGCTGTAACCACTAGGCTGTACTGCTTCAAAACAAAGCCAAATTGTATTGTATGCGTGTGTTTTACTAGGGGAAAAAATTTCCATTGAGCAATGCTCACTTACAGTACAAGGAAGTTCTGCTCAGGACAGGCAAATTTGTGCAAACATAGGAACATAGTAACATAGTAACGGAAGCATCATAAAAGTATATAAATTCAGAATAAAACAGATACATTGTAGATGTAACTGTCAAACTGTGACTCAAAACAAAAACAAAAACCAACAATCAAAAGGAAAACCGGGTAGCAACTGGAGATAAAATGTTCTATGTAAGTTATGGAGGAGTTTTATTTTATTGTGTAGTTATTAAGAAAATACCTTTGAGCACCAGTGCTCTTTTTCAAAGGTTCCGCATCAAGTTTGACTACAGAGTCAGTACAAAGCAAATAGTATGAGACTAGGCAAAGATGCATAATGCGGGAACATACAGAGTGCAGATCAACTTATACTCGAATATAGCAAGCTTGTTTGAGAAATAATGCACATAGGGAGATACTGAATTTGTTCAAGTTTATCATATTTAATAGTATATTCATAAGATCATTCAGTCAATATATGTAGGTAAACAGAAATAAGTGCAGTGTAGGAAAGCCAACCTACACCAACATATACATAAAGAACCTTTCTACTGATATTGGCATTTATCTGAGCAGTAATTTTCAAGCAGCTCCTTAAATGAGTGAAGGCTGATACATGAATTGATTTAACGTCTGCTTTGTAATTTGTTGCAGAGGTTTGGGGTAAGCCAACTAAAAGCAATTTTGCCCCATCAGGTTACAAGTCTAGGAATGAAAAGGAGGATACCATTGTTTTTCCTTAGGTTACACTGCCATGTGGATCTCTTTCAACAGTCCATGATATACTGAGGTGGGGGAGGGGGCTGAATTTTCAAACTTCCAAGAATGCTGCAAGACCCTGCTACGCCAAACGTACGACGCACAGAGCTTGCGGCACTCTCCTGGCGGGGACTGGAATTTTCTATCCCGTGCACCGACTGCTGCATGTTAGACCAGCATTTTGTGGTCCAGCTAGCGGCAATCCTAAGGGCCTTTTTTTTTTGAGCCTGTACCAGATACTTGGCGCGAGCTGCCGTAAATAATAGAAACTGTCGCAACTGCACCTGAAATTGTAAAATTAGGTGCAATTGTGGCAAATGAGTTTGGCGCACCACCAGAACCTACGTGCCATGGCGCAGGGCTTGCCACAAGCTTTGCGCCATGCTTTGATAATCCTGCCCGGGGTGTTTAGAAGAGCTTTGTGTCACCAAATATAAACATTTCTCAGTTTCTTGATGTCAGCGATGACTACGCATCAGCTGTATAAAGAATGCAATGGTGTGTCCAAGGTGGAAAATTCATTATTGTCCCCCAATTAGCACTGTGACCCTACCCAACAGGTACTGCACACCTCACTGTATTCTTGTACGTTTGCCCACATATCTTGCATTATTCCACACTGTTGTTAATTCACTTGATTCTCCACATGTGCACCTACACCTGTGATGTTTACCTATGTATACACAATCTGATGTTTTGTAAAGGTTATCTTGTCTTTACTCCCCTCCCCTTGCGCTCTCCCCCCCTTTCCGGTCACACCTGGAAAAGAGTCTCGGCTTAGTGTGCCTTTCCCAATTACCAATTTTTAAATAAATAAATAAAGAGAGGGGCCCCATGGTAGAGTACACCCAGTTTGGCTAGGTGTAAGGCTGCAGCATTTCTATAGATTATCCATTTCCAGTTTAAAACAGGACACTACCCCAGCTGTCGATGGTAGGCATACTTCTTACAAATCTCAGATCTACATCCAGCATACAAGCGTTATTCAAGCTTTAACCCCCAGTCCCTCATTTTTAAAAAGAACATTGTAACAAAACAAAGATATTTAATTTTTGAACAGCTGACACCTCTGGGAAAACTTTGAAATACCTAATATTTAGATCAGCTTATCATGGAGCTTCAGTAAATCTGCACTCCCCATTCTTTTTGTGCTGAGGACATTTGCATAGAAACAGGATCTGCGACATTTGAATTAATCAGCTATTACTGCTTATTCCCCGTGTGAAGCCATCATTGTCGTCATCTGTTCTTTTCTTTCTTTTTATTTCTCTGTTTATGCCCCCCCCCAACACCACTACCCTCTGTGTACCCTTAGGTGCCTGGCTTTGTGGGAATTAGACCCTTACAACTTGACATACCTCTATACTGCTGTGGCTTTCCCCCAGGGTGGGGAAGGCAGGAGGTTCTCCCTCTAACACACTATGCTTTGTGAGGCAGACCAGTTGGGGAGTACAGGTCCAGTCCCCTGTTGTTCATTAAGATTCATCATCTGTTGGGTAGTGGGGAGGTTCCTTGGTGTTTCACCCAAACCCCTGGGACACAGGCATGCATGGGAGGTTCCAGGTGCATGTGCATTCAAGAGTGCTGTCATACTAAACTCTCGGCCTGCATGCATCCCCCCCACAGTGCCCTTGACTGAACTGTCATCTGTGGTCACCCAGGTGGCTGTATTGCAGCAAGGGCAGTGACCTTCCCTCCCCGGAGAAGAAAAGCATCTTCTGGGGTGCTTGATCCTCCTCTGCCCAGCTGGCCCCAATGACCCGAGCTCTTTCCTGAACTCAGCCTCCCAGCATCTTGACCGGTCATGCTATCACTGTTCCAACAGGCAGGCAAATCATCCTCTGTTCTGACATAACAATCTGTTGCCATTGGAATGACTGTGATGTCACAAGCAAAACATTATCAAAGGTGGGGAGTAAGCAACAGAAGGAAGTGAACCCTTCAGGAACAAACAGCTGGTTTTCATGAAAAAGTTTTTTTGCTTTAATCAAGCTTTTATACACATACACACACACAAGCACACATACCAGCTTGCACAGCAGCCCATCACTGACCTTCTCATGGATTTACTGTTTATCCACCACTTGCCTAGGACCACGATAGTCGTGAGAGGCTTGCCATGGCAGTCATGCATGGGCCTGTGAAGGTACCAGCGCTATGGTGGAACAGGGCTTTTTCCTCCAACTCCAGCTGCCAACAAGGCAGGTTCTATGAGGAGTGCCTCAAGGCACTGAGCATGTACTCACTGGAGGACCAGAAGGGAGAGGAGAGATACGATGCAGACCTTCACGTTCCTGAAAGGAATGGACTGCGGGGAATTATTGAGTATGAGTAACAGCTCAAGGTCACGGGGGCATGAGTGGAATCTGACAGAAGGGAAGTTCAGGAGGGACATGAGGAACTATTATTTTACAGAAAGGATGGTTGAACCATGGAACAGTTTACCAATCAAGGTGGTGGGTGCTAAAATCATAAAAAGGTTTCAAGCACATTTGGGACAGAGTTAGAAATATGGCAAAGTTTATTCGCAGACAAAGTTGCCCGAAGTGGCAAAAATTTGCTTTAGCGGAACTTCACAAAGTTTTCCCAGATCTCAGCAACTTCAACTTTGCCTGAATCACAAAGTTTTACCCTGAAGTGTGGAACTTCACAGCCAAGTGCAGAATTGTGGCCACAAAAAATTGCACTTCACAGGCAAAATTCTGCACTTTGCGGCAAAACTTCACACTTTGTGGATCAATCCGCGCTCCGCATATTACGCAAAATTCGTTGATTATTTTGCGGAATAAATTTTGTTGACTTCTCCCATCTCTAGACAGAGTATAGGGTATAGTGGTTACTTGGGATGATAAAACTGGGAGAGGAATGGGGGGTGGATAGGGAGGGCCAGGACCCTGAATAGACAGTAGATCCCTGGGTTAGATAGGGTACCACAGGCCAACAGGATGGACCATTGGTCTTTTTCAGCCATTGTTGTCTATGTTTCCATGTGTGATGGCTTTCTTCCTGAGGGTGACAGCATTCAATAACACACACATATGTGTGCTTGGAGTCCAGCAGCTACCTCTCTCCCAGCTAGCTGCTCCCACTGTGATGTGACCTAGTCTACACCAGAGGGCAGTCAAGTAATGGTATGCAGTGTCCCCATTCCCCCTTCCCCAGGGGGAGGAGAGCTGTCCTTGGGATCCTCAGTCCTCACTTCCCAGCTGGCTGCCAGGTGGCCTGAGTCTGTTCCTGAACCCAGGGTCACTGGTATAGGTAATAAAAGTGCAACTGCTGCACTAGCAAGCCTGCCATCAAAATATTCCTAATCACACATTGCAGTTTTCTGCACAGTGCAAAAAAAAAAGCATAGAAAGTACATGTTTTTCACTGGTGCAGAATACAGTAGAATTAATCAATAATACACTTTTAGGATGCTAAAGCAGTGAACCATGACAGGGCAGTCAAAAAGTTAGTGGCGCCAAAACATAGCAGGCAGAAAATGGTAATAATTTTTAACAGTAGTTCCTTGTTCCTTTATATTTCTGGAGTGCTTTTCTTATTCTGTGTGCTCATTACGTGGCGTTTTACCTAACAGTATTTTATTTATTTATTTAGTTTTTGTTGACCGGGTAAGTGCACTAGACAAATCCTGCCTATTTTCAGGCACGACCTGGGGAAGGGGGATACAGATGAATGCCAACTGACCTTGAACCAGATTAAGCTGTATTGAGTGTGATATGAAAGGCAGTGCTTTACCTGGAAGCAGACATATCCAGTTCTATTCCTTCCTGCTATGTAATCAACATGTGACCTCAATCACTGTTACATCACAAGTCCTGCTGCCTGATTGTTAATATTGCATCAAGTTGTCAATAACGCAGTAAGACACTGTCTCTTCTTGATTACTTGTGATGTCACAATCAGTGAGGTCACAATGCCAATGATGCATAGGAAGGAATATACCTCACTCTGTCAGCCTCCTGGTAGAGTGCTGTTCCATACATCACACCTAGCACTGTCAGAAAATCTAATTAGCAAAACAGAAAAGAATACTTCAGATATAAGAAATGATGGCCGACTGCTTTTGAAAGTTACTACTAATTCCAGAGAGTAAAGTAGCTATTTAAATACAGCAAGAAATGCACAGAAATGCACTGTAGTGAGTAGATCAAAAAGCTCTCATGCTATCTCGAGAAACTCTGACACTGTGTCACAGTATCCAGTTTAGTGTTCCATAACTATCTGACCTAAAACAAAATAGCTGGTGTGAAAAAAATAAATTTAAGCTGTAAATATTGTAAAATAATGTAGCCAAAATTTAGAATATTATTATGCAGTATTTTAAAATAGTGTGTTCAGAATTTTAAGAAATGTGGCACAGAAAACTGGCAGATGTGCATAATGTTGAATAGTAAGGGGAGTGAAATGCAGAACTAATGTGAAATATAACCTGAATTGTGTCTAAATTGTCTTTAAAAGATCTCCAGAAGGTGTCAGCTGCTTTTTAAGATTACAGATTTTCATGGTCATGAGGTTTGGCAGCAACAGTGGCAGTTTTGACTCCAAACAGTACAATTCCTGTCACACCTGCTGTTGGAAAAGAGAGGCAGAAATATTAGTTTCAAATCATCCGACTCGGAGACAAAACATAGGGATCTAATTGTCCAGGAGCTTTGAAAATTTGCCCATGTCTGAATCATCACCTCTTGAGTTGTGATCGTCACTTTCAAGCATTGCTTGAAAATATCTGTCGCTATCATTGACGTGGTCACACCATCCATGAGGTACAGCTTTGATCTATGGACGTGTGTCCTGTTACATTTTGAAAATGTTTGTTACTATTAATCTTTTGTTTCGCAACAACAGAGAATTGCACTAACCTTCCTCTCCCCTATAGATGCCTGTTGTGTTCCATTTATCATAGAATATTATCAGGTAATATATTTTTATATGTACAGTTACTGTGTCTCTTGTGGTTACTATAGATAATTTGGACTCCAGCATCCAATCAGGTGACAGGATTAGGATCGCCTGAAGGACTCAGATCCATAAGAGTACTTCACGTTCATCCTGCTTGCCGGCTTTCCCTCGCACTTTATTTGCTCACATGTTGCACGTCATTTAGGTTTCTTGTTGCTGTAGCAATGAAAGCAAAAGTGCCCTCTGAAAAGCTAAAATCAACATAAAAATGTAATTTTGAGCCTGGAGGAGCAATGACATAAGATGATGACAATCTATAATAATTTTATTGGTGATGTTGGAGGCCATGTTATGGACAGAGTGTCACTTCTTGCGTTCTTAGGACACCAGAACTGCACCCCTTTGGTTCACAGTTCTAATTTCCTAAGACCACACGAAGTGACACCCATATCCATAAGAGGGCCTCCGACATCCCCACCAAACTTATTTAAGATTTGAGTTCTTTGAGTAAAAGAACTATGAAGTGAAGATGAGCAGG
This sequence comes from Neoceratodus forsteri, assembly GCA_016271365.2. Classification (NCBI taxonomy): domain Eukaryota; kingdom Metazoa; phylum Chordata; order Ceratodontiformes; family Ceratodontidae; genus Neoceratodus; species Neoceratodus forsteri. Next base: position 1,143,309,457 of record CM057451.1, on the reverse strand, counting down.
TCTGCCACACAAATAGGTTGAGAACACAATCTTATAACCACAAGAGACACTGTAACTATATATATATATATATATATATATATGTACTATAAATTATGTTGAAAACTTATGCAACAATCCATGACAAGGTGTGGGTTATGGTGGGATTTACCAGCACCTGTTGTGGTTCCATCATGAGGTCACAGGCTGTGTGAGTAAAACACACCAGAAGTGGGTAAATCCTACCATTACCCACACACTGGAATAGATTATTGTGATTATACAATGTCCCTCTTCACTTTTTGTAATAAAAAAATGAAGAAAAACGTATTTTGTTTGCATTTTAATTTTTTTTACATGTTATTCTTACGTCACAAAAAATATGTTGCTCCCAACCTCAGTTTTTCCTGAGTAGTCAGTGTCTCACACTTTTCCTCCCGACTAAATCGAATTTTGTAAGTTATAGTCACAAAAGCAATTTCTAAAAAAGTAATACTGTCCTGAGTGCCAGAAAGTAAGTGCGCTATTACAACGAACACTCTAACATGTTCAATTGAATGTTTGAATTCTAAAGCCATGAGTCTGGGAATGCATATTAGCGTTGGCACTAATGTGTATGTTCGGAGTCACAGCTTTAGATTTGAAACATGACATTAAACATATTATGGCACTCTTTTTAATAGCACTCTGATGTTCTGGCAGTCAGGACAGTATTACCTTTTAGGAAACTGTGAAGATACAAGGGTTCTCAGTCAAGGTTGCAAGTGAATTGCAGGTGGCCATCATTTGCCACTGCAATAATATTGTGGTTTTGTAGTTTTCAATTGGAATGCTTGAGCAGTTGGAGCGATCTACTTTTGTTTTGTGATGTGGCTGACCGGCATCTTTTGTGGTAATTATGTTAGGATTTACCATGACTGAAAGGTGCCAGTCAACCAATCAGATGGCCCCATTTTCAGACCCTGTTGTATAATTCTGTTTAATAAATGGAATTTGAATTTAACTTAAAAATGTTCTACTTAAAAAAAAAAAAAAAAAAAAGAGAAACCCCTGTGTGTGAAAAGGACCATGCCAATTGAACTTAGAACTTATGAATTTTAGAACTATTTTCATGAGACACACTCTTTTTGTTATGAGTACTGAAAATATTTCAAAATAAAAAATACTGATTGTTTAAGAATGATGTGATCATTTATAATGTACAGATAATGTTCTATCATGCATGTGACTCGAGGTGAGCTGTATTATGGATGTGAGAGCAGAGCCAGTGCAGAGTAGTTACATAGGGTGGGTGGACTGGATGGGTCGACAGGCCTTTTTCTGCCATCATTGACTATGTATCTATGTAATCCCAGAACTAGGGGTTGTTCCGTTCTGTTCAAGAGCTTTAAGCATCACTGAGATCCCAATTTGTTGGGAAGGATGCTTTGTAGCAATGAGAGTTTTGGCTCAGCGATTCAGAGCTACATTTTTAAAACAAATGCCACAGGTGCAATTTTCAATGTTGGATTGCGCCTATGGCATCCTAAATGCAGCAAAACACTTGTGCCTGCTGTACATGTATCACGTATCATTATAAGGCACCCATTCTGCCACAAGCCATGGCGTTTGCATGCATACGTTAGATCATTTTATAGGTGGTCTACCTTCTAGCCGCAAGCATCAGGGATGCAGGAGAATTGTGCCCCAAGTCTCCAATGCCCATTTGAAAATCTGTGCCTCAGTATAGAACTTCCAGACCACTCAACTCAAACATTCTAATGCCGAATTGGTGGGCTGCTCAGCACAATTCTAAGAGGCTGTTTACCTTTCACTCCTGCCTGTCGTCAGAGCTCCATCATTAGGAAAACGTTAGCGCAGTGACAGGCAGCCCCAGAGTAATGCTACAAGACATCCAGATGTCTCACAAACGCTACTTGTCATTTTGCTAGAACTTTCTGATGATGGAGTTCTCAGGACAACAGGTGGCAGCAAAATGTGAAAGTCTCATGGTCAACAGTAATGTCTGATTAGATGATGATATTGATTAAATCATTTCCTTAGAAGGAGTTGTGTTAAAAAGGCTGAGAGTTTCCAGTAGCAGAAAAGGGTATTCATAGCCATGTTGGTAACTGGACAACTAAACCTGTTGGGTAGTGTTTATCAGTTTTATTTGGAAAAGTTTATATATTGTATATACTGTAGATGTTATAACACACACAAGTGCTGGAGGTCCCAACGTCCCTTCATCAGGTGTTTCACCTCGTGGCCCCCAAAGCCTGCTCCCATGTACTCAAACATCTATTTAATGTATCCTGTGTTGGTCAAAAAAATAAATCGCATTATACAACAAGCCTAGCTGTAAAAGGGAAATATTCCCTTTTGTACCTTTCCTCCAGGCACCTGGAAACAAACTTTAACACTGCTCAGTGTGCATTTACTAGTCAAAAAGAGTTAAATAAAGAATAAACAGCAGCAAAGTGTGAAGACCAAGCTGATTCTCACACAAGTAGGTACTGTGGCATCACAGATCATGAGAGTGATGCACAAGCGCTCCTGTGACTTCGCACTACCTATGAGGTGTATGAACCAGCTGGTTTTATACACTGTGGTGTTTTTTTTTAATTATTTATAATATTTTGTGTGGCATGATTATGACTTCACTCCCCCCCCCCATCTCCGCGAATTTGCCATGCAGCCACCAAGCCACCAGCAGTTCAGCCGGCCTCTGTTCTCTGTTTTAGAATGAAAGCAAACCCTGATTGGCACAGCTGTGCCTGAATGTGTTCTGCACTTTTGAAGTTGTTAACATTCACACTTTAAGAACAACATTTTTAAAACCACCACAAGAACATGCTTATAATATAGTATATAAACACAATCTCATCAAGGAAGTTGCACGTTAGAGTGTAGCCATGTAAAATCCTGTACACTGACTTAAAGCAAGTGATGTTAAGTGCTGCAAGCGTAGCATACCTACAGTAGCATTATATAGCAAAAACTACGGAATCATTTACTTAAACCTGCGTTGCTGCTCTTCAGCTCTGACTGTATATTATTTATCCTGCACTTTGGATTTATTTATTCATTCATTCATTCATTCCTTCATTCAGAGAGTGCCTTTGAGCACAGTTGCTCATTTACAAAGGTTGCATGTCAAATATTGTTCCATACAAAACAGTAAAAACATCTTCAGCAACTCCAGTTGAATACAGTCAAGGCAACCTCAACATGCGTTAGATAAACAGATTAAGTCAAGCCATACAGTAATAAAACAATGTGTCTTACCACGCCAACTCCCAGTCAATATCACTAATAAATAATAACCTAATTGTATTTGTTTGTCTGTGTTTATCTGGCCATCGGTCACAACTGATATGGCTTGATCAAGTAATTTAATGGATCGTCTGAACATCGTTTATCAAGAGTAATTAATAAAATATTACCTAAACTGGCTGTCCTTAGAAATAGTATGGGACTGGCAAAAAGTACCAGCACCACATTTGACTATATATATTATTTCACCATTTGTTATTACTCTTTTTCACTACACTTGTATTATTTGATTTTCAATACAGTAATACGATACCTTATAGAGCCATCAATCATTTGGACCAATGAGAAGCAATCTTGTTAGTGTGGGATGCACTCCTATTTTTTGAAGAGTGTCTCTTGTGCTAACTGTGCTGCTGCCATAGCGACCAGAGCACTCAAGAGCAAATGCTACTGGTTTAAAGCAAGGTGCTTTTTTTAATCAAGCTTTTTGCCCCTGGCATGTCCTTCTTGCCTCCATCAGGTTTCTTGCTGGTACCCTCTAAGTCTTATCAGCTGCTCCCCCACTATCACGCCATCTAGGGTCTGCATGGAGCAGGGGCCAAGAATGCCAGCGACTGGCATTTTAAAGACTCACAGCTTCAGATTTTTTTCTCACATTTTTTTCTTCAGCCCCAGGCACTACCCCAATGTTGTTGCATCCCTCTGTTGGCCTTGCCCAGTAACATACATACATAGTAACATAGTAATTGATGGCAGATAAGGACCGCTAGACCCACGTGGTCTGACCATAATCCCTGCCTGCATCAGTGGCCACTGACCCTGTTTGGTCATTGGCTTTCACCTCACTTTCCCACCACTAGGCTTCCCTTATACTGTCCTGATGCTGCAGCTCATGTGTCGGTGTTTCTGCATACCACAGATCCCCGATTCCCCGTGTAGCGCAACATGTGCATGCGCCACCCCGTGTGATGGAGCAGGCTCAACAGTCCCATCCGCCACCCCAACGGTGGCGCAGTTTATGTCGGCCTCGCCCAGTGTGGTATGACATGTGTATGCTCCATCCCTCATGAGAAGCGGGCTCTCCAGTCCACTGCGAGGGGTCACTGCACCAGCAAATGCCGTCACCCACAACTGGGCTGGCTCACACAGCTCCCAGCAGCACTCCCTAGCCCTGGCCTTATCCAATCATGACTTCCTGAGCATGCGCCAGAACCTTACTCAGCAGCGTGATGTACTTCATTGGGATGTCACATAACTCTAACACAGGGCGTATTCTTTTTTTTTTAATATTGAAAGATTTCTGGATCTATAATGTGAAAATAGAAGATACTTACATAGAAGGTGACAACAAAAAAGACTTGTAGTCCATCCAGACGGCCCTTGAATTTGCTGTTATTTATGTATTGTCTTGTAGGCCCACTGCTGTACAGGGCAAGCTCCTCCCCCCCATACCCCCTTCATCCTTACTAATCCCCTCAATCTGTTCCTGCAGCCTTGAATCCGTTTATCATCCCCTCCACCCCCCCCTTAGGCAGTGTATTGCATTGCTCAACCACTTTCTCAGTAAAGGGCAACTAAAATGGTGCAGGGTCTGCACAGGAAGACATATGAAGAGAGACTAAAGGAGCTTAATATGTATAGCCTCGAGGAAAGGAGGGAGAGGGGGGACATGATAGAAACTTTCAAGTACCTCAAGGGAATCAACAAAGTCCAAGAGGGTAGCATCTTTCAGAAAAAGAGGTGTGCAAGAACAAGGGGGCACAATTTGAAGATGGGGGGGGCTCAGAGGTAATGTAAGGAAGTATTTTTTCACAGAGAGGGTTGTGGATGCATGGAACGGCCTTCCGGAGGAGGTTGTGAAGTCAAAAACAGTGGTTGAATTCAAGCATGCATGGGACAGCCATAAGGCAATTCTAGTGGGGTGGGGGTAGAAAGAAGTAGGCTGCTGGTTAACTAGGATCTACAGCTTATCCATTAGGTAGGGAAATGGGCAGACTGGGTGGGCCAAGCAGTCCTTATCTGCCGTCAAATTCTATGTTTCTATGTTACCATGTTAAAGATGATCTTGCTGATGTCCCTCTTAATCCTCCCTCCCCCCAGTTCAGTCTCAGTACATTGCTTGGAGTTACTCCTATCAGTGTAAGTGTTGTTTCACTTACACCCTTCAAGTATCAGAACTGCCCCGCTTCACATCTCCGTTCTCCCACCTAAAGAACATGCAGAAAACTTCTTTTATAGTAATAAGAGTGACACGGAGGGACATAGAAACACAGAAACATAGAATCTGATGGCAGATAAGGTCCACTTGGCCCTCCCAGTCCGCCATTATTTCCCTACCTACTCTACCACAGACCCTACTTGATCTACAGCTCTTTATCCCTTGCTGCCTTCCTTTCTGCTACGATTCCCTTATGCCTGTCCCATGCATTCTTGATCTACACCACTGTTTTCATCCACATCACCTCTGCTGGAAGGCTGTTCCAGGAGTTCACCACTCTTTCTGTGAGGAAGTACTTCCTCACATCTCTCCTGAACTTACCCCCCCTCCAGCTTCTTATCATGCCCCCTTGTCCTTGAGTGCCTTATTTCTGAAAAATACTTACCTTCTGAACTTTATTTACCACCATGAGGTATTTAAAGGTCTCCATCATATCCCCCTCTACCTCCTGCCTTCCAGCATGTTCATATCGAGGTCCTTTAGTGTCTCCTCATAGGGCTTTTGATGCAGACCCCACACAAATTCTTTTTTTATCTCTCTTTTCTCCTTCTGGCCGGCATTCCTGTGGGGCACCCCCAGCTACATCCCCTGGCGTCCACCAGCTGGCACTGACCCAACTCCAGGCCTTACCCCCCGGGGTTCTCCAACCCCCTACCGAGGCCCGAATGTAGTGGGTTGGCACTATGGCTAGCTGGGAGCAGAGCCTGCAAGGTGCCCTGTGTCATTGCACTGCAGCCACTCCATTATCCTATGCTTTTTCTCCCCTGGAGCCAGGGGATATGCAGTGATGCCAAGGGAGGTGGAGCACACATGCTTCTGTGCACGCTGTCCACCAAGCGTCTCTCCCCAGCTCCTCCCTACTGCAGCACGTTGCCCTTTCCCCCAGCCTCCACAAGGAGGCGAACGGGCACCGACACTGAGAAGCTCCCCTCCCTGGAGAAGGAGAGCAGTCCATCGGACTCTCAATCCTTCTCCTCCCCTGCCGACCCCCAGATGCCCATTCCCATTCCTGAATACGGGTCTCCAGTGTAGCGCGAGGTGTGGTGATCAACACCTCAACCCTCTGCACCATTTTAGTTGCCCTCCTCTGGACTGCTTCCACTCTGTCTATGTCCTTCTGGAGATGTGATCTCCAGAACTGGACACAGTACTGAAGGTGGGGTCTTACCAGCGATTTAACAGGGCAACATCATCTCCCTATTTCTGCTGGTGATACCCCTTCCAATGCACCCCAGCATCCTACTAGCCCTCCCAACTGCCTTGTCACACCATCTGGCCACCTTTATGCCATCTGATAAGATTATCCCCAGGCATTTTTCTTGCTTGGTAGTCATCAATACCACTCCAACTATTTTGTACTCTGCCCCTGGGTTTCTGTGCCCCAACTGCATTAGTTTGCACTTTTTTACACTGAAACCCAGCTGCCATACTCTTGACCACTTCTTGAGTTTTCTCAGGTCTCTGCTCATCTTTTAACCCCCCCCTTCCAGAGTGTCCACCCTATTGCAGAGTTTGGTGTCATCTGCAAAGAGGCAGATCTTCTCCTCCAGCTCCTCTGCAGTGTCACTTATAAAGACATTAAAGAGGACCGGTCCCAGCACTGATCCTTGAGGTACCCCGCTGGTCACCCTCTCTTCTTTGGAGCAAACTCCATTTACCACTACTCCCTGTTGCCTATCCCCTAACCAATTTCTAATCCAGTTTTCTACCTTTATTCCCACCCTCAAGCTACCGAGTTTGCTTACTAGTCTCCTGTGTAGAACAATGTTGAAAGCCTTACTAAAATCTAGGTAGGCCACATCCACCGTTCCTCCCTGATCTAATTCCCTGGTCATCGAGTCAAAGAAATCTAAAAGATTTGTTTGACAAGACAGCCCCGTGTGAATCCATGCTGCCTCAGGTCTTGTAACCCATTGGATTCAATCCTTTCCTTCAGCAGTGTTTTCATTAACTTTCTAACCATTGATGTCAGGCTGACAGGCCTATAATTGACAACCTCTTCCCTGCTACCACTTTTGTGAAGTGGGACAACATCTGCCCTTCTCCAGTTCTTCAGAACCACTTTGGTTTCCAGTGATCTGTTAAATAGGAAAGCACCAAGGGAGATCGACAGTGAAAATGCCGACCTGTTCTAACAGTGTTTTCTGTGGGAGGCTGAACCCCCCCCCCACACCCCCTGGACTTTAGGATTCCAACTCCAGGTCAGAGTTGGTCCAAGGAGGGGGCGGAACATTGGGGAAAGGCGGAACACGGAAAATGGACCATTACCGCGACTGTCACCGTAATGGTCTTTTTTCCTGTTTCGCCATCAGGGTGTTGATCATAAGGGGTGCACTGGTAAATAGGACTGTCAGAGGTGCAGCCAGTACTTGTCTGAGCTTCCTCAACACCCTTGGATGCACCTCATCTGGCCACATTGCTTTGTCCACTTTCAGAGTAGTGATTGTCTTTAGGACTCACTCCTCTGAACAAGCACTAATGTCCACTCCCCAAAGCTCCTGTTACTTTTTTGTGGTCGCTCCCCTTCTCCTGTGAACACTGAGCAGAGGTATTTGTTCAAGATGTTTGCCTTTTCTTGGTCCCCCTCTCTACAGTCCCCTCTTCTTCCCTTTTTAATCTTACAATCCATTCATTGGTCTTCCTGTTTTCGCTTACATACCTAAAACATGTGTTGTCCCTTTTTGTTACTGCCTGGGCTATTTTCTCTTTTGTTTGTGTCTTTGCATTCTTTACTGCTTTCCCTGCTTCCCTCTGTCTCCCCAATACACCTCCCAGTCCTCCTTCTCCTCCTAGTAACGGTAGAATGAACCTACTGGCATGATACATTCTGCGTACTGATACAGATGGTACTGATTGATACCCATGTATATGATGCAGAATGGGTCCTTTCCTAATGGTGACTTAATTCCAAAAGTAGCTGGTATACCACAAAGTCAGCCCTAGGATGTCTCATGAAGCTCAGTGATACTGATCTAGTTTTACTTGGTTCTTACTAGTTCAAATATATAGCAAGTAACCTCATTCACACAGCATGCAATCATTCCGAAAACTGTGACACAGCTCCCCTCTTTCCTCTGACACAGTCAGTACTCTTGTTTGTACGTAAAGGGGCTTCAGTGTTTCCTCCACTTACTCACTCCAGCCATCTAGTCCACTTCAGCAGGGTGGTTCAACGGGGTGCAGGCATGCCTCTCAACTGTCCCTGATGACGAGGGACATCTGTCATTTTACCCCTCAAAATTGCTCTGTGTCTTCATCCATCGCACATGGAAAAGGTGCTTCCCATACTGAGAATGTGTTGTAAAGTCAGACTTTAAAGCAGACTCTCCCCACCCTACCTACATTCCTTCTCCCCCACCCTGTCCCTATGACTCTGGCACTTCCTATCTCTTGTCTATTTTTTCTGACAAATGCTGCTGGCTGCCTTGCTTACAATGCTACCCGTGAATTGTATTAATCTGTAATCTGTTTGCAATGTCCACATTGCTGTAATATCTGTCTTGATGTTCCCCATAATTTGTATTTTTCTGACGTGGAACCTTTGTAAAGGTATTTGTAATCCTAGACTTAATAAAATAAAAAAAAAAAAAAAAAGAAAGAAAGAAATATACTATTCGAAAATGTTAAATCAAAAATACATTTTGCACAACTAAACACAATGGTTTCCACAGCATTCAGAGCTTGTATCTCCATGTTTGAGGATGGATCCCTCATTATGAGTGTCTATTTCCGTCATTCCCAGTGATAAAAGGACCTCTGGGCAGCCTCCACACAGAGTGGAGGCTGTTCAAAAGACTGCATCTAAAATGGTACAGGACCTGCATCAGAAGCCAAGAAATCCTCCTCTGAAAAAGGACTACTGCCTCCCTCCCCCTCCTTACAAATTCCAAAAAAATGCTAACAGTGCTGGTAGTTATCTGTGGCCGCTGTGGTGAGTTTGCTTCTGTTTTGGTAATATGCTCACCAATGTTGGCACTTTTTGGAATTTTGTAAGTAATAAAGCTTTTTTAACTTACTTTCCTGGTCTGAGCCTTATCTGATTTGCAGAGTATTTGGCAAGTGTGGGGTTTCTTGATCTGGTTTCTTACATTACTTAACACACTGCCATTTTCATTGAGCGACCCCTTCCTGTCTGCATACATCTCCATCAGAAGACGTATGAAGAGAGACTACAGGACCTCAATACGTACACCCTGGAGAAAAGGAGGGAGAGGGAAGATATAATAGAGATCTTATATATATATATGTATATATATATATATATATATATATATATATATATATATATATATATATATATATATATACACATATGACAGCGGTGCATAAGCTGCAGGAGTGTTTTCAGACAAAGATGCACAGGAACAAGGGACATGACAATGAAGCTGGGGGGTAAATTTAAGAGAGATGTAAAGAAGTACTTCTTCATGGAAAGAGTGGTGGATGATTGGAACATTTTTCCAGCAGAGGTGGTGGGGCCAAAACCAGTGGTGGGATTCAAGAATGCATTGGATAGTTAGAAGGGAATCTTAGTGAGGAGTGGGGGAGAAGAGAGAGAGAGAGAGATCAAGTAGGGTCTGTGGGGACACCATAGGCAGAGAAACAATGGGCATACTGGGTGGGCCAAGCAGCCCTTTTCTACCATCAAATTCGGTTTCTATATTTCTGTACCGCCCCCCCCCCCCAATTGAGGGGATTACTTTATTTGTCCCCCATGCTCCTGTTTGCTCCAGAAGTACCTCTCATATGCCTGCTGTTTCCCTGTTATTCCCTCACTATTCACCGCCACAGCCCGAGTCCATTTGGGTGCCCTGATCCTCAGTGCAGCTCCTTACACCATATTTTCCCACATCAGGGCCAAATGGACCTAAATCGCGAGCCACCACTGTTGCTGTGAGCACTCCCGTGCTAGCAGGCAATCGCACATGCGCGAAGAAGCACATCCGATTTACCGACTGCCGTAGCGGTCAAACAAAAGGCATTCAAGTGGTCCCGGTGCCCCTGTTTACCAATTTGGGGACCCGGTGACCAGAACAAGGCAGGTGAGAAGCCTCAGTGAAGTGTAAAAACTGTGTTGAAATGGGAAATGTTCAGGGGCTCATGCATATTAATGAGCCCTCATGAATATTAATGAGGATGCTGCTTGCTGCCTGGGGGGTCTGCATTTTGGCAGCAGCAACAGGGAAAATGGTGTCAATGACTGTAAATAAAGGAAAGTATGTTGTAGGGCATAGTTGGGGCTACTGAACTGTGGGGTTATTATTTAATAAAAGTAATATCACTGGCTGCACCAGAACTTTATTTGTGGGGGACTGTATGAACTGCCTGGAGACTGTGGTATCTGCAGCCGTCTTTGCAGCCCAGCAGCCAGTCACAAGCCAGGTTTTATCATAGAGACTTTGGGGACTTTGCCAGAGACTTTTGGGGGAAAAAGCAGGTACAATTATTGGCACCCAAATTCTAACCAATCCGGGATCTTAAGCTGTGTCTCACAGCTTGGCAGTCAACTGGATTTCAGGAACCTTGCGCGATAATTTAGAGGGAATGTTGGAACTGGATCAGTTGGCTGAGAGCTCCCAAATTGTTAGGATGCTCTGTGCACAGCTCAGGGAATTTGGGGAGAGGCCTGCTAAACTTTTCCTAGGCCTGAACTACTGTCTTAATTGGTGGCGCTGCCAAGTCTGCAGATTGATCTAATGTCTCCATTGGAGAAAAGAAACAATTTTTTCCCAGAGCTGAAATTCCAGACTGAAGTTGGGTCAGAGTGTCTGAAAGACCCCTAAGCTGCATTGTTGGTGAGAAACAGTTTTACTTCACAGACTGTGGCCTAAATCGCAAGCTTGGAGTTACCAGAATTGTCTCCAGCCTTTTGGTCAAATGGAGGAGACCAGAATTTCTGTTTGCCAGCTTATATGTTCAGCACTACAGTTTGCAAACAGATAAACTGTGTGACCTTTGCCAGAACTGTACTAGAAGTGAATCCTACGATGCCACATAATTCGCCTATAAGACTGTTACTGTTTATGAGACCAAAGCTGCTAGACGACCAGCATGGGGAATCAGTTCCTGCGATGAAGATCATCGTAGGTTGCGGCCATACTTGGGAGATATGCATTGACATGGGGTTGAGTCATGTCAGCCTGGGTCCCTGTATCCTGGTCCTTGCCAGAAAGGACGAAGTCCTGCAACTACACACCAGAGAGTCACATCTTGCCTCGATGGGAGACAGCCTGGAAATCAACCCAGATACTGAGGGTCCTGGTTTAGTGAGTACCACAGGGTTAACACTGCAACATAAATTAAAAGTGTATGCCATCTGATTTGTCTTCCAAGTTTCTGTTGTGGTTTGAACTGTTTTTGCAGGCCATCAAGCCTGAGGCTTACAATTGTCCTGGGTTTCAAAGTGTTTGTGAATGTTGCAAAAGCCAAAAGTAACAGAATTAATAATCGATATTTTGTTTAAAGAGGAACTTTCATGATGGTCCAAAAAGTTACAGCTTACAGGAGGGAGAGGGGGGACATGACAGAAACTTTCAAGTACCTCAAGGGAATCAACAAAGTCCAATTGGGTAGCATCTTTCAAAAAAAGAGGTGTGCAAGAACAAGGGGGCACAATTTGAAGATAGAGGGGAGGCGGCTCAGAGGTAATTTAAGGAAGTATTTTTTCACAGAGAGGGTTGTGGATGCATGGAATGGCCTTCCGGAGGAGGTTGTGGAGTTAAAACAGTGGTGGAATTCAAGCATGCATGGGACAGTCATAAGGCAATTCTAGGGGGTAGGGGTAGGAAGAAGTAGGCTGCTGGTTAACTAGGATCTGCAGCTTATCCATTAGGTAGGGAAATGGGCAGACTGGGTGGACCAAGCGGTCCTTATCTGCTGTCAAATTCTATGTTTCTATGTTATAGTCATTATATGCAGTACTAGACCTGAAAAGGTGTGTGCATTTGTTATTTTTGGCCAAGGTTTGCTCTGCCTTCCATGATTTGGATTTGTTTTTGAGCCCTGCTGCACTTGCCTTTGCTGTTCAGCTGCTGGGCTGCTAGCTCCTGTTGACATCACTGTAGAGTAGAGGAGTGACTCACACTGTGCAGTACCATGCAGTTGCAACAATGTTGCAAGGGAAACCTAGCAGTACTCAGTGTACATACTGTGTTTCCTCTTCCCCAAGACATGCAGTGCATTATGCCAAAATCCAAATGCCTTGTCAGTATGTTTTTAATTTGGTGAAATTGACTCTGGTCTATAATGATGTCAGCAGTACAACCCTGGGCCCACAGCAACACCAGGCTTGCAATAGAAGCACTGGTACACCCTATAGTTTTTAGCAGCTCAGAGTGCAAAAACTAATTGCAGCGGACAGTAATGAAATACAATTCCAGAATCAATGCAAGAAAGGGGTAATTTATGCATGAAAGTCAAAAGGACTTGGGAAGTTCCTCTTTAAGGGCCCCAACCAACTGCAACGCTGGCCAACTTGCTGCAATGCTTCAGGCCTACACCTAGTAAGACTCTGGGTACCCAGCAGCTGTGATTGGACTGTCTAGGAGGTTAAATGTATTTATGTGTTGATCAAAATCTAAGGCAGTATTTTAAAGTAAACTTGATTTGCATCCTCTTCCCTTGTTCAAATCCCCAAATAAATCAGTTGTTTTGAATGTTATACTGGCTTATGAGCGTATCATTGAGTGCTGGGTTAATACAAGTACCTGAAAGGTACAGTGTTGTCATTGAAAACCTTTTATTGCAGGTGCGCAGGGTGTGTTCCAGAACCCTGTTGGTAAGTGTGGTCACTGTTAGCATATTATTAGCACTCACCATTAATTGTGCCATAGAATGTTAAGTAAAACGAGTTATGTTTCTCCATGTGTGGGACCACTAGGTGGGGCTGTGTGTAGGTACAACTTCCCAGAGGGTTGTGCTAGCTTAACATTTAACCCCTTAAAATAATTCTCTGGGTGGAGGCCCCATGCAAATAGCATTACTGATAGAATTGAGCCCCTTGTGTTAACTAAATCCGAAACCAGGCCCCTCAAGCTGCATCGGGGCAACAGGCATCAGTAGAAGCCCATTGGGAGGTGGCGTGTGGGTTACATTTCAATGAGAGGTATGGCTATGCAGGTGCATTGAGCAGGGTCAATGTTATGGAATGACTTTCTATAATCACTCTCCTACTTACACATCCTCTGTGCACAAGACATGTATCAGAGGAGGAAGTTTGAAGATGCTTCAACCTGCAGCACTTCCAGATTCATGTGAGTGCAAACAACTTACCAGACAAGAATTCAACTACAGACCACTAAAGTTACAACATCAGTTTGACTTCATTCTTTGGGTAGAAATATTTTTTTTGTGTGTCAGATCACAAGATTTTTTATCACCTTCATTTTGAAGCAGATTTTTCAACTTCTCAAGTTGTATCTTGTTCAGTTGTAATTTCTGCTTGGCAGATGTGACTACAGACACATGCCAGCTTTAATTTGACATGCAAATCATGTCTGTATGTCTGGGCGGCTGCTTGTTTAGTTAGTCTGTCTCAGTGCAGTGGTTGGCAACATGAAGAAATGCATTCCTGAATTGCTTTTAAATGTGCAGCCAATGCTTCAGGAGTTTCTTTTCTCTTGCAGTGGAGTTATGTGTCAATTAATGGTTTACTTACAATATACTGACTTCTGTTCACATAGAACTATAGAGTCTGTTAGCAGAGAAAAAGGTCTGGTGGCCTCTCATTTCAGCCCATTCTTACCCAACTAATATTAAATGAGAGAGAGCCCTAGAGGCTCTGCACTCTGCCCTCCTACCCCCCCTTCTGGCGTGGTCTTGACCAAGCCCATGTACATGTTCCACTCTCATTTGAATTCCTCCAATGAATTCACACAGACCGCCTCCTCCAACAGCCTGTTCCATGTTCCAGCACCCTCCCCCATGAAAAAGTACTTACTGATACATCTCTCTTAAAGTTGACCTGCACCAGCTTCCTGGAGGGTGACCAGTTAGAACAGTGTTTCCTGAACAGTGCATGCTAGCATAGTGCTGCAAGAAAAGTGAAACAAGGACAGCTACAGTACAGGGGTAAAATAGCGAAAGGCAGTTACATCAGAGGAAGGGACTGGAGGAAGTGTAGACGGTGTAGAAAAAGGCTGTGGTTGGCTGAGCTGCTCCTGTGGTAGAGAGGAATAAGGAATTGAGCACTTAAGCCAGTGTACAGCTGGAGACCAGGGTTCTGTTCCCAGTCTCTGAGTTTTTCTCTGTGAGATGAATTTAAATTTTTTTACAAGTCCAGTCTCACAGATTCCCCCCCCCAAGTTTCAACTTCCCCCCAGGGTACATAACCTATAGGAGAGACAGGCAGGGGAGAAGAGGGGGAGGAGTAGCTCTCTATGTAAAGGAAGGGATAAAAGCAACTGAACAAAAGAGTAAACAGGGAGGAGAGGAGGCACTGTGGGTCACCTTGAGACTGGAAGGCACCACAATCCGCACAGGGTTGTGTACAGACCCCATGTCAGGGGAAGGAATGGACAAGGATATGATGGAAGGCATTCTTAGAATGGCAGAGAAAGGGAGATACTGTTGATGGGAGACCTGAATATGCCAGATGTTAACTGGAGCACATTTGCTGCAGCGACATCCAAGAGCAGGGCCATTCTTGGCCGCCCTACAGGTGGCAGGCATTAGACAGCTAGTTTCGAACCCACTGTGAGGGAGCAATCTTAGACCTCAGACTTTCAAACGAGGGCAGGAGATGATCTCAGATCTAGAAGTGGGTTGCCATCTGGGACAAGTGACCATCAAACAGTGTGGTTCACGTTAACTCAGCAGAGTCAAGCATCACAAAAGTGAGGGTACTGGACTTTAGGAGGGCTGACTTTGGCAAGATGGAGAGTGCCTCAGAAAAGCACTAGCAAACAGGCTAGAAGGAGGTGTGGAGCAACAATGGGGAATTATCAAAACTGCCATCACAGAGGCAACAAGCCTTTGTGTGAAGCAAATAAACAAATCAAATGAAAGAAAAAGCTACTATGGTTCTCAAGAGAGGTGGCTGTGAAAGTCAGGAAGAAAAGATAGCATTCCAGAAGTATAAGGAACACAGAAGGAGCAGGACAGAGAGCTGTACCAGTTAAGGCAGAAAGAAGCAGGAGGGAAGTCAGAATAGCAAAGGCCCAAACTGAGGAAAAGATAGCCAACTCAGTTAAGAAGGGGATAAAACCTTTTATAGGTACATCAGCGAGCGAGAAAGACAAAGGAGGGATAGTGAGGCTGAATAGAATAAACGGTGGTGGGCAGAGGGGGACAGTGAAAAGCAGGAATACTGAACGAATATTTCTGCTCAGTATTCACAGAAGAGGAGGAGGAAGTGCCTAATCCAATTAACAGAAGCACTTTGATAGGGGTCGATCCCAGTCCTTTCACAGAAGAAAGGGTTCTGCAAGAACTCCTAAAACTGAAGGTGGACAAAGCAATGGGTCCTGATGGAATTCACCCCAGAATTCTAAAAGAATTAAGGAAGGAACTAGTGAAACCACTGGCTACTCTTTTAATAAATCATGGGAGGATGGTGTGGTACCCGAGGACTGGAGGAAGGCGGATGTGATTCCTTCACAAAAGTGGGACCAAGACAGAGGCAGGAAACTACAGACCTGTCAGTCTGACCTCTGTGGTAGGGAAAGTGATGGAGTCACTTCTGAAGGAAAGAATAGTTGAGTACCTAGAGGTCAGTGGAGCACAGGATCCAAGGCAGCATGGGTTCACAGCGGAAGGTCATGTCAGACGAATCTAATAGATTTCTTTGACTGGGTGACCAAAGTAGTAGACCAGGGAGGGGTGTGGACATGGCCTACCTAGACTTTTAGCAAGGCATTTGACACAGTCCCACACAAAGATTATTAGTCAAATTAACCAGCCTGGGAGTGGGTCCCAGGGTGGTAGCCTGCAAAACATTGGCTGGACAACAGGACACAGAAGGTAATTGTAAATGGAGTCCACTCTGAAGAAAGGGCGGTTACTAGTGGGGTACTGCAGGGTTCAGTATTGGGTCCAGTCCTTTTAATGTCTTCATCAGTGGCATTGCAGAGGGACTGGAAGGAAAGTATGCCTTTGCAGATGACACAAAGATCTGCAACAGGGTTGATACACAAGGAGGCATGGAAAGGATGAAAAGGGACTTGGCAAGGTTGGAGGAATGGTCTGACGATGGCAGCTAAGGATTCAATGCAAAAAGTGCAAAATAATGTACCTGGGAAACAAGAACCCAGGGAAGAATACACAATGGGTGGGGAGGTAGTAACAACAACAAAACAGGAAAGGGACCTGGGGGTAATCATATCAGATGACCTTAAGGTTAGCAAGCAATGGAGAAGGCAGTAGGGAGGGCCGGGGTATACTGGGATGTATAGGAGAGGCATCAGCAGCAGAAAACAGGAAGTTGTTATCCCTCTGTACAGACAGTTGGTGAGACCCCATCTGGAATACTGTGTCCAGTTCTGGAGACCCCATCTCCACAAGGACATAGACAGGATAGAGGCAGTCCAGAGAGGGCAACTAAAATGGTGCAGGGTCTGCAAGAGAAGCCGTATGAGGAGAGACTAAAGGAGCTTAATATGTATACCCTCAAGAAAGAAGGGAGAGGGGGACATGATAGAAACTTTCAAGTACCTCAAGGGAAACAACAAAGTCCAAGAGGGTAGCATCTTTCAGAAAAGAGACTTGCAAGAACAAGGGGACACAATTAAAGATAGAAGGAGGGCGTGTTCAGGGCAATGTGAGGAAGTATTATTTCACAGAGAGGGTAGTGGATGCATGGAACAGCCTTCCTGAGGAAGTTGTGGAGTCTAAAACTGTGGGAGAATTCAAGAATGCATGGGACAGACATAAGGCAATTCTTGTGGGGGGCAGGAAGATATAGGCTGTTGGTTAAATAGGATCTGCGGCCTATCCTGTAGGTAGGGAAATGGGCAGACTAGATGGGCCTAGCGGTCCTTATCTGCCGTCAAAGTCTATGAAATCCAGCTCCCACTCAGAGTTGATTATTATACTAACTGGGGATTCTGGGGACAGACCCCCCCCCCCCATGTCAGGGGGTGTGGGGGGTGGAGTGCCCCACAAAAACATAATTTAGTGGTTTGGCTTACAGCTGTGGGAGCGGTCCTCAGTGTGTGTTTGGACTGCTACCTCTGGTGATATTGCGGATGTCCATGTTTTTACCGCGGGCGCTGTTGTTGGAGGTGCTGTTATTGCTGTGCTGTTCTGGACAGCACTCTTATTGTGTTGGCGGTTGTGACATGGAGTAGCTTCTGGCATTTTTGTTCCCAGTCGGTCTGAACAATTCCCCGCTATCCACTGTATTTAACCCGTGGAGATATTTGTATGTTTCAGTCATGACCCCACTCTTCCTTCTTGCCCCAAACATGTACATGTTGACATCTGTCACTCTCTCCTCCTGTGTGTTTCTCTGCTATCCCTGAAGCGTCTTTGTCACCCTCCTCTGTGCTGCCTCTATGCAGTCCCTGTCATTCTTCAGTTATGGACTGCAAAACTCCCACACAGTATTCCAAGTGAGTCAGCACCATAATTAGGTAAATTCATGAAACAAAAGCAGTAGAGCAGACTCAAAAGAGGATTCACATCTTATGTTTCATATATACAGTAGTGCTGTACTATGTCTCTCAAAGAAAATTACAATGCAACAAGTTAGTTACTTGCAGTGTACAAACTTTAGATAGATCAATGGAACAGCCTTCATCTGCTCAACATCACATACACACACACACACACACACACACTCACACACACGCACACGCACACGCACACACACACACACACACACACACACTCACACACCACACACACGCACACCACACACACACACACGCACATGCACACACACACACACTCACACACACACACACACACCACTATCACACACACACACACACACACACACACACACACACACTCACACACACACACACACTCACACACACACACACACACACACACACACACACACTCACACACACACACACACACACACACACACGCACTCACACACTCATGAAAATGGAGCAGAATGTCTTTTACTGAAAAAGGCATGATGATGGTCAGGAAACCATATGGTAACCACTTACGTTTTCACATAGATGAGCAGAAATTAGTCTTTCTCATTTCTCCTTACCCTTCTCCTGCAGGTTGCTGGCCACTCTGGTTTTGGCTGGTGTAGTAACTTCCCTTGGAACCTGTGTGTGCACACACACACACACACACACACACACACACACACACACACACACATTTCCTCTACTTCAGTGATTCTTTATCATTCACACTTGTTTTGTACTTTGCACTGCTACTTGAATAGTTCCACTACTTAAATGATTTTGGGTAAAAAGGCAGACTAGATGGGCCTGGTGGTCCTTATCTGCCGTCAGTTTCTATGCTTCTGTTTAATGACTGTGTATTGTTCTAATTTTGCAAATTTATGTACCTTGCGCTGTCTGATATTTGGCATTTGCACACCACACTTGTCACTTTTTGCCACTGTAAATTATTGCAAGTTTTGTAAATGTTTAAGAGTCCAAGTAAACCACGGCACACACTAAACACCAGACGGAGCTTAAAAGTCAATTCATTTTGATTCCTTTATTACAAAATACAGCAACATAGCACCACAATCACCTCTCTCCACCAACCCATGAAAGCACTCAACGTTTCACACCGCTGAAGTGTGCTTTGTCAAAAGTTACAAAATAACACTACATGTCCATTTAAATAGTGAGACACTAATTAACTTAATTAAAAACAACTGTACGGTTAGTTGCTACAGCTATTAGAGTATTTGCTTCAGTACACACTGTATATTACTTAATACTTAATACTGTGACTACTATGAATTAATTAATGCACGTTAAAGGTGTGGCAGTAATTCCACTTTATCATTTACTCCTGGAAAATGCATTGCTTGAGTTTTAAAAATCCAACAGTTTTCTCTTTTTGCTAGTGCTGTTTGTATGGGCAGATTAGGTGGGCCAAGCAGTCCTTATCTGCCGTCAAAGTCTATGTTTCTATATCCCCCCCCATGGGCCAAGGCTTACTCTCTCTATGCTTGTGAACATCCTTTTGTGAGCAGCAGGGTTGTTCATGGCACGTACATGTCTAGCTGTTGCATACTCCACATTGCCACCAATAATAGCTCTAACGTGCTCTCCCACACGTTCGGTGCACTTGTCTTTTTATTCAGTACTGTACTCTGTGTTAGCCGCTTTTGTTAATATTTCTTCCAACCCTGTAGCCCCTCTTCCCAGATTGCACCTGCTAATGAGCTCCACCTCAGTATGCCTCTCCCAGTCAACACATTTTTTAAAGTTAACTGTTTATGCTGCCTTCCTGTCACCAGTACCTGTGTCTCCCAGGAGCTTCCTACGTACTCATCAATCCCTGCTGCACCTCCAGTCTATTGCCACTGTCGACTTTCACCGGGCTGTGGCTTCCCTCCTCAAGTGGGTTCAAGGTGGGGGGATTTGCCCCAAGTATCCCAATTGTCAGTGTTTCTGTGGAGGTACAGGGACCATATGTACTGGGTTCCATCGCTGTGGTTACTGGGACCATTTTACTGCTTTCCCAGGGGATGCCATGAGCCTGGACATCTTGGGCATGCACACACAATGTGTGCCATTGCACCAATGTCTGTGACATCCCCAACAACCTGCTGACCCCCCCCCAACCATGCTACCATCTGTGGTCATTGTCACAAAGGTGGCAGTATTGTGGGGGAGGATGTAACTCTCCCTTCCTGGAGGAGAAGAGCATCTCCTTGAACCCTCAATCCCTCTCCCCTGGCCAGTCACCCCATGACCCTAGCTCATTCCCATACTAAGGTAGCAGGATTTGTAAGTGGTAGCCCTACAACTGCTCTTACAAGCCGGATGGTCAACAAATTTTATATAAATACAGAGCCATGAGATCATTAATGTCCACATGAAAACCTCCAGAACTAAGAAGAGGAAGAGAAATTAGTTTGGGGGTGTGGGAATTGAACACATAACCTTTTAGGCCAGAGGAGTGTGCTAGTTCTAGCCACATTTTTGAGCAAAAGGGTGGTTGTGACGGGTGGAGAGCAGCACAAGTATATGTTCACATGAAATTCAGTTGCAGTTACAACAAGTTTGCTCCAACAGACTGAGCCACAGTTGATACACAAATCATCATGTTACATGTTGAGATCTTAAACTGCTGTAATGAACTCCCAGTATTCGTTACTGCTCCTTGTACTCTTCCCTTTCCTTCCCATCCCTTGAGGGCTGCCGTCTTGCTCACTGCACCTCCCTCATTGCCAAGTTCTGGTTCGGCTCCCTCCCATTACCTCTCCTCCCTCCTTTCCTCCTCTCACCCAGCCTCTTATTCTCTTTGTACTATTGCTTCCTTCTCCCTCTCTACTTCTTGTACCAAGTCCTCTACTTGCCAGTCTGCTTTCTCCTTCTGGCTCCCCCTTCTCTGGTCCTCTTTCCATTCCCATATTTGTGCTGCTTCCTTCCCATTTTCTTTGAGGGTACATCTCCACCCACACCAACCATACCTGCTTCTGCCCTTACCTCCCTCACAGGCATGCTCTGTTACCCCCCTCTGCCCCCTTCATTGTTGCTCCTCACATGTCCAAGTTACCCTTTTCTTGACCTTCTACCAAACGGTGGTAAATAATAAATTGTACCATGCAGCTCTGTTTGCTTATTTATTCTGTGTTTCTCACTAGTTCCTGTTTATACTGCCGTACTGTTTGCCTTGTATCCCCTGCTCCTAGGAGGCCTCTGAAAACAAGCTAGTGTATTATGGGTCACTTGGCCTTTCATGATAACACTCATTCAATAAATAACTAAACTTTTAAGAGACTGAAAAGTTTTGGCTTTCAACAACTAAAATAGAATTTATACTATGATGCTACACAGCACAGCATCTGGTGTACATACTTATACATATATATATATATTTATTTGGATTTTGTTAATCGCAATTTTGCACACTTTGGTTGTTAGTACCATTGTATTACCTGTTAAAATGCATTGTTTCACTGCTAATTAAAACCTAATGGCAGATGTTTCACTCAGTTGCTTACTGTAGTTAAAACAGATGGATGTGAACTTCACCTGTTGAACATTACAGTAGACAGCTGTACCGTGTCATATTTCCTTGTTTTCAAAAAAAAAAAAAAACATGATGCAGTGGGCTATGGTAAAATAAGGATGTCCGAGTGGTGTAATTCAGAATGTCAGAATTTCTGCCAGAAAACTTGGATTAGTGCAAACGATTCTAGATGGCTGCATTTACATGCGTGTCATACATGTGGTAAATATTGGATTTCCACTATACATGTATCTAGTGGAAAAAGGAATGGTCAAGTTAGTGTTAGGGGTGTGTGGGGAGACACACCAAAGGTCTTCCTGCTTTGCTATCCTTGTATGTTTACATGCCATAGCC
This sequence comes from Neoceratodus forsteri, assembly GCA_016271365.2. Classification (NCBI taxonomy): domain Eukaryota; kingdom Metazoa; phylum Chordata; order Ceratodontiformes; family Ceratodontidae; genus Neoceratodus; species Neoceratodus forsteri. The sequence continues at coordinate 1,143,287,544 of CM057451.1, read as the reverse complement.
CGTCAGCATGACAACTGCACACTGAATAGTTTTTTCTTGTCAAAACATAATACCCTGATATTGACCAAGTATGATAGCCCAATCTAATATGTAATGGGAAACCAGAAATGTTCTTGTAAACACAGACAGTGCATCTTATATATCAAGCCGTCCTACTGGGCTTTATTCGGTTACATGTTCTGCTCTCACAAAGCAAAGCAAATCCTTACTGCATCCAAATTTTTTTAATTTCAAAAATATTTGACGTAAGAGGCAAACTTTTTTTGTTTTAGTTATCCTTTGCTTCTCCACTTGGGCTGGACATTCCCATGGGGTCAGTAACAACCCCACTCTAGCATCGGCAAGCCAACTTTACTTCAGGGTCCCCAGAGCTTCCCCACCGATGGTGGGACTGGATGGCAGGCAGATGTCTGCACCTCACAACAGGAGTACACACTCTTGGCATGGGAGTGGGGTAGAACGCACGGGGCCTGTGTGAGCCACCATCACCATCCAAAGGGCTGACATTTTTCTACTTCCATTTTCTTCCTCCATGTTACTTCTCACCATCCTAGGTGCAACCAGTGCCAGACTCATCCATGCACAGCCCCCCTGCAGGAAAGCGATCTTCCTGACCCTCCACAGGGCTCACTACGGTGCTGGTGTCTCCGCCTGACACAGATAGAGGTGCACTGCTGGCGGCAGCTGCAGCAGCCCATTTGTTAATGTTTTAATTGATTAATCAATTAATTTATTGCAGCTTGGAAATATCTACATGAAGTTCAAATAGTTTAATGTAACTTGTATAGATCGAAAAATATGTAGTGAAATACACAGGCAATAACACAATGTAGCACAGAGCAGACTCGACAGGCCATGAGGCCTGTTTCTGCTAGCATTTTCTTATGTTCATATAGTGGCTTGTTGGAAGCTATCAACATTCTTATGTGTACTGAGGCATGAGGCCACAGGCTGAGTGCTCCTTAGCACTCACGGAAAGGGTGCCTGTATCTTCCAACGAACGCAGTAGACTGTCATGTTTTATTGCACCTATACAATGGGCTGGTATTAAAATTGTCATGCTTAGAAAATGCAGCACCATGTGTATGTGCATTCATACAGGCACTGCAGGTGAACTGGTTTGTCCAATCAAAAATAAGTATTTGTGGCAGCCATCTTGCCCCACTGTAAAAGTAGTGTTATATTCCTTTTTTATGTACTATACTTTTGGCCCCATTAAACTAACTGGCCCCCATCGGTCCCAGCCTCCTCACCCAGCCCCATCACCCACCTAGTCCAGGACTGGTGAAGACTTGGTCAGTATGATTGGAGCGAGAGTCACAGTCGGCAATGTGGAGCCTTCAGTGAGGGGCAAACATCCTTCTGCTGCTGCCAGGGATTTTCTCCTGTTCTGTTCCCTGCCCCTAGAGCACTGAACTCTGACCGACATCCTCCCTTCCAGCTCCATGTTTTCTGACTGCGGCACTACCTGTGGTCACCCAGGTATGTTAGTACATCAGATTCTGATCACCCTCCCTCCCTGAGGTGGAGAAACATAGAAACATAGAAACATAGAATACGACGGCAGATAAGGACCGCTTGGCCCACCCAGTCTGCCCATTTCCCTACCTAATGGATAAGCTGCACATCCTAGTTAACCAATAGCCTACTTCTTCCTACCCCCACCCCTAGAATTGCCTTATGTCTGTCCCATGCATTCTTTAAATCCACCACTGTTTTGACTCCACAACCTCATCAGGATGGCTGTTCCATGCATCCACAACCCTCTCAGTGAAAAAATTCTTCCTCACATTACCTCTGAGCCGTCCCCCCTCAATCTTCAAATTGTGCTCCCTTGTTCTTGCACACCTCTTTTTCTGAAAGATGCTACCCTCTTGGACTTTGTTGATTCCCTTGAGGTACTTGAAAGTTTCTATCATGTCTCCCCTCTCCCTCCTTTCCTCGAGGCTATACATATTAAGCTCCTTAAGTATCTCTTCATATGTCTTCTGGTGCAGACCCTGCACCATTTTAGTTGCTCTCCTCTGGACTGCATCCATCCTGTCTATGTCTTTGCGGAGACTGGGTCTCCAGAACTGCACACGGTACTCCAGATGGGGTCTCACCAGCTGTCTGTACAGAGGGTTAATAACTTCCTGTTTTCTGCTGGAATGCATCCTCTGAGACACTCTACGCACCTTCCTCAGCTAGCCCTCTCATAACTCGGGCTTGTGGCAGCACTACCACTGTGCCAGCAGGCTGGCCAAGTAATATTATATTCTGAGAGACTATAATACTGTCAGCATGATTTCATTCCAAAGAATACCGTATCACTAAATAATTGACCAAGTTTGATAGCCCAATCCCAACATGTAATGGGAAATGACACCAAAATAATTTTATATTAACAATGCTTGCAGATCTGGTTGGGAAGGGGCACAACATTCTTGAGACATACATTTATCCCAGAAACATTGTTGCCTTTTCACTGTTTGAAGAATCTTCAGTAATCAGTTTGGAACAGAAGAAGAGCAACAGTAATCCATTTTTATGAAAAACACTGCTGTTAGTAAATGTACCTTAAGTAGTCATTACTTCCTAACTCAGTGCTATCACACACATTTGTGTTTGTACTGTATATATGAAATATATCAAATGCAGAACCAACATTGGCAGCCGATGGCATAGTGACAGTGCTATCACTTGGAACCTTCAGAAACCCAGGTTCGGAAGTTGGATGTTTATTTATTTATTTCTTCATTCAGACATAACCTTTGAGCAAAATGCTCTTTTTCAAAGGTTCTGCATCTTGACGGGAGGACAACACAGAAAGGTAGTTACAGAGTATGGGTGCACAAGTACAGAGACAAAAAATGCAAGAAATAACAGCAATTGGTCTGACTATTTACAACTGTAAACTATCTCATGTAGAGGTACATATTGCAGTTCGTACAGCCCAGGGTACATGGTGAGTGCTGTGGGTTTAAGGAACTAATTTAGCAGGAGCTAAAGCAGCCAGGGGAGGCATTGTCATTATTTCATATAAAGTCAGGAGGGGAGAGACTCAAAAAACAGCTTTCACACCCTGTATGTTAATGCAGCCAAGAGAAGGTTTTGTCATTAATTCAAGACAAGGGTGGGGGGAGTTAATTTTCTATGCAGGACGTCATCAGAAGACTGATGGTGGGGAGGGGGGTTGAGCACCCCAGCAGATGCATGTCCTCTCTGTGTGGGAGGAATTGTAGAACTCACTATGTGTGCACCTCCTACAGGCCTTAGAAGGGATAGCTGCTAGCATCCCAGTGAGGGAGGGTGTAACGCTCAGACAGCCTCCACGGATGTCCATTGCTTGTGCACTGTAGAGGCATGTTGAGCCAGCATTCTGGGACGGTGACAGCTGAAAAAGGGAAAATCCAAGACGCTCCATACCATGACACCTAACAGCCACAGGCCTTACATTGCTGACTGGGCCCACCTCCACAAGATGGGCTTTATACTCCTGAGGGGCTTGGTTAACCTCGAAGGCTCTGACATGGGGGTAAGCCATGGGGGCTGTACCGGAGGTAAAGTAAGCCCCAGAGAAGGCAAGAGATGGGACTGGGTATAAACAAAAGAGGACTGAAAGCAACTGCAGGAGCATGAATAGAAATCTAAAAAAGGAAGAGCTAAAACTGCCGTAAAGTAGGGCCATATTTTTATGCAAACACAAACTGTTAAGCTGTTCACTGCAATGATCACAAGTTTTGCAATTTAAATCTTTATTGGTTTAAAAAACAACAAACTCTAGAACTTTTGTGTGTGGCGGGGGAGGGGGCATTTTGACCCCTGAGAGAAGGGAGAGGTTGTCAGTTGTTATACCTCACAAATGTTAGGCGTGACTAATCTAGTGTAACCTTTTGTCGCTGCATTTTGTGATGGGGTGGACTGTGCTTTGAAAAGAATCCAGAAATGTCGTGAGTACAGAGACACAAGCCACAAAAAAGGTTTGGGAAAATAAAGGTCATAAAAAAATGTGTGGCTAATATGTGGACTGTGAACCTAGCAGATCCATTGAGAACTGAGCCCCTGATACCTTCTAGGACAAGGCAGGCATCAAAGTTTATAATGTCCCAGAACAAAATGAATTAAGCTAAAGTTATATGGCGTGGACAGAGCATGGAACATGAAGTTTCAGGTGCTGGGTAATCATCAAAATTATCATTCACAGATAACAATAAAAGCAAGTTAGCTAGTAAAACAAGACTATGACATATCAGTCAGTATACCGAGTTCTGCATTTAGGCACTACAGATTGCTTCATAAGGAGGATTCACAGTGTCACTGACCATAAGAGTCTTGAAAGTAGTACCCAGCATGTTCCATGCCCTGTACTGACAATGTCAAAAGTCCCTGGCTAGTGAACATTAACAAAAAAAAAGCAAACTCAAAAGGCCCACTTCTCAACGATTAGTCATCAAAATGTGTGAACATGTCCCTCAGAATGACTAACAAAGATCTCAAATGTGTGACACCCGATCAAATCATGGAAATAAAGCTTTGAAAACAGTGGAAAACCATTATTTGAGCTCATGAAGTTAAATTAATATGAATTTCTACTTTGAAGTCACAGTATACAGAGTGGGAGAGTACCTTCTGCATGTGGAACATAAGGCTTCAGAGGGGGTAAATGAGTGGCACCACTCGTAATGTGTGACAGTTGAGAGGTATGTCTAGAAGAGTTTTTCATTTATGACATATACCCATGAAACTTATTCAAGTAGTAATGGTGTCACATTCAACAGACTGTAACAGTCTAGATGACTTATACTAATTCAATATTTTAAGCAATCAACAGGTGAAAGTATCTACCATATGTTAATTGTTTATAGAAATACAGAAACACAGACAATGACGGTGGAAAAAGCCCAGTGTTCCATCCAGTCTGCCTGCATTCCCAATTTAGCCCTAGGATCTATTGTCCCTTCAGGGTCTTATCCCTCCCCACCCCCCACCCTCATTCCCCTCTCAGTTTCTGCCGCCTTGAGAAATCACAATGCCCTTCATTCAATCCCAACAGTGCTTGAACCCACCAACAGTTTTAGCACCCACCACTGTCGCAGGCAGACTATTCTATGGCTCCACTACCTTTTCTGTAGAATAAAGCTTCCTCATATCCCTTTTACACCTCCCTTCTGTCAGTTTCCACTCATGTCCACAATGATCGTAAACTAGTCTTCAAGCTAAATATTTCCCCGCAGTTCACCTTATTAAGTCCTTTCAGGATCTTGAAAGTCTGTATCATATCTCCCCTCTCCCTTCTGGTCTCCAGGGACTGCATGTCCAGTGCCTTGAGGCGCTCCTCATAGGACCAGCTCTGTTGCCCATGAATCCTTTTTGTTACCCTGTGCTGCACCATCTTCAGCCTATCTCTACCCTTCCTGCTGTGAGGACTCTAGAACTGGGCGCAGTACTCCAGGTGTGGCCTCACTAAGGATCTAGATCCATATAGGGGAAGTATTACTTCTTCCCTTCTGCTATCAGTACCCCTCCGAATACATCCCAGCATTCTACTCGCTGTGCTGTATGCCCTGTTGCACTGACTCAATTGTTTGAGGGAGTCACTGATGATAACTCCAAGGTCCAGTTCCTCAGCTGTAGTTCTAAGTCTCACCCTGTCCATTCAGTACTCTGTCCTTAGACCACCCTTCTAGTTTTCATACATCACTCTGCATTTCCCTGATTCCCTCATTGCTATCCACCCTCCCACAGAGCTTAGTGTCATCTGTGAAGAGACACAGCCTGCCCCAGATACCCTCACTAATGTCACTGATGAACACATTGAAGAGGACCGGTCCCGGGACAGATCCCTGTGATACGCCGCTTGTCAACTCCTTCTCTGCTGATTTGACCCTGTTGACTACAACCCTCTGCTGCCTCCCCTTTAGCCAGTTATCTACCCAGTTTACTATGACCTTAGCCACACTTAGATTCTCCATCTTCTTCAACAAGAATTTGTGAGGCACTGCGTTGAAAGCCTTGCTGAAATCAAAGTACAGCAAATCCACAGCATGGCCCCTGTGACTGTGCAGTATAACTCCAGCTCATAAATGGTTATGATATATTGTATTACGAACATAAATGTGTAACATGTATTAACTAAGTAATGTGGATAATGTTGGATCCTCCTAACCCTAAGACAATTGTTCTGTTCCCCCACCTGTGTGTTTTTTTTGTATTTCTTTCTTTCTTTCTTCTGAACATTGCATTGACAGTATCAGACAGCATGCATCATTCCATTCCTTGTTTTCTCTAAACTGATCACTGTACTGCTTAAAGGAAAACTCTCCAAAATAGTGGGAGCAATCACCAGGGCTGCAAAAACGCCTGATTAAAACAACCTATATGGTTTAAAATAAATGCAGCTAACTTTTCCTGAGTTATTTAGTGCTTTAATGTTGCTCCTGGATGCACCATGTCAAAAGTGCCGCCACACCGGAAGACTGAGTGTGCCTCTGGCATCCTGTCCTGTGCTAGAAGGCTCAAAAAATGACAAGTGAGACGTATTTGGAGAGTTTTCCTTTAATATTGTATGTGAGTCCTTCATTGTTCTCTGATGTGGAGCCTTTGTACTGGAGTCTATGACTCAAAGGGTTGCAATTCCGAATGTTGTTAAATAAATAAATAAAAAAATATCCAATTCCCTAATCATCCAGTCAAAGAAAACTATCAGGTCGGTCTGACAAGACCTCCCTGCTAAATACCCATGCTGTCTAATATCCTGGAGCCCGTTGCTGTCCAAGTAGTCCCCAAGGTCCTCTTTGGCCAGTGACTCCATCAACTTCCCTGCTGTAGAGGTAAGACTGACAGGTCTGTAGTTCCCCGCATGTTCCTTGTCTCCTGTGGAACTACATATACCATCCTCCAATCCTTCAGAACTACCCCCATTCTTAGGGGGCTGCCTAACAGACCTACCAGGGGTTCGGCCAGTTCTGCTGCCATCTCCCTGAGTATCATTGAATGCAACCCATCTGGTCCCAGGACCTAACCTATTTTTAGTGCTGCCAGCCCATTCTAGATCCTTTCACTTATAAATATTGGCTGCCTCCTCTCTGGGGCCCCCCTTATTGACCTCTTTGATGCCACTCTCTGGTAAGAGTCCACCACTCTTCTTAGTGAAAACTGAGCTAAAATAATCATTAAGGACTGAGGTCTTTTGCACGTCCTCCTCTATCAACCTACCCCCACCCTCTGTTAACCTTAAGATTCCCCCTCCGTTCTTCCTTTTTTCCCTAATATATTGGAAGAACTGTTTTTCTCTACTGATGAGCCCCTCACCAATATGCAGATCTGTCTGCTTTTGCCTCCCTAACCACTTTTTTTTGCCTCCTTATTTTTAAGTGTGAATTCTCCTCATTCTTCCTTCCCCTGCTTTTCTTATATACTTGCAGAAGGCATTTTCTGTGCCCTCACCACTTCTTGGACTCTTGCTGAGAGCCATAACAATCTCTTGAACCTGTTCCTTTTGGTCACCCTTCTCATGCATAACTTAGATGCCTCGAGAATGGCCCTGTTACTTGTCCCCCATCTCTCTTCCAGCCCCTCATGTTGTCCACCCCAACTAACTTTTCCCCATCCAGCTCCCTCAGCCTGATGAAGTCTGTTATTAGTCACTGTGTGAGAAAATTTACTTGTTAACTTGGAATCATTTTATACTAACTAAAACCGTCTTTGCCCTCTAATTTAGGACGTGACCCATGTGGCTAATGTACTGCCTGAAATTAATATTAGCTTTTCAAAAGTAGTGAATTGCAGTACTGCTTTTTAAATCGGAAGTATTTGTCTCTTTTCCATTTCACTAATTAAAAGATTTACCACCTCTGGCAGTACAAGGTTTGATGTGTGGAACAGTACTCTACCTGGAGGCTGACATAAGATAGTTTGACTCTTCCTCATATGCCATCAACATTGTGACCTAACCAACTGTGACATCACAACTAACCAAGAAGAGTCAGTCACCTGTTGCCAGATTGGTCCCTTATGATGTCACAGTGCATGACGTCACAATGCTGATACCTCAGGGTATAAAGTGGTATAGAACTCGATATAGCAGCCTTCAGCTAAAGTACTGCTGCCCACATCATGCCTAATGCTGTCAGGTAACAAACCTTCTAATGAACAAATGCAAAAAGAAAAATACAGCACTTCAGATTTAAAAGGAGCAACTAACTGATTTTAAAGGGGAACAGTAAGCACTCACTAAGAATCCCAGAATCCCCTGTGGCTGATGTCAGAGGAGGGCTGCAGCAGTGGGAGATTCAATAGCCTGCACTGCATGTTAGAGCTTTTGCAAACTCCGATCAGCTGTTTGCCGGTCCTGCTGTTCTCCTGGGGCTAACTACAATCCTCTGGAACTGCACTTAGCCCAAGTAGGACAGTGGGACCAGCAAACAAAAGATCAGAGCTTATAAAAACTCTAACATGCACTGCAGGCTATTGCATCTCCCACTACTGCAGCCTCCTCTAATGTCAGCTGCCAGGGATTCTGGGATTTTTAGTTATAGAAAATGTCAGTGTGCAAGGAAGCAGAATTAGTCTGATACAAGCTATTATGCTGCAGTAAATGTAAGTGCAAAAAAATGTTTTTGTAAACAAAGTGCAAATTGGGACAAGCCCCACACATGGGGTGTGGGGCTCTTGTGCTGACCGTTCACCCTTTAAAATGAGTAATATCTTCTGCCAGCTCTTGGTGGTGCTACCAGCCCTTTAAGTCAAAATAAATGCGGCTCAGTAGTGTAGCAGCTAGATACCTGCTTGCCATGGTGGTGATTCCAGTACCTGCTGAGAGCCCTGGACATTCCAAACAGACAATGTTCTCCCCTGAGGGGTAGGCCATCATCCCGGGGGTGGGTGGGGAGAACTGAAAGCACAGCTGAGGAGAAAGACCTGGGAGGGGGGTCACGGTTTCAGATAACCTGAAATTCGCAGCACATTGCAACAAGGCTGTAGGCAAAGCAAATAGGATGTTGGTGTGCTCTGAGAGGGGAATCAGCAGCAGAAGGTGGGAGGTGATCCTCCCACTACACAGATCAATGCGCCTGGGGTACTGCTCAAGGTTCTGGAATCCATAAATGCATAAGGACTGCGGGTAGTACAGAGAAGGGTGATTAAAGGGATTCAGGGACTGGTGGGAATGGTATATAAGGAGAGGAGGCAATGTGATCAAAGGAACCTCTTGAAAGGCCCAAACTATAACTGCAATGTGGTTAAAGTGATGTTCTTGTTTCCAGTAAAAACATCACCACAAATGTCACCCAAAATTTGAATTTGAAGATCTTCCATTTTTTTAATCACTAAAGACATTTTTATCATTACAAGGTCTTTTTCTCTTAGGCTTCATCAGTTCACACTGCTTATTGCTGGAATGGGGTCGTAATGCTTTGCCTATGACGGAACAACCTGTTGTTAGGTGTGGCATGACATCTGGGGCAAAGACAAGCAGCCTTGAAATGTTTCACCTCAGAATTTTGACCTAATACTGATTTGGCTTATGAGATGTTTGTTCTAATGCAGTGGCTACGACTGTGTTGTAGCCTCATTTATCGCACAAACTCCTTCTACCATGCTTACCATCCCACTGCCAGTGGATGCTGGGATTGTTTTTGCCAGTTGTCATGTTACAGAAAATGTTGTTAAGCTGAATGGCTGAAGCGAGGTGTCGGGCTGGGTGTCCTTGTACTAACTGTGTCGTGGATCTGTTGCTAGGGAAATTATTTTAATGTCACAAACAGAAGATTAGGACTTCAAAAGCAGGAAATGGGGTGGGGATAGGTAAAGTCTAAGGACCGAGCAGCGAGCCTGTTTTCATGCAACGTTCTTTAGTAATAAAGAAGAGGTTGTTCAGAATTTTTTTTTATTTTTACAATTTTTGGCCAGAAAAGACATACTAAGCCAAGGCTTGTTTCCAAGTGCATCTTGGGAGCACAGAGACGTTAGGTGACTTGCTCAAGGTCACACGGTATGCAGGCGGTGGCTATGGGATTCAAACCCAGTTCTCTAGGTTTGTAGCTGAATGATCTTAAGCACTGTGCTGTACTGCCTCCTCCGATTGTGGGGGAATCTTATGAGATTTTGGTCTTGCCAATGCCAACAGTAACTTTGTTGCAGTAACTGGAAAATCCCTTTAAACATTGGGGGCTGCTTGGGCTCCCACCTCCTCCAATTAGAAGGCAGTTAGAGCTCTAAAAAACACTCATTCCAGGGCCTCCTAATATCCCCCTTTCGAATCTACAACATTTCCGTTGATAGATAGGTCCGATTTGGAGTACTTCTGGAACAGCCTTGCTCTCACAATGGTTAAATTCTTACATCTAAATGAGTTTATTCAGTTAGTACAGCAGCTGGTGTGATTTCAAGAAGAAAATAAACATTCCCCTCAAATATTTTGATTGGCAACCAGACAGCCACAACACTGAGCATCGACTGCCAGGGGTACAAGAGAAAGGAGCGCACACTGAAGGAAAATGTAATGTAACTCCAGGGACTTTTCATTTCGTGCGTCTCTGATATCGCCTGCTATTTACATTTTCGAACATTTAAAGGCACAGATAGTATTCTGAAGTATCCTCTGGAACTGTTTACAGTAACTATTATCAGTTTTAGGCTGCCCAAAATTTGGACTAGCTTTCCACCTGACATAACATGCTCCGCACTTTCAAACTAAATTGAAGCACCCCTTTGCCCTTTCCCGCACTTGCCTAAATTGACTTCTTTTTGCCCTCTCAATGTCTTTATTTATGGTATTTTGCCGTACTATTTATTGTTGTATTGGTATGTGTTCTGATTGTACAGGTTTTGCTATTTACTTTTTTGGTTGTTTTGCCGCACCCTATTTCTATATTTCTCCTTCCCCCTCCCTCTTTCCTTATATCTTCTCCCCAGTCACCTCTGTAAATGAGACTTGAGCACTGAGCTGCAAACCTGGAAAACTGGGTTGGAATCCCACAGCCACCACTTGCATGCTGTTTGACTTGGGCAACTCACTTAATTTCCCTCTGCTCTCAAGACACACCTGGAAACAAGCTTCAGCTTTGTGTCTTAATGACTTTCTTGGCCAAAACTTGTAAAATAGATAAATAGTTCCCTGCATTGCTAACCAGGTAAAATTATAAAATTATTTCAGTAAATAAAAATAAAATAAGTAATCATACAAAATGTGTTATTCAGAATGTATTAATCCAGGATAGAACAGCTGAGGTATGGTATCTTGTTCACTGTAGGGTCCTACAGAGGACCCAGTCTTACAACTTGGAGGACAGAAACACGTGACTTGCCTAGTGTCACAGTGCCCTGATCTAGGATTTGAACTTGGATCTCCTGTCTCACATGCCTTTGATATAGCCTTTAGACCACTGATGTTTGCCTGTTTTGTCCCAACTGTGAAAACTGACAGAATGCAAATTTAGGTAGACAGAGTTCTCATAAACAAATTTCAGTAAACAAAGCTTGCCAGAAATAATATTACACTTTTGCAGAGTCAGTCAACCACAAGGTTTTTGGTGCACATTCTAGAAGATACGTCAGGCCTCATCTTGACTACATATCATAGTTTTGGGTACCACTTTATAGAGGTGACATGAAAAAGGTGGAAAGTATCTAGAGAAGGCAACCAAAATTATACATGGGCTAAAAGACCGATCCTATTCAGATCACATGAAATATCTGAGGTGATTAAATCTAGAGATAGGGGGGTTCAAAGAGATCCACCCAAGCTGTGTCTGCTGATATTTACAAAGTAGATATGTGGCCAAACCTGTTAAACCATCCTTTAGATGGCCTAACAGTGTTCAAAGTTGGCATCAAAAAATGGATGCAACTGCATCAAAAAACAAATATTGCACTGGCATCCAAATAGGATGCAGTTGCAATCCATTTTTATGCCACAAATTTTGACTTATTGTCATAAAAAGATGCAACTTCTGAGAATAGCATCAGGGCTGCTTGGACTCAAGAAAATGGACACAGACGCAGCATGCATTGGCGATCTCGTCCAACCCTTTTGAAAATCCCCCCCTCCCCCACCAAAGGACAGTTTCTTGTGCAAAATTTTAATATTGCATATAAAGTTAATCCACAGAACACTAAAGGACATAACAGACAGTTAAGGGGTACAGCAGCTGGCAGTGAGGCCCACTGTTTCAGCTTGCCATGCCACTCGGCTGGCTAATTGCCATATTTTTGGCCACCTTTCCAATCTATCCAGCCGGCCACTGATCTTAGTATTTACATATATTGTAGTACTGCGTATCAGGGACAGGACAGAAGGGAGGTAAGATAGCGGTGGAGGGACACAAAGTGAAGCTTTGAGATGAGCGGCACTGTGAAACAGAGACATCTTCTGCCCTCCAGCAGGGGTGAATCGATAATTTTTTCAAGAGGGTAGCACTTTAACCAAGCAATTTAAAATGCTCCCTTTTAAAGCTAAAATGAAAGCAGCAGAATTTGTTAGTCACCACTATTTCTTTCCAGTGATAATGTTTGTCTGGCAAAAATATCAGGATATCTATTTTACTTTTCATTTTATTTTATTCCTGAACCAAGATACAGGATTTTAACGTTACTGTATTAAAAGTTTCAACTACCGTGCCTTGCCCACCATTGTAAAACTTAAGTGTCTTGGTACAGTGCTGTGCTGTTTACCATCAGAAACATGTGGCAACACCATCTTAAGATACCCACATTATAAATCTAGCATGTACATTCGACAGGTAACATCAGCAGAAGAGGGTTTTTTTTAAATTGTGAGTGGTGGCCATCTTTAATTCCGTGAGTCATAAATTACAAAATTAGCTGTAAAAGCTGTTTTAACAATATCTGAGAAAACTAAAAAGTGTTATTTTATTTATTTGGTAACTGGGTAAGGCCTGCTAGGCACAGGTGCCACATGGGAGCACTAGGAAGGTTAAGTGACTTGCTTAGAGTCACATAGTACACAAGTGAAGGTTGTGAGACTTCAAACCCAGGTCTGTCTGCTGAATGTACCATGCTCATTTACAGCTTGTTACTCTAACCTCTAGGCTATGCCATCAGCCCCACCGAGCTACACTAAGCATGAACCTAAGGATGTCAGAAATACATTTTTGCTGAAAAACTATATGATGAAACTTTTTTGCCAACTAACAAACAGTGCTGCTTTGCACTAAAGAAAAAAATACATTTTCTGTGGCCTAAGGGGGTAGCAGGTGTTACTTCGAGAACACAGTTATTTGAAAAGGTTTCACCAGGAAAGACGGCATGAGCTGTAAATAGCTCGTTTCCAGAAGCGTCCTTGGGGGGAGGGGTACATAAATGGGAGGATCAAGCAAAGTCAGAACAATCAAATACATGCAGTGCAAAACAATACACATAGTGCAAAACAATACATACAGTGTTGTACTAGTCCTATGGAAAACAAATACTAAACAATCAATTACATCAGTGCAATTCAGATACATACAGTGTTACGCTAAATACAATGCAGTACTAATCAGTATGAGACAACAGAAGTTAATGTAAACAGGGAGTGGTATATAACAGAGTGAGGCCAAGACATAGGGGGAGAGAAGATTATAGTCATAGGGGAGGTGGCAAAGTACAATGAGCAGATAGCGGGTAAGGTATGCAGTCGCAGTCGTAGCGTAGATACGGGGTAGGTAACGGGCCAAGGGAGGGGAAAGGAGGGTAGGAGAGTATGGTGGGTGTGGTTGAGGTTCACAGCATCCTATTCAGGGAGGATTGTTAGGAAGAGATTTGTGTTAGGTGCAGATACAGGGTAGAGAAAAGGGTGGCAGCAACGAGGTGGTGAGTAAGTGCAGCTCCAGATCCGAAAAGCCAGTATTTGAGAGTAGCTAAGTGCTCAATGGATTTTTAGGAAGGGGAGTAAACACACAAGAGGTATGGAAGGAGGGATGATGTAATAATGGCTTTAGTTCTCTGCTGAATAGCAAATTGGAATGTTTACAGATAAAGCAGCAATGCATGTTCTGTGAAAATTCTGACCAATATATTTTGATTCCATTATAGATTGCAACTTACCTCCTGTCTTGAGCAAAACCATTCTTTCACGATTTTAGTGTCTACTATGTAACTTTTTTACATTTGAAATAATAAACGGAGCCTGCCTTGTAATATGGCTCATAGCAGGTTTTCATCCATATTCTCAACAGAGTTCGTACTCTGATTGTCCCATAAGGTCAGAGAGCAGTGTCTGCTATATGCTAGTTCATTTTAATCACAAGGAAACTGAGGATAAACGATGAGTGCCCAACAACACAGAATTCGGAGGAAGACCTGACCAGACTGCTGTATTTAAAGAAGAGCTGCTTTTATTATTTCAAGTGCAAAAAGAAAGTGTTAAAGCAGATTCAAAATGGGGAGAAAAGGGTGCCATACAAAACAGGAGATAAGAGGCAATCTAAAATGGGCTAAAAAAACTAAAGGTCAAAACTGTTGCTGCTAATGTACACTGTTGCTTTAAGAGATATGTCCATTTTCTTTTGCAGACTAATATAATGTGAATCTGTTTACTTATAATTGAGAGAACTCTTTGAAATTGATCTGTTTAATCTCAATTTCAAACTTGTCATTTTCAAACGCGCACATTTAAATAGTGCTACTTAAGTGCGGTATTTGAAACTCTTTTGGCTTGGTGGTTAGTTGTTTTAAACACTCATGGTTAGATTTAGTGGAGGGGGGGGTTAAGAATAATTTACCTAAAAAGCAGCACCCTGAGGTTTTTGCTATTGTTCTAAAGTATTTGCATTAAGGGAATTTCCATGTGTGCCGTGCATGGCATTTTGCATAAAGTGTACAAAAACAGTCTCTAGCTGAGTGCTTCTGTTTGCATACTGTTTTATGTTAAGAAAACCCAGTTTATGAGTTGCTCAGAGGGTTGAAGGCTATAGTTTCAAAGACTGTCCCACTTTCAGTTTTACATCAGCTGATTGAGAAAACCTACAAAATGAAAGGCCTCCTTAAAACCGAAATGATCACTGATATTTTACACAGTTGAACTACATAATCCTGTCCCTATTTTAAAAGAAACCATCCAGTGTTTTCTGCATGTAACACCATAAGCCTGATTATAAAAAGGAATTACAGCTAGTGTGCTACTGTTCATTTTATTATTTCTTTATTTATTGAATTTTGATAAACGGGTAGGCCCACTGGGCCCCGGAGGACCCTTTTTCAGGGGCGACCTGGGAGTTACAGGACTAGTAGGATACACAGTTAGTACAGATATAATTTATGGCATGCAACATGTTAACATATATATATATAGCAATGGTATATTACATAGCAGGTTACATTGATTAATGAAGTGAAACAGTATAGGAGAGCCAGAGCCATACCTGGGTTACAATTCATGGCTTTATATAGATATACTCTTCTTTTGAAGCATAGACTTCGATAGCATGAAACATTTTATTAAGAAAAGATGATGCACACACCTATAGTAGCAAAAAGTACATTTTAGTTATCACACTGGGAGCAGGATAGTCTGCCAGGCATAAAAAAGTACTCCTATGTCATACCTCAAGTCAGGGGCTTCATCAGGCTCCCAGATGAAGCAGCTGACATGAGGCAATATGTAGGGGTGTTTGTCTATGTCCAATAGACTGTCCTACACCCAATGTAGTAGATAAAATATACATTTTGCTACTACTGGCATGCATGAAATCTTTTCCTTCTTTTTTTCTGTTCACGGTATGTGATGGTGGAACTCCTGAGAATTTCAGTGTGTGCTAATCTTTCTTTTCCCAACCGCTTATAGGACCATCTTGGATGTTCAGAGCCGTGATTACTCATGAGCGTTTAGGGACACACACATCCTTTCAAAATCTCTATGCGGCATATGAAACTGTGTTCTGTGTACCAACAACCACAATATGCATAAAATCAGAGCTTGTCCGGTTAACAGGTATCGCATTCTCCAACAAGTCTAGTTTTCCAAAAGATCAACACTGGTTCAAACATTCTTTTCCATGGAAGATAAATATCTTCTTACAGCCTGCATAGCAGTAATCTACATCCATAACTTCCCTGGCACTGTAGATATAATGATGCATACATGTTTACTTCCTCCTAGATTAAGATGGCGGCCACGCTGGGCCAGGCATCATTTTAGCTCTGCAGTGCTTGTTTTACTGCTTTTTAACTTATTTTATTTATTTACTTCTTTAGTATTTTTGTGGCATTTTTTAAGCCTGAAAATCGGGACTGTGTGTGTCGAATGGCATAGCGGGATTTAGTGTGCAATCGACTTCATTTTCTGCTGGTTGGTAAACGCCGGTTGGTAATTGTTTTTGCCCACTATTTTCTCAGATGGGAGCTACAAGGATCTACCAGGATTTTCCTCCGCTGGTGTTTGCAACCCGTGGTCGTGGGTGTGTGTGGATTTGGTATGATTGTGTGTGGCACCGAGGTGGTTTTGGCCGCCCAATCTCTTTAGAATTGGTGGAGAGTGTTCGCTGGTGTGGCGGCTGATTCCAGGACTGTTTTCGTGGGACTTTTGCTGGAGTGAGATAGCTGTGGTCCTGGTGTAATAGGGGTGATTGTTTGTGCCCCCTTGGACCGGAGTGCCGGCTTGGATTGGAGCAGGAGTCGGTAGACCGAGTGACACTGTGGAAAGCGTGAATCTGGTGAGACTTCCCCTGAAGTTACTTTTCCTGGATATTGGGAGTTATGCCGAATAGGGTTGCTGTCGTGGAGTATAGAAGACATGGTCAGTCGGACCGGCCTGCCTGGGGACTTAACAGTGATCTGCCCTGGTAAAGGAGCTGTTCTGATAGGACTGCTCTATATTTCTTCTTACTTTGTATCGATCCTGGTGTTGTCCCTGCAGTGCTTCTACTACTGTACTTGTTTCAGGGCGTTGATTTTGTTCACTATTTGACTTGTGGGCTTTTCTGGGGATTTCAGGGGTCTCTGACTCCCACAGGGTTAGAGAGTGGGGCCAGCCGGAGGATCAGTGTCCTGTTCCCTTCCCCTAGATTCGCGGGGCAGTCAGTTGGAGGGTTGGCTCGGCCCGCGGTTGTAGTGGTGTGCCATTAATCTTCCGAGATATATCCCCTTCTTTTGTAGTCGGAAGAAATTTGTGGGCCCTGAGAGGACTCTGGCTGAAACTTTTGAATTTGACAACCTGGGATTTGGATCTTTGACGCTATTGGATATTTGTTCTGGCACCTTGAACTTTTGGAACTAACTGACTGGAATTAACGTGTTCGGTCCTTTTGGCCCTTGTATTTTCTGGACAGCAAGTGTTTTTTGTTTTTATGTACAGTATCTCCAGTCTGAGTTTCCCCTGTCATCCAGTTTTTATTTTATATTATTTTTGGAAATTAGTTTGGGCAGTGAGAGGGCTCAGTAACAACCTTTAATTTCACCCTCCTTGTTTCACCCTCATCAGTGTCAGTGGCTCAGTAGGTAGCACACTCGCCTCTAAGGCCGGGAGATCAGAGGGCTATGGGTTCAGTTCCCACATCTGGCACTTGAGTTAATATCCCAGTACTGACACTGTAATGCAGCATGAGAGGGGTACTGCATTTCTGAGGTGCCATCTTTCGGATGAGATGTTAAACCGAGGTCCCATCTGCCTGGATTGGTGGTAGTTCAGGCGGATGTTAAAGATCCCATGGCACTTATTGAAAAGAGTAGGGGAATTTCCCCGGTGTCCTGGCCAAATTTCCCTCATTCACTAAAAATACCACCAACAGCTTAATCTGGTTCAAGGTCAATTGGCATTCATCTGTATCCCCTTCCCCCGGGTCGTGCCTGAAAATAGGCAGGATTTGTCTAGTGCACTTACCCTGTCAACAAAAGCTAAATAAATAAAATAATAAGTGTGAGAGATTAATCTGGGGGGGGATTATGAAACTATTTTCCTTATATTTTCTTTGGTTCATTTAGTTTATTTTTGTTTCTTTATTTTTCTTTTTGATTTGTGTTGATTTTCATTTTATTTCATTTTGTTTTATGTTTCATGGTAGTATCAGGAAGTGTGAAGCCTGGGTGTGCTTAGTTTTATTTTTTTTTTTGTTTTGTTTTTGTGGTGTAATTTAGGTCATGATAGGGAGTAAGGTTGTTATATGTTAGTTATCTAAGCTAGTAATTTTGTATTTTTAGGTATTTAGTTGGGGGACAGGAGGTGATTCTTAGGGGTATGATATTGCTGTTTTAGATTGTCTAGTCTTTGAGTGCAGGGCTAGGTTGTGGGCCTGTGAGATGTGTTTGCCTGTTACCCCCCTGGTCGTGTGCTGTTCAGCCTCCACTTTTGCTCCCTCCGCCCTTTTATCCACCTCTCTGGTTTTCACTACTTATCAATGTTGCCTGGCTTTGGGTATTGCCCACAGGAGGAGGGAGGGGTGGGGGAGTGAACAGTGGAGGCTGGAGGAGCACGGCGCTCCATTAGGGTGGTTAAACCCAGGAGACGCCCTGGGGCGAAGTGGAGCTTGGAGCGTGGACTGTCTTGTTTGGTCTCCATACCCAAGGGCACCATTGTTGGTGATGGGCAGGTAGCCAGGGCAGCTCAGGAGTTTTGTCCAACCCGGGCGCCGTCGTGCAATGCTAGATCTGTCTGGAACACGACCACTGTGATTTTCGATCTTGTTGGTTCGACAAATCTGGCTTGCATCACCGAGACCTGACTGGACGATAATGCAGGCCCAATACTTGAGGCCGCAATTCCAGCTGGGTACACAGTGATACATCGCCCGAGGTTGGACCACGGGGGGGGGGAGGGGGTTGTGGTCTGTTTCAAGACCGAATTGGCACTCACTAGTGTTTCAGTTGAGGAGACCATCTCTTTTGAATATGCTGTTGTGGCAGGTGTGGGCTATTGAATTGCTCTCATCTACCGTCCACCCGGAGATAGAAAGCAATTCCTTAAGGAAATAGCGGACTTCGTCGTCGACATGGCTTTTGAGTCTCCCAGGCTGATGGTCCTGGGTGACGCTAATGCCTGGATCGATGACAAACTTTCACAATTTGGACAACACTTCCTCCAGTTAATGGATTCACTGGACCTAACACAGGTGGTTACCACTGCTACACATAAAGGTGGCCATTCTCTTGATTTGGTCTTCCTTCTGGGGATCGAGGCTTCTGACATGGGGGTGAAACCAGTCGGTTGGTCCAATCACTGCACTGTAAGGTTCAATTTTGGCACCACACCTTGTAGGCCGACCCCTGTGGAGATGGTCAAGTACCGCCCTTTACAGAATATTTCCTCCGATGGCCTTGCTGCTGTCCTTGACCTATCACAATTTCCTGCACATTGCAATGATCCAGAGGCATTGGTCTTGGCCTATAATAATGCCATCACCTCTGCCCTGGATTCTATTGCTCCAGTTGGTGTGCATCCTCTCTCCCTTCGACCTCAGGCTCCATGGTTTGATGGGGCCTTGAGGGAGTTGTGGTGACTAGGATGCAGGTTAGAACGTTGTTGGTGGAAATCTGGCTTGTATGCCGATCATCTTAGACTGTTAGAACATTATTAATTCTATCAGTCAGAAATTTCTCATAAGAAGGCATAGTTCCTGTCCGGGGAAAGTTCTGCTGCCCAGAACCGACCAGCTCAGCTGTTCAGAACTGTGGACAGATTGTGCAACCCAACCTGTCTACAGCTCCAAAGAGCATTTTCACAGCTACAGTGTGATGAGCTTGCTTGGTTCTTCGCTGATAAGGTGATGGACATTAGGTCAGAGATCCACTCGACACATTCTATGCGGGTTGCTAGTGACTAGGATTTGGTCTCCACCCCTTCGTTTTTCTGGAGTACCTTCGACCGCCCAGAGGTCGTGGATGTTATGCGGATTGTCCAAGGGATGTGCCCTATATGCTGTAAGTTAGGATCCAGGTCCCACATCCCTGATTTTGGGGTGGGGAGTCCATTCTTCTGGTTCTAGCACAGATAGTCTGGTGTTCCCTTGACTTGGATGAATATCCTGTTCCTTGAAAGAGGCGGTGATGACACCCTTGTTGAAGAAAGCTTCCTTGGACCCAGATTGTCTTGCTAACTACAGGCCTATCTCGAACCTCCCCTTTGTGGGGAAGATGATCGAGAAAGTAGTGGCGGCCCAGTTGGAGAACCACCTGACCATCCATAGCATCTATGAACCTCTCCAATCTGGTTTTCAAAAGAAGCATAGTACTGAGACTGCGCTGGTTCAGGTGCTCAATGACCTCCTGATGGCGAGAGACCAAAGAAAATGATCCATTTTGGTACTATTAGATCTGTCATCAGCATTTGACACCATTGACCATGGGGTACTACTTG
The DNA here is from genome assembly GCA_016271365.2 of Neoceratodus forsteri. Taxonomy (NCBI): domain Eukaryota; kingdom Metazoa; phylum Chordata; order Ceratodontiformes; family Ceratodontidae; genus Neoceratodus; species Neoceratodus forsteri. Next base: position 1,143,267,275 of record CM057451.1, on the reverse strand, counting down.
AGCACCTGAGATGTATTTGTGGGCTTTCTGGGGTTGTCCTCAGATGGTTCACTTCATACCTCATCAGAAGAACTCAGAGGGTGGTTTCAGAGGTTTTTTCCTCTGATCCCATCTCTCTGTTTTGTGGGGTTCCTCAGGGCTCTATACTGTCCCCCATGTTGTTTGCAGTGTACATGATTCCCCTCAGAGACATTGTGAGATGGTATGGACTGAGGTTTCATTGTTATGCCGATGATACCCAGAGATACCTGTCCTTTGCCCCCATACAGGAAGGAGCTGTCTCAGTATTTAATAGCTGTCTTAATGAAATCCAGGATTGGATGAGGTCCAGTTGGCTGAAGTTGAACTCTGGGAAGACGGAGGTGTTGGTTTTGGATCAGGATCGCCGGATAGGGGGACCTGGGGCCGGCTCCCCATCTGGATTATTTTTTGGGGATGCCAAGGTACAGGTCTCTGAATGGGTGCGAGATCTGGGGGTGATATTAGATGTGGGGCTGACATTTTGGTCCCAGGTGTCAGCAGTGGTTAAGTAATCTTGCTACCATCTAAGAAACATCACTAGGATCAAGCACCTTGTTCCGTCTGGAGATCTGCCAACTTTAATCCATACCTTTGTGACCTCGCGCCTAGACTACTGCAACTCACTTTACTTTGGGCTTCCGGGGGTTGATATCTGCCACCTGCAGCTGGTGCAGAATTCCACAGCACGGTTGTTGGTGGGTACTCCTAGATCTTCCCATATTACACCGGAGCTGCGGGAACTGCACTTGTTACCAGCTCAGTGGCTGATCATCTTCAAAGTCGGATTACTGACTTTTAAAGCCCTGCATAAACTGGTCCCTGATTACCTGAAAGAACTCCTGATCCCTTACCACCCTGTGAGATTGCTCCGCTCAGCCGACGAGGGGTTGCTAGAGATTCCAAGGGTGACCTTAAAATCTGCTGGGGCCCATGCCTTTATGTTTGCGGCCCCTTCCCTTTGGAATTCTCTACCCCGCCTGATCAGGGAGTGCACGACCGTGGGGAGTTTTAAACAGGCTTTGAAATCTTTCCTTTGGGAAAAAGCTTATGGCTGTATTGTTTTCTGATCTGACTCTGTTTTGGTTTTATGATGTTGACATTATTGTATTTTATTATCTTATTGTATTGCGCCTTGATGCCTGAAAGGTGCACAACAAATAAAGTATTATTATTATTATTATTTACAGACAGAAAGACTCATGATCCATCCAGGCTGCCTGGTTCCTATCAAGGCCTTCACCAGTCTAGCATGGTGCATCCAGACGGCCCAGTTTCTATTTAAGCCCCCACCAGTATAGCATGGACCATCCAGTCTACCCAGTTGGTTCTACCTAGGTCTTCAAAAACCAAGCATGGTCCATCCAGACTGCCTAGCTCCTACCTAGGCCTTCACCAGTCTAGCATGATCCATCCAGACTGTCCAGTTCCTATCTAGGCCCTCACCAGTCTAGCATGGTCTATCTTGACTGCCCGGTTCCTACCTAGGCCTTCAATAGTCTAGCATGATCCATCCAGGCTGCCCAGTGCTACCTAGATCTTCAACAGTCTAGTGTGGTCCATCCAGACTGCCCGGTTCCTACCTAGGCCTTCACCAGTCTAGCATGGTCCATCCAGACTACTCAGTTCCTACCTTCCCCTTCCCCAGTCTAGCATGATCCATCCAGACTGCCCGGTTCCTACCTAGGCCTTCACTAGTCTAGCGTGGTCCATCTAGACTGCCCAGTCCCAACCTATGCCTTCACCAGTCTAACATGGTATAACAAGGCTGCCTGGTTCTTTCCTATGCCTTCACCAGTCTAGCATAGACAATCCAGACTGCCCAGTTCCTACCTAGGCCTTCACCAGTCTAAAATGGAACATCCAGTCTGTCCCACTCCTATTTGGTGCCCTCCAGTCTAGCATGGTCCATCCAGTCTGTCAGCGCCTACCTAGGCCATCACCAGTCTAGCATGGTACATTCAGACTGCCGGTCCTACCTAGGCCTTCACCAGTCTAGCATGGACCTTTCAGACTGCCCAGTTTCTATCTAGGCCTTCACCAGTCTAGCATGGTCCATCCAGATTGCCCAGTTCCTGCCTAGGCCCTCACCAGTCTCGCATGGTACATCCAGACTTCCTAGTTCCTATCTAGGACATCACCAGTCTAGAATGGACCATCCAGACTGCCCAGTGCTATATAGGCCTTCACCAGTCTAGCGTGGTCCATCCAGACTGCCCGGTTCCTACCTAGGCCTTTACCAGACTAGCATGGTCCATCCAGACTGCCCAGTACCTACCTAGGCCTTCACCAGTCTAGCATGATCCATCCAGACTGCCCAGTGCTATCTAGACCTTCACCAGTCTAGCATGGCCCATCCAGACTGCCTGGTTCCTACCTTGCCCTTCACCAGTCTAGCATGGTCCATCCAGACTGCTCGGTTCCTACCTAGGCCTTCACCAGTCTAGCATGGTTCATTCAGACTGCCCGGTTCCTACCTAGACCTTCACCAGTCTAGCATGGTTCATCCAGACTGCCCGGTTCCTACCTAGGCACTCACCAGTCTAGCATGATACTTCCAGACCGCCCAGTTCCAACCTAGGCTTTCACCAGTCTAACATGGTATATCAAGGTTGCCTGGTTCCTTCCTAGGCCTTCACCAGTCTAGCATAGACCATCCAGACTGCCCAGTTCCTACCTAGGCCTTCACCAGTCTAACATGGACCATCCAGTCTGTCCCATTCCTATCTAGGCCCTCACCAGTCTAGTGTGGTCTATCCAGACTGCCTGGCTCCTACCTAGGCCATCACCAGTCTAGCATGGTCCATCCAGACTGCTTGATTCCTATCTAGGCTTTCAGCATTCTGGCATGGTCCATCCAGTCTGCCTGGTTCCCCTCTAGACCCTCACCAGTCTAGCATGGTCATTCCAGACTGCCCGGTTCCTACCTAGGCCATCACCAGTCTAGCATCCTAGCACTGGCTAGGCCTCTAGCAGAGCGATAATTTCCTAGTTAACACATATGTTCCCCTTTAACATTCACTGCTATTATTATAGATACTTGAGAGGCTTGTGTTTTCCAATTAAACAATATAATGTGCATGGCAGCTAGGTTATCAACTCACCAACTGTTTGCTTAAGTTCTGCATCTAACCTACATAATCCTTTGTGTAATAACATTTTGTTAAATTGTCATTTTTAACTTGTAAAACTTCAAGAACAGCTAGCACCGTCAAGATAACTGCAGCAAAACATAATATTTAGACATAGCTCAACCTGTATTTCACATTAGGTCTGTATTTCTCTTCCCCATTATGTGTCACTGAGGTAATTTGCATGAAAACAGGATCTTTATTCCTGAACAGTTCATCTATTCATATTGCTTTCTCCCTACCTGAGGTCATAATGCACTGCTTGTGACATCACAGTTACTCCCATGGCAATAGATTGTGATGTCACAACAGAGGATTATGACTTGAAGTAGAGAGTCAGCTGTAGAGACAGATGAACCCTGAGGGATAAAGATCATGTATTCATGAAAATCTACTCAGGAATAAATAATGGTGAGGAGAAATCTATAGAATATATATGGAATGCAAGCTGAATTGTACCTAAGTATTATGTTTTTCAAAGTTTTCTTTGAGGTGTCAGCAGCTCTTTAAAAAAAAACTGTTTTTCTCCAACTATAAGAATGTTGGCACCCAGTCAGAGTGCCTTTCATTTAATCCGTTCACAAGCTTTGAATCCCATGCCTACTGGCATGGTCCCTAACAGTCCCCACATACCCACAGTCTGTCACTTTGTATACTGTCCCAGATGTACCCCGCTGAGGTGGGGGGGGGGGACAGCCAGCTAGAATTTGCACCATGGAAGGTGGGAGGCAGATGTCTTGTGCCATAGCTAAGGAAAGTGTATCAGCATAATCTGACTGACGTCCACCAATATTTCCACCTGTTTTTCATTCCCATGTTCCACCCCCAGCTACTGGGACATGATCTGAAGTGAAAGATTCTTCTGACCAGTCAGACGTAGGCTGAGACCAAGCCCAGAGAATGGTTTTGTGCTCAACTTTTCTAAACTGCCAGACCTGTAATAAATCTTCATCACCAGCATACCTGCTAGTATTTTGACTTGGCTCATTATTTTGGAATACCCCCTTGCCTTGGAGTGCTGAAGCTGTGCGACAAAGCCTACCCACCATACTCTGACTGGCCTCACCAGCACAGGACTGGACATGGTGTTGCTGCTGCGTCCTTCGTTAGGGCTCTGCAGCATACTGTGTGGAGCAATATAAAACCAAATACACTCAGTCTCCACTGAGTGAAACTTACTGAATTGTAGGGAACTGTATTTTATTTTTATTTTACAAATTATTTACCAAGTATAGCCCAGCTGAGATGCAACATCTCATTTCAGGTGGGGGCCTGCTTCTCCTCATTTCTGCAGTTGGATAGACTGGAGCACTGATATGTTAGTTTACTTGCTGAAGGTCACACAGTGAATATTTTGGCTCCATTGAGTTTGAACTTGCGATCTTCTGGGTCCCAAGCTGGTGTTCTAACCACCAGGCCAAACTGCCTCCATGACAATTATCCCAATGTTTTGGTTTTTTTTGTAATTGCAGTTTCATGCCCCCTTCCACACCGGCACTGTCACCCGACCTCCCTGCCTGACACCTGTGACCCCCCGAGGACCCCCCATGGAGTCTTGGCTATACCCCCCCAGGTGAGGGTGTGGCAGAGGCCCCCTCCTTTTAGCCCCCAGAACATACCTCCATCGTTTCATTGGGGTCCTCATTGGGTGGGTCACAGCTCCGGCAGGGGAGGGCCTCTTCCAGGCCCTCTTTTCAGTGTCGTGCTGGGGAGAATTTTGTTATGTATGCCCCCCTGGAGGCGTGACGTATGCTGATCCCAATGTTATATGGTACAAGCACCATTTATTCATGAAAGGTGGTCTTAAGGCATACAACATGTGAAAACAAATTAACAGTGGAGCTATTTACATGACAGCACCCCCTGTCGGCATTTGAGGTCCAGCAACAGACCAGTGCTTGTGTGGTTGTGAAATGCTACAAGTAGTCTTGCAATCATCACACAAGTAGCTGGCCCCTCTGCACAGCAACAGGGTTACTGCTCTCAATGCTGGTAACCAGAGTTCAAGCCCGGAGCCTGGGTCATCAGAGGGTCAGTCAGGTGGAGGAGGATCTAGCATCCAGTGGACTGCTCTTCTCCTCCAGGGTGGGGTGGGAGTTGTGCCTGGCATTAGCCTGGCTCATAGCAACGGCTGGGGGTCAGACCACTGGTACTGCATGCAGGGGGCAGAGGCATGTCAGACATCTTGCGTGCTGCATACAGAAGCATGCACAGCATGTCCATTAACAACATTGCATGCCAGCTCCTTTACGCTATGAGGAAGGAGGGAAATGGGGAAAATCACCCTGATTCTCTGACCCCTCACAGGCCCTACACTGGTGACCTGGCACCAACCAGATCCTGTCCAGTGGTTGAGCTTAGCTCTCGGCATGCCTGCCACGGGGGGGGGGGGGGCGTGGGAAAAGCTGGAATCAATAAGTCTGTGCGATGCCAGATTACAGAGCTGAGGGGTTTTAGGGAACAGACAAGCCAGTCATGGAGGGAACGAATAATGGGAAAATATCATTACACAAGTGTTGCCCCATCAATGGCCCTCAAAATGTAGATGGTTATTGCTATCATGTAAATAGCATCAATGCTTCCTCTACAAAGTACATATGAAATTGTATCAAACACATTACATCCAATAAGAGAAACACAGCTATAATCACTGTCTCGTGTGTGGTTGTTCCGCCTGCCTTGTTAGAGCAAATATACCCGCCATCAATACATCAATATGCATTCCCCACTAGCCATAAAATAAAATAATGAAAGCTTAACACCAAAAGAAACTTGTTTTTTTCACAAATCCTGCTTGTGTACCATTCATTTTCCTGTATGCTTCAGGTGTGCCATTAAAGGAATAATGCATGACAGGGTGTGTGTCATGCTGGAATAATGCCACGCCTGGGGGGGTTGGGCACAAGGCCGCAGGCTGAGTGCTTTGAATGCCCCAGGCGTGGCATTATTTATTCCTCCTCCTCCCCCACATCCTCCTCCTTCTCCCCCCCGCCCTGAATACTTTACTACATGACCACGTTTCTCATGTCTGTTATTGCACTTACCCCATTTCTCTCACCTCTGCCTAATTACCCACAGTCTTGCTTATTTGTACTAGCCCTTTAACTCTCCAGGGGCTTAATGAATTACAGCAGTCCATGCATTCACTTGTACAAGGCACACCACTCTCTTGCCACAGACCTCTACTTGTCTGCTGCGTTTTCACACTGTTATTGAACCAGTTCATTTTGCGCACTCATTTTTCTTCTACCAATATTTGAACCTTATTTTTGGGTTTTTTTGCAGCAAACAGAGGTAGACTAGACATTTAACATTATGTGTTGGCTCACGTTCTTGCACCATAATGTTCATGGCACTCCACCCTTCCCTTCCCCCATTCTGGAAACGATCTGTTCTGAGCACAGTACGCTTCTCTGGTGCAAAAATGCCTTTAAATATGGGGCAGGAGTCTTTAGAAGTCTATCCAAACTGGAATCAAGTAAGCGATTCACTATGTACTATGTGTTTTCAGCTGATACACTGATGCTGCACTTTTGTTTCTGTCCTTCCTATATTTGCACATTTGTGTTAAACATGCCCAAACTTACCCACCACTGTATACTAGTCTACCAAATAAGCATCCTGCCACCTCAGGAAAGATGGCACTACTTGTGGTATAAAAAAGAAAATAAATATCACAATAAAATGTGTAATAAAATATATTAAAATATATATAAAATATATAATACAAAATATAATATAACAAACATGATTAGGAGATAGCGTGCTCTAGAAATATATAATAAAATATATGAAAATAGAATAAAAATATACATATAAAATAAAAATATAAAAAAATATATTACCAACATAATTTGGAGATAGTGTGCTCTAGTGGAACCAAATAATCACTGTTTAGCCTTGAGCAAATCACCTAACCTCTCAGTGCTCTACTCCACCCAGTCACAGAAATAGGGAGAAGGTAGAACCCCACAGAGAATGAAATGTGTCATCTCTGCTGAGCTATCCTGAGTGAATAAACTGTACAAAAAAAAGAACAATCTGAGATATTATATAATCATTTGTCATCACATAATGGTCACTACAACCTACTGTAAATTGGGCTAGTGCCAATTTGCTTATGATATCCACAACTGAATCTAAAATCAGCGAAAGAGCTCTCTCCTGCTTGATCACCTGGCTATGGGATAAGCGACCCCCTTGCATACAAAATGAGACAAAACCAAACTATGCACGATTCAAGACAGGTGCTGTAATCAACCTCATGTCTATATCTGAATGTAAATGCTTTGAAAACTGATCTGCTGTCTTCCCTGATCCTGTATCTGCCAGTTCTAATTGTTGTAGTATTGACTATAGTCTTTATCTATGTATAGAAACATAGAATTTGTGGGTAGTAAAGAACTGGTATGCCCATCTAGTTTGCCCTATTTTCCCTGCTTATTACTACACCCTCGACCCAGTTTGGCTGCAGGTGATCCTCCCTCCTCCCTTACCTCTATTATACCCATGTGCCTATCCCACACATGCTTGAAGCTCCTCACTATCTTCACCCCTACCACTCTAAGTTCTGGCAGGTTGTTCCAGGCATCCACTACCCTTTCTGTGAAGAAGTATTTCCTCACATCCCTCTTAAACCTGCCCCTAATGCTTCATAGCATGTCCTTGTGTTCTGGTTCCCCCTATCCTCTGAAAGAAACTCCCCACCTGCACCTTGTTCACCCCCGTGAGGTACTTATAGGTCTCAATCATGTCTCCTCTCACTCTCCTGTAGGGAGTAGATGTTGAGCTTCTGCAGCCTCTCCTATGATTTCTCTTGCAACCACTGCACCATTTAGGTAGCACTCTTCTGGATGCCTCTGTCACAAACCCACTCAGCAGGTCAGGTCCTCTGCTCCCACAGTGCCAACGCCCGAGTGCAGTCTTGTGAACAGTTAACAGAAACAGAGTAACCCTCCTGTCTGTTTTGTGGGTTTGAATCAAACTTTGGTCTCAAGTCTTGGAGAGATTCAAACTGTGAACCTCTTGCTAGCGTACCCAATGTACAGGCTCAGATAATTCTGCTCTTTGGGGGGCCAGATATCTTTTGCCTATGGGTACCTAACCAGGCGTACAAAATGAACCTTTAAAACTCTATTAAAAACCTCAGAATAAATTCTTACCTTTTCCCAGTTTGGTAAAACCAGTAAGCTTTGTACCGTGTCAACTTTAACCATGTGTGCTGCACTTGTCAAGAAAAATAATTTCAAAGGCACACCAAGTAGTCTCTAAAGTAGAGGTTTACTTAAAGATAGATAAAAAAATGTAACATGTAAATACAGAGCCATATATCACCAAACATACAAATCACTTAAAAGAATAAGGTTTTAAAAAGTGCAGATTCCTACCACTAATGCACTTAGACTTGTCTGCTCTAAGGTATTCATATTTCACAGTGCTATAGATGTTTCTTTTTCAGAGTCCAAACATTTGTGTCAAAATGGAAAACAGAATACTGTTTAAAAACTGGCTTTGCCAACCTCTTTGCATGAGGTCACCTAGTTCCTCCCTGTGAGAATATAAAAAATGTATATCTATGCAAAACAGGATGTCTTATCCAAATATTAAATTCTGTGACCTCAGCACAAGTCATTTTCTCATATGACTTTCTTTGATCTTATGAGCAACTTCCCTTTTCCAGGACATCAAAGGACTTTTTATGTCTCTCTGCCAGATCTCACGGAGGTGCAACATGCTTTCTATCACCATGTGAATATTAACCGTGTTTCCTCTGAACATCATAGAAATTTTATGATCTATCTTGGCAGTTGGCAAGCTGTAATTAGTCACATAACAGGAGATGCTTTTTAAGCCTCTTCTAGCCTGTAATTATCTCTTGGCCTTCCAGGTAACACCTATTAACTAAAACCTGGGAGGAGATGTCATTCCACAGGCTAATTCAGCATGTATCATGAAAGACACTCAATAACACATTTTTATATTACAAAAATCATAGATTAATCAGAACCAGCTGTCTGAGTGTCACAGCCTCCACCTTGTCAATGTCCGTGCAGAGGTGTAGCTTCCAGAGCTAGATACAGTATTCAAGCTAGGGTCTCACTAGTGAACAATGCAGTGGCAACACCACTTGCCTTTACCTGCTATAATCCCCTCTACATTTACAGCCCAACATCTAGTTAGACTTGTCCACTGCCTTGTTGAACTGTCCCACAACCTTGAGGTCATCAGATATGGTTACACCAAGGCACCTCTCTTGCTTGGTGACTGTAAGTACCTTCCCCCCATCTTATATACAGCCCCCGGGTTTCCCAACCCCAGGTGCATGACTTTGCACTTTGTTGCATTGAAACCCAGCTGCCATACCTTACACCACTTCACTAGTGTCCCCAGATCACTTTGCATTCTCTCCAATCCCTCCAGACTGTCCACCCTGTTGCAGATATTTGTGTCATCCACAAAGAGACACATCTTCTCCTCCAGTTCCTTAGCAATGTCACTTACAAAGGCACTGAAGAGAACAGGACCCAGTACCAATCAGTGTAGTACTCCACTGGTCACTCTTCTGTGCCCCGAGTGAATGCCATTTACCACCACTCTCTGCCTCCTATCTTTCAGCTAGTTAGATACCCAGCACTGTGTAGTTTTACTAATGATCTGGGCCATGACTGCAAAGGGGACCAGTATCTCAGCCACCTTAGCTGGTTATCAATAAATCAATAAATCATATTACCTGCTTCCCTTCGAACACTGTCTTCTGTCAGTGTTTTTTTATCACTTCATTGAAGAATCACTTTTATAAACTGGATGTCTGTTCACATTTTTTGTAGTTATAAGATTTTATACTTTTGGTATATGTTTGTATCGTTATCGTTATTTTTTTATACCGGGTTGTACCTGAAAAATGTGTCCCAGCACCAGTGCTCTTACCCAGAAACCAAAATAAACTAAACGAAGTAATAAGCAAAATTAATACATTGTTTTTATTTATTTATTTATTGAATTTTGTTGACCCGGTAGGCCCACTGAGACTAGAAGTCCCTTTTCAGGGCAACCGGCGGGCGGGGGAATACAGATGATAACCAACTGAAATTGAACCAGATTAAGCTGTTGTTAAAAAGAAAACTCAGCTCTGAGGCATTTGGTTATGATATGGACAGTGCTTCCATCTCTTATTTCAAACCCCAGCGTGGTGTTGATGTTTTCTCTACATATGTTGAATGGTAATACAGGTGACGAGACCACTCTTATAGTTGTAAGAGTGGTTTCATGTGCATTCTTAGGATATGAGAACTGTGTACTGAAGGTGAGCAGTTCTGATGCCCAAAGAATACGAAACCACTGTTACAACAGTAAAGAGTGGTCTCATCACCCATATTAATATATTATAGATTGAGCTTGAGTAATAATAAATAACATATTTATTAATGTATTATTGATTGAGCTCGAGTAATAATAAATAACATATTTATTAATCTATTATTGATTGAGCACAATCAATAATAAATAAATTATATATATACTGTATATATATATATTTTTTCTTAGTACGTTTTTCCCTAGCCACCAGTCTGCTTACCTCACGCTTCCAGGCATCCTCTTGAGGTTCCAGCCACCATCCCGGGGATCCTTGGCTCCACATTCGGGCCCACGGCATACCCCCATGGCTTGCTTACTGTGGCAGAGAGGTGGAGCGCTCCCCGCACTCCTCACACCCATACAGGACCCCTCAGTGCTGAAGTCCCCACATGGAGACGGCCATCAAGCCGCCGTGACTGGTGCCCATATTTTCCCTTTTCTTGCCCCCATGAATGTCTGTGGCATGCAGTGAAACCAAGGGACAGGAGCGCACACACTACCACATGCACTCCTTCCTGGCATCGGACACAGCAAGTCTGCCAATGGTCTGCGGCTGCCTCCAGCCACTGCTAGAGGCCACTAGGCCACCGAGGTGTCCTGCCTCCATCCCTGCAGGAGGAGAGCAGTCCTACAGATGCTCAATCCTTCTCCTCCCCTGCTGACCCTCGATGATCCAGGCTCGTTCCTGAACCTGGGTCACCGGCATGGTGCGAGGTGTGGTGTCCAGTGCCTCGACCCTCAGCACCACCGGGACAGGCATAAAATATATATTTTTTAAAAACCATACTGGAATGTGTGCATTTCCAGGGCAACTATTCATGAGGCGCTGTTGACAGAATAAGAGTGTCTGATGCGCAGAGGCAAGGAGGGCTCCGACTGGTTGGAAGTGCTAAATCGAGCTATAATGTTCAGTGCAGAAATGGTGTGACAGCCTTTCTCTACAGGTGAAAGGCCCATGTGTGGCCTTTTTGAAAGCATCTCAAAGTCTAGGGATGGGATTTTCAAAGAGGAGGGTGCAGGTGCAACTCTCAATTTTGAATTGCACCTGCATTCTCCAAGATCAAGCCCCTCTTTCAGAACTCACTTATTGGTAGTACTTACTGCCTTGAAAACCTGTAAATGCTTTTAGAGTGCCTCAGTCCTGACAATGCATCGCTTATACAATGTTGGACACCCTGTGTTAATTGCATGTCGTACTCTTATGTAATCAGCATAATTTATGTATGACTCTAGACCCTTGGAAGGTAGGTTCTTGCTTTGAGGATCTTTTGCCAAACAAAATTCAAATTCAAGATGTGTCACAATGTCCTGGCACTACTGTCAGAGGTTTTGGCAGAGATCCAACAGTGGCAACTTGCATCAAGGTGTTGCACGTGTCGGGTTTGTGATGCAAGAAGGACCATAGAAGTTTGGGCTTTTCGGACAGACTGGGTCAACCTCAGGTCTTGTTGTGCCTGTATCAGTCTATGCATGCATGTTTCCATGACATGCCGAAAAGCACAGCAATCACATCCAAAAGTTAGGACACTTTCTACATGGTCTAACATTCAGGCGTAATTTGCTGGGATGTGGCAAAAGCTTGCCACATCTCAGCAAATGTATTTTTAAACTCCTGCCCATATATTTGGTTTAACACAGTCTAATTATGTGGCAAAATGTTTTCAAGTGCTGACATAATCTGTATTTTAAATTGTACCTCTTTCTTTGCACATCCATCCAGCAGGGCAGCTATATAGGGGGTATGCAGTAGGGATCTATGTGGTACATTATTTCTCTACACAAGAGCAGTTTGGCTTCAAGTAACCTCGGGAGTGGTGTAAGCCATGAGTGATGTGCCTGAGGTCAAATTTTGAGTGTAGATAATGTGTCACACAGGTTCCATTGCACGTCCTGTTTATACACCAGGCTGGTGTTTTTTCAGAGGAGGGGGATGATTGACAGATAGTATTTATTTAACGTAAGTATAACAAATTCTGGGTTCTAAAATTTATCATGCATATGTGAAGACAACATTTTTATGATATTGGACTTGTGCCCACGGATACTGTATAAATTCCATCCTAACCATGTCGGCTATCATCCAGCCAGACAGAGGGGTTTCCCCCCTTAGTTGCCCCTTGTTGCTGATCCCATCCCCATAGTGATATCAGTGCCCAGAAGTGCACGCATGTACACCAAATGCTCCACAACTCCCCTCCCCTCTTCTTCACCCTGTCTGCTGTATACCCATCTGCACTCCTACAGACAGTGTTGCAGGGTGGTGTGATGCAGCACTCCCTCCCTAGAGGAAAAGAGTGTCCTCTGAGATGTTCTGTCCTCCTCCTCTACCCCCCTTCTCCCCAGCTGGCCCCCAAAATTCCAGGCTCATTCCTGAACCTGGCTCGCAGGTATCGTGACTGGCAGCCCTGTCACTGCATTGCCTGGCCAGCGCAATCTGTATTTTTTTACCACACACCCTATTTTAAGACTTGCAATCAGTACCACTTAATAGCCACTGTATATCACAAAAAACACAGTATTTAATTTATTTATTGCATTCATTTAGTTTTTGCTCTCCAGTTCTGTTTTATAGCATCCTTTATGGACTTACAATTTGGTTACCATGAAACTCAACAGCATACTAAATCCTATAAGTTGGCCATAACATGTACTCTATCTGATGCGCATACATACTCCAGGGCAACAACAAAAAAAAAGCCATTCATCACAGTTGCTGTGTATTCTCATAAGATGTGATAAAACATTTTTCTAGTGGCTCAGACTTCCATATAACAAACTGTGCTTCCCGCGAAATTGTGAAGCTTAAGAATAAATGTTTACTCATTGACATGTGTTTATTAACACTATATTCCTCAGATAGCTGACTGAATGAGCCCACCCACGCAAAGATTTTGCCTTCTTCATTCTCCAGCTGAAAACACTTGTTGCGAGCTCTTATTCCTGTGCATATTGGCTAGAAGGCTTCCTGTTTGGGTTCTTCACTTTTATTTACTACAAGTCTTACACAACATTTAAACAAGTTATCACTGTTTAGACAGAGAGCCCCATTCATGGTGCTCTCAAGATTGAACATGCAGTGCAGCTTAAATAGGCTTATCTTCATGTCTACACAGAAAGAAAGGAGTTTACTTTTAAAAATATGCTAATTATTGGAGATCTGAAAAAAAAACAGTTTGAGTACTGAAGCCCAAAGATTTTAGACTGATGTGAAATCGGTTCCTTGCTTTGCCCTTCAGATGGGACTGCTGAACGACAGTGCTTTCATACTTGAAATTTCATAATCCTATTTAGCAATATTCATATTTGACTTGGACCATGTTTGTTTGCTTGTAGTACTAAATTTATTTCAAATCAGCAAAAGAAAAGACGAATCACTGTGTGACCCATGAAAGTTAGAACAGGCTCCTCATTTTTGTTCTCTTGTTAACCACACTTCTGATTCTCTGAATTTGTTTTCTTTAACAGGAACATCAGAGCTTGGGCCATTCGCAGACCCCCGTCAGTTTGAACGTCCATTTTCTGCATTATCTTCTCTCACCGATTCACGTTTTTCTGACCCCCGTATGCACTATCCGGCTGCATTCCCATACTCTGCAACACCATCTACAACAGGAATTGGTGGAATTAGTATGACAGGCATGCCTACCACTGCTCGTTATCACACCTACCTTCCTCCGCCCTACCCTGGATCAAGCCAGAACCAAAGTGGACCCTTCCAAACGAATGCCTCACCATACCATCTCTACTATGGCACATCTTCTGGATCATATCAGTTCTCCATGGTTGCAGGGGGGGAGCGTTCACCAACTAGAATGCTTTCTTCCTGCACGAGTGCATCAGCTGGAAGCAACCTAATGAATCCTAGCCTGACCAATCAGAATGATGTTGTGGATGCTGACGGAAGTCACAGCAACTCACCTACATCAATGACCACCACAGGGAGAATAGATGAATCCGTGTGGAGACCATACTAGACAAAAATGTGTCATAATATTATGGCTGTAATTTAAAAACATTTGTGTATCACATCGTGTCAGTAGTAGGATCGTATCAGTGGTATTCCATCACAGGACCAAAGAAATAACCAGTAAGACTTTTCAGACCATGAACGCCTCAGTTTAAAAAAATGCTTAAGAGACATACCAATGAAGAAGAAACTCAAGAAAATCCCATCCATGTTTGCCCCAAAACTAGTCAATGTTTAAATGTCTTTTTTTAACTTCTCTGTTTCTATTCATTTTACTTTGCTGTAGTTATAGAAAGCATATAGATATAGAAGCATAACTAAAACCCACTTTAACACAATTGGATCAGTGTAATATACTTCCTTAAACTAAAAAAAAAATCCTTTTAAAGAATACTGTAGATTTTTAAACATTTCCCCAAAAATATGAAAGGGGCATTAATGAATAAAACAAATTGGTGCTTTGGTGCATATCCTGATAGAAAAATGTTATTTTATTTTTTAAACAAGATATTCTCAAGACTCAGTCATGATTCTTGAATTTTCTGTACCACTTATTTTGAAAGACAGTAAGAACATAAACATAATTTTTTTCAGTTTATGAATAAAGCAACTCAAAGTATGATTCATTACTTAAGTAGAATTTTGAATGAGGTTACGTCATACACATTCATTTTTAAATACTAACATTGATTTAAAAAAAAAGTCCCCCAAGACTGTTTGCATAGAATTATCTGTTAACTAAGAAATATAGGCTGGGCATTACTGATTGCTGTTGTCAGCTGTAATAATGGTTGCACTCTTAAAATTATTTGCTGGCCATAGCATTTTATTAAGTGAATAATTCTGATGCAAAATAAATACATATATTCTTTTCATACTTATATTTATTGGACTTTATTTGGTATGGTGGATATTGTTTTAGCTTTAAATAAAAAAAATATCTTCTGCAGCTTTTTTTAAAATGTGCCCAGAAAATCTGAATAAGCCTGTAAATGTTAGTCTGAGGACTATAATGGCTCCTATTTCCTGAAATGCATATATCATCTATTTAAAATATTAAACTTCATCACATGGATATATGCATGTGTATGAAGTAGATAGATCTGTTTAGTGTCTTTGGACAAAAAGGTACAGCAAAATTGCCCTGTATCATTATGGGTTTATCCCCTGGGGATGCTTTCTGTTCAAGGGGTCATTACATTTTCAGTATAGTTTTCCATGCCTCATTCTCAAATTTATAAACGCTTAAGCCACAAGGAGTTACCCCTTTTTATGACAGAGAAGCATAAAAAAGTTTCCTTATGCACACTCTTAAGTATTATTTATGATTATGTGTTTTATGCAAATGGATTTAGGTGTTGCCAAAATCTTTTGCTTTGCACTGTTTGCTTTTTAAGCAAAATGTCTTATAAGGTCTGTGTCTGTCTAACATGTTATTTAATCTGAAACATATTATTATGATACCAAAATCCTTAACATAATGAAGGTAATGTTTCTGTTATGTTGTGTGTGTATATCAGTGATGCATACATTTATGCAACTTCTTGCCATAAAAATAATAAGCCTTGGAGTAACTTTCTCTTATTCAGCTGAGCTTTTTATAAGTGCAAAGATAAATGTAATGTACGTAGCATATACAGTACCATGGCTCCTTGGATCTTGTGGATATCTGATACATCAGTAAATCCAGTTTCATTGAAATATTCTCCATCTACAATGCCCTACAGTTGGAGCTATGTTAATAGGATCAGATAATATATGTCAGTCTTGTTAAAGACTAAAAGCTGCTGCCACCTTTGGACAACTTTGAAAAATATGACATTTAGACACACCTCATCTTGCATTTCATATATCTTCTACATGTTCTCACCCTTATTTATAACTGAGGAAAGTGACATGAATGCAGAATATTTACCCCTCAGAGCTCATCTGTCCCATCAGTTCATTCCCCACTTGAATTAATCTCTGTGACTTCGTAGTCTATTGCCATAGGAGTGACTGTAATGTCACAAGCAGAGTATTATGACCACAGGTGTGAGGTAAGCAACCAGAGCAGATGAACACGTAGGTAACAAATATCCCATTTTCATGCAAATTACCTCAGCAATAAAAAACAGAGAGGAAAATCCAGAACTAATATGAAACATAAGTTGAACTGTGTATAAACATTATGTGTTTCAAGGTTCTCCTGGAGGCATCAGCCACGTTTGAAGGGTTTCTCATTAAACTGAATGACAACAAAGGGAGCCTCTCCAGTCAGTGCAGCCTCATAAAAGGAGACATTTTGTCTTGCATCATGGAGTCCCCCTTCAATAATTTCTTACACCCAGGCTCCAATATATGAAATAAAATAATATATTTAGTTTTAGCATTATAAATTCTCATTTACAGTAAAGAGAAAGGGGTCTGCTTTGCCTACTTCTTTTGTTTCTTTTTTTTTTCTTTCTATTTATGCTTCCCCTACCCACAGCACTCCATTCCCTTCAGGAGACACCTACAGCCTTCTAGTTCCCACCCTCTTACCTGGAGCCCAGAGCGGTTCATCCTCCATATAGCCATACCTTGCCCCCCCAGACAGGTACAAGGTGGGGGCCCTTAGACCCCAAAATCTTCTGGTTTCATCAGGATGCTGTTGCCGGGACAGTTAGGGCCATTGGGGATTGGGGCCTGGTGCTCCATCTACCCAGGAGTGCTGCGAGTGATTTTTCCAGTGTTCCAACCATGATGTGTGCCCTGACATTAAGGCACTGAGTGCCAAAGTCCATCACGCCACCCCCTTGCTAGTGGCTTGGGTTTGCTGTATCTCGGGTCTCCACCCGGGGTCAGACAAGCACCGAGCCCTGGTTCCCTCCCTCCCCACAGAGAAGACGAGCTGTCCCTGGGATGCTCAAGCCTCCTCCCCCATTGCTGGCCCTCCAGCTTCAGGGCTCATTCCCAAACCCGAGTCACTGGCATCGCAAGCAAAAATCCAGCCACTGTGCCAATGAGCCAACTACTTCTTTTGTTTCAGTTTAACTTGCTGCTTCAGGAATTCCAAAAGTTTAGAATATAGAATAGGGAATGTCATAATTAAGAGAGAAGTGTTTTGGAAACTAAGCATTCCCATCCACGTATTACTGTACTTGGATTCTTAGAGCCCCAAGATGAAGGACAGTAGCAATGCATTAGAATGGTTCCATCAAGGCTGCAGAACACACTACCCAAAGTGTCTTGTATGAGAAACTAAACTTATAGAAACACAGAAGTTGTCAGCAGATAAGAGCCTCCAGGCCCACCTTTTCTGCCTTATTACCCCTACCTACTGCGCTCTTGCATGCCGTACCAGTGTTAGGTTGTCCCCCCTAACTACCAATATCCCTCAATGCCTATCCCATTCTTAAATCCTGTAGTCATTTCTGTCTCCACCACCTCTACTGGCAGGCCTCCCTTCCAGGGAGTACATATTTAATACCGCAAGCCTATCCTCATAAGGTTTATGTAGACCCTGCACCATTTTGGAATCCCTCCTTTGAATCGCCTCCACTCTGTCAATGTCCTTTCATAGATGGGGCTTCCAAAACTGGACACCGTACTTGAGGTGTAGCCTAACTGATGTTCTATAATGTGGAATTTTATCTCCCTTCCTCTGCTGATGATTCCCCTGCCTATGCATATCAGCATCCTGCTAGCCCTTCCTGCCACCTTGTCACATTGCCTACCCACCTTGTGGTCATCAGAGATGATCACCCCTAGGTCTCTCCCCCCCAAATGGTATGTTGCGCCTGGGTTTTTGTGACCCATGTGCATTATCTTCCACTTTTTTGCATTGAAACTCAGCTGCCAATCCCTTGTCCAATCCTTCAGCTTTCTATCCATGCTACCTGGTGGTTATAAAACTCCAATTACTATAAATTCTTATTACAGTTGTCACTTAAAAGCAGACAACCCCCAACAGAACTGCAAGTCTTGATCCATTTTCCAGGTTATTAGTAGCATAATTTTTGTACTAAAATTGATTTGCTGTCTTTTTTACTGTTTAACTGCTGAAGACAAGTGGCATGTTTAGAATGGTAACTCATGGCCAGAGCTTAGCAAAAAATGCCTTCACTGTAGGGACTGTTTTTATTCAGTCAAAAAAAGCACTTATGGCACATGTGCAGAATAATATTTATTCTCTGTTATAAGTGGCCAGTGTTTACAAGTGATCCAAGAGAATAATGGACAAGGTACTTCACATCAAATAGCTCAAATCAGCCTGGTACATTTCTCTGGTAAAAATATGCATCAGAAATATATTTACCAGGAACAAGAGGTACATCAAAAGAGCAGTAATAGATTATATATTGTTGTCATTTCCTTTTCATGTAAAGCATAACTTTCTTTTTTTGTAATTTATTTATTACCAGTGGGAGCTAGAGGCTTACCACACAAATAGCTGTACAGGTTGCTTTCTATGCATTATGCAGGAGTACGTAACTACGGGTGTCAGGTTACACTAAGTGTTACAAATGTATTGCCGGATTAAAACTCAGTTATATTTAATATGTGATAATACAGTATATGTTTTTATTATATAATTACCCACTTGGCTTAGCTTTATTGTGATATTATTATATTCCTATGAGAAAAGTGCTAACTATATTTTAAGCTGTGAGGACTAGCTACTGACAGCAATTTACCGAGATAAGCATGTGGCAGTTCAGTCGACCCGAATTTTTAAACCTTCCCCTGAAATGGGCTTTTAGTTGGCACATTAGAATAAGAAGGAAAGGATCTTTCTACAGAAACATCATTGTAATGCCTGTCTTTCACTGTTTTTTTTTTTATAGACAAACAACATGTGTAACCTCCAGTATGTTTTCCTTTTGGAGAGGTTTAGCATAATTTTTATAGAACAGCAACATATGACATTATTGTGCTGGAAATAGGTGTGAAACTGGGTGGATTTTAACCAAAGCATCTAATTACTGCAGCAAATTTAAAAAAAATCTGTAAATAGATAGTTTAGGTGGATGGATTTATAAGATATGATCAGTCCCCGAGCTGGTTTGCACGCAGCACTATTTTTGTTAACTTAAGTGTAAATAAATACTAGTTATAGCTATAAGAGAGAGTAATTGTACAAAAGCACAAAAGTAGTTGTAATAACTAGAAATAAAATGTTGTTGATATTGCTGTTGTTGAGATGACTGCCCCCTCAGTCAAGTCTGAAATGGAACAAGCACATATGTGTGTGTATATGCTCAAGTGTTGGGAACACCTCCTCTGGATTATGGCAGACTCTGATCATTAACTGAAGTGGACCTTACAGGGTTTCAGTATTTGTACGTTCTCCCAGCTGCCTTTCCTGTTCTACAAGGTAGCATGAACTTGTTCAACAATGTGAATTGCTCCTTGTGGCTTTCATTATTAGTTCAAGTTGACATGGTTCTAAGCACAATAGTACTTTTGTAAACATTTTATCAATATTTTTTGTTGAAAATGTTTAATTCTTCATGCTTTAATATCAAGCCATAAATGCGTACAACTAAGCACTCTTTTATTTAAATTTTTTTGAATGAATTTTGTATAAATGTCTATGCTTTTTCATTGTTCTCTATATTAAATGTGTCCTATACATATTGTTCTAAAGAATTTAAGATTATATTGTTGGATGCAAACTGAATATTGCCTTCACTGGCTCGAAATCTGGAATATAGATTAATTAAATGTATAATATTGCTGGCTTCTCACAAAACATGCCTTTTCATTTTTTTATATTGCACTCACTGACTAATATTGTAAAAGTTTTTTTTCTGCATCCCAATGATCATTTTCAGGATTTTTTTTAATTTCCTTGTTAAAATAAATTGGAATTTCTTGCTTTAAACAGTTTCATTTTCTTATTATGGCACATGCCATGTGTTGGATTTTTTCAAAGCTCTGCCATTGTTGGGAGGTTATCATCTCTTTTTATTTTAAATAAAATGTAGAAAAGTTTTTATGAATCACGTTTCACAAGCAGAGACAATAGATATGAGATATGATATGATATAATATGATATGATATGATATGATATGATATGATATGATATGAAATGAAGACAGTGTGGGCCTTCAAGGTAAAGATGGACAAATTTCTGCTTACCGAGGGACTCACAAGGTATCCTGCATAGTAGAGTGGGTGGAGAATCCAAATAAATGAGCGCCACAGAGATCATGTATATTAAAAACTAGGGTCATCAGCTGGCCTGCTGGTGCAGTGGAAAGATTTGCCACTGTGATACGGGCATCCTGGGTTTGGAAATGGACTCGGGATGCTCGAGGGCTGGCCGGGGTGTGGATGGATGGATTGATTGGCCATAGCACTTTGGGGGGTAGAATGATTCCAGCTTTGGGGATCCCGGGTGACCACAGGATGCACCATCACTGGAGGACTGACTAGTGTGCTACACTAGG
Source organism: Neoceratodus forsteri (assembly GCA_016271365.2). Lineage (NCBI taxonomy): Eukaryota > Metazoa > Chordata > Ceratodontiformes > Ceratodontidae > Neoceratodus > Neoceratodus forsteri. The sequence continues at coordinate 1,143,246,386 of CM057451.1, read as the reverse complement.
GAGGGTGTGTCAGACGCGTGACATGGGTGCATCGCAGCATCAGCTTGACACATCCCCATCAAGAAAAACACAGGACAAAATTGCCTCCAGTGTGCTTGGATGATGCCCTCACCCAGAGACTAGCCTGGATCCCTGCCACAACCGTGAATGGGCACCTCCAGAGTTGTGCCTGGGGACTCTGGAGGCTCTGTCCTGGGGGAAAATCCAGGGGACATTGTGGCAGGAGGTTCCAAGGTACATCTAGGGGGCAGGAGGCCGAAAGGGGATTGCCACTGGAAGACCACAAACAGCATAGTAAGTTTAAAAAAAAACTAGGGTCATCATGTGACCTTTCCAGTCATTTGCATAACAGCTCCATAAAGATTGCATAGGCCACTTACATATGGTGGTGGGTAAGCCTCAGCTTTGTCATGTGATGAACCCTCTAATTTTACCATATGTGCTTTATGATGAGTACATGTTTTGATGAGTACATGTTTTCACTGCATACTAATTAATCGCTGATTATGAAGTGTGTGTGTGTGGGGGAAGGGCGGGGCGACCTGATGAACATAGAGTCTTTTGACCTTAAGTCACTATGTAACTATGTTTGCAGAGGGAAAAGGATTAAAAAACAGTGGAGTGTTTTCAGGCTGGTAGTTGTTATTTAAAAAGTAGATCTCTAAAAAATAAATTATAGAATAATGTGAAGTAAATACTAAATGCCAGCCCAATTCATGATACATTTTGCTACATAATGGGCCAGTCCTAACACCATTTACTCTGGAATAAAAGTGTTGTTTCGTACTCTCCTGAAAGGGGGTTCATCAGAAGGCATAATGAAGCACATGCCCAGTGCCTTATGGGTAAGCAATTTGAGTAGAAACACTTAAAACCAACCTTAAAGCACCCATCTCGCCACCCTCCCTCATTCAGTCTCTCAACAGCCCAATCAAGGGAGCGGAGTCCATTCCCTCTGAACCTGGTAAGCTCGCAGCTATCATTAGTATTGTACTGTACAACCAGGCCTTGGACCCCATGTTGCCTTACCGAAATGAGAGTACGGGGCTTAGTCATGATTCAACCCATATTGTTTAAAAGGACAAACATCAGAAAAGACAAAAACTTTCATTTCTAACCTGAATAGTCCATCACTTTCCCAAGAGTCGAAGCCAAGCCACCCAGCTTTCCTAAAATCCACCCCAGGACAAATGTGGTTGTTATCATCAAAAGTGTCAGTGAAGCCCAGGCTGATGCAACCAGCTGGTGGTGCATAATACCACTATGTGGGAGACCCAGGTTTGAGATCCAAGCCAAACTCCCAGGTCCAGGCCGGTGGATCCTGGGATGCGATAGGGAGGCATCGAGTGCCAATCCGGGGGCATCCTGCTCAATTAGCACCTCCCCTGGTGGGAAGCGGTGCCGACACTGACGCAGTGGATGACCATTCTGCATCAACTAGCACCCACCCAATGGGCAATGCTACAGGATGCCACTGGCTGTAGCCAGGGGTAGAGAGTAAACAGCAAAAAGTGGGAGAAAATCAACTGGCCGCATGGATGGTTACACAGAGGTCTCGCTCACCCAGACGCTGCAGAACATGCCAGAATCTTCCTCCCGGTGGAGACCTTGACTGCTCCGTGGAGCTCAGCAGCACACTGGCCGAATATTGTAAAAATGCACTGGGGGCAGGGCAATTTTCAGTGTAGTGGAAACAGGGACCCAGAAGTGCATCGATAGGATAAGTATGCATGTGTGGAGACAAGCAAGTTGCAGTGTGTGAGACTGTAACACATTGTTCAGTGAAAGAAAAATATTTTGTTTTAAACAGTGTCAGTTACATGGTATTAAGTATGCATGCAAGGGTAGTCTCCTCAGGTACTCAGCCATTGTTTTGAAGGATTGCAGCATAGCATCGTATGGTTTTGAAACTACTGGTATCACTTCAGGCCATGATAAATGAGGAGAGAGTAGACACTGTGCAGTAAGAAAACAAATCACTCGTTTAGACATGGGAAAACACCAGTATAAGATTGGTTTGTAAAGAAAAAGACCATGTAACTACATTTTATGTTAGACCAAATAAAATGAAAAGCACATGTTAGACTGCTAAGCTCCGTATTGGAAATGGAAAAATTCACTGGGGGAGCCCATTACCTTGTATGTAGGATCGAACACACCTTACAAGGGTCCTGGGACATGTTTCTACATGATATGTTGCATTTATACACTTTATTTAGTCAGTTTTATTCCTTTTGTGGGGTACATTTTGCACAGGAGCAGTCCTTTTACCTTTTGCTCCTGGAATTTAGTCAGACGTTTTATTTCACTCCTGGAACTGTGTTCCTCTGAGCTCCCCCCCACCCCCAGTTCCACCACTGGCTACACTTTCCATGACTTGGACAGCTGCAAATGATCTACAGCAATTTCTGCAGATTTTGCTGACCTACCAAAGATTTGTTATTCTCAGTTTGACACTGAGTATACTTGACAAGTCTAGCTGTATTACCATGCTTTTTAACTACCAACCAGCTCCTCACATTAATCACGCATGGAAATGTCTGTGTTGTCCCTTCCAACAATAAGATACCCGACAGCTCAATGGAACAGCAGTTGGAAATGTGACTGGCAGCTTATTTATCTAAACGTGAACTGGTAGAAAGCTTGGAGTCAGGGCAAATGTTAAATTCAGTGAGCAGAAGCAAGGACTTACTGAAAAATTGAGAGCTTGCATGTCAATCGGGACAAAGTTCAGGCTCAGTACTGGGACCCGTCTTCTTCAATGTCTTCATAACTGACACTGCAGAAGAACTGCATGGGAAAAGAAGCCTTTTTGCAGATGACACTAACATCTGTAACAGGGTGGACATTCAGGAGGGAGTGGAGAGTATTCACGGGGACATTGGGAAATTCGAGGAGTGATCAAGAGCATGGCAGTTGGGTTCAGTGCCAAAAAGTACGAAACTATGCACCTAGGGCATAGGAGCCCAGGAGTTGAGTATGTAATGGGAGGGGAGGTACTGACAGTCAGTAAGCAGGAAAGGGACCTTGGGGTTACCATATCTGATTACCTCAAAGTGACAGGGCCGTATAACAAAGCAGTGGGTAGGGCCAGTGTGATGCTGGAAGGCATAGGGAGAGGTATCTCCAGCAGGAGGAAGGAGGTGGTGCTGCCACTGTATTGCTCACTGGCGAGACCCCACCTGGAATACTGTGTCCAGTTCTGGAGGCTGCAGTTCAGAAAGGACGTAGAGTGGAGGCAGTCCAGAGGAGGGCAACTAAAATGGTGCAGGGGTTGCATCAAAAGCCTTTCAAGGAGAGACTGGGGAGTCTCAACATGTACACCCTGGAAGAGAGGAGAGCAAGAGGGGGCATAATAGAGACTTACAAGTACCTCACAGGGTAAACAGCATGCAAGAGGGGAGCCTCTTTCAAATGGTAAAGAGTACCAGGACCAGAGGGCATGCAATGAAACTGGGGGGGGGGGGTGCAGTTTAAGAGGGATGTGAGGAAGTAGTACTTCACTGAAAGAGTGGTTTGACACCTGGAACAGACTACCAGCAAAAGTGGTAGAGTCATAAAATAGCTGGGGACTTCAAGCACGCATGGGATACACATAGGGAAATATTAGTATTTAGGAAGGGAGGAGGGAGGGTCTCCGGAAACCAGTTAGGGTCTGTAGAGACAGATTAGGTAGGGATCATCTGGGCAGACTGGGTGGACCAAGCAGTCCTTTTCTGCAGACAAATTCTGTGTTTCTGTGTTTAGTACTGTAATGAAATTTTTGCTAGGGAACTGAAACTAGATAAATGTTACTGTTTCACCATTTTACTAGGGGCTGTTCATGGAGCTTCACAAAGATGAATATTTGGGCAAGTGGAACTACAGATCCAACTACCTGAAAATGAACAAGGTGCAATTTGGGGTTTCATAGCCAGCAATATAATGTTTAGTTAGTTATGTATTTATTTAGTGATTTATTTTCAAAAACAAATGAAGGAATTAGTGCTGGGCAGATAAGCTGGGATAGACAGCGTCAAGGGGTTGGAGGAAAGATGGGTGGGGGGTTATAAAAAGGGCTGTTCTCAAGGCAATGAAAACATGCAGTCATCAAGAACAACAAGTACAGGAGACCGATTTGGTTCTCCAGAATGGTGAGGGAGGCTGTGTGAGGGCCAAAAAGAAGGCTTCTGTAAGGTGCAAAGAAAAGCAGGGGACAAAGAATGGAATGAGTGTCAGGAAAGAAGCTAGAGAGGCTAAGCAGGCAGTCAGGCTCACAAAGGCAGACACAGAACTGTGCATTGTCATGGGAAAAGCTGTTTTATAGATATATACAGGAAAAAAGAAACATGGGAAGGGGAATTGTCTGGCTAATGGGGGGGACAGGGTACTAGAGGAAGACGAGCAAAAACCAGCCATGCTTTGTGAATACTTCACCTCGGTATTCGCTAGGAAGAACAGTGGGTTCTTACAGAGAGTGGCATAAAGACAGGGGTCCCAGAATTGAGGCTGCAGAAATTCACTAGCATAGAAGTCAGAAAAGGGTTAACAGCCCTGAGGGTAAACAAGTCCCTGGGGCTGGAAGGGATGCATCTGAGTGTACTAAGAGAACTGGCATCAGTGTTAGCCAGACTCCAGGTGGGGTTAGTCAATAGCCCTATGCAGCAAGGGGTGGTTCCCAAGGACTAGAGTGTGGTGGAGGTAGCTCCACTGCACAAGGGAAGGGACAAAGAGCAGTCGGGAAACTACAGACCTGTCAGCCTTACCTCCGTGGTAGGGAATCTGATGGAGACACTAGTCAAAGAAGACCTCGTGGAATACTTGGGAAAAAATGGGCTTCAGAATAGTAAGCACCACAAGTCTGTGGCAGGAAGGTCTTGTCAGACCAAGCTGATAGTATTCTTAAACTGGCTAACCAACGTAGTTGGTAAGGGGTACACAGTAAACTTACTCTGACTTCAGCAAGACATTTCACTCGATGCCACTCCAAAGGCTGCTGAAGAAGGTGGGTGGGTCTGGGAACAGCTAAGGAAACAGTAACGTGAGTAGGGAGTTGGTTGGAGGGGAGACAGCAGAGTTGTGGTGAATGCGGTCAGATCAGTGGAACGACAGGTCACCAGCACAGTACTAGAGGAATCTGTTCTGGGCTCAGTCCTTTTTAATATGTTCAGCAGTGACGTCACATAGGAGAGGGAATCCAGGGCAGGTTGTGTCTATTCACATATGACACTAAACTCTGTGGTAGGGTTGACAACGTGGAGTGGATAAGGGAATTGCAGAGAGGCCTGCAAGGCTAGAAAATTGGTCCAGTATCTGGCAGCTGAACTTCAATGCCAAGAAGTGCAAAGTGATGCACTTAGGGAACAAAAACCCCAAAACAGAGTATTGGATGGGAAGAGTCAAGCTGGACACAACATCAGATGTAAGGGACCTAGCAGTCATCATTAGTGACTTCCTTAAACAAACCAGCCAACATTACAAGGCCTTCAGCAAGGTTAACAGGATGCTAGGGTGAGCTGGGAGAGGGTTCGACAGTAGAAAGCAGGTGGTACTGTTACCGCTGTATAGATCACTGGTGAGGCCACACTTGGAGTACTGTGCCCAGTTCTAGAGTCTCCACCTAAAAAAGGACAGGGACCAGCTAGAGAAAGTACAGCGCAGAGTGACCAAGATGTTTCTGGCCCAGGAGGACAAATCCATTGAGCATCAGCTTAGGGTGCTGAACATGTATTCTCTCAAAATTAGATGGGGGGATATGATAGAGACTTCCAAGTTCCTGAAATAAATTAACAGCCACTGGAGGAGTAGCTGAATTTCCACTGACCACACCAGGGACCCAGGTCCAGGAACAGATGAGGGTCGCCTGATGAGCCAGCAGGCTGCGGGAGGACTGAGCGCCCGATGGCAGTTCTCCTTCATCGGGGTTGGGGGACACCAGTTCCCACTGCAGGGACTGCCACTTGGCAGAGGCCAGGTGGCAGCACAGTGGCAGTGCATGCAAGCAAGGGGTAGGCCTGGAACATGATGAGCTGGCGCACATGTCCCAGTGCTCCAGTCCAGGGGAGAAAAATGGAGGAAAAACATGCCAGGCTGCTCCTAGCCAGCACTCTTCTCAGGCTCTCACATGCATGACACAGCTGGTCTCCCACTCAATGGGTTCTTGGCAAGTGGTTGATAAGTAAGTAAGTCTGTGAGAAGGTCGATGATGGGACTGGGGGTGCCGTTGGGTAGACTTGGGTGGTGGACAAAATACTGATTAAAAAAAAAAACAGCTGGAATAGAGTCAGGGGCATAGCAGCTACTCAGCAGGGGCAGTGACGTGGAAACACAAATGAATCAAGGGGGCATAGCGTAAGTGAAGACCCCACAGAGACAATAGGTCCCAGGGTGTGATAGGGTAATATGGGCCAACTGGATGGACCATCGATCTTTTTCTGCCATCATCATCTATGTTTCTATTATGTAAAAGTTTTACCAGAAAAGACTTACTGAGCTGGTAACAGCTCATTTCAAAATTCATCCTGGGGTCAGGGGGTGCAGGAGACTAGACAATATGTAAGCAATAAACCACAACATAGTGTGCATTATAGGATTTTTATGTGTGCCCCAGGGGTATAGTAAGGCACAAGGCTGAAGGCTGAGTGTCCTTACAGCCCTGGGAAGTGCATTAAAACACTATGATGCACACCCTAGAGAGGCTTATTACACTTACAGAATGGCTGTAGGTATTTTTTGGAAGGGGAAGAAAAATGAGATCTGGCACCTGACCATGTGTTTATAGAGATTTAATGCACGGTAATGTGATGTCTCTGGGCCAATAGGACATCTAGATTTTTTCTTGCCATTTTATAAAATGCAATAAAATGAACAATATAAAATTAAGGGCAATAAATACAATAAAATTAGCTGTACAAGCAACCATATACAGTGCAGTGCAATATAGAACAAGGCACCTCCTGTATGGTAATGTAAAACTGTAAATGGTCAGGAGCAGTGAACAACTGCATAATTTGGGGATGAAGGGCTGGAAGGGCACACTGCAAAAGCAGGACTTGAGTGAGGCACAACTGAAGGGTGGGGGGGCAGCTGAAGAGCCGGGGTCAGGAATGTTGCATGAGTGCATTGTAAAGTCATGAAGGACAGACCTAAGTGAGTAGAGAGAAGAGGCAGAGCATGGAGATGGGGGAAGAGAGGACCAGAGCTTAGGGAAATGACTGGAGAAAGCCACTTGGCCAGCAGATTTCTTTGGAGGGGGAGTGAAAGGGAATGAACATTGACTGGTGATCACTGCTACCCAGTGGCTTGGCCATGCTGATGTCCCTGACATGATCACAGTTTGTCAGTGCTACGCCTAGAATTGCCCTATACCTAGTTGGCTCCCTCACCCCTTGGGTTAAGACACCATCACTAACTGCTTCATGGAGTGAGTGGCTTCTGCTGCTGTTGGATTCAGGGATTCTCCAATCTATGACAAGTAGCTTGAAGTCACCCACTATTACCACCACCACCACCCCACTGCGATAAAGCTTCCTGATTTCACTTTGTAATTCCTGGTCTGTGCCTTTGCTCTGATTCAGAGGCCTATGCACCACCACGACCTTGATCCTTTTCCATATCCCTGTTTGAATCTGTACCCAGATTGTCTCTGTACCCATCCATATCTTCCCTCATGGCTGCAATCCCTTCCCTGATATATGTAGATCTACCCCACTTCCCCTTCCCCCTGCTCTGTCCTTTCTATACAAGGTGAACTCTGGTATGGAGAGATCCCAGTCATGGTTCATGAATACCCAGGTTTTGGCAGCTGCCACCAGATGAACACGGCCCTCAATCACCATTGCCTGGAGGTAATCTATCTTGTTCCCCAGGCTCCTAACATTAATTGATACCACCTTCCATGATGCCTGCCTTCACCCTTCTCCCTCCCTCTTTCTGCTATGTCTTTTTTACCTTGGCCACTGACCTGATTTCACTCATGCTTTTCCTTCTACATATTCTCCCCCTTGCCTCCCAAATCCCTCTCTCCCCCCTTCTCCTCAGCCTCCCCTCTACCAGTCTTACTGCCTTCACCACCTTCCTCATCCTTACATCCTCAGTCCCTCCTATCAAATTCATCCATATCCTGGGGAAACATGCCAGCCCCCTCCATGGAAAAACTTAGCATCTTTTGCCCCATAGTAGTCACCCCCACATAGTTTAGATTTTGCCTTGTGAACTTCAGCTTGTCTCTAAGCACCCTAGTTCCCCCTACTTAGACTGGGTGTAGCCTGTACAACAAGTGCAGGGGGTTCTCCTCCCTGATTGTTCCGCAGTTCCCTTTGTAGTCAAAGCCTTCCTTTCTACACCACCTACACCACTCTTTGAGCCAGTTATTATTTATTTGTTTAACCAGGTATAGCACACTAAGCTGAAAGCTTTTTTACAGGAGCGACCTGGGAGCACAAGGAGGTTAAGTGACTTGCTCAGGGTCACACAGTATGCAAGTGGAAGTTGTGGGATTCAAACCCAGGTCTGGCCTGCTGGATGTCACCAAATGTGCAGCTCAGAGCCTTAGACCACTGCGCTATACTGCCTCCTCGAATATTGAAGTCTGAGAGTCTCTGCTTCCTGTCTGTACTGGCTCTGGGCACGGGCAGCACCCCTGAGAGTGCAACTGTTTCTGTGAAGTGAGGTGGTGAGGTGGTCTTACCACTGCATCAATCTCTGGTGAGACCCCCACCTGGAGTACTCTGTCCAGTTCTGGAAACTGCATCCCAGGAAGGATGTAGGGTGGAGACTGTCCAGACAAGGGCAACTGAAATGGTGCAGGGGCTGCATCATAAGCCACATGAGGAGAAACTGAAGACTCTCTACATGTACACCCTGGAAGAAAGGAAGGTGGGGGAGGACATGATAGAGACCTATAAGTACCTCATGGGGGTGAATAAGGTACAGGGGGGTGAATAAGGTACAGGAAGGGAGTATTTTTCGGAAGACAAGATGCATGAGAATAAGGGGGCAGGCTATGAAGCTGGAAGGGGGATATTTAGGAGGGGTGTGAGGGGCATGCTTCTTCACTGAAAGAGTGGTGGACACCTGGAACAGTCTTCCAGCAGAAGTGTTGGGGTGAACACAGTTGTGAGCTTCAAGCATGCATGGGATAGGCACAATGGAATCTTGGTAGGAAAGGGGGGAGCCAGAGATCAGGTAGGGTCTGCAGTGACAGTATAGGCAGAGACAAAATGGGCAGACTGGATGGGTCAGCTGGTCCTTATCTGCCTACAAATTCTGTTTCTATGTTCTTGCCCCTCCTTAAAAGGAAACTGTCAGCTTTAAACTGCCTTTTTTCCCTTATCCACAAATGTGCCTGCCCTCCCTGCTGCTGTCTACATGACCATGCAATGCATATATCATCAATTGATGTCACAAATTTGTTTTTGTTTTTTAATTTGAATGAAAATAGTAACCTGGAGACCCACTCTTATCTGCAGCTGCCCAATGCTGAAGCATGCTAACACATGAAAAAGGCACCAAAGCGCTGGTAGACTCACCCATGGATAAGTCTGGTCAATTTCAAGCCTGGTCAGTTAAAACACCATTTCCAATAGTAGAAAGCAAGCTGAACTTAGTGATATATTTCTTTTCCCAAAACGAATACTGTATCCCTTGTAAATCGGTGTTTGAAAGTCAAGCCATAAACCGAATATGTGCATCAGCTTCGAATTAGACCATCATTTGCACTCTCCCAGCAGCTAATCCAGGCCTCTGTGTATAGTGGTTTCCATGCGTGGCAGAATGGAGAGTCTTGTTGCACCTGCAAAATCTGCCACTCCCAACTAGAACTGTGTATCAAGCTATGGTATGCAAAGTCATAGAAATTCGAGCTAGAGTAGGTTCTGCAGATTGCAGATACAATTGGCATTGATTGATTGATTGATGTGTGTGTGTGTGTATGTATATATGTATGTATGTATTTTATTTAGTTATTTATTTCAAAAGCTTTACCAGGAAAGACATACTGAGCTGAACAGCTTGTTTCCAGATGTGTCCTGGGGGGGAGTGGGACATGGGAAGAATACAGCAATAAGTTGCAACAGTCGATTACACAAAACAAAAATTTAAGTTAACAATTAAGTAGTAACAGAAATGTACAAGTTGGGCTAGACAGAGCATCTGAAGTGCAGCAAGCTAAATAACAGCAGCTTGCAAGATAACGGGAGTGTGAATAAGGCACTGCTAGGATCAGTGCTGCAGTGCAGATGGCAGCCAAACGGAAGGGTGACCAAAGCACTGTTGGGTTCGGCAGGGAAGAGGGGAGGGAATTGAGGGGGAGAAGCAGGGGTGAATTGTATTCAGACAGGGGCAGTGGTGGGCAGAAGGAAGTGGAGGACAGCTTAGTACAGCACTGAATCATACTAACATACTATTTGCCAGCAGATTAGGCCTTACGGTCTATCGAGTCTGCTCGAACCTCAGATCCCTAGTTGGGTGCCGAGGCCCTCCCCTCCCTTGTGTTCCAGAAACCCCTATCATCCATCCCCACCCCCCTGGGACAGGCCATCATCTGATACATCCACTTTCTGTGTCTGTCCCACCCTCTCATGAAGCCCTCCACTGTGGATCTCCGAATCACCTCACCAGGCAGTGCATTCCAAGGGTCCACCACCCTCTTAGTGAAAACCTCACCCTTCCTCCTTCCAACTTCAAACCATGCCCTCTGGTAATACCTCCCTGCTTTAGTCTAAAGATCTCCTCCATGTTTACCCTATTTATTCCCTTTAGGTACTTGAAGACCTCAGTCATGTCCCCCTTGTCTCTCCTCTCCTCCAATGATAACAGGCAGAGCTCCTCAAGTCTGTCCTCATACGTCAAATCCCCTAGCCCTCGTATCATCTTAGTTGCCCTCCTCTGTACCCTCTCCAGGAGCTGTATGTCCCTCTTCAAGTGTGGTCTCCAGTACTGCACACAGTACTCAAGGTGTGGTCTAACCAGTCCATTGTACAGCGGCAAAATCACTTCCTTGCTCCTAGAGGTGATACCCCTTACGATGCATCCCAACATCCTGTTTGCCTTGCTAGCTGCTCTCCTGCACTGCTCAGAGTTATCATACATGCATCCACCATGACCCCTAGGTCTTTTTCCCATTGAGGCCTCCAGCCCTCCCAGGGTGTACCTGTGTTTAGGGGTTTCCACCCAAGATGCAACACCTTGCACTTGGTGATATTGAAATTTAATTTCCATGTGTGAGCCCAGCTTTCCAGGGTGTCCAGGTCCTCTTGCAGGGCCAACCTCCCCTCTTCCCCTCAACTACTGCTCCCATCTTGGAGTCATCAGCGAAGAGACTCATTTCACACCCTATACCCTCTCTGATGTCAGATATGTATGCATTAAACAGGATCGGACCCAGGATCGAGCCCTGCGGTACCCCACTACCAACCTCTCTAGGGTTCGAGAGCTCCCCACAGACCACTACTCTCTGGGTGCATCCAGCTAGCCAGTTTTCAATCCATCTGACCATCAAAGGGCCTACTCCTAACCCCATCAGTTTCTCAACCAGACCATTGTGGGGGACAGAGTCAAACGCCTTGCTGAAGTCCAAGAATAATACATCCACAGGCTTTCCCCTGTCCAGTTCTGATGTTACCCATTCGTAGAACTCCACAAGATTGGTTTGACATGATCTCCCTGGCACGAACCCATGTTGCTGACTATCCAGACCTCCCACCTCCTCCAAGTACACCCCCAATCATTCCTTTAGTATACTCTCCATTAATTTTCCCACCACTGAGGTCAAACTGATGGGTCTATAGTTACCTGGTACTTCCTTCAACCCCCCCTTTATGGATTGGCACCACATGTGCCTCTCACCAGTCCCTAGGTACCCTCCCTGTCTCAAGTGACCTGTTGAAGAGCTCCGCCAGGGGTGCAGCCAGTATGTCCACCAATTCCCATAGTACTCTCGGTTGAATGCCATCCGGCCCAGGAGATTTGTCTTTCTTTAGGGCCTTGAGGGCTAACCACACCCTTTTGGCAGAGATAGCATCATCCGTCCCCTTCACCTTACTGGCCTTTTTATCCTTGTCCATATGTGACACCCCAGAGTACCTCTCCCTCCCTCTTGCTCCATTTCTGTTGCTCCCCTGATCCCACTCACCGCCGCTTCTATCCCCATCGTGTCTTGCTTTGTAGATATCCCATCCCCCTCCCTAGTGAATCAGAGACAACTGCAGCAGTGAGTAGTGAATTCATAGAGGAAAGATGTGAGTGAATGGGAAGAAGGAACACTATGAATGGCACAGGGAGGAGAGCCCCATAGTGGGGAGGTGGAAACAGAAGGCAGCTTGGCTAGCATAGGAGTTTGCAGAGGGGAGTGCAAGAGAACATGGACCAGAGCTGCAAAGGTAATAGAAGATAGAAGGGGGGGGGAGTTGAAGAGACAGGAAAAATAAGGCGGAAGGGACCCAAATCAGAGCTTGAAAATGAAGGAGGCACATGAGTGAGGCACCTGGCATCAAGGGAAGGAAAGAAAAGGGAGGAGTATATGAAGCAGATGTGGGTTCTAGGGGGGCAATTTAGGGCATTGCGGCAGATGGAGTGACAGAAGGGGTACATTCTGGCTAGGGTTTTTCTATGCAGTACTGGTCCCCAAACAACTCCCCACAAACACCATATATAAACTCTCTCCCATGATCCTGTACAAGTTGGTGTCCTAAAAGCACTGCACTATGTCGCAGCTGTGAACCTAGATACTACCATATGTTGAGTTCCTCATACGTTATAATAGTTTTAAAAGCATAAACACTCCAGAAATGACACAGCACACTGGTTCTCATGTTGCACAAGGTGGCCACAAGCTGACATACAGTCAGACATATTGTTGCCAAACAGTTGTTCCCACACAGTTAGGCTAGCATTTGCACGATAGGGTTCAAAGGTCACAGTCAGAAATAGGGTTGCACAACCCTGTGCACTTAAGTATGCAGGCAATATTTATGGCTTTTGGAGTTAGGTAGATTGTTTTATACAAATCCACGAGTGAGCTATGAAAATCATGCTATTTCTCTCAAGTGGTGATAAGCTATGTATTTTGAGTCAAGGCACTGAGTATTTCATTTATGAGACTGATCACAGTATAGTGACCCGAAAATGTTAAAAACATAGAAGCATGGAATTTGATGGCAGATAAGGATCACTTGGCTCCCCTAGTTTGCCCATTTATCCCTACCTCCAGTATCACCACAGACCCTATCTGATCTCTGTCCCATTCTCCCTCTCCACCCCCTTTCCCCAAAGATTCCCTGATGCCTACCCCATGCATTCTTGAACCCCACCACAGTTTTCACCCCCACCATCTCTTCTAGAAGGCTGTTCCAGGATTTCACCACTCTTTCTGTGAAGAAGTACTTCCTCACATCTCTCCTGAATCCATCCCCTCCAGCTTCATAGCATGTACACTTGTTCTTACGCACCTTTTTTTTCTTCTGAAAAATACTTCCCTCCTGTACATTGTTTTCTCCCCATGAGATATTTAGAGGTCTCTACCACATTCCCCCTCTCCCTCCTCTCTTTCAGTGTATACATATGTAGGTCCTTTAGTCTGTCCTCATAGGAATTTGGATGCAGACCCTGCACCATTTTAGTTGTCTCTGGACTGCCTCCACTCTGTCTATGTCCTTCCTGAGATGTGGTCTCCAGAACTGGACACAGTACTCTAGGTAGGGTCTCACCAGCAATCTACAGAGAGGCAACACCACCTCCCTCTTTCTGCTGGTGATACTCCTCACTATGCACTCCAGCATCCCACTAGCCCTGCCAACTGACTTGTCACACTACCTGGACACTTTTAGGTCATCCAATATGATCATCCCCAGGTCTCTTTCCTGCTTGGTGATCATCAGTATCACCCCACCTGTTTGGTACTCCACCCCTGTGTTTTTGTGCCCAAAGTGCATTCTTTTTCAGTTTTTCACATTGAAACCCAGCTTCCATACCCTTGGCCACTCTTCTAGTTTTCTCATGTTACTGCTCATCCTTTCCACCCCCGGTGTCCACTCTGTTGCAGAATTTGGTGCCATCTGCAAGAGGCAGACCTTCCCTTGAAGCTCCTCTGCAATGTCAATTATAAAGTCATTAAAGAGGATCAGTTCCAAAACTGATCCCTAAGGCACCCTGCTGGTCACCCTCCCTTCTTTGGAGTAAACTCTGTTTACCACCACCCTCTGTCACCTGTCCCTTTACAAATTTCTACCACCTTTGGACCCACTCTGAAGCTACTCAGCTTTCTTACTAGTCTCCTATGTGGAACGATGTCAAACACCTTTCTGAAATCTAGACAGGTTACATCCACAACTCCACCCAGATCTAGTTCCTTGGACACCCTGTCAATGAAATCTATTAGATTTTTTTCACATGATCCCCCCCCCAACCATGAATCCATGCTGCCTCAGGTCTGTGATGCACTCACGAAATTTCACGATCCTTTCTTTCAGCAGTGATTCCATTAACTTTCCCACCACCGAAGTCAGGCTGACTGGCCTAATAATTGCCTACCTCTTCCCTGCCACCACTTTTGCAAAGTGGGACTACATCTGCCCTCCTCCAATCCTCCAATACCAGTCCTGTTTCCAATGAGCTGTTAATAGGATTGTCACAGGTGCAGCCAGTACCTCCCTGCGCTCCCTCCATACCCTTGGGTGGACCCTGACTGGCACCATTGCTTTGTCAGCTTTCAGATTTGTGAGTCCTTTCAGGACTCTCTCCTCCAAAAACAGACTAGTGTCCACCTCCCTCCCTCCAATGCTCCTGTTACATTTTTGTGAACCTTCCCGGTTTCTTTCCTCTGTGAACAGTGAACAAAACTATTTGTTAGATTTGTCGATAGGTTAGAGCAGTGAAACAGTATTCCAGGGGCCTGGGTTTTATTCCCAGTAGATTTCTTTCTCACCACAATTTGCTATTTACTTGTTAAGCAGTAACTCATACTGCACCAAAACCATCTAATTATCATCTCAATTGTTCCTAGTTGCAGGATTTGTAATACTAGAGCAAGGAAGTGTGTCCGGAAACCTCAGGTCCAACCATGGGAGCCTGTAGCTCAGTGGTTAGAGCACCGTGACAGTATTCTGGCTAAACACTGGTTCAGGTCCATCCCCCCTTATCTCACCACTACTCTTTCCCTCCCCTTACCAACCCCCTACCAATTACCAAAGTTATGCACATGCATGCAAAAACTGCAACGAAAGTACATAACTTAGCCATTTTTAGGAATTTTTTAACCAAATTTTCCACATGTATTTTTTTTGGGACCTCACCTCATGAACACTGGCACTGTTATTTTGTTAGTCCATCCTGAAAGGTGATTTCATGCAATGACTGCAAAATCACCTTCTGGGCCCGGGGGGTATGTTGGGGTCATCAGGCCTGACTCTCACCCCATTCTCCTATACTGCACCACCTCAGCCTGTTTACACATGGAATGGGGCTGAGAGCTAGGCCTGATGACCCCAATGCACACCCCAATGCTTGTTAGTGTGAGGAGGGTGGGGGATGGGGTGGTAGGGGTTGGTAACCCTAAAACCAAATTTCCAAACTTTTGTCGGTGTGCTATCAACCCTAATTGATGCATTAACAAAGTGTTTTGCAATAAGTATAATATATATATATATATATATATATATATACCATGCCAGTATAGTTAGGGTGAAAGGTAACTTCTATGTTAAACCTGAATCTTTGAACATTAATAACTTTGAAACTGTTCAACAGATGAACATGAAATTTAGCAGGCATAATGTCTATGGGTAGGTCTTTTGACAAGCCAAATTTTGCAGGAATCTGTTGTGCAGGTCCTGAGATATACAGTGTTAAATAAACAGAACAATCCATGTTTTGTGACATTTCTTTGTCCACCTGGATCTCAGAAACAGCTTTAGGTTGTGATCTGAAATTTTTAGAGTAGAAAGTCTTTGCCTCACAGATGTGTCTTTTGAAGGTTTGGTGAAAAAAATTAATACGTTCAAAAGTTATTAAACTTTAAAGTTTCCCATTATAGCCTATGGGGAAAAAATATATGATCTGAAAGTAAAAGCAGGTAAACTGCCTCAAAAACCAGTTTCTTTACTACATCATAGCAAGAAAATGGTTAGGACTTTTGGGCTGAAATTTGCAGGGTGGCAAGCCCTTGCCTGCCAGATGTGTTGTTTCCTGGTTTGGTGAAGAAATGGACACTGGTTCCATAGTTACAGCACTCCGAAGTTGCACATTTTCCCGTAGGATAACATAAGGTAACTTCTATGTTAAACCCAAATGTTGAAACGTTAGTAACTTTGGAACCGTTTAACAGATTTGCATGAACTGTAGCATGCATAATGTCTAGGGGAAGGTCTCTTGACCTGCCAATCTTCTTGGGAATCCGTTATGTGGTTTCTGAGATAGAGTGTTGAAAAAACAGAAAAATCTGTGTTTTTTTGTCTACCTGGATCTCAGAAACGGCTTTAGGTTGTGGTCTGAAAGTTTCAGGGTAGAAAGTATTTGCCTTTTGAAGGTTTGGTGTAAAAAATATTAATCCGTTCAAAAGTTATTAAATTTTAAAGTTTCTCATTATAGCCTATAAGAAAAAAATAGATGATCTGAAAGTGAAAGCAGGTAAGCCCCAAAAATGAGTTTCTTTGCCACTTCATAGCAAGAAAACGATTAAGACTTTTCGGCTGAAATTTGTTGGGTGGCAAACCCTTGACCCACAGATGTGCCCTTTGCTGGTTTGGTGATGAAATGGACACTGGTTCCATAGTTACAGCACTCTGAAGCTACAAATTTTCCCATAGGATAACATTGTGGTGGTCGTGGCACCTTTCGGTAGCTATATCTGGAAATCGGTTCGAGATGCAGATTTTTCGCTAAATGCAGCTTAGTACACCTTTAGGTGTACTGAGCATGCATGGAGGTTGCTAGACCATGAATACAACTGTGAAGTAATTGTTTTCCAAATTTCCTACAGTTACTGAGATATTGCAACTTTTGCAGCACAAGGGTTACCTGGAATGGCTCTAGGCATGCGCTATGTCTCAATACTTATGGGTACGGGCCCTGTGTTCCCACATTTGGATCCCATTATGCAATAATGGGATCGAAGGGCCCTACATTATGCAGTAGTGGAAGTGTAGGGCCCTACATGTAAATGTGATATCATTAAAATATAAGTACACTTATGTATAGATGAGAGCACATGGCCCTCTGGGCCCTGCACTCCCAGATGAAAATCAGATACAATTACAAAACGTATGCATGCTGGGCTTAACTCTCACCACATTGTCCTATACTGTACCACTCAGCTTCCTTTCAAATGGAATGGGGTGAGAGTTAGGCCCGACAACCCAAAGGCACACCCTAATCCCTGCTGGTGTGTAGAGAGTGGGTGTGGGGTTAGGGTTGGTAACCCTATCATCGAATTTCCAAACTTTTGTTGCTGTAACGACATAACATAGAAACATAGAATTTGACGGCAGATAAGGACCGCTTGGCCCACCAAGTCTGCCCATTTCCCTACCTGATGAATAAGTTGCAGATTCTAGTTAATCAACAGCTTACTTCCTCCTACCCCCCATTAGAATTGCCTTATGCCTGTCCCATGCTTTCTTGAATTCTCCCACTGTTCCTGACTCCACAACCTCCTCAGGAAGGCTGTTCCATGCATCCACAACCCTCTCTGTGAAAAAATGCTTTCTAACATTACCTCTGAGCAGTCCCCCCTCTATCTTCAAATTGTGCCCCCTTGTTCTTGCACATCACTTCTTCTAAAATATACTACCCTCTTCTACTTTGTTAATTCCCGTGAGATACTTGAAAGTTTCTATCATGTCCCCCCTCCCTCCTTTCCTCAAGGGTATACAAATTAAGCTGCTTTAGTCTCTCCTCATATGTCTTCTGGTGCAGACCCTGCACCATTTTGGTGCCGTCCTCTGAGCAGCCTCCACTCTGTCTATGTCTTTGCAGAGATGGGGTCTCCAGAATTGCACGCAGTACTCCAGATGGGGTCTCACTAACTGTCTGTACAGAGGGATAACAACTTCCTGTTTTCTACTGTTGATGCCTCTCCCTATGCATCCCAGTATCCCCCCAGCCCTCCTTACAGCCTTCTCACATTACTGGCCCAATTTCAGGTCATTTGATAGGACTACCCCCAGGTCCCTTTCCATTTTTGTTGTTGTCAGTATCTCACCCCCATTGTGTACTATTCCCCTGGGTTTTTGTTTCCCAGGTGTATTACTTTGCACTTCTTTGCGTTGAATCTAAGCTGCCATTCATTTGACCATTCCTCCGACCTTGCCAAGTCCATTTTCATCCTTCCCATCCCACCTTACATATTAACCCTGTTGCAGATCTTTCTGTCATCTGCAAAGAGACATACTTTCCGTTCCAGTCCCTCTGCAATGTTACTTATATAGACATTAAAAAGGACTGGCCACAGTACTGAACCCTGCGGTACCCCACTAGTAACTCTCCTTTCTTCACTGTGGACTCCATTCACTATTACCCACTGTGTCCTGTTGTCCAGCCAGTGTTTTATGCAGGCTACCACACTGGGACCCACTCCCATGCTGGCTAATTTGTTTATTAATCTTTTGTGTGGGACTGTGTCAAATGCCTTGCTAAAGTCTAGGTAGGCCATGTCCACAGCCCCTCCCTGGTCTACTACTTTGGTCACCCAGTCAAAGAAATCAGTTAGATTTTCCTGACATGACAGAGCTCTCCTTCTCCCACTAGGTGGAGTAAGTTGTTACTAAGTCTCTGGGTAAATGTATATAGTTGTAGAGCAAAGCAGACTGTATTGGCAGCCTTTTCAGACTGCAGCATCCATTTTTGGGATACAGCCGCTGGATAAGCTGCCGCAATTGTAGACCACCTAAAAGGGGTGTCTACCTTTCACGCATAAGTAGTGGCAAATCCACTCCGAGAATGTTGCATCCATCTAAATTTGATGCATGTATAATTTCTTTTGCTGTAAAATGTGGCAAGTGTCTGAAATGTGTTGGGATGTTTGAAAATAAGCCACAAGCGTCCCAACACATTTGGCTGAATGCAGTCTGCATCAGTAATACAGATGGAAGTACTACATCTATGTCTTCAAAATCCCACCTAGGAGTTACTAGTTAGTGCTCCACAAAGGAAAGATCACAGGAGTATAAACAAAGAGCCTCCACCATTTTAGGTGGTTGATCCCTGGGGACTCCTGGATGGGGTGGTTCCCAGGAACCCAGCAGAGCCCATACCATGCCTTTTCCTTTGTAGGAGGCCCAGAGCACTAGAGGCAATGAAAGGAGCAAGCAGAATGCTCTAGAGAGACAAACTGTGTTCTGAATTAGAGCTCCATGTAGACTCGTAATGGGGTAAGACCCTTGATCAGGTGACTACTATGGGGAAGAGAGATCCCCTGAGTTATGACCAGAATAGTCTCCTGGCTGGAATGCCCAAAAAGAAAACTGTGATGACTACCTAGGGTAATATAAAGAGCTGCTTTGACTGACCCTGAACCGAACTGTACTGTTAGAATAATGTAGGGCTTCCTGGATCCTGAAGAGAGTTGCCTTAAGCACAGAGAGGTGTTGCACACACTGAATGTCATGCTTTTGACCAGAAGACAATAAAGTCACACACAGCTGGGCAAGGGGAAGGAAGAGTCATCCGGAGTGTACAAATCAAAAGGGAAGAACCATCGGAAAGAGGACCTGGCTGCAGCACAGCATTCGGTAAGTCCGACCCCTGAGATGATTAGGGAATATAAAGGTTCATAGTTTATATTCCTCCCTGAGAGAGCAATGTAACCTTGCCAGAGATCCATCAGACTGGGGAGGAGGCCATTTACATTACTCAGTAACTCGTTGCTGGGTAACATTGTTTTCAACATCCCAGATTGAATAAAAATCTTATTCTTAGATGTTATATGAAATAAAAAGTCGAGCATATCAATGTAATTTTTGAATATTTATTTATTTTTATTTTAGTCTTTGATAACCAGGTAAGGCCCACTAGGCACAAGTGCCTGTTTTCAGGGGCAACCTGGGAGCACTGGGTGGTTAAGTGACTTGCTCAGAGTCACACAATATGCAAGTGGAAGTTGTGAGAATCAAACTCAGGTCTGGTCTGCTGGAGGTACCAAGCTCGTTCACACCTCATTCCTCTAACCTCTAGGCTATATTGCCAGCCCAATTATATTGGGGACCCACAATGATAATTTTCATTTATTTTTTTGTTGACCAGGTCAGTGCACTGGTGCCAGGGGTTCCATGTCATAACGGCGATCACCAAACCGCAATCGCTGTTACAGCAAGTGTACATCACTGAAAATCAAAACTGAGATGTACACTCCCCAGTGAACCCAACAACAGTGATCAGAAAACAACACTGTAACTATGCGGGGGGCTGTGCTCCCCGCACCCCCCCCACCCTAAATTAGGATTCTCAACTCCAGGAGGTGCATGTTGGGGAGAGGGAGAAACTCAGACATAAAAAAAAAATTAAGTGCTTTACATGTTAAAAAAATGGAATCCCTACCTAGCCCCCCACTCACTGCAGCACCACACTCACCACCACACCAGAATAGCAGCTCGGCAGCACACCGCCAAACTACAGCCCACATACCTTCTCCTTCCTGAACCCTCCTCTTCCATTCTTTCTCCCTCCTACTATCTCACTGTTTTCTCCTGTACCTTGGTGCTATAACTGTGCCTCACTACCCTTTTAGGGTAGCTCACATCACAGGTGCTCAAACTGAGTTGCTCAAAACTGAGTCGCTCAGTTTGAGTCACCATTATAATGAGCTACCCCACCAGGTGCCTTTTGCAGGCATGGCCCAGGTACTAAAAAGTTAATTACACAGTGCAGTAACATGGTACAATGGAACACAACATATGTAATGCCAGCGGCAGCATTTGGGAGTCACCAGGGGTAGCATTTGTGACCCCTGTGAATTTTGTTTGACCCTGATGGTCTATTTGCAACCCTTGCTATTGTCTGGACCACTGGCTGGCCACGTTTGGCTGCCTGACTCCAGTTGCTTCTCTGTCTCTTTTTTCTCTCAGTCTGTCAGCCTGCCTGGCCATCCCCTGTCTCGCTTCCAGTCAATCAGTGTACAGTCCACCATTCCCCCTTCACCAGCATGTTGGCTTGCCAAAGCCCGTCCAAAAAAAAAATACAGTACAGCCTGTGAGTGAGTTTGTTGAGAAGGGGACCAGTCTCAGCTTCAGTATGCCACTGACAAAGAGAAGTTAATAAAAAATGAATTATTTTGCCAGCAGCAGACAAAAAAAACAACTTCCTGTCCTGATGAGGTGTGGAGTGGAGAGTGTCATGCTGCCACTCGGTTGTGAGTCAGAACTGCTGTTGGTGTGGCCATGGTGCAAGTTGCATAAGGAGAGAAGAGCAAAGTCATTCAGAGCCTGTGGGCTGCCACAAGTGTCACGTTGTAGGACCAGGGGGAGGATTTGTCGAGCCAGTGGGGGTGTTGGGCAGTCAGGGACTGAGTTGAGTGAAGATAAATAAAGACTACAGCTTTGCAGCTCATTTTCTTCGAGCCTGGGTGAGACTGGAGTAGCAGAAGTGGTCAGATATGTGTGTGTGTGTGTAGGATCCCAGGCCAACGTCAATTGAGCCAATGAGAAGGAGAGAGTGTGCCATCAAAAAGCAAGTACAAGACCGAACTGGGCCTCACAAGTGTACCAGTTGAGGAGGCTGAGTCATTCGAGTGTACTCTAGTGGCAGGTGTGGGACGTAGGATCGCCCTCATCTACCATCCACCAGGTGATGAGAAGAAGCGGTTCCTGCAGGAAGAAGTGGACTTCGTCATTGACATGTCATTCAAGTCATCCAGGCTGTTGGTCCTGGGTGACATCAACACCTGGGTCAATGACGAACTCACAATTTGGACAACACTTCCTCCAATTGATGACTTCATTGGGCCTTACACAAGTTGTCACTTCTGCCACTCATAGAGGTGGTCACTCCCTTGGCTTAGTCTTCCTCCTGGGGATCGAAGCATTCGATTTGGGGTTGGAACCTGTCGGATGGTCCGATCATTACACTGTTGGGTTCAGTTTTTGCACCTCCCCTTTGCAGGTCTACCCCTGTGGAGATGGTCAGATACCGCCCTTTGCGAGATGTAAGCTCTGAGGGCCTGGCTGCGGTACATGATCTATCAGAGCTTCCTGGTATGAGCAATGATCTGGATGCCTTGGTCTTGGCCTATAATAAAGCCATCTCCTTGGCTCTGGATATCATTGCTCCAGTCCGTGTTCATCCTCTCTGCCTTTGCCCTCGGTCCCCATGGTTTGATGGGGCCTTGAGGGAGATGCGTCAACAAGGACGAAGATTGGAGCTTTGTTGGCAGAGATCCTCCCTTGAAACTGACCATCTTAGATTGATGGAACATTACCAAGTCTATCATTCCGCAATCTCCCATAAGAAGGCAGAGTTCCTGTCTGGGGAGATTTCGGGTGCTCAGAACCGACCAGCTCAGCTCTTTCAAATTGTAGAAAGACTGTGCAATGAAGCGTGCCTGCAGGTTCGAAGAGCCTTTTCACAAGCAGAATGTGAAGAGCTTGCTCACTTCTTTGTGGCTAAGGTGGCTCACATCAGGGCAGCACTCCAACCTGCACTCTCTATGGGAGAAGTGATGGATCGGTGCCCAGTTGCTGCCCCTGGGATCTCCTGGAGTTCCTTTGACCGGACAGAGTTCATTAATGTCAAGTAGCTTGTCCAGGGTATGCACCCTACATGTTGTAGTTTGGATCCAGGCCCAACTTCCCTGATAAAGGGTTGTTGTAATGTTATTGGCCCAGTCCTAGCGTGGATAGTCTGGTGCTCCTTGGAGGCAAGTGAGTTCCCTAGCTCCTTGAAGGAGGCGGTGGTAATGCCCCTCCTGAAGAAAGCTTCTTTGGATCTGGACTGCCATGCTAACTACAGACCAATCTCTAACTTTCCCTTTATGGGGAAGGTGATTGAGAAAGTAGTGGCCGTACAACTGGAGAACCATTTGACCATCCATGACATTTATAAACCACTCCAGTCTGGTTTTCAAAAGAGGCATAGTACTGAGACTGCACTGGTTTGGGTGCTCAGTGATCTCTTCATGGCAAGAGAGCGAAAGAACCGTTCTATCTTGGTTCTTCTTGATCTTTCTTCAGCGTTTGACACTGTGGACCATGGGGTGCTCCTTGAATGCCTGAGGTTCATCTGCGGACTGTCTAGTACAGTCCTCAGGTGGTTTAGATTGTTCCTCACTGGCAGAACCCAGAGGGTGGTGTCAGGGATAAATTCCTCTGGCCCAGTCCCTCTGTCATGTGGAGTTCCTCAGGGTCCGGTGTTGTCCCCCATGTTATTCGCAGTGTACATGCTGCCCCTCAGAGACATTGTAAGAAGGTATGGGCTGAGGTTTCACTGCTATGCTGATGATACCCAGCTCTACCTATCTTTTGCATCCAACCAGGATAGAGCTCTCTTGGTATTTAACAACTGCCTCATTGAAATTCAGAACTGGATGAATTCAAGCTGGTTGAGGTTCAACTCAGAGACGACAGGGGTGATGGTCGTAGACCCAGGTTGCCGGATAGAGGGGATGGGAGCCGGTTTGCCTTCAGCATTATTTCTGGGTAGCTCTCAGCTCCCAACCTCTGAACAGGTGCAGAACCTGGGGGTGATTTTTGACGATGGGCTGATGCTGCGATCGTAGGTGTCAGCAGTCGTCAAATAATCCTTTTACCATCTGAGGAACATCTCCGGGATTAAGCACCTATTTCCATCTGGTGATCTGCCTACATTGTTCCATGCCTTTGTGACCTTCTGCCTTGACTATTGCAACTCCCTTTATCTAGGGCTACCTGGGGTTGATATCCACCACTTGCAGCTCGTGCAGAACGCAGTGGCCCGGCTATGAGCAGGTACTCCTCCTGCCTGTCATATTTCCGTGGGGCTGTGCGAACTGCACTGGCTGCCAATGCAGTGGTGGATCACCTTTAAAGTCAGTCTTCTGACTTACAAAGCCCTTTACAGACTGGGCCTGGACTACTTGAAAGAGCTCCTGGTACCCTACTGCCCTAAGCGATCACGCTGCTCGGCGGACAAGGGTTACTAGAGGTTCTGAGGGTTTCTTTGAAATCTTCAGGGGCCCATGCTTTTATGTACGCAGCCCCAACCCTCTGGAATTCTCTACCCCATCCGTTGCATTAGTGCATGACTGTGGAGGAATTTAAACGGGCCTTAAAGAGGGACTATGGTCACAAATTACTGGCATCAATAAATTCAGAATATGGATCAGTATAGCCCCAATCAGCCTCATGCCAAAACTGAGATTCCTAAGTTACTTTGTTTAAAAGCTACAAATCATTTAACAACCCTAAATTCACTGCCTGTTCAAAAAAGCCCGTTTCAGTGAAGAGGTGCTGATGATGTCATCTCCTGAACTCACAGTCTAGCCCTCCCTGTCAGCAAGTTTACAGGACCTGCTTCTCCAAAGTTTAAAAACTATGTACAAATGGTTTTCTCCAGTAAAACAGCCAGCACCATTCAATAAACATTGTTTTAAAACCTATGTGTGTTTCAGGTTTTGTAACAAAGTTGACAAATTCAGTTTTGTTTTGGGTGCTTTTTTGTTGTGGTCCTTTTCTCCTGGGTTGCTGGATGTTAAGTCACAGCACACTAATGTGGGATTTGCAGACTGGATATCTCTGATGTGGTGAAAGGCTGTGATCATTCACATCTATATATAATTCAATTAAGGTGATTTCACAGATGGTACTTTAAATCAATTATTCCATCACCCTGTAAATGGGGGTGGGAAAGGTAGTACTGTTTTGAAACCTTACTAAGAGTTCCTGTGCAGTAGCCAGCTCGGTGCTTAATCATTCAATCAATCAATCAATATGTTGTTCATCATCAAAGTATTAATGAATGGGATACTCAGTTGAGCAGAGCTCATTTTCTGTCTTCTCATTAACAGGCTGTCACTTGAGCTATATTCAGACTCATCTGCGTTGTACTCCACATTACAATGATTGTTGTTTTACCAGGGCTCACTTTCACCCCTAGTAGGAATTAACACATATAAGGCCACTATTAAAACCTATTGTGAAGTAGACACTGACAAACAGCAATGCAGTTTCCAACATTGCAACATTTGTAGCAATACAACTTCCAAACAGGCAATGCAGAGTAACACTTCAGATGGTATCAGAAGCCTGGAGGCATGCTGACTCAGCATCCTGTGACACTGGAGAAATGAACCACGCCAAAAAAGGCATTAAAATATAAATTTGTCAACTTTGTTACAAAACATGAAACACATAGATTTTATAGCAATGTTTTTAGAATGGTGCTACCTGTTTTACTTGTGAAAACCACTGCAGAATGATCTTTTAACTTTAGAAAAACAGGTCCTATGAGCTTGCTGATAGTGAGGGCTAGACTGTGAGTTCAGGAGATGACATCATCAGTACTTCTTCAATGAAACTGGCTTTTTTGAACAGGTAGTGAAATCAGGGTTACAAAATAGCCCATAACTTTAAAATAAAGTAACACAGAAACCTAATGTTTGGTATGAGATTTATTGGGGGTATGCTTATTCTAATTCTGCAATGTAGCACTTTTGACCAGAGTCACTCTTTAAAGACCCACCTGTGGTTGTCAGCTTTCCCTTGATGATGATGTTTTAACACATTTTATGAATTCAGTATTATTGTATTGTGTTTTATTTATTGTTTTATGAAGCTTATTGTTAAGGTGCCTTGGTTTAAGAAAGGCACGATATAAATAAAAAATATTATTATTATTAAGACAGTGGGGCCAAGTCAATATGTCAGGGCTTCGAACAGGGAGAAGCTGCATGGTGGTTACACTGGCTGCAGCAGGACTGCAGGTTACAGGTATGGGCCAAACAACAGGCAGGAGATCAGTTCTCTGTATTTCTTTAATAACGGTCAGAAAAGGTTGGGGAAGGACAAAGGCAATAAAGGATAAAGGAAGGCATTTGGAGAGTGTGACAGTCAAAGCTAATTTCAAGGTACAAAGGGTGGGGGAGGTCACAAGAACAGAAGGGCACGCTCAGCCTGGTATTCCAGTTTCAGATAAATAAAACTGTGCAAATACAGTGTACAAAATAGGCAAAGCTGAGGGTACACATACAAGGCAGGGTATACAGTCTGAATGTAGAAAAAATATGCATTGTTATTCCAATACAGAATATATTCAGCAAAATATAGAATTATTTACTTGGAGCAAGCATTATAGTTAACCTACCTGTGGTAGTTCAAATAGTCATGTAATTAACTTCGGAATAAGAATTGTTGTTAGAACTTGCCAATTGCACCCCCCATGTTTAATAATGGCATGGTACACCAGAAAGGCTGAACCCATTTTGTCAAGATGCGTGCTGTGTACTTACAAGCACTGTCTGCATTCTGAAACATTTCAGAATGCAGCAGCTCTAATGTTTATAGCACACATCTTGGCAAAAATGTGTGCCATGTTCAGTCAGTTTATTACTGGTATTATTTAGTGCAACCCCAAAACAATTTTGTGTTGAAATATGGGCAGAACAGGAAGAAGAGCTGTCCTGTCAACCTCAGTAAGGAGTAGTTATGACTTGTCTAATTACTTTTTAATGTAATTTTGTTTATTTAGTTTTTGTTGACCAGGAAAGAAAAGCTAGGCAATTCTGCCTATTTCCAGCTTCAACCTGGGGACAGGGGAGAAATAGATGGAAACCAACTGAAACTGAACTAGATTGAGCTGTTGGTAGCCTTTTTAGTGAACAGGAGAAATTTGACTAGAACACCATGGAAATTCCTCTGTCTTTTTGAGAAGTGCCATGGGATTTTTAACAGGACCTAGTTTAATGTCTCATCCAAAAGATGGCACTTCAGGAGTGCTGCACCCTCCTCCTGCAGTAATCATTTCTACAGAAACATACTATGTCATAAACAATGGATTATGATATCACGTACAGACAGCAGTAAGAGCAGATAGAGCAGATAAATGTTTGTGGAAAATAGTTCACCTGTGTCTAAACATGCCTCTGTTGTGGCTGTCTTCTATGAGTTCTTCACAACCTGTAACCCTTTCATCCTATCCTACTTCTGGCTCCTCCCCCCTCCCCCACTTCTCCTGTCCCCCATACCTCACCAGATTGCCACTCCCCCACATCACCATCCAGGAAACCCTACTTGCCCTTTCTTTCTTCAACACATCTTCAGTCCTGATGGTCTCAATCCCAACTTCCTCCACCTCTCAGCTCCAACCGTTGCAGCTCCCCCTACTCACCTATGTAACCTTTCCTTCACCCTCAGCACTGTTCCTCAGTCTTGGAAGTTAGCCAAATTTATTCCACTCCACAAAGGGAGTGACCCCTACTTTCCTGTCAGCCTCCATTCCATCTCCCTCTCCTCTTCCTCTCTAAACTGCAAGAGAAACTGGTCCACTCAAGACTCCTTGATTTCTTCTCATCCACTAACTTCCTCTCACCTTTCCAGTCTGGTTTCCAAAAGCACTACTCCATAATCTCCTTCCTAATGCATATCACTGATGTCACCTTCTCCAGGATGGATCAAGGACTCATTACCACATCAATTAATTTGATCTAGCCAAAGCCTTCAACTCAGTACCCCACCCACTCCTTCTGGATAAGCTGACCTCTGATGGCCTCTCTGCCCCCACCTTTGCTTGGTTCCATTCTTACCTAACCAACCAACAACAATTGGTTCAGGTTGGTGATTCCCTGCTGTCTCCCATTCCTATCCAGTCTGGGGTTTCACACAGCTCCATCCTAGGTCCCATCCTTTTCTCCATCTTCCTCAATGAACTCACCACTGCTCACGTATCCATATGTATGTAGATGACACAGTCACCTTCACCTCTGATCCTTCCACTGCAGCTGTGGAAGACCTGCTCCAGTGGGTTTCACAATGTCCTACACTGGTTCCAGTCTAACCAACTTAGAGTTAACATTACCTTTGGTACAAGGCAGAAACAAGAAAGACTCACTGCCCTACCTGTCTTCTCCACATTGGATAGCACTGCACTTGAAGTGGTTCAGTCCTTTAAGTATCTAGGGGTGTGGCTAGATGGTAAGCTTGACTTTTCAGCCCATTATTGATGCCATCCATGCCAAGCTTGGTGTCTTCTATCATAACAAATACTGCTTATCTCCACATGTCTGTAGAGAACTTGCTACCAAAATGGTGCCCCCTATCTTCGACTATGTGGATATGCTCCATGGTTCTGCCCCTTCCACTTCTTTTGCTAAACTGGATACCCTTCTTGACTCCTTCTGCCATTTTGCATCAAACTCTGCAACACACATGCAACATTGTTCACTATATTCCTCCCTTTCCCTACTCCCACTGCCCACTCACCACCAGGCCCACTGTGCTACCTTCATCTTAAAATATTGGTTCAGCACCCTTCCCTCCTACCTGTCCTCACTTCTATTCCAGCTCCCCCCGCCTCCTGCTTCCTTCACTCTAGGGACCATCATACTTTTTCCACTCGTTGTGTTCCTCTGCTGGGCAATCTGCTTTCTCCTATAGACTTTCTCAACTCTGAAACAAACTCCCCTCCTCCCTCCATTACTCGCCATGCCTGTCTCCTTCAAATGCCAGCTGAAACTTCAACCCCCACCCACTTGCCCCTGTTACTCTTCTTTCAGATTCTCTTGAAGGCTGAACCTTATTCCATCCATTATTGTTTGTGATTCTACTATTGTTCCACTTCTATGCACTGCTAATGTTCCCTGCACTTTATTACCTATACATGCAGTTCTGTTCATTATTTAATCTATTACTGTATCACATTATTTGCCCACTCAGATGTTTGATACTGTGCATTGTCTGCTGCTTGCTGCACCTCCCACTCTCCTGGGTCACACCTGGAAAGGATCCTTGGCTCAGTGTGCCTTTCCCAGTTACCAAATTTAAGATAGATAGATAGATATACAGACAGACAGACAGACAGAGTAGATCGATCAAGTCACAAAAATGTCGGGCAGTATTTCCTAATGACAAAGAATAAACGTGATATAATTACCGAAAATATGTGAAATACAAGTAGAATTGTTAATAAATACTGTAATTTCTGTTGTTTTCCCTGAAATGTCAAGCAATACAATGAGAGTGGAATAAGGCTGTACAGTTCTGGTTACAGTCCTAAATAAGAATAAAACCCAGAGTCCTTTTTTTTCCCTCAAAAACATAACTGTTTCCCTGTTAATCAGTTCAGGTTTAGCTACAACAACAAAATAACTTAGAAACCTTAGAAACATAGAAGCATAAGCCAGCCCAGTGGCAAAGAGAGCTGAGGCGCCTTGTGCACCTTATCATTTCCCACGCCAGTGACCCATGTTCGGGAGTGGGCTTGGATCATGGGGAATCAGCAGGGGAGAGAGAGGATCAAGCATCTGAGGGACAACTCTCCTCTCCTGGAGTGGGAAGGCTTGTCTGTCTGGCCTCAGCTGCCCCCAGCTGGAGGCCTGGAGCCAGAGCAGGTCTGGGTGGCAAAACATACGGGAGGGAACTGCAAGAAATGTCGGATGGGTGCCCCTCCATGCATGAGTCCAATGCTCGGCAGTAGGGGTGAGGAAACAGAAAACTGGGAAAAGGTATGTTGGGGAGCTTCATGAAGCCAGTTCACCCATGCCGCAGCAACAAACATGTTGCCAATGTGGATTACGGTGCAAGCAATATGCGACCTGCCATTACACTGCAAGGCATTATGTCTCCCAGGAGTTACAGTGCCCGAGCACACTCCCTGGAAACAGTCAGCTTTTATGGGGGCTTCACCCCCCACATCCCCCATTGTGAGGGGCTTCACTCACTGCACTCCCCAAAACTAAATATAACCTCTTCCAGGGTGGGCATGCCCCGGAGGGGGCAAAAATTGTGTGGGCGCAAAGGGTGATATAATTGAGGGGTAATCTAAAATCAAGATCGACTCTATCACTGTCACCTTGTTGGGCACCATAATTGTGGCAGCCAAATGTACTCAGCAACTTGACAGGATACGCATGAAGCAGGCCCAGCTGCTTCCATGCCCACGCTACCACTCAGAGTGTGACCCAACCTGCTTTGAACTTGCTGTACTGGAGGGAGGATGGCCCTCCCTCCCTGGCCCTGCCATGAGATGGGAACTTGTGGGGAAATCCAAGACAGGGCATGTGCCAAGGGAGCCGGTGAGCTGGCTTGGGGGAGCTGGGGACTGGGGTGATGTAGTTACCCCCCGGATATAGGAGTGAAAAACACCTATATAGAAAAAGAAACACAGAATTTGATGACAGAAAAGGACCACTTGGCCCATCCAGTCTGCTCAGACGGTGGTCCCTGCCTTGTCTGTCTCTGTAGATCCTGACTGGTCTCCAGTGACCCTCCCTCCTCCCTGCCCATTTCCTAATATTCCTGTATGCTTATCCCATGCATGCTTAAAGCCCTCTACTGTTCTTGCCTCCAACACTTCAACTGGCAGTCAATTCCAGGCATCCAAAATTCTTTTAGTGAAGTAATACTTTCTAACATCCCTCTTAAACTCCCCCCAATTTCATTACATGCCCTCTGGTTCTGTTGCTCTTCCGCATTCGAAAGAGACTCCCCTTCTGCATCATGTTCACCCCTGTGAGGTACCTGTAGGTCTCTATCATGTCCTTTCTGGCTCTCCTGTCTTTCAGCATGTACATGTTGAGACCTCTCAGTCTCTCCTCATAGGGTTTCTGGTGCAACCCTTGCACCATTTTAGATGCCCTCCTCTGGACTGTGTCCAACCTCTGTGTGTTCTTTCTGAGGTGCGGCCTCCAGAACTGGACCCAATACATCAGGTGGGGGTCTCACCAGCAAGCAATATGGTGGCAAAATAATTAGCTACAATTTCCATGATTTAAAAAGTGGCCCACATAGCTGAAAGTGATGTTTGGGGTTCTATAATTGAATAAATAGCTTGCTTAGTGGGAAGTGCTCATGCTCCCAATGGAACAGTTAGGATTTAACAAATAATATAGAGAATAATGTATAGGCAGGTGGTTATTATGAGAATTTTTTACACACGAGGTGTGGGATGCCCATAAGCCGAGGCGGCCGAGGGTTTAAGCATGCCACGAGGGCTAATAAATTCTCAAGCATAACCACCTGCCTATTACTTATTTTATAATTGCTGGTCAGCAATTTTTTCCCACATTGATGCTTCTCGTCTGTGATTCACTCACATACATACATACATACATACACACACACACACACACACACACACACACAATCTTTATTAGAAAAATAGATTTTTGTTAGGCATCTTTTTGTTTCTTGCAAGTGTTTCTTCGTGCTGTGGTTGAATTTTGTTTAAGTTGCTGCAACAGCGCTTACCTCTGTTAAGCGCTTCGGAGCCGTTCCAGTGCGATGTTGTGTTTCGGAGGCATTTCTCGGGCTGTACGGGTTATGGACAGCAGGATCAACCAGATAAGAGATTTAAAAAAAAAAAAAAAGACGAACTCCGGTGTGAGGAGGCTGGTCTGTAGCAGCTGCTTTCGACCAGCCGGGACGAGGGAGTAGCCATGTTTGTTGGTGTTTAGCCCACCACATGAGAAGAGAGAGCCAATCAGGATGTGGCTGTAGTCCAATTGAAGTGGCGGCGTGTTTGAAATTATAACTGGTTCAGCCTATGGAAAGAATTGCTGACCAGTCTAGACAGAGGTGGCGCGTGTTTGCCGTTATAACTAGCTGAGGTAGTTATAACGGCAAATTACAACTCGATTTGACAATGTAAAAAAATTGTGACCAGTAATTATATACTTATTAGAGATGCTACAGTATAAGTGTAATTAATTATTCATGTGCCTAGCAAGGCTCCTGATGGCTACTGGATTAGTCATTACCGTCTTAGAAATGACCGATCCTTCTGCCAACTGACACTGCGTGCCACGCCACTCCATACCTCTCAACCTCTTGCCTCATAAATCAGGGACAAGGCTTAAAAAAATCAGGGACAAAGGACCAAAATCAGGGACACATCTTCAAAATTAGAGATATCCACCCAGAAAGCTGGTAGAATATGGGGCTTAGTGCGCAATGCATTTTCTAAAGAAGAACACGTCTGTAACTTTAATGCTTGACATTGTTTTGTGCTTACAGTCCCCACTGTTTAGCCACAAAAACACAAATTTTAGGAGGGACAGAGTAAAATTTTGAGGCAAAATCAGGGACGTCCCTGAAAATCAGGGACACTTGAGAGGTATGCGCCACTCTGCTTAAAAGCTTAATTAAGT
Organism: Neoceratodus forsteri; assembly: GCA_016271365.2. Taxonomy (NCBI): domain Eukaryota; kingdom Metazoa; phylum Chordata; order Ceratodontiformes; family Ceratodontidae; genus Neoceratodus; species Neoceratodus forsteri. Next base: position 1,143,214,147 of record CM057451.1, on the reverse strand, counting down.
TTAAAATAAACCAGGAAAAAGAAACTAGTTATTGTGATTAGACTTATAATTGCAATAACAACCTCAAAGCCAGTCTTTTCCTTGGATTAATAATGGGCTGGAGGGTGGTGGCCCCCAGCAGCGCCTCAGGCCACCCATCCCCCCAACCGGTTGTTAATACCTCGAAATTTAACCGGCTTCTCGTTTGTTATTGCTTAAATATATTATGCACTAAAGCCCTCTCATGAGAAAGTGCAAGCAAATAAAAACAACATTAAGTGTTCCAGTAGCACAGCAGCACACTAAACGCATCACAGCACGAACGTAACACATAGGAGAATTGGAATGCTTAGATGCTTAAGGCAAATGGAGCAACTGAGCAGCATGGACATAATTTCTGAGAGTCCCACTGGGTCAGAGACACAGCAGAGTGACACTGCCCCAAGTACGGAGAGTCCCACTGGGTGAGGGACACAGCAGAGTGGCACTCCACAAGTACTGAGTGTTGCACTGGGTGAGAAACAGAGTGGCATTACCACAAGTACTGTGAGTCTTGCTGGGTCAGAGGCACAGCAGAGTGTCACTGCCACAAATTCTGGGAGTCCCACTGGCCCAGAGACACAGCAGAGTGGGACTGCCACAAGTACTGAGAGTTCTACCGGCTCAGAGACACAGAAAAGTGCCATTGCCACAAGTACCGAAAGTCCCGGTGGGTCAGGGACCCAGCAGAGCACCGTTGTCACAAGTACTGAGAGTTCTGCTGAGTCAGGGACACAACAGAGTGGCATTTCCACAAATACTGAGAGCCCAGGGACACAGCAGAGTGGCACTGCTCCAAGTATTCACTGAGAGTCCCACTAGGCCAGGGACACAGCAGAGTGTCACTGCTCCCAATACTGATGCAAGCCTCCTCTGTTTTGGAGAGAAGCTTATGTTCCCTTTAGGGACCCCGGCCCTTCCCTTGCTATTTTGGTGCAAGACTGTAGTGGCACACAAATAGAATGCATTACATCTTTTAAGTACCTGGGAATTCTTTTGGACCAATCCCTGGACTTCAGTCTACTACATATACAAACCACCTGAAGGCAGTGAATGCTAAACTGGGGTTCGCTTACAAATCCAGTTTCAAGTTAACTCCCTCTGCTAAACTTGCTATTGCCAGAGACATATTACTCCCTGCCCTCACCTACGGCATGCCAACCTTTGCTATTGCACACAAAACCATCCTTCATAAGTAGGATGTCACTTATAACAATATCTGTCAGTACGGCTCCTCATCACCTCAGCTTAAGAACCACTGCCAACTGTACAGGGACCTGGGCTGGTTATCCCCCTCGGCTTGCCGTCAATACTCTCTTGGCTCCCTGATTGACTCTACTCAGAAACCAGACCCCTTCAGTGCTCATAACATTGCTGTTACCTCAAACCTCCTCCTGTGGACTGCGTTCAGTGGATAAATCCCTGCTGATTGTAGCTAGATGTTAAACATCAAAAGGCTCTGTTGCCTTCAATCACTCTGCTCCTAAGCTTGGGAACTCCCTCCCCCAAGCACTTAGAATATAGGATCCGATGGCAGCTTTGAAAAGGAACTGCACCTACATCTATCTCTTGCTGATCTCTGCACTTGTTTTAATCCTCCTTAATCCACTTGCCCGCTAGATGCTTCCTCGCCTGACTTTCACCTCCCTGCCTCATAACGCTTCTTACCCTTACTATCTCCTTGAGGGCTAATCTACACCCCCCCCCCAATGCACACCTGAGTCTTGTCTCGGAGGCCATGATAATGCATCCTGCCCAGTCAGAATTTGTCCTTGCCTTGTTTCACTGCCTATTTGAACCTTCATTGTTGTGACTGATTTGACCAATATTTGTTTGCTGCTATGTTGTGTTATTTCCTCCTTGACTGTGTGGGTTTTTAATGCCCCACATTCTATGTGAATTTCATTGATTGTTATTGTCCTGGCTGCATATATTCATTACTACTGACTGTTTTGACCTATACTATTGTAATTTCACTGTACTTATGCTATGTACCTGTCTTTGATCGTTGTACTCTCCCAGGTTGTGCCTGAAAATAGTAATTTTATGGTTAGTGCACCTACCCGGTTAACTAATAAAATAAAAAAAATTTGCCCCCATAGCTTAGGGATTTTTAATGCTATGGGGCGCAGTGTCTGTTGGTCACCATGTGGTGGCAGCAGAGAGCAGGGTTTAGGATATAAATAGGCCAGGAACAGGAAGTTTGGGGGGAGTGGCTGAGAGAGAGGAAGGAGAGGCAGGCAAGGCAGGGGATCGGCAGTCCAGGTTTAGGCCTGGAATGGGGGGAGACCCCCCCAAAGTGAGTAGACAGGATCGGTGGGTGAAGCGTCATGGCACCAGCAAGTTATGGGTGCTCCGAAGGAAGAGGGCTAGATAGCCTGGTGGCGACATTTGAGAGATGGGCTTTCTGGGACAGGGTGGTGAGAGTGCCCAATAGGAGGGAGTTTAAGGCCTTAGGGAGGATCCCATTTCCCTTGTCTGTGGTGTCTTCTGAGTCATCAGGGCTGTGGGAATCATGGCAGGGTTCCCACAGGGAGGAGGCAGTGGCACTGCCTCCTCCCATACCTGGTGTGACAGGGTGGGCCAGGTTGTTGACGGGGTGCAGGAGAGCATCCAACCTTTAAGGGGCCTGCTTGGAGGGTCAGTTCCCGGGCCCGTTCATGAACTGTTGGGGTGGACTGCAGGTCTTTGTGTGGACAGGCCCTAGAAGGCTTCTCCTGGCCTGATGCTTAACTCAGCCTCCAGAGTATGGTAAAAGGGGACACATTGAAGTCTTGGGTTGCAGTCCTCTCTGTCCCCTGAGGGGCACCCAGGGAGTGGAGCGTGGCCTGGGTACACTGAGGGTCTGCCATGCCCATGTCTAGAGCAGGCTTCAGGGCCTACATTAAGTTGGTAGGCCTTTAGGCACATTTAGGCTGTGGTTCTGCTTCAGTGAGGGGATTGGAGGGCTGCACAAGGGTGAGGGTCTGGAGGAAATGCAAGGCTCCAAATTTCAGCAGTGATCTGGTCAGGGAAGAGAAAACTCCTGGGTTCCCTGAGTGTGTTTTCGAGGACCAGTCTGGGAGAGGCTGCTCGCTTCTGCACTCAATGAGAGATGCCTGACATGGGAAGAAGTGTGAGGAAAAGAGCAAGTAAAAGTGGCTTACCAGTGCCGGAGGTTTCTGGAGCCCTGTGTTTCTGTGGGAAATTGAAGTCCTGTTTTGGGTATATCATCCGAGTTCCGAAATTTTAAAGCTGTGAGCCTTGTGTATTCTGTCTGTAAAATCTGTCTCCTTCCTGTGGTTGCCAGCATTTGTAAGATAGTTATGCCCCTTGGAGCTGGAGTATTTATGGCATGAAGACACGATGAACTCCTGTGGCCCTCTAAATCATTTGGGCCCAGGAAAAAATAAAGAGATTAATTCTGGGGAAGAAATAGTAACTCTTCATCTCGTTTGTAAATAGGGAGGAAATTAAATTCAGAATCATCAGTTTTAATTCCTTCATGAGCTGATATTTTTCAGGGGGGCCTTCTTGCCATGTAAGATCCTGCACCTTCTGGGGATTTGGGGCTGTGGGGGACGCTGAGGGCCAAAGTCATCGTGGAGTCCTGGTCCTCCTGTGGGGTCCCTGGGGTGCTCTCTTTATCAGTGAGGTGGTGATCTGGGTGTCCAGCAGTTAGAATATGCCTCAGGGTAAGCAGACTTTCTCTGTTTGCCTGGGAACTGTGCATTTCTGGAGTGTAGCTCTGTGCTGTGGGCCCCTCCCCTGGAATATCAGTGATTTTGCCCCTAGACATTCAGGGAGGGGGTGGCTACACTGAGAGCCACGCTGGACCAGGGACACAGAAGACTGGCATTGCTAAAACTACTGAAAATCCTGCTGGGTCTAGGACACAGCACCATGGCATTGCCACAAGTTCTGAGAGTCCTGCTGGGACTGGGACACAGCACAGTGGCACTGCCACAAGTTCTGAAAGTTCCACTGGGTTAGGGAAAGAGCAGAATGGCTCTTGTTCAACTTCCAAGAGTCCTGCTGGATCAGGGACACAGCAGAATAGCACTGCCCCAATACTGAGAGTCCTGCTGGATCAGGGACACAGCAGAGTGGCGCTGCCCCCAATACTGAGAGTCCTGCTGGATCAGGGACACAGCAGAGTGGCGCTGCCCCCAATACTGAGAGTCCTGCTGGGTCAGGGACACAGCAGAGTGGCGCTGCTCCCAATATGAGAGTCCTGCTGGGTCAGGGACACAGCAGAGTGGTGCTGCACCCAATATTGAGAGTCCTGCTGGGTCAGGAACACAGCAGAATGGTGCTGCCCTAAGTACTGAGAGACCAACTGGGCCAGGGACACAGCAGAGTGGTGCTGGAAGGGATGCAATAGAGAGTAGTGGTAAACAGAAATAGATCTGAGGAGAGGGAGGTCACCAGCCGGATCAAGCCACATCTAGTGTAATCTGACTTCAAGACAGTAATCCACACCTTTGTCACTTCCAGACTACATTATTGCAGCACTCTTTACTTAGGATTATCTGGAGGTGTGATGTGTCACTTGCAGTTGGCCCAGAATGCTGTACCCCGGAACTTCATGGAGGGACCACATCAAATCCGTGTTGTGCATTCTGCACTGGCTGCAAGTTGGGTGACATATCACCTTCAAGATATGCTTGTTAGAAACATAGAAACATAGAAGTTGATGGCAGATAAGGACCACAAGGCCCATTCAGCCTGCCCATTTCTTTTTCTACCTTATGAATGTGCCACCGACCTTTGCTCTCTTCAATGGCCTATCTATTAATACTCATCTGTATTGTTCCCTTATGCCTATCCCATGCCTGTTTGAAGCCCTGCACTGTATTCATATCCACCACTTCCTGAGGTAGGCCGTTCCATGCATCCACCACCCTTTCTGCGAAAAAGAACTTCCTCATATTACCCCTTAATCTACCTCTCTCTAATCTCATGTTGTGTCCTCTTGTCCTGCTATTTTTCTTATATTGAAACATGTTAGACTCTTTCTCCTTGTTAATGCCCTTAAGATGTTTGACTGTTTCGATCATATCACCTCTCTCCCTCCTTTGCTCTAGGGTATACATATTGAGCTCCGTTAATCTGTCCTCATATGTTTTCTGATGCAATCCCTGCACCATTTTGGTTGCCCTTCTCTGGACTGCCTCAATATGGTTAATGTCCTTGTGAAGGTATGGCCTCCAGTACTGCACACAGTACTCCAGATGGGGCCTAACCAGTGTCTTGTAAAGAAGGATTATTACCTCCCTCTTATGACTTGTGATACCCCTACTAATACACCTCAATATCCCCCTAGCCTTACCTACTGCTTTAATGGTTTGCTTGGATGATTTCAGGTCATCTGTGATAATGATGCCCAAGTCTCTTTCTTCCCTTGTGACTGCCAACAACTCCCCTCCCAGCCTATAGGTGACTTCAGGGTTTCTCTTCCCTATGCGCATGATCTTGCACTTCTTTGCATTAAACCCCAGTTGCCACTCTTCCAACAATTTTGCCAGTTTATCCAGATCTCTTCTCATTCTGCCCACTCCATCTGGATCATCTACTCTGTTGCAGATCTTGATGTCATCTGTAAACAGACAAACCTTACCCTCCAGTCCATCTGCAATGTCACTGATGAAGATATTGAAACGGGCTGGCCCCAGGACTGATCCCTGAGGTACCCCACTTGTGACTTGCATCTCTTCTGACTGTATACCGTTTACCACCACTCTCTGTTTTCTGCCCGTCAACCAATTTACCACCCAGTTAGTTTAGTTTAGTTTATTGTTCTAGGAATTATTACCTTTGAGCCAATGGCTCTTTTACAAAGGTTCCACGTCATCAATGTACAAATAAACAAGACATGTTACATAGAATGGTCAGCAAATTATAAAGGTTTCAATAAGCCAGTATAATACAGTACATCACAGGAAAAAAACAAAACATTGGAGGAATGGTCAAGGTGGGAAGGGTAGGAGGAGATATGGGGAGGGGAGCAGACTTAGAGTAGTTAGAGGTACTCAGATGCCTTTGTCAAGAAAGGAGCAGAGGAGGAGGAGGATGAAAAACAGTAAAAACAGCCATGAGGGAAGAATCATTAGTCAAGGCAGTCACAGGAGCTAGAGGCTGAGAGGTGAGAGTAAAGCATAGATTTGAAAGCTCCTAGTGACATGGAGCATGTAATGAGCGAGCTCAGGGCATTGTACCAGCTGAGGGCACGATAGGCAAAAGATCTTTGGCCCTGTGTGGTCTGGCATCTGGGGACCTGGAGAGGCTGGTGTTCCGATCTTCTGGTGGGACGGATGCTGGTATTCGGGCAAAGCAGGTCTTGGATACACGGCGGGGTGTGGCCCAAGATGGATTTTTTTGCCATCAAGCATGTGAGGTACCTTATGCGATTTGAGAGTTGCAATCATCCTGTTTCAGTGTAGAGCTCACATGTATGAGTACGTCTTTGCGCTCCAGTGAGCAGCCAACAGGCCTTGTTTAGGGTGGTTGTGATGCGCCTTAGTGCCGTGGTAGTGACAGAGCCATAGATAATTAAGCCATAGTCTATGATTGAGATGACAGAGCTTTGGATAGCAATCCTCAGCGCAGCTTGGGTAAGGAATTGCCGGTTTCGGAACAGGATACCAATGTGCTGGTTCACCGTTTTCGCTGTGTTATCAATGTAGGTCGCAAAGGTAAGACCTTGATCAAAGGTGATTCCAAGGTATTTAAATGTTGACACTTGTTCAAGGATATTTCCTGGGTATGTTTTGATAGTAGGTGGAATTTGTCTTTTTCTGTTTAGTGGACTGGAGAAAAGCATGGATTTTGTTTTTTTGTTATTTAGGACCAGCTTGTGATCTAGAAACCACTTTTCAACATTGGAGAAAGCAAGTTGCAGGCTCTGGAGTAAAGGTTTTGGGTCCTTATGAGAGGAGAGAATCACGGCATCGTCAGCATAAAAGATTATTTGTTCTGGGCAGGATTTGAGGAGAGAGTTTAGGAAAAGGCTGAAAAGGAGGGGGCCTAGGATTGACACCTGTGGAACACCTGAGAGGACCGGTTTTGAGTCTGAGAGAACTTCTGAGATTTTTACTGATTGAGATCATTGGGCCAGGTAACTTTTAACCTAGGTACCTGGTCCTTCTGAGCTGACCAACTTCTGACCCACCCCGAGCCTACCCAGCTTATTAATCAGGTCTTCAATGTGGAACAGTATCGAAAGCTTTGCTGAAGTCAAGGTAGGCGACATCAGCTGCCCCACCTTGGTCCACCACTCTGGTTACCCAGTCAAAGAAATCGATGAGATTAGTTTGACAGGACCTTTCCTGTTGTAAATCCATGCCATCTTGGATCTTGTACTCCTATGGATTCCAGGTGTTGCACTATCCTTTCCTTAAGGAATGCCTTCATAATCTTGCCCACTACTGAGGTAAGACTGACTGGTCTGTAGTTCCCTGCCTCCTCCCTGTTACCATTTTTGTGGAGCGGGATCACATGAACCCTTCTCCAGTCTTCTGGGACTTCTCCTTTGCTCAGAGACTCACTAAACAGTTCTGATAATCGCTCTGCTAGTTCCACCCTTAGCTCCTTTAGTACCCTGGGATGTATGTTATCAGGTCCCATTGCCTGTCCACCCTGATCTTATCGAACTCTTGTAGGACACTTTCTTTTGTGAAGAGAATAGTGCAAACCTCCCTCCCCCTTGTGTCTATGGTGCTGAGCTGTGGGCCCTGCCCTAGCTTCCCTTCAGTAAATACTGAGCAGAAGTATCTATTTAGGATAGATGCTTTTACATGGTCCTCCTCCTCACATCCCTTTTGATCTTAGCAATACCCCCTCTCCTTTCACTAATGTATCTATAGAAAGTCCTGTCACCTTCTTTTACCGTTCACGCTAGTGTTTCCTCGGTTTGGGCCTTTGCCTGCCTTACTGCCTTCCCTGCTTCCCATAGGGAAGTTTGGTATGCCTCCCTATCTTCATCCCACTGCATTCCCTTATATTTCCTGAAGGCCAGCCTTTTGGCTCTGACCTTTTCTGCTATTGTTTTTGAGAACCAAAGTGGGTTCCTTCTTCTTTCACACTTTCTTTTCTCTCTAACACAATGGGATGTTGCTTCAAGTATTGCATCTTTAATGCCTGCCCTCTTTGCCTGTGCCCCCTCACCTGTATTTCATTTTCCAGGGCTAGCTTAACTCTGTTGGCCATCTTATCAAAGTCAGCTCCACTGAAGTCCCATATTTTTGCCTTGGAATGGTATGATTTATTTCTAATGACCAAATTGAACCATACCATGTGATGGTCACTGGCCCCCAGGTGACCTTCTACCTGGAGATCTGTGATCCTTTCCCTGTTAGTCAGTACTAGATCCAGAATAGCCCGGTCTCTTGTCGGTTGTTGTACCAGTTTTTTGAGGCCCTCCCTGACCTGAAATCATCCAAGCAGACCTCTAAAGCAGTAGGTAAGGCTAGGGGGATGTTAGGGTGTATTAGTAGGGGTGTCACAAGTCGCAAGAGGGAGGAAATAATCCCTCTTTACAAGACACTGGTTAGGCCCCATCTGGAGTACTGTGTGCAGTACTGGAGGCCACACCTTCACAAGGACATTAACCAAATTGAGGTAGTCCAGAGAAGGGCAACCAAAATGGTGCAGGGACTGCATCAGAAGACATATGAGAACAGATTAATGGAGCTCAATATGTATACCCTAGAGCAAAGGAGGGAGAGAGGTGATATGATTGAAACATTCAAACACCTTAAGGGCATTAACAAGGTGAAAGAGTCTAACATGCTTCAATATAAGAAAAATATCAGGACAAGAGTACACAGCATGAGATTAGAGGGAGGTCGAGTAAGGGGTAATGTGAGGAAGTTCTTTTTCACAGAAAGGGTGGTGGATGCATGGAACGGCCTACCTCAGGAAGTGGTGGCTATGAATACAGTGCAGGGCTTCAAACAGGCATGGGGTAGGCATAAGGGAGCAATACAAATGAGTATGAATAGATAGGCCACTGACAGAGCAAAGGCCGATGGCACATTTATAAGGTAGAAAAAGAAATGGGCAGACTGGATGGGCCTTGCAGTCCTTATCTGCCGTCAACTTCTATGTTTCTATGTTTCTCCCCCTGCAGGGAATCCACTGGCAGATGTTCCTGCTGGCATTGACCAATCTGTATCTGGCATGTTGAAGTCTCCCATTATCAGAACCTCCCCTTTAGCTGTCATGTTTTGTATGTCTTCTAACAGTAATGTGTCTATGTACTCCCCCTGGTCTGGAGGCCTGTAGACAACCCTAGTTCATATGGCTGTCCCATTTCCTGTTTCCAGGGTGACCCACAGTTCTTCTGGCTCCTTATGTGTATTGTTAATATTCAAGGCCCTACACGGTGTGCGCCCAAGCTACCTGAAAGACCTTCTTATGTCCTATGCACCTACTCACCCCTACACTCCACAGTTGTAGGCTTGCTTCAAGTCTCTTGTTCCTGCCTTATACAATCTGGGTAGAGAGCACTAGGGTTCGCTGCTTCTTTACTCTGAAATTCCTTGCCAGAGACTGTTCCTTCTGTCCGCTCTGTGGAGGCTTTTAAAAATCAAGTAAAGACTTACTCGCACAGGCCTACCTGGATTAGTCCAGCAAACATTTAAACTGTTTATTTATTGATATTTACAGTTTTTATTGTTGTAAGGTGCTCTGAGCCACCTGGAAAGGGCACCCAACAAATACAACTTGCCTTGCCTTGCCAGTGGAGTGCCACAGGGATCAGTCCTAGGTCCACTCATTTCAGTATGTAACCAAGTCACCATGAAGATGTTACAGATGTTACTCTTGGTTACTACCCTGCCTTGTTCCTGTGGAGTCCCAGCAAGGTTGAGGGGCCTTGGCTCAATAAACCCATCATGTGGGGGGTTTGGTTCGGAAGGGGGAACACGGGGAATGATGTGGGACCCAGTCAAAAGTATGATACTGCCCCCTGGAATGCAGTACCAGCCCACTTCCCCAGTAAATATTGGTCACCTCCGTGGGAACAAGTACCAGTACCCAAAATATAACCTTTGAGAAATACGCTTTTGTGCAGTTCTTGAAATCTCTTATAATATACTCACACACCAAAGTTTTAGAGACTAATGACAGACTTTATTATTTGTCAGGACAGGTCCTGTAAAGGAATAGGTGTTAGACAATAAGTAATTTGGTAATGATTTTAGCAGTACTAACAGAAACAATTTCAGATAATACAGTGCTACGCTCCTTGCAAGCATACACTGAATTTTGAAGGGCCTCTCCTCAGAGACATAAATAAATACTAGGCCTTCCTGGCACCCACATACAATACTGTAGTCCCAAGCAAGGCCTACTACACTGCCACCGCCCACTACCCACAGTAGCAGATCCCCACAATTTTCAATACACTTTAGGCACTTTACTTTCAAACTACAATTCAATTAAACTACTGGGTACTCAGCTAAAACACACACAGTTGCATGCCTAATATTGCAGTGCCCGGGATCTTGCGTTGGTGAACTTAAAGAAACACAAGCATGCCGTTTACCCAACCGGACTGGCTTTTATTTGTTGGCATTTAAACGAGAACAAATTTGTAATCCGAAGGGAATGTGACCTCAACAACCAAAATTTTAATCCAAACAGGAAAATTTTGATGCAAAGCCTCTTGCTGCTTAGGCCTGCACTCGCATATCCTGGATTTCTGCAGCAGTTACAGATGGATTCAGGCAGGAGACTGATGGTGCAGGTGCAGGCCTTGGCTGGGCCTGGTCATTCTTATCTCACAACCCTTCATTTCATTCTTTCAGCACTGGCAGTGTGGCAAATTCTGAGAGGCCCAGACCAAAGAGCTTTCCACCTCACTCCAGTGGGTGCTCTTTTGATCGAGGTTACCAGGTACCAGAGACAAGCTACTAACCATCTCTTCCCTTGGTCACACCAAGCAGGGTAGAACATGCAAGTTCCTACCTCTGATTACAGCAATTTTCTGGCAGAAACACAACAGATCGATGTTGCAGCTTTGCAGGATTCAACTGCAGACACAGCACAGTTCAGAGTGAACTCTGCAACTTTGAACAGAATTCCACCAGGCTGTCTGGCTCTGAAGCCCATCTAGGCCTTCAGCTATTTTCCTGAGCACTTCTCACTTCTCTGACTGCCTGAAAAGGACCGACTGAAACTCCTTGCTGGAGGGAAGGTTCCAGTTCAGCTCCCTCTGAATTCTGCTCCTTATTGGCTGACTTCCTTGTCACTCACTTTCCTATCTCCCCTAGTGGCTGAAAAAGGGTGCCAAGCACTCTGCGGGTTGTCTCCCACAGTGTACAAGGTCTCTGCAGGACCCCATGCCTTCCGGCTGGCTGATTGCAGGGGTCAAAGGTCAGCAAGATGGCAACATTTATCTGTTTGCATTCTGCAAACTGAACTGCTGATGTTTATATACTGTATGAGTTCTTTACTGCATGCTGCATTTTTACTTTTAAAACATTAGCTATCTGTGTTTCTATTCCCGTTCGCAGTGGTGACATCTGTGATTCCTCTGGTCCATCTTCAGGTGCAGAGGCACCATTTTTGTTGGCGGCACAGAACAAGAAAAAAATATGTTGCAACTACATTCCCCTGGCCTCCAAAACCAGTCCCAGCCTCCAATGGCTCACCAGGTAAGCCTCACCATTGAGTGGGGTTACACTCTTCCCTTGCCAAGAGATTGATGTCCCCATCACTCTAAGGGTGAGGAGATGACCAAAAAAGTACAAGAGAAAGAGTCCATATTTACACATTTATTTACATTCTGCATATACACCTGATTCCTAAATAAACCACATATGTACATCATATGTACATTGGGCCCTCTCTGGACAATTAGATTCTAAATGGAATAATTAACATTTCAATTTCACAATGTATGCTACATAAATGCATGCTATCTAAGCATAGTTGGACGTATCCACATTCTACATTTGCTGTATCATTTCACCCACAGGCATTACTGAATGTGATTACAGGAGAAGACCTGGGGATGATGTATATACCTTTATACATCATGGGCCTCAGTGTAGGTGCCAGGGTCATCATATAAAAGCTTCAGTATTAGCTTAACAGGTCTTTCTAAACATCTCACTTGCAAAGTCATTCCTTCCTTGGCACTTAGGTGTGCCTCCCTGTCCTCCTTGTCCAGCAAGTTAGGGTTCTCCGTTGGGATGGCTTGCATTACTTCCTCAGGTGCACTGAGGTTTCCCACAGGTTCTTCCATGGGTTCCTCCACATTTGCAGGCTTAACATCCTCTTCAGTTTCTGATCTTAAATCCTCAGGCACAACTACCTCAATTTCAAGGTTCACTAGAACATTATCTTTTCTGGGTGCTAAAATGGCAGTGACCTCCCCTCAAAAGGCCAGTAATGTCTACTGTGGAATAGTGCTGTGCACGATCTGTTTCATCATCAGAGTCCTACTGAGCTGCAACAGCTCATTTCCAGATGCATCCTGGGGGCAGGGGGAGATGGGGATACTGACGATATGGCGATACAATGAATACATAACATTTTCAGAGTGATAGGCAGTGCTTATGGGACTGCAGTGTGCTGTGTACTTTTGGAAACTTGTCCTACCCAGTATAAAACCAGTCTGATCTAGATTTATGATACTGGGTAGTATGAAGTTAATTAGTTTGGCTAAAATGGCCATGAAGAGATTGTAATCCATATTAAGGCATGAGATGGAGTGGTATGAATTGCAATGTGCAAGGTCCTTCCCCTCCTTCGGTATCACCTATATTTTGAAATAGTTGCAGGTGGGCAGCAGGGCTCCCTCCTCCCCCCCACTCCTCATTAAACACCCATCTGAGCAGGGGGTCACTTCCTCTCTGAAACGTTTCTAAAATTGCCCTTTGTACCCATCTGGCCAAGGGCATTTTATGGCTTCATTAATTTATAGGTCTCTGATTAGGATTATTAAAAGGTTAGACTAATCTTGTGTCAGTTTGGAGGGTTCTGGTGTACTTAAAAGGTTTTTTTTACTTTGGTCTTTGGTTTGAGTTAGGGCTATATAATAATAGTATACTAAGGATTCCGATATTTGGTCCACTTTCATCATTAAAGTGCCTATAATCGGGTGAGATATTTTCATCATGCTTGCCCTCACAGCTTGTTGTTTGAACTGGTAGGCCAACAAATGGTAGCTCTTGTGTTACCCTCATAGTATCTTTGAGACAGAGGAGTGCCCTCTCTGTTGCCACTCTGACTTGCCTGTATTTGAGCTTGCACCAGTTTCAATTTCTGGTCCCTAGCCATTTTCCATGTCTCTTTCTTTGCTTTCCCTAAGTACTTAAGACTGTTAGTGTCTCAAGCTGCCGTTTCCATTCTCTATTCCAATGTGCACCTTCGGAAATGGACTTTCCATGGAGCACTGTTTTAGCAGTATCCCACAGAATTTGTAGGGAGATGTCCATTCTTCTATTGTCCCATACCACCGTTTACAATTCCTCTCTCAACCAGAATTGAATCTCAGAGAAGTGAGCTATTCAATCTCCAGTGTGTTTTCTTTCTAGTAATGTGCAAATCCACATTTAGCAATACTGGTTGATGGTATGGAAGAGTAGATATCCCTATCCACATGGGTTAGAATCTAGTGGCATCTTGCTTAAGCATTACAAATGCGTCTAATCTGGTGTACGTTTTAAACCTGGGAGTGTAGCAGGTGTAATCTTGGGCCTGGGGAATCTTTCATTCTCCATATATCTTCTAACCCCAGTTTCTCTATCCACTTGGCCACCTTCTTAACTACCACTGAGTTTATCCCAGGAATCAAAGAGGTGGTGTCAAGTGATCTGTTAAAGATCAAATTCCAGTCCCTTCCCCATAACGACTATTCCCTGTGCTTTTTCCATGACTAGTTTTAACAGTTTGGTATAAAAGTCTTATGGTGATGGGGAGGCAATACGTTCACTGATGTAACAGGGGTATCCTGAACCACCCTGTGACTATAAGGTGCCTGCCCCCAGCATCAATTATCACTTCCCTCTCTTCAAAAGGGAGAGAGTTTGCTATCAGGGTCATTACCCCCCTTTTCTTCCTGTTTTGCAGGGACGAATGATAGACCTTAGAGAACCTCTACTTCTGGAACTTCTGGGTCTCCTGAGAAGTCAAATGCATCTCTTGAATAAAGATAATTTCCTCTTTTTCTTAAAAATGTTAGTAATTTTAGGCTGGCCTATTAATGCAGAGGGCTGAGGCACCATGTGCCTTACCTCCCACCATGCCAGTGATCCGAGTTCGGGAGTAAGCTTAGATTACCGGGGGTTGGAAGGGAGGGGCGGGAGTGGACTGAGCAGCCACCAGGCAGTTCTTCTCTCTCAGATAGGGGTGGCAGGTTATCTTGGCTCTTGGCTGCCACCAGGTGGAGACCTGGTGGTAGCACGGACCCACAAGTGGCAGACAGTAGTCAAGGTTGGGGGGAGCTGTGGTTCCAGGATGCATGTGCTCCGCCAAGCACATGCACAGCTCATGCCACCACAACTTAGAGGAGAACAAGGAAATAGGAATCTGAGGGCTAATTGATGCCCTGCACATCTCACGGACCTGGACCACCACACAGATGCCTGAAGCATCTGGATTTGAAACTCTGGGGGGGGGGGAAATGACCCTCCTCTCTCCAGCCCCTCCACAGGGCGGGACCGTCTGTGGGGAACTTGTTTCAGGTAGGTTTGGGGGAGGAGGGTACCAGCAGTGGGGAGCTGGGGACAAGAGAAGATGAGCTGCCCGAGGGTTAAGAAGTTCTATGTAAAGAAGTGTTATTAATTGTTTGCATTTTATTGGGCTTTATGCCACTAATATCAAATGTCAAACCTTCTGTTAAGTTTCAGGGTGTCAAGGACCTGTTATTTCAAGATCTGTGTGCAATTATTTATTTATTTATTTAAAGCTGATAACCGGGAAAGGCACACTGAGCCAAGGCTCGATTCCCGGTGCGACCCGGGACAAGGGTGAGGGTACAATATACAAATACATACAGTAAACAAAATATGCAGAGCAGTTCACAGCAGTTAGCGGTAGGTGCAGTGCACATTCTCATTTATTTTATTTTATTATTTACTCTAGGATTACAAGTACCTTTGAGCCAAGCTCTTTTACAAAGGTTCCACGTCAAGTGGGGAAACAATACAAACATGACAATAATGCAATTGGCAGTACCAAGCAGTTGAATACATACATTTGGGGGAGGTAGGTAACAGCACAGAACATTGTATAAACAATGCAAGCATGGGATTCTAAACAAACTCAATGATTTGAGATTCAGATAGTTGAGGGAAGGAAGGTGCAAAGTCAGGACAGGGTTAACAGGGAAGAGTTGAGGGAAATGAGGGTACGCAGGAGAGAGAAGCAGCCGTAGTCTTTGTCAGACTTCGAGAAAGTGCTAATGCCAGGGAGGGAGAAGGGGGGGTAGGGAAGGGGAAGGGTGTGAAAGAGAGGGAGAGGTAAGTGCTAGTGGGAATAGCAGATTATGAGTGGTAGTCACAGGAGCTGGAGGCAGAGAGGTGGTGGCGTAGGTTGGTTTTGAACTGGCCCAGCTTTTGAAGAGAGGTGACGTCTTTGTTAAGTCCATTAAACCAGGAGGGTGCATGATGGGCAAAGGACCTTTGTCCCTGTGTGGTGTGGCACCTGGGGATGTGCAGTATTTGATTTACAGAATCCTTAGTGGGGCAGGGGGGTGCGTGCTGGACATAGGAGGGCTTGGACTCCTAGGGGTGCAAGGCCTAGCGTGATCTTCTTGGTCATTAAACAAGTGTGGCATTTTATATGGTTGGATAGTTGGAGCCAGCCCATTTGGGCGTATAGTGCACGTGTGGGTGAGACGGTGGGATCCTGTGATGAGACAGCAGGCTTTGTTTAGGGCCAAGGACAGGCCCCTAAGGGCTATGTCAGTAGCAGAGCCATAGACAACCAGACCATAATCGATTAGTGAGACCACAGAGCTCGGCACAGCTATCCTTAAGGCATCTGTGGTGAGGCATTGCCTGTGCCTATAGAGAAGACTTATGCGTTTATTAACAGCATTGGCAACAGTGTCAGTGTGGATGCCATAGGACAGGTGACTGTCAAGAGTGATTCCAAGGTATTTAAAGAAGTGAACATGGTCTAGGACAGTACCAAGGCAGTTTGTAATGGAGATGGGTTGAGACCTATGTTTGTTGCGGGAGCCACAGAAAAGTATTGATTTTGTTTTCTTATAGTTGAGAACCAGCTTTTGTCTATTAAACCATTTTTCAATGGAGGTGAACCCCATCTGGAGCTTTTTGGAGTAGGAGGGGGTCATGGTGAGTGGCGTGAATGACTGCATCGTCCGCATAAAGCAGGATTTGTTCAGGGCAGGATTGCGGGAGATTGTTCAAAGAAAGGCTAAAGAGGAGTGGACCGAGAATGGATCCCTGCAGGACTCCTGAACGGACGGGTCTTGCATCGGAGAGGATGTGAGCAATTTTCACTTTTTGGGAGCGGTTTTCCAGGTAGCTCCAAAACCAGGATATAGCCTCTGAGGAAAGGCCAGTATTTTGAAGCTCTGTGATGAGTAGTCGGTGATGGACAGTGTTGAAAGCCTTAGACAGGTCAATGAAGACTGATCCAGTCAGTTGATTATTGTCAAGGGAGTTGTGGATTGCACCTGTGAATTCTAGGAGGGCTGACGTAGTGCTGTGGCCTTTCCTGAATCCATGCTGCTGCTTACAAAGGATGTCGTTCTCAACCAAGTATTCCATCAGCTGGTCAGAGACTAAATGCTCAATGGCCTTTGAGAGGGGGGGTAGTATGGATATACAGTGGCGTGAAAAAGTATTTGCCCCCTTCCTGATTTTCTCTGTTATTGCATATTTGTCACACTGGATGTTTTCAGGTCTTTAGAGAAAATGTAATATTAGATAAAGGGAACCTGAGTGAACAAATAACACTTGTTTTTAATTTTTTTATTTCACCTATTTAATGAAAAAAGTTAACCAACACCAACTGGCACTGTGTGAAAAAGTAATTGCCCCCTTACACTTAATAACTGGTTACGCCACATTTAGCTGCAATGACTGCAACCAAACACTTCCTTTAATTCAATATCAGTCTTTCACATCGCTGTGGAGGAATTTTAACTCACTCTTCCTTGCAGAACTGCTTTAATTCAGTAACATTTGGTAGGTTTGCGAGCATGAACTGCTCGTTTCAGGTCCTGCCACAGCATCTCCATTGGGTTTAAGTCTGGACTTTGACTAGGCCACTCAAAACTTCAATTTTACTTCTTTTAGCCATTCTGATGTGGACTTGCTTTTTGTGTTTTGTATCATTGTCTTGCTGCATGACCCAACTACGCTTCAGCTTCAGCTGACGGAAGGATGACCGGACATTCTCCTTAAGAATTTTCTGGTACAGAGCAGAATTCATGGTTCCTTTAATTTTGGCAAGTCATATAGGTCCTTAGGCAGCAAAGCATCCCACACCATCACACTACCACCACCATGTTTGACTGTTGGTATGGTGTTCTTACTGTGGAATGCTGTGTTTGCTTCTGCGAGACATTATGGGATCCATGTCGTCCAAAAGTTCCACTTTGGACTCATCTGTCCATAGAACATTTTCCCAAAAGGCTTGTGGATCATCCAGGTGCTTCTTGGCAAATGAGAGATGAACATTTATGTTCTTCTTGGTTAGCAGTGGTTTCTGCCTACTCTCACATGAAGCCCATTTTGCCCAGTCTCTTTCTGATTGTGGAGTCATGAACACTGACCTTAGCTGAGGCAAGAGAAGCCTGTAGTTCTTTGGATGTTGTTTTAGGATCCTTTGAGACTTCCTGGATGATTTTACGCTGTGCCCTTGGAGTAATTTTGGCAGGCCACCTCCTATGAAGATTCACTACTGTTCCAAGTGTTCTCCATTTGAGATTATGGCTCACTGTGGTTCGATGGAGTCCCAGAGCCTTAGAAATAGCTTTGTAACCCTTTCCAGACTGGAAAGAGGGCAGCAAATTTTTTCTGATCTTTTCAGGCACTTCCTTTGATCATGGCATAATGTGCTGGTTGAATCTTTGTGCTAACAGCGTGACTCTGATGGTAAGGGCCAAAATAAGTGAGGTTTATATTAAGCAGGGCTGGCTGTAATCAAGCCTGGCTGTGTTCAATCAGCTGACTCTAATTATCCTTTTAATTGGGTTGATTTAACTAGGGGCAATTACTTTTCACACAGTGCCAGTTGGTGTTGGTTAACTTTTCATTAAATAAATGAAATAAGTAAAAAAAAAAAGTGTTATTTGTTCACTCAGGTTCCCTTTATCTAATATTATATTTTGTCTAAAGACCTGAAAACATCCAGTGTGACAAATATGCAATAATAGAGAAAATCAGGAAGGGGGCAAATACTTTTTCACGCCACTGTAGGCCTATAGTTCCCATGATGGGCCTTGTCTCCACTTTTGTGAACTGGCGTAACTGTGGTGGATTTCCACCTGTCGGGGAATTGGTCGTGGGCGAGGGAGAGGTTGAAAATTATAGTAAATGGGGATAGTACTTCATCAAGTGTAAGGGACAGTACCTTAAAGTCGAGTTTGTCCCCACTGGTTCTTGATTCTATGATTGCTTTGCTGATGTATTTATGCACTTCATGCTTCCTGACTGCTTTGAAGTAAAATGGCGGTCGAGTCAGGGAGGGGGGCGGGGTGGTGAGAGGGGGAGCAGTAGAGAGGTCAGCGTTGAAGAAGTCGTGTGGGAGCACACTACTGAGATCCATGAATGCATTATTGAACGTGTTTGCTATGGTGGCAGGGTCCAGAGTTATAGTCCCATCCACTTCCAGCATGGTAGGTGATGTTTTGGGCAATTTCCCTGCAACTTCTTTAATATTATTCCAGAAGTATTTCCCCTTACCCCATGTGTTAGTGAGAGCAGCTTTGTAGTAGTTGCCTTTCTGCAGTCATATTGCTTCAGTGCAGTCATTTCTAGTGCGTTTGTAGTTTTGTTTATCTACTTGCCTACCTGTGTCCTGAGCCCAAGTCCAGAGGTGGTCCCTAGATTTCATCATTGCTAGGAGCTCCCCAGAGAGCCATGAGTTGCAGATACCTTTGATTTTCCTCTTTTTGTAGGGGGCGTAGGAGTCACAAGCAGCACTGAAGGTGTTGATGAAGAAGTCTAGTGCAGAGTTGACGTCCGATGCTTGGTAGATAGGGGACCAGTTTTGTTGCCTGAGATGGGATTTGAGGTGCTTCAATTTGCCTAATGGGAGGATTCTGCTTGTAATAAGTTTGGGCGGGGGGAGGCTGAATTTGTTTGACCATTCACAGATGACTGGGAAGCGGTCACTTAACGAGTCTGGTAGGACGGTGACTTTTGAGATGTGGGGTGGGTGGTTTGTCAGGATCAAGTACAGAAGGGAGCTTGTACCAATCTTATAGTTGTGCCTGGCGGGGGTGGTGACACAAATTATGCAGTGGAGCTTACAGCAGTTAGCAATTGGTACCGAACTTCAAGAACCATGACAACAGTAAACATTAGAGGGTACAGTTCAACAGGGTAAGACAGTACTGTGACAAAGCAGCATGGGTGAGTATAGACATATAGAATGCATGGAGGCAAAAAGTAACAGTGCAGGTAATACATTTGGGATTGGAGATTAACACGCATTACAGTCTTTGGACACGAGATAAGAGCTAGTGCTGGTGTGACATTAAAGATGGGGAGAGGGGGTGGGTAAGGGGCAAGGGGGGTGCTGGGAGGGGGAGGCTCATAAAGTGTTTTTTGATTGACACAGCTGATGGAAAACTGTGAACAGCAAGGGGTAGTGAGTTCCATAGGGTGGGGAGCCAGTAGGCAAAGGCTTGCTTCCCAGCCAGAGAATGAAGAGTTGCTAATGAGAAGGAGCATGGGTCACAGGGGCACAGAATATAGCCAGAGCAAGGGGGTGGGAGCTAAAAGAACAGAGAGATAAGAGGGGAGCATGTTGAACCAGAGCTCGGAGATGAACGATGCGCAGTGTGATAGCCGATGATTAGCTAGGGAGGGGAGGGAGACAGATTGGTATAGGAGGCAGTGATGCATGCGGTAAGGGAGATTTGTGGTGAAGTGGCAGAATGCGTGGAACAGTGGGTCAAGCTTGGCTAGGGAGGATTGTGCCACTGCGCTGTAGACCACATCGGAGTATACGAAGGAGGGGAGGATTTAACCTTAGTAGTAATTTCTTTCCTGATGGGGAAGGAGAGACAGTTCTTGTGCCTATATAGCATGCCCAGTTTGGGGCAGAGCTTGCTGTGAATGGAATTAAGGCATAGGAAGAAGTCCAGCTTGGGGTCAAGCCATACTCCCTGATACTTATAGCTGTCAACTGGTACGATTTTGGACCCATCTAGGGCATAGAAGGCGGGTAGGGAGGACATTTTGGCCAGCTTCTGGGCAGAGCCAAATGCCATCGCGACTGTTTTTTTAGTATTACTTTTGAGAGATTTAGCGTCAATCCAATGTAGCAAGTTCTCGAAGTCAGACTGGAGTACGGATTCAGTTTGGGTTAGGGAGGGGCCAGAAGTGAAGATCACTGAGTCTTCAGCATACATTTGAAGTTGGGAGGCCGGGCAGATAGCTGGGAGGCTGTTTATGAAGATGGAGAAAAGGGTTGCACCGAGGATCGACCCCTGCGGAACACCAGCTAGGATGGGAAAGGGGGTGGATTTAGTTTCACCCAACTGTACGTACTGAAACCTTTCTGAGAGATAGGCCTTGTACCAATTGATGGTGGGTGGCGAGAGGCCTATAAATGCAAGATCAGCTATTAGAATGTTGTGGGCAACAGAGTCGAACGCGTTGGCTAAGTCTATGAAGATAGCCAATATCAAGTGACCCTTGTCAATAACCGAGTGTATATGGTTAGTGAGTTGGAGAAGGGATGAGGAAGTGGAGTTGTGTCGCTGAAAGCCAGATTGAAATGGTGTCAAAATGTCATTAGAGGCAAGGAAGGAGTTTAGTCTTTTAGAGATGAGGGCTTTGAGTATCTTAGAGAGGAAGGGGAGGAGGAAGATAGGCCTGTAGTTACTGGGGATTGAGGGGTCACCCCATTTGTGCAGGGGAATGACCTTTGCCAACTTCCAGGCATTGGGTAAGGAGCCAGACGAGAGGGAGAGGTTGAACAGATGGGTGATTGGAGGGACAATGGCTGGAGCTGAGATTTTCAGAAGATTGGGATCAATTCCATTTGGGTTCAGTTTGGTGGAGTTTAGAGATTAAAGAGCTAGAGCACCTCTAATGGAGTGATGGGGGAATGTATGGTCAGATGGGGGATGGTAGGGGTAAGTGGCAAGATGTTTGGGGGACAAATCGATGAGTCCAGGGAGGTGGGGGGGGGATTCCCCGGAGGTAGGACACAGGCAGTGAAGTAGCGATTTATGGAAGAGGTAGCATCACCAGCTCCATCAGGGGACTGCAAGCAGGTGGGGAGTTGGGAGTTGGACCCTATCAGGGAGTGAAGAGTCCTCCAGAAGGTGGCCAGAGAGGGACAGCAGTCATCAAGTTGGGCTTGATACCTGCCATGCCTCTCCATGATGAATTGTACCTGTACCATTAACTTCATATCATTCAAAATACAGCATTGTAAACCAAATTAAAAAACTTTCAACAACTATTGTCTGGGCTTTCTATACATTTATGGAGCTGACTGTGCTTAGCTCGGTCTTGGCAACCCCTGTTTTGTTTCATTATTCCTTTTTCAAAGCCCATGTTTTCCTGGTGCACAGGGGCATAACCACCTCCCACCCCTCCTCCTTGTCTTCTTAGCTAAAGTAAGAGTAGTGTTGCCCTTAGGTATGCAGTGTCTCAGCTTTTGTAGCTTGCCAAGTCACTAGTACCTCTGTCCTGGTTGGTGTGAGGACTAAGTAGGAAAAGCAGGCTCATTGACCCGAGTCTGCCTCCGATTAAGCCTACAGATGTCATTCTTGGGATGTACAGCAGTTCAAGTTATATCTCTACCCCCAACCCCCGCTATTTTGTCAGAAATATAGAGGGGTATATTGTCATCCCCAGTCTCCTCTGGCGAACACAGATCTGGCTGCACAGTACATCCCTCTCTGTTTCTTCCCTGGCAATTTATGTTTTTATTTATTTTTTATTTGTTGAAATCTTGGATAACACCAGTGAACGGATGCTCGTTAATTGGTTCCACGTCACGGTAACAAGTACAGAGTGATACATAAACATTCAGATACAGAGTGGTTTGGTGGCAAATATACAAACACATGTTACGGTACAACAATACAGATAAAGTACACGGTTACACTATACTGAGGCATTGTACAATGTATGCCCACATCAAGGAGAGACAAACATCAGTAGAGTAGGCAGAGGGAGAAGAAGGGGGAGAAGATGGAGAAGTAAAGGTAAGAGGAAGGGGTGGGTGGGGATAGGAGGTGGAGGGGTAGGGAAGAGAGGTGGGGTGGGGCATGGCAGCACAATGGGAGAAGATGGGGGGTCAGTGGATTGCAAGGTTGGAGCTACCCAGTGGAACAGTGACAGGGTTAAGAAGTGCTAGTGGGTAAGTACAGACTATGGCAATGGGATTACTAACTTAAGGCAGGATTTAGTGGGGGCAGGCAGAGGTACCCGCGACAGAAAGGTGTTGGCACAGTTTGTGTTTAAAAGAGCCAGTCATTGCTGCATCACAGATGTCCTGAGGTAGCACATTTGTCCAGAGGGGGGCCCAATATGAGAAACCCTGCTGAGCCAAAAGTAGTGCGGCACCTTGACACATGGAATACCTGAGAGGCGGTGCTTCTGGTTTGCTTTGTGCTCCAGGGAGGGGTCAGTAGGTTCCGTACTCCTAGTGGTAGAAGGTTTAAGGAGGCTTTTTTGGGAAGGGGGCAGGCTTGGTATCTGATTCTTCCAATGAGCTGTAGCCAGCCAGCCATGGTATAGAGATCACAGGTGTGCGTGAGTCTGCCAGCACCTGTGAGGAGACGGCAGGCTTTATTCAGTGTGGTTGAGATGCGGTGGACAGCTGTGTCTGTTGCAGATCTGTAGAGCACCAGCCCATAATCAATGAGTGAGACGAATGGGCTACTGATGTATGTAATCAGATTTTAAACCATTCCCAATCCAATTTAAATGATTGCCCTCCTTCCCTTCCAGGGGACATCCATTCCACACTATCTGCTTTCTCACTAATGTCGCAAGATTGAAGTTGGAGAAGTGACCCACTGGTCTCACCAAGAACAGCCCATCAAGCCTTTGGGCCTCAACTGTTTGTTTTTTTAAGGTTTCCCACAAGTAGCAATATCGTGCTGTGGGAAAGTAGCCCCTTCCCCCGGAATCCCTGTCCAAGCTGAAATGCTCTAGCACCTCTTTTTGCACCCATTCAGGGTACAAGGCTGCTCATCAGTCTATTAACCAGCCATTCATTGGTATTCTGCCAACTGTCCAGCTGCTTCCAGTCACCCTGTCCCTTGTCTTGGGGCAGTATGATTCTCATAGTCTTATGCCCTTACTTCAGGCCTGTAACACTGTTCCTCAGCTACATCCCCCAGGCAGAGAGGCCTTATCAGCCACCAGATCATCACTTAATGAGGTCCCATCCAGCACAGTCCCACCAGGCCATGGGACCCATGGCTGGAGCACCACACCTTCCAGGTACTGTACTGTTAGAAAGGAAGGGTATACACCCCCAACAGTGGCATTTTGACCACGGGGTCTCCTACAGTGACTACAGTGTCTTGTCACTGTAGTGAACCCGCTGGAACCCAGCACTGTCTGTCAGGGTCCTGCACCCCCCCAAATCAGCTGTGACTCGGAGTTGAGAATCCTAAGTCGGGGATGTGGGGAGCATGGCCCCCCATGTGGGGGATTCGGAGGGCAAAGCCCCCTGAAGAAAACATTTGTTGTTCTCCAAAACTGGTAGCCGACTGCACAATGTGGTCAACCTGCTGGTTTCACTGTTGGCGACAACCCATCGTAGATCCAGAAAGGAAGTATGATGTGTCAGCCAACAAAGCCCACCTCAGAATCAGTTTATGTTTGTAGGAGCTTGGGCCATAGAATACAGGGCCAGGGTTCCAAACCCTCCCCTCTCATTCCAGTCACATTTACTTTTCCTACATCCTTGTTTCTGTGTTTCCATGTTTCATAAATAAGCGTACTGCAAGCTACTTGTCAATGTTTACCAAGTTCTCAGAGTCTGCAAAACTATATATGTTTTATTTGTAACTTTTGACCTGGAGAGGCACACTCAGCTGTGCCAGTTCATTTCCAGGTGCATCCAGGTGAGGGTAGGTTACACAGACAGGTGTTGACCAGGAAACTGGAGGAAATCCAGTACTCTTGAGATAAGTGCCATGGGATCAGACTGGATGAACAATTGGTCTTTTTTGTCATCACAGTTCGTGTTTCTATGTTTCTACCACTGCAGGTTCTGAGACTCCCACTGGTTCAGGGACACAGCACTGCCACAAGTTCTGAGAGTCCTGCTGGGTCAGGGACACAGCACAATGGCACATCTTCAAGTTTTGAGTATCCCACTGGGTCAGGGACACAGTCGAGTGGCACTGCCACAGGTTCTGTGAGTCCCGCTGGGTTAGGAGCACAGCAAAGGGGCTCTACTGCAAGATACAAGAGCCCTACTGGGGGGCGTGGCCAGCAGCGAGACAGGGCAGACACACTTTACAGGAGCTCCTCCAGATTCTACCAAAAAAGGTACATTTACACACAGATACACAGAAACATGACGGCTGAGAAAGTGAAAATCTCTTTATTTTATTACTAAAGTAAAAACTGGTGTTGGTAGTACAAGTTGGAATGGACTTTTGCCAGCTAAAATGGGGAAAACCCGTCAGACGACCCAACATGATCCTAACAAGGCGAGATTGCATGCAGAGATGCCACATGGCAGCGACCTAGCAGCAGAGGGAACAAGGCCTCGGAACCCTCCCTCAATGCAGTGCTTCAAGTCATATGAGACCTAGACAGAAAAGTTGACGGCTTGGGCACTTATTTCACTGCAATGGAGTCCTGCATGGATGCATAGCCATGGATTCCAAAACAGCGGTAGACTCAGCCAATACATCGGCAGCAGCAGTGGCTGGGATCTTAGTCGAGAATAAGACCACACGACTTCAGCTTGAAACCCTGGAGAACAATATGTGGGCTAGTAATCTATGGCTCTTGGGGGTCCTGGAAGCTATGGAGGGTAAAGCCTTACAGGAATTTGTCCAGGACTTATTACTTAAACAGCTCAGTTTCGATTTGCAAGGACAACTTGTCAAGACTTACCTCCTGAATCCACGGAGGAAGACAACGGTTGAGACAGCCCACACTATCATGATTGTTACGGCAGGAGCTCATATTCAGGACACTGTACTAGATGCAGCTAAATCTCTGGACCCACTGAAATTGGAGGCTGGTGAGTGAATCTGTTTTTTTACAGATTTGAGCTTTGCCACAAGGCAAAGGCAAAAAAGCTTCGATGCCCTTCGCGCAGGTCTCCGAGCACATTGGGGTTAATCACTCACTGCAACTACTGGCGCGGCTGAGGCTCTATTATGGCAGTAAGACTTATATCTTTTCTGATCCAGTAGAAGTGGGCAAGAGACTAGAGACAATTAAACAAGACTTTGTTCACCGCCCTAGGTCCTCGGATGATGAAGACGATGGGGACTGGAGGGGTTTTGTGACTCTGTGCTATGCATTTAAAAAATACTGTCCAACTTGTCTTTTTTGCAGTTAGATGTTTTACTAGTTTAAAAAGCTTATATTACAATTGCCGTGTTGTTAGGAGACTTGGTACTCCTAGGGATTAAGTCTAGCACCTTTAAAGTTCACCAGCTTTTACTGGGTCGTTTTAAAAATTTGACAAGTTGCATATCCAGTTACTTAAAATTGTAACAGAGGAGGTTAACTAGGCATATTCGTGCAGTCGATGTTCATCACTTTGTTTAAAATGATTAGAGCCTTCTTGTCTTCCTTATTAGATCACAGCTATTCAGTAGCTTATGATTAAATAATTTGAGGAAATTATGCCTTTTGAAAGTAAGTTAGTGTAAATGGTATGAGAGCAGTTTACTCTGTAATAGTGCAGTCATGTACTTAAATGTTATTTTACTTTTCAGATCTACATGGACTAATAAAGCATTTGATGTGCTAGTGGGTGCTTTGCACCTAGGTGATTATTAGGAAAATCTTATCGATTTTAGTCCATGAGCATGCTGCAATGGTCTCTTCTTGAACTTAATTTGATATCCACCTTAATTTAGCGAACTGAGACCCCATCATACGAGGTAACTAAGTGATAGTACACAAATCCTTTATTTGTATTACTAATGCTGTTTACTTGAGACTGCTATTACTCAAATTTATTTTTATTGTGTGATTGTACACAGTGGAAAACTGAATAAAAATAAAGTACAAAAAAAAACAAAAGCCCTACTAGATACACAGCAGAGCGACACCGACACAATTTCCAAGTGCCTTGGTGAGTCACAGCAAAGTGGCACCGCCTAAAGTTTCAAGAGTCACACTGGGTTGGAGGCACAGCAGAGTGGCACCACCACAAGTTCAAGAGTCTCGCTGCGTTGTGAGCACAGCAGCACTGCTACAGTTCCAACCATCCCACTCATTTAGGGGCAGAGCAAAGTTACACTGCCACAATTTCTAAAAGCCCTGCTGGGATGAGGGGCACAGCTGAGTGGCACTGCCACAAGTTCTGAGAGTTCCTACTGGCTCTTAGTGTCTCAACCATGCTTTCAGTTTCTTCATTAAGTACTAGGAGGCAGTATAGCACAGTGGTTTAAGGCTCTGAGCTGTAAATCTGGTGACATCCAGCAGATCAGACCTGGGTTTGAATCCCACAGCTTCCACTTTCATACTGTGTGACCCTGAGCAAGTCACTTAACCTCCTTATGCTCCCAGGTCGCACCTGCAAACAAGCTCCGGCTTAGCGTGCCTTTCATGGTTAAACAATTTTCCTTTCCCTTTCCCATGCACCTTGGCTATCTCAAGTCTCTCTCTATAAAGCAAAAACTCTAAAAAGAAAGATAAACCATAATTTGCTATGCTCCAAACTCTTAGCCCTGGGTATTTCTTCCACCACTGCCACATGGTTTGAAAATTATCTATGTACTAGAAAACAACTGCTCAAGTTTAAGTGTTCCTTTTCTGACAGTTCCACTACTCAGACTGGCATTCCCCAGGGGTCTATGTTAGGCCCAATGTATTTCTCTGTTTTCATCAATAGCCTTCCACAGGTGCCTGCTTTCTGTTCCTCATTACTGTATGCAGATGACTGTGTACTCTATTTTAGCGCCAATATCTTTGATGTCATATTTTCTTTCTCTCCGTTGTGACTTCCACAATGTCCAGACCCTGACTTTTTGCAGAATGAGTTGATCCCCAATACAAGAAATACCTGGCCTATCTTGTACAGGCCCACTGCTAAGCTAGGGTCTGTCCTACACAGAGACCTTGGGGAGACTGCGTCTGTGTCCATCCATTTGCCTCCAGACAGCCCTGCTGCTATGTTCAGAAACTGCATCTCTTTATTGTCATCTAGTGCTCTGGAGGCTTAGAGAGAGACTAACTTTAGTTTTATTACAACACACCACAGCCTATTGGTTATACATTAGAACACTCTGTTACTTATCAATGCATTTATGACAAAAAGCCACAATCTGCAGCAGAGAACAGACACAAGCGCGAGCTGAGTCCAGTTTGGATGCACTTG
Organism: Neoceratodus forsteri; assembly: GCA_016271365.2. Classification (NCBI taxonomy): domain Eukaryota; kingdom Metazoa; phylum Chordata; order Ceratodontiformes; family Ceratodontidae; genus Neoceratodus; species Neoceratodus forsteri. Next base: position 1,143,186,442 of record CM057451.1, on the reverse strand, counting down.
TGTCTGTTTTTGGATACAAACTTTGGATGCTGTTAGGCCAGCTAATAGATTGTGTAGCAGATCTGGGTACATTTTCCTTTTGAAAATAATGGCAGATGCATCTTGGAAGGATCGTTTTGGAAATACTACCTCTATCTGTATCCTGACATGCTAACATACTAAAAGCCAGCAGAATAGGACTAACAGTCTTTCGTGTCTGCTTGGTAGCCAACCCCTATTGGGTGCTAACTCCTTCACCCCCCCTTGCCCCCGAGAGGGTAAACTTTGGCTTCAGCATACCCATGCACCTGTCCCACCCCCTCTTAAAGCTTTCCATTGTGCCCTCCTCCACTAGACTCCCGGGCAGTGCATTTGATGGCCCCACAACCCTCTCAGTGAAGTAATGCCTTCTACGTTTTCCCCTGTAATTCCCCTCCAACTTCCACTCATGCCCCTGGTTGTGCCCCCTTTCTTTAGCCTGAACATTTCATTGGCTCTGCCCCTGTTTATCCCTTTCACATATTTGAAAACCTCAATCATGTCCCCCCTGTCTTTCCTCTCTTCCAGTGAGTACAGCCCAAGGACTTCCAGCCTTTCCTCATAGGTCCTTTCACTCATTCCCCTGATCATCCTGGTTGCCCTCCTCTGAACCCTATCCTGCCTTGTTGGATCCCTGCTATTTGCTGTTGGAGCATTCAGTTACCTAGGAATCACCTTTGACCCCTAATTAGACTTTTCACTGCACATCTCCAATACTTGCAAGTCTGTCAACTCTAAATTAGGGTTGGACATGACCTTTCATCTATTGCCCACCTTGCAATTGTACAAGATGTTCTATCGCCTAGCCTAACCAATGGTATTTCATCCTTCCTTGACTCCTCTGACAGTATCATGGCTAAGTGGGACATTACTGTACTTGGGTCTGGACTGGTTATCTCTCTCTCTCAGCCAGCCCTTCCTATTTACTGGGCTATTTTATTGATATGCTTCTTAGGTCTTCAGTTCTCATTTCCCTGACCACTCTATAGTAATGCCCTTGTCAAACATACCCCTTCAGGTCTACTGCTAAGCCCCTTCTATATGTCCCCAAAACATATTTCAGGTAGTCAGGGACCAGTCCATGTAGGGCTTTATAAGTCAGTAAACCAACTTTAAAAGTGATCCGCACCTAATCGGCAGCCAGTGCAAATCACGCAGCATAGGAGTAATATGGGAAGCTCGAGAAGCCCCCATCAACAATCGTGCTGCTGTGTTCTGTACAAGCTGCAGATGGCGGATATCAACCCCAGGAAGCCCTAAGTACAGGGAGTTGCAATAATCAAGGCATGAGGTCACAAAAGCATGGACCAATGTAGGCAAATCCCCGGACGGAACCAGGTGCTTAATCCTGGACATATTCCTAAAATGATAAAAGGATGTCTTGACGATGGCCGACACTTGAGCTCGAAAAAGTCAGCCCATTGTCAAGCACTACCCCCAGATTTCGCACCCGTTCAGAGGATAGGATCTGAGAGCCCCTGAGAAAAGGTCCAGAGGGCTGATCAGCCCACAACCCCTCTATCTGGCAACCCAGGTCCACTACCATCACCTCTGTATTTCCAGCGTTCAACTTTAACCAGCTCGAGTTCATCCAGTCCTGGATTTCGGCAAGGCAGTTATTAAATACCGGGACAGCTCTATCCTGGTTGGGAGCAAAAGACAGGTAGAGCTGGGTATCACCAGCATAGCAGTGAAACCTTAGCCTATACCGTCTTACAATGTCTCCGAGGGGCAGCATATACACTGCAAACAACATGGGGGACAGCACTGACCCTTGAGGCACCCCACATGGCAGGGAGAATGGGTCAGAGGAAAAAATCCCAGACACCACTCTCTGACTTCTGCCAGTGAGGAAGGATGTAAACCACCTGAGAACCGTACCTGTCAGTCCACAGATAGACCTCAGACGTCCAAGCAACACCCCATGGTCTACAGTGTCAAAGGCTGAGGAGAGATCAAGGAGCACCAAGATAGAATGGCTTCTCCGATCTCTCACCATCAGGAGATCATTGAGCACCTGAACCAGCACCATCTCAGTACTGTACCACTTTCAGAAACTGGACTGGAGAGGTTCGTAGATGTTATGGATGGTCAGGTGGTCATCCAGCTGTACCACCACTACTTTCTCAATCACCTTCCCTATAAAGGGAAGGTTTGAGATTGGTCTGTAGTTAGCCAGAGAGTCCGGGTCCCAAGAAGCTTTCTTTAGGAGGGGGGTTACCACTGCCATCTTCAGGGAGCTTGGAAACACCAGATTCGAGGGAGCATCTGACTATCTGCACCAGGACCGGGCCGATCATATCCCAACAATCCGTAATCAAGGAGGTTGGGCCCAGATCCAAACTACAGCACATAGGGCGCATACCCTGGACAATCCGCATGACATCCATGAGCTCAGGCAAGGCAAAGGTACTTCAGGAAGCTCGAGGTGAAGTGACCAAACACCGATCATCAGCAGCCCCCATAGAGCAAGTCGAAAGAATTTCCGACCTGATGTCAGCCGCTTTATCTGCAAATATTTTGGAATTTTTTCACCAAATTTTCAACATAGGCATTTTGGGACCTCTGCTCATGAACTGTGTCACTGTGATTTTCTTAATCTGTCCTGAACATTGATTTCCCACAGCTATCGGGCCATTGTGCGCCACATGTGCGAAACATATTTTGGGCAGGATGTGAAAAATGTCAGCTTAACCTTAAAGAGTAACTAACCTGATATTTTTAAAATTTGCCTCAAGAACCATAATAAACTGTTATCTGTTATCAATGTGAGAGGGCAGCAAGGAGGGCTGGGGGGATACTGGGATGCATAGGGAGAGGCATCACCAGTAGAAAACAGGAAGTTATTATCCCTCTGTACAGACAGCTGGTCAGACCCCATCTGGAGTACTGTGTGCAGTTCTGGAGACCCAGTCTTCGCAAAGACATAGACAGGATGGAAGCTGTCCAGAGGAGGGCAACTAAAATGGTGCAGGGTCTTCACCGGAAGACATATGAAGAGAGACTTAAGGAGCTTAATATGTATAGCCCCGAGGAAAGGAGGGAGAGGGGGGACATGATAGAAACTTTCAAGTACCTCAAGGGAATCAACAAAGTCCAAGAGGTTAGCATCTTTCAAAAAGAGGTGTGCAAGAACAAGGGGCACAATTTGAAGATGAAAGGAGCTCAGAGGTAATTTAAGGAAGTATTTTTCACAGAGGGTTGTGGATGCATGGAATGGCCTTCCGGAGGAGGTCGTGGAGTCAAAAACAGTGGTGGAATTCAAGCATGCATGGGACAGTCATAAGGCAATTCTAGGGGGTGGGGGTAGGAAGAAGTAGGCTGCTGGTTAACTAGGATCTGCAGCTTATCCAGTAGGCAGGGAAATAGGCAGACTGGGTGGGCCAAGCGGTCCTTATCTGCCATCAAATTCTATGTTTCTATCTGCTTCCAATACATATGCTGCCAGTATTTTCATTTGTTACTGCCCCTATTTTGGAAGGGAAGGGTTTGTATTTTGGCTCAGTAGAGCTGAGCCACGCCAATCCCCTACACTTCCTGGTACCTCTTGAAACTGCGATCCACCCTTGCGCTAGCACATTTTCTTATAACACTATATGGAGAGCATGGTGGTGCATTCCATAGGCATGAATGGGGCCGGTTTTTAAATAATGTTTTTCTGTTTTAGATGGCCATCACGAACAAATCAAGAGCACTGTTCAACTAACACGTTCTTGTTAGTTGAGCAGTGCCATTGATTTGCTCACAAAACAGTTTACCTGATGGATTTATGCCAACTGCAATTTGTGGTCAACATAAATCCATCACTGTAATGTCGTCTGACAAAATGTTTGTGAAACTGGCATCGTAGACCCCATCAAATATGGAGTGCCCCAGGGCTCGATCCTGGGGCCTCTAATTTTCCTGCTTTACATGAACCAAGCCCCTGATGCATGTAAAAAAAATCTCTCATGACCTTGTACGCCAATGATGCAGCAATTTACAGTACCAGTGCTGATTCCCAGGAAGCTGTAAATGTAGTTCAGAATGATTTTCTCCTCTTTCAGTCTTGGCTGCAATCTAAAAGAATGGTGTTAAATGTGAAAAAAATACGTTTTTCTCTAGGTCTAGAAAAATAAGGAAATTGTGGATTCAATTGTTGATTTACAAGGTGAGCCAAATGAACTAGTAGATAATTTTAGATATCAAGGGATATCGAGGTATAATTAAAACCATGCATTCAGAGGCTGGGTAGCATGTACAGAGTTAAGCAATTTTTAACACCAGAATCTAAGAAGATTCTTACACATAGCTGTATTTTTGGTCTATTAAATTATGGTTTGTCAATTTATACAGCTACAAGCAAGAGGATTTATCAAAACTTAATACAACGTATAATAGTGCCCTCAGGTTCATGACAGATTCACCTCATAGAAATTTATCATCATGTTCTTTATAAAATCTCAGAATGTAATTCTTCAAATAATAGGATCAAAGTTCAGATGGGTGCCCTATTATTTAAGGTATTAAGGGGTTTTCTTCCTGTTTTCTTGTAGTCATTATTTCTCAGAAGCACCAATGCATTAGGGACAAGATCACAGAGTAGATCTGTTTCTAAACTCCCACTCTGTTAAAAGGTATTGGGTCAGACATCTCTTCTTTACCGTGCCCCTCAATTCTTCAATTCCATCCCAGGTTCACTTCTCGATTGCAACACAATACAAACTTTCAAATATAGACTGAAATCTTGGCTCAACACCACAAACGACTGTACTTGTAATTCTCTGTAAATGGATGTTGTAGTGTGTTATTTACTGGTCTTTCTTTTTTATTGTACATTACCTTGTATTAATTGTTTGTTAGTCTTATATGTAAAACTTGACTCTTGTGAAAACAGGCAGTAATGCTCATCTTGCTTTCAAGTATAAAAATCAAAAAATGAAAAAAAAAAAAAAAAAATTGGCCCTGATGTGTCCCTGCAGATGCAAACATGAAGAAGGTGCTTTTTACTGTTTGGGGAGGAGTTCCAAGAAATAGGTGGTAAACTGTCTATTCTATACCCAGGTAAGGCTTGAGTAACACTAGATTAAACCAAGAGAGTATTCGCAGATGTTGATCAACTTAAGTCTTTCATACAGAACCATCATAAGCAACATTCGAACTTTGAACCAGATCAATCAGACAGTACAGACACTGACTTGGATGTGACAGATACAACAGTTATAACAGTAAAACATCCCATTTCTATGCCTATTTCTTAACCTATTCAGCTTCTATGTTACAGAACTGTTTGGATTCTGAGACATCAGTACTGTCTGTTGACTCCTCCACGAAGACACCAAACAACAAGAGGATGTCCGAGAGAGAGAATCTAGTTTCCCACTAGGAGAAGACTCTCTCACTTTAAAAGACCTACCTGAGTCTAATGTAGAGACTGATTCTGGAGACAGACATGACCTCCGCTACAAAGAAAGTTGCAGAGAACCAGGGGGAAGATACCCTACTTTCAAAAAATAATATTTGAAATTCCTCTTGGCTGTCAAAATAGATTTAGAAGCAAAGGACATGGGCAATGTGCTTTCTGAGAAGTCCAAATGACAAAACATAGTATAAGAAGTCAACTATCAATAACTGAATTTTAAACTCAATATATTGCTAAAGTGCAGCAAAGTTGGGCATCACAGAACTGACCATAAGACTTAAAGATTAAGTTATGTTTAAATCATTCATTTATTAATGTAAACAGACAAAAAATAGCAGCATAACCTCTCATACTGTAAATCAAGGTATACTCGACTCTTAATCAAGGTGCAGCCTGAGTACAAAATTTCACTCCATTTATATTGTTATACAAATCACATGGCACGTTCAGATCCACTGATCATCCCATGTTAGTGCATCATTCATCTATCCCTATTACAGGAAATGAGTTGGTTAGTACTCAGACATACAAGTAAAGTGCAGCCCAACAAACACAACTCAAACTAGTTACATCACACTAATAGAGTGCCTCAATATAAAATCTATTAAAAACTATACATTTTCTAAATAATTATGTTATTATAAATCATTATATAGCACCATAAACATATAACTTTAGCCTGCATAGATGTATGTGTGTCTTGTCTCTCTTTGTTTGTTGCAAACCCGGGTCGACCCTAAAAATGGGACTGCATTTCTCTCAGTGGTTTTACCTGGTTACCAAAACTCAAATAAATAAATATGCAGAGAGAATCCCTTTTCCTATAGTATTTTTAATTAGTGACCTTATATTTGATCTTTATCTTCCATCTTCTAAAACTGGTACTAGACTGAATTTCTTATGCAACCCCCCTGCAGAGTTAGCCCTCAAAATATATTGCTATCTTCTTTCTTGTTACAAAAGTTTGTTATCCCAGCAACACCCATGGGGACCAGTTTTTACTTTTTCTAATCCCTGAAACTTAAAGACATTGTCCTGATCATTCTGTATTCTGTGTATAGCAAGTGCATTCTTCTTGTCACAGTTGTTTATGCTCCTAAGATGTTTTGATTTTCTTGTTTAAAATTCTCTTTCATTTTTCCAACATAAAAGTTCTTGTATTTGTTACACAGTGCAGCATAAATTATGTGAGTCATGTTACAATTTATGAAGCCCCATTACAACATATTGCTAGCATTTGGGGCCTACTTAGCTAATTTATTCATTTATTTATTTATTTATTTATTTAAACGTTTTACCAGGAAGGCATGCTGAGCAGACTACCGCTCGATTCCAGATGTGTCCTGGGAGGTGTAGGGTATGGGAGGAATACATACATTTTCAATTCAAAGTACAGACATTTCAGAAAAATAAGAACAAAAATTGGCTACTTATATACAAAGATATGTACAGTATAAATAAAGAATGCAGACAGCAAGCAACAGAAAATCTGGCTATACACGGCAGCTAAATTGATATGCGGTGCAAATGACAACATTTGCAAGAGACGGAGTTAGTTAGTAGGACTACCCATAGTTTGGTGTCAGTTGGGGGGCTAATACCTGCTGTGAGTTTAGTCTGCAAGGGCAGTTGACGGAGAAGTGTCCTTTGAGAAGTGAGTTAAATTTCCGAGAGGTGGGAGCATGCCGAATGTCCAGAGGCAGGGAGTTCCATAGTTTGGGCATGCGAGCTCGGAAGGCCAACTGGCCGACAGAGGTCGACATGTTAGGGACATGCAGGAGCCGGGAGTCTAAATTCCTGAGAGAGTATGCTGGGGGTGGTTTGGCAGTTAGGGTATCAATGAGGTAGGGGGGTAGTGACTGGGTCCAGAATCTGGCCATGAGGCTACTGCAGTGGGACTGACACCTATCATAGAGCAAGGGGAAGTTAAGAGACTGGTAGAGGTCACAGTGGTGGGTGGAGGGTGTACAGTCCAGGGCAAAGCAACAGAAGGAGTAGAAAAGGGGATCAAGTTTAGCCAGGGTGGACTTAGGGGCAGCACTGCAGACTATGTCCCCGTAATCGAAAACGTGGAGAATCATTTTCTGCTCAATTGCCCTGCGGACTGGCAGAGGGATACTGCCATGGTTTCGGAATAAGGTGCCCAGTCTAGGGTGCAGTTTTTTATGGGTAGTGGTGATGTGTGCCGAAAAATCGAGGTGCTAGTCCGGCCAGACCCCATTAGAAGATATAGATCTCCAACTCAAAGAAACAGATCCAGTTAAATCACACCAATTATATTTTAAAATAGAAGACATAGGCCTCCACAAGTGCAGCCTGCCACACAGTGAATCATCAAACAAATAAGCCCACTTATAACTACCAAAACAGGTTTTAAAATTCCAACAGCCCCAAACTATACCCTGCTAGCCCCTTAAGAAAGGAAAGAAATAACCTTCTACCAAGTAGAATCCACAAAAAGCAATGTAAAAACAACAAGAAGAAGCTACTGTACTGTAGATCTGATCCTGTCCCCCTTCTAGCTCCTTCTAAATAAGAAAGTGGATATAGATTAAGATGCAGCTGAAGAATTGATAATCAGCATGAGGGCTAGAAGCTGTGAAAGGGGTATGTACTTATTTCAATCAAAAAAAAACTGCAGCACCCATGGAATACTGGTGTTAAACCGAGGGGGGGGGAGTCAAATTAGAAATGCAAAAAGGATAATCTGGCACAAACATATGTGCACAGGACCAAGGAACAATCAACAAAACTGGTAGAAATCTTGTTGAGGTCCTGTCTGATTGTTCATTGGTCCTGTGCATTTGCACTTTATTCTACCCATTAAACTGCTACAAATTTGAGCATTTCTGCTTCTGGTCTGATTTTGTGGTGGGTAGTGCTGGAAGTTTTGCAGTTTGGTTTACTTTCAAAGCATCAGTTTCTATTTGAAATATCCCTCAGATTCTGAAATGAGTTATGTAATCAATAATACCCTCCAGGGTGGGCTTTATTGGGAAATACCGGACTGCCCAGGGGTGTAATGAGGCCCAACACCACAGGCGGATGGCCTTATAGCCCATGAAAGGTCCGGTATTTCCCAATAAAGCCCACCCTGGAGGGTATTATTGTGCTTAAATACTGGGCAAATGTATTCTTCATATTTAAAAAACATTATTTTATGTTAACATGTAAAAACTTAATTTTTTGTAGTAAAATAGTTCCTCTGCCTGCATTAGAGCTGGTTATCATGGTGCCCTGCCTTACAGGTAGCGATCATTAGTCAGACTTGCTTTGTTTGTTTGAGAAAGTTTATTGCCCTCCCCCCACCAAAACACATAGACACACATGTACAAAAGGACAGACTGTGTACTTATTTTTTTTCTTTCACTGACATCGGTCTATCCTGACCCCACCCCCACCATGTGCTGTAGAATGCCGAAGCCGGAGATCGATTTTACCGATAACGAAGGGCAGTGTTTGTAGTGAGGCATTGTAGGAGAGAAGACCCAAGGCAACTTTGCATTCTTTTTAGACAAAAAAAAAGATGAAGCCGATGTTTTTCCCCTTTCTTTGGCAACATGGTTGTTTGGTGGGACCGTGGGAGAGTATGAGAAGGAAGCAAGTGGCTCAGTGTTGCAGCGATGAGGACTGTAGTCACGTCACAGACTGTGGAGCTGAGCAGAGCAGAGGCATAAGAGAGGTACTTTTGCCAGGGAAAATGTTGAATGAATGCCGTTGGAGTTGTGTGGGTGATTTTATCACTGGGTGGCAGATTCTTATTGGGAGTTAAAACCGAGTGAGTGGCAGTGTGGGGGCCACTCGTTAACAATCACAGCAGACCGCTGTCAGAAGAAGGGGGCACAGGAGAGCTTCCATTAGAAGTGAGCGTGGTTGGAAGAAATTATCGTCTCTCTCTCCTCAACTGCAAAATAAAAAAAGGAGTGTGTTTCTTTCCTTTTGAAATGCGCACTTCCCACTATGAAGCTGATCAGATCGATAGCTTCTTTTTTCTTTGGGCCCTGCTTGCATTTGGAGTGGGGAGTGTGAGAGCACAGTCAGGAGAGTTGTGCCATTGTAAATAAACATTGCTGTGAGAAATAGCTAGTTTCTCACTTTCCTGACCGCAAAATAACTGGAGTGTGTTCTTTCTCTCTTTTTTATTAACAGGCAGCTGCCACTGATCTAAGAGGTGTTGGGGGAGGACCAGTAGCTCTCTCTACAAAACTAGAACTTTTTTTACTAATAGAACACTTCAGTCTCAGCAGGAGTCAGTGCCTGTTGGGATTAAGAAAACAGATACTTTATTTGAAGTGGGGGGGGCTCATTTAGGATAAAAAAAGAAAGTATGTCTGTTTTTCTGTGTTAGGGAAAGGGAGTTTGTTAAGTCAGAAGGGGAGACGTTAATTGGGGATGTGGCTTAGGAGCTTAGCAGTACAAAATCAGGTGTCTCCAATTACAGTTCCCTAGTGCTAGCTTTGGCAGACAGAAATCTTGCTTTTAGAGCAAGAAAACATAGAAACATAAATATGAAGGCAGATAAGGACCGCTTGGCCCACCTAGTCTGCCCATGTCCCTACCTGATGGATAAGCTGCAGATCCTAGTTAATCAACAGTTTACTTCCTCCTACCCCCCATTAGAATTGCCTCATGTCTGTCCCATGCATTCTTGAATTCTCCCACTGTTCTTGACTCCACAACCTCCTCAGGAAGGCTGTTCCATGCATCCACAACCCTCTCTGTGAAAAAATACTTTCTAATATTACCTCTGAGCCATCCCCTTCTATCTTCAAATTGTGCCCCCTCGTTCTTGCACATCTCTTTTTTTCTGAAAGATGCTACCCTCTTGTACTTTGCTAATTCCCTTGAGATACTTGAAAGTTTCTATCATGTCCCCCCCACCTTTCCTCAAGAGTATACATATTAAGCTGCTTTAGTTTTTCCTCATATCTCTTCTGGTGCAGACCCTGTACCATTTTGGTTGCCTTCTTCTGAACAGCCTCCACTTTGTCTATGTCTTTTCGGAGATGGGGTATCCAGAATTGCACGCAGTACTCTAGATGGGGTCTCACCAACTGTCTGTACAGAGGGATAACAACTTCCTGTTTTCTACTGGTGATGCCTCTCCCTATGCATCCCAGTATCCCCCCAGCCATACCTACTGCCTTCTTACATTGCTTGCCCACCTTTAGGTCATCTGATATAATTACTCCTAGGTCTCTTTCGATTTTTGTTCTTGTTATTATCCCCCCACCCCACCGTACTCTTCCTCGGGTCCCCTGAGCAGCTGACTACAAAACTAGAACTTTTTTTTACTAATTGCCCTTCTTCCCTCCACCCTCAGCCAGTTCTACTTTTACAAGCACTGGATTTGACTAACAACAGGAACTTCCTGTTTGGCAGTAGGAAGGAAGGAAGGATCACTGAGACACATAGGTTTCATCATTCTTGAAGGAAAAAAGTAGCTCTCCCTCTCCCCCAGTTGCTGAAGGTCTGACTCTGAGCAAGGAAGAAGGAGACTACAGAAGAACACAAGAAGTTCCTGTCCCAGAACAGGAAGGGCGAGAGCTGTAAGGGCACATAGGCAGTAGGAGGGAAAAAAACAGGGAGGAGAGAGTAAGCATACAAAGCATCAGGATAGGGGCCACAAAATAAGACATGATGAGAGTGGTGCAGTGCAATGGTTATGGGGTGGCAGTCTTCCGGGAGACATTCTGGAGGCTGCAATGCTGCCCTATTTGTAGGCACCTCTCTGGTCTGAGGGAGAAGGTTGCTCATCTCCAGGCTGACCTGGCTAGGATTCATGAAACCTCTTCCCCCACCCAGGGACCACCAGGGCCACTGCTGCTACCTCTGAGATTGCCAAGAAAGAGGAGAGGTTAGACCAAGGTGGGCTCAGGGAAGGAGAGGGTGGTGGAACAGAGGTGTATTCCTCCAGTTGTAACTCTCCACAATTAATACACTGTTCTGGTGAAGAGTGGTTCCTCTATTGAGGCACCTGCAGTGAAGACCAAGGAGGATGCTGGGAACCTCCACAAAGGAGACCCACATGAGGGTGGCATGGGACCTCACAGGGGAAGGAAACAACTCCTGGTGGGGGACTCAATCATTAGTGGGTTAGAACTGGGGGAGGAAAGAGAGAGGGAGGTAAGATGCCTACCTGGTGCCACAGCTTGGAGGGACAGGGAGCGAATCCTCAGGATCGCGGGAACAGCTGCACAAGGGAGGGAGGGAGCTGGATGTCACTGTCCACCTAGGGACAAATGACTTGGCTTGGAATGGGGTAAGAGCAGTGCAAGAGGAGTTTGAAGAGTTGGAGAGGGGCCTTAGACAAGTAGCATGTAAGGTCACCTTCTCAGTGATGCTGCCTGTCTATGGCAAGTGTGATACTAGGGTGCTCCGCACCATGGGATTCAATGAATGCTTGAAAAACTGGTGCAGTGCTCAGGGTTTTGGCTTCATTGGGGACTGGGGAGCCACCTGGAGGGATGCAGGCCTATACTAGCATGATGGTCTGCATCTGCCCAGGAGAGGAACCAGGCTCCTAGGTGACAGGTTTAAATGCTTCATTGGCAAGCATTTAAACTAGCCAAGGGTGGAGGCACTGAAAAGGAGCAGAGAAAACCCAGCCTTCCCCCAACAAAACACAGTAGTTAGAGAGGTAAACCCCAAAGTAGAGAAGTCAAAAGAGAGCAGGACAGGGGTAAATGCAGAAAAAGATAGTAAGAAGATGGATGGGGCTAAAAGGGGTAAGGCTATCAAAAAATGCAGGGTGATGAGTACCAACGCCCATAGTCTGTGTAACAAGCTTCCTGAACTAGTGACCTTGATGGAAGAGGGACACCTGGATATTGTGGCAGTCACAGAAACATGTACACGGAGAACCACGAATGGGATGTAAACATACCTGGGTACACAAGCTACAGGAGGGACAAGGAGGGTAAAGGAGGAGGAGCAGTAGCTCTCTATGTAAGGGAAGGGATCAAAGCAATGGAACTAAAGGATCAACAGGGAGTAGAGGAGGCACTGTGGGTCACACTGGAGACAGGATATGCACCACAATCCACACGGGGGTTGTATACAGACCCCCTTCTCAGGGGAGGAAATGATAGAAAGCACCCTTAGAAAGGCAGAGAAAGGGGAGATATTGTTGATGGGGGACCTGAATATGCCAGATGTTAACTGGAGCACCTTTGCTGCAGTCACATCAAAGAGCAGGGTTATTCTCAGTGCCCTACAAGGGGCATGTCTCAGACAGCTAGTTTTGGAACCCACTCAGGAGGGAGTAATCTTAGACCTGGTACTATCAAATGGGGATAGAGAAAGGATCTCTGATTTAGAAGTGAGTAGCCATCTGGGAACAAGTGACCACCAAACAGTGTGGTTCATGATAAACACAGCCATAGCGTCAAGCCATATAAAAGCAAGAGTAGTGGACTTTAGGAGGCCTGACTTTGGAAAAATGGGAGAGTGACTCTGAAAAGTGCTAGCAAACAGGCAAGAAGGGGGGGTGGAGGAACAATGGGGAAATCAAAACAGCCATCATAGAGGCAACAAGCCTTTGTGTGAAGCAAATCAGCAAAGCAAAATGAAGGAAAAAAACACTATGGTTCTCAAAAGAGGTGCCAGGGAAAGTTAAGGAGAAAAAGGAAGCATTCATGAAGTATAAGGAAACAGAAGGAGCAGAACAGAGAACTGTACCAGTTAGAGCAGAAGGAAGCGGGGAAGGCAGTCAGAATAGCAAAGGCCCAAACTGATGAAAAGATAGCCAACTCAGTTAAGAAGGGGGATAAAACCTTTTATAGGTACATTAGGGAGCGAAGAAAGACCAAGGGAGGGATAGTGAATCTTAATAAAGGGAAGGATGGTGGACAGAGGGGGACAGTGAAAAGGCAGGGATACTGAACAAATACTTCTGCTCAGTATTTACAAAAGAAGAGAAGGGGGAAGTACCTAAAGCAAAGAATAGAAGCACTCTGGATAGGGAGGTCGATACCAGTCCATCCACAGAAGAAAGGGTTCTGAAATAACTCTTAAAACTGAAGGTGGACAAAGCAATGGGGCCTGATGGAATTCACCCAAGAATTCTAAAAGAACTAAGGGTAGAACCAGTGACACTGCTGACTACCCTTTTTAACAAATCATGGGAAGAAGGTGTGGTACTGAGGACTGGAGGAGGGTGGATGTGATTCCCCTTCACAAAAGTGGGAGTAAGACAGAGGCAGGAAACTACAGACCTGTTAATTTGACCTCAGTGTTAGGGAAAATGATGGAATATAGAAACATAGAAACATAGACTTTGACAGCAGATATGGACCATTTGACCCACCTAGTCTGCCCATTTCCCTACCTACAGGATAAGCTGCAGATCCTAGTTAACCAACAGCCTATTTCTTCCTACCCCCCCACAAGAATTGCCATATGTCTGTCCCATGCATTCTTGAATTCTTCCACAGTTTTAGTCCCCACGACCTCCTCAGGAAGGCTGTTCCATGTGTCCACCACCCTCTCTGTGAAAAATACTTCCTCACATTGCCCCTGAGCCATCCCTCCTCTATTTTCAAATTGTGTCCCCTTGTTTTTGCACATCTCTTTTTCTGAAACAAGCTACCCTCTTGGACTTTGTTGATTCCACTGAGGTACTTAAAAGTTTCTATCATGTCCCCCCTCTCCCTCCTTTCCTCAAGGGTACACATATTAAGCTCCTTTAGTCTCTCCTCGTATGGCTTCTCTTGCAGACCCTGCACCATTATAGTTGCTCTCCTCTGGACTGCCTCTATGCTGTCTATGTCCTTGTGGAGATGGGGTCTTCAGAACTGGACTCAGTACTCCAGATGGGCTCTCACTAACTGTCTGTACAGAGGGATAACAACTCCCTGTTTTCTGCTGGTGATGCCTCTCCCTATACATCCCAGTATCCTCCAGCCCTCCCTACTGCCTTCTCACATTGCTTGCTAACCCTAAGGTCATCTGATATGATTACCCCCAGGTCCCTTTCCATTTTTGTTGTTGTTACTCCCCCCCTCCCCACTGTGTAATCTTCCCCTGGGTTTTTGTTTCCCAGGTGCGTTATTTTGCACCTATTTGCATTGAATCCAAGCTGCCATAATTCTAACCAGTCCTCCAACCTTGCCAAGTCCCTTCTCATCCTTTCCATGCCTCCTTGTGTATCAACCTTGTTGCAGATCTGTGTGTCATCTGCAAAGAGGCATACCTTTCCTTCCAGTCCGTCTGCAATGTCACTTATAGAGACATTAAAAAGGACTGGACCCAGTACTGAACCCTGTAGTACCCCACTGGTAACCCCTTTTTCTTCAGAGTGGACTCCATTTACAATTACCTTCGGTGTCCTGTTGTCCAGCCAATGTTTTACCCAGGCTACCACCCTGGGACCCACTCCCAGGCTGATTAATTTGATTATTAATCTTTTGTGTGGGACTGTGTCAAATGCCTTGCTAAAGTCTAGGTAGGCCATGTCCACAGCCCCTCCCTGGTCTACTACTTTGGTCACCCAGTCAAAGAAATCAATTAGATTCATCTGACATGCTGATTCTTCTTCTTCTTCTTCTTCTTCTTCTTCTTCTTCTTGCTGCTGTGAACCCATGCTGCCTTGGGTCCTGTGCCCCACTGGCCTCTAGGTACTCAACAATTCTTTCCTTCAGAAGTGATTCCATCACTTTCCCTACCACAAAGTTCAAACTGACAGGTCTGTAGTTTCCTGCCTCTGTCTTGCTCCCACTTTTGTAAAGGGGAATCACATCCACTCTCCTCCAGTCCTCAGTACCACACCTTCCTCCCATGATTTGTTAAAAAGGGTAGTCAGTGGTGTCATTTGTTCTCCCCTTAATTCCTTTAGAATTCTGGGGTGAATTCTGTCAGGCCCCATTGCTTTGTCCACCTTCAGTTTTAGGAGCTCTTTCAGAACCCTTTCTTCTGCAAAAGTACTGGGATCGACCCCCTATCCAGAGTGCTTCTGTTAATTGGATTAGGCACCTCCCCCTCCTCCTCTTTTGTGAATACTGAGCAGAAGTATTCATTCAGTATCCCTGCTTTTTCACTGTCCCTCTCTGCTCACCCACCATTCATTCTATTCGGCCTCACTGTCCCTCCCTTTGTCTTTCTATGCTCCCTGATGAACCTATAAAAGGTTTTATCCCCCTTCTTAACTGAGTTGGCAACCTTTTCCTCAGTTTGGGCTTTTGCTATTCTGACTTCCCTCCCTGCTTCCTTCTGCCTTAACTGGTACAGTTATCTGTCCTGCTCTTTCCGTGTTTCTTTATACTGTCTAAATGCCAACTTTTTCTCCCTAACCTTCCCTGTCACCTCTTTTGAGAACCATAGTGACTTTTCCTTTCATTTTGATTTGTTTATTTGCTTCACACAAAGGCTTCTTGCCTCTGTGATGGCAGTTTTGATGTTTCCCCATTGTTGCTCCACCCCTCCTTTTAGCTTGTTTGCTAGTGCTTTTCTAAGGCACTCTCCAATCTTGCCAAAGTCAGCCCTGCTGAAGTCCAGTACCCTTACTTTTGTATGGCTTGACTCTGTAGCTGAGGTTATCATGAACCACACTGTTTGTTGGTCACTTGTTCCCAGATGGCTGCCCACTTCTACATCTGAGATCCTCTCACTGTCCCAATTTGAGAGTATGAGGTCTAAGACTGCTCCCTCATGAGTGGGTTCCAAAACTAGCTGTCTGAGGCATGCCACCTGCAGGGCATCGAGAATGGCCCTGCTCTTGGATGTGACTACAGCAAAGGTGCTCCTGGCATATCTGCAATCTGGCATATTCAGGTCTCCCATCAACAGTATCTCCCCTTTCTCTGCCATCCTAAGGATGCCTTCTATCATATTCTTGTCCATTCCCTCCCCCTGACATGGGGTTCTGTATACAACCCCTGTGCGGATTGTGGTGCCATTTCCAGTCTCTAAGGTGACCCACAGTGCCTCCTCTCCTCCCTGTTTACTCTTTTGTTCAGTTGCTTTTATCCCTTCCCTAACATAGAGAGCTACTCCTCCCCCTCTTCTACCCTCCCTGTCTCTCCTGTAGGTTGTGTACCCCGGTATGTTAACTTCCCAGTCATGGTTCTCTGTGTACCATGTTTCTGTGACTGCTACGATATCCAGGCATCCCTCTTCCATCAAGGCCACCAGTTCAAGGAGCTTGTTGCCCAGACTATGGGCATTGGTACTCATTACCCTCTATTTCTTGATGGCCTTACCCCTTTTTACCCTATCCCTGTCCTTATTGCTTTTGTCATTTTCTCCATTTACCCCTGCCCTCTCCCTATCGACATCTCTATCTTGGTGTTTAGCTCACTTACAACCCTAATTTTTTTTTTTAGGGGGGGCTAGGATTTCCCTGCTCCTTTCCAGTGTCTCCCCCCTTGGGTAGTTTAAATGCTTGCCAATAAAGCATTTAAACCTATCACCTAGGATCCTAGTTCCCCTCCTGGACAGATGCAGACCATCACGCCAGTATAGGCCTGCATCACTCCAGGTGGACCCCCAGTCTCCTACGAAGCCAAATCCCTGAGCTCTGCACCAGTTTTTCAGCAACTGATTGAATCTCATGGTGTGAAGCACCCTAGCCTGACCCATGCTATAGACAGGCAGCACCTCTGAGAAGGTTACCGTGCATGCTACTTGCCTAAGGACCCTCTCCAACTCCACAAACTCTTCCTGTACTGCTCTGATCCCTTTCTCAGCCAGGTCATTTGTCCCTAGGTGGACAGTGACATTCAGCTGCCTCCCCCATGCAGCTGCTACAGCAATCCTGAGGATTTGTTCCTGGCCTTCCAAGCCATGGCACCAGGCAGGCACCTTACCTCCCTCTCACCTTCCTCCCCCAGTTCCACCCCCCTAACAATGGAGTCCCCCACCAGGAGTTGTTTCCTTCCCCTGTGGGGTCCCATGCCACCCTCCTGTGGGTCTCCTTTGTGGAGGTTCCCAACATCCTCATAAGTCTCCACTGCGGGTGCTTGCATAAAGGAACCACACTTTGCCAGAACAGCATATGAACTGTGGAAAGGTACAACTGGATGGATGCGCCTCTGTTCCACCACTCTCACCCTCCCTGAGCCCACTGTGATCCAACCACTCCTCTTTCTTTGCAACCTCTGAGGCAACAACAGTGGCCCTGGTGGTCCCTGGGTGGGAGAGAAGGTCCCCCAAATCCTGGCCACCTCAGCCTGGATATGAGCAACCTCCTCCCTCAGCCCAGAGAGGTGCCTGCAAATGGGACAACACCATATCCTCCAGAATGTCTCCCGAAGACTGCTGCTCCACAGCCACTGCACTGCACCACTTCCATCATGTCTTATTTCTGGTCCCTTAACTGTTGTTTGGAATACTTACTCTTTCCTCTGTTTATTTATTTATTTATTCATTTTCCTGACTACTTACTTACTGCCTCTGTGCCCTTTAAGCTCCTGATCCTACTGTTCTGAGACAAGAAGTTCCTATATTTCTCAGTAGTCTCCTTACTTGCTCAGAGTCAGACCTCCAACAGCTATGGGGGGATGCAGAGCTACTTTTTTCCTTCTAGGATTGTGAATCTTTTGTGGCTGTGTGAACACTCCCTTCCTGCTCCCAACCAGGAAGTTCCTCTTGTCAGTCAAATCCTGTGCCTATAAAAGTAGAACTGGCTTGGGGGTGAAGGTGAGGGAAGGAGGGCAATATAGTCCCAGTAGAGAAGTATAGTTATAAAAGCATCTCCTTCTTCTTGGTGTTCTCTGCCTGTTCTCTGGCAGAAGCTATCTAGGGCAGTTTTTAAATCTGGCTTTAACCTAGCTTCCTTCTAGCTAAGCCACTCCCCCTACTGTACAGCTCTTTCTACACTTAGTGAATTGCACAGATAACAATTCCCTTCAGCTACCTGAGACAAACACCTTCATAACTACACAGATGACAATTCACTTCAGCCAACTCAGACAAACACACTAACTTTTTTTTTGTTTTGTTTTGTTTTGTTTTTACCCTAAATTGAAGGTCCCAGTAGTAGGGTTCTACTTCTTTAGTCCCGGTAGAGAAGTATAGCTATAACAGCAAATCCTTCTTCTTGGTGTTCTCTGCCTGTTCCCCACAGGACCCAAGGCAGCATGGATTCACAGCAGGAAGGTCATGTCAGATGAATCTAATAGATTTCTTTGACTGGGTAACCAAAGTAGTAAACCAGAGAGAGGCTGTGGACATGGCCTACGTACCAGGGACTCCTTTTCTGCCATGGACATGTCCCAGTTAGTCACCCAGCCCACTAGATTCAACTGGACAAGTAGCTCCCACACCCTCCTAGATATAATACTATTGAACCACCCCCATAAAATCCAGGATATCAACATCCACCCAAACTCACTTAGTGACCACTCACCTGTTCTCTGTCTCTGGTCATCTTCCATACTGAAATCTGTATAGCACCTACGTCTTGGGGGTCTCAGAAAGCAAAAATTGCATCTAACACAGCTGGAATGGTCCCCCATCCATCACACTCCTGATATTGACTCTGTCCTAGACCTCTTCACCAATGCCTTCAGTGAGGCCTGTGACCTTTTTGCCCCCAACACCAGAATCTGTACTAAAAAACAAAATGCTGCATGGATCTCCCCATCCCCTATCCAAAAACTTAAGCATAGGGATAATCTCTGGCACATCGCTATCAAATCAGGCAAGTTGGCTGATAGACAAACCTACAACATGGTGCATAATCAGTGCACCTGGGCCATTAGACGGGCCAAGGCAGAGCACTATCAGACCACCCTTGCATCCACCTGGGGTGCTGCCTGGACTTTCTGGGACAGCATGAAAGAGCTTAATGGGAAGACCCGCTCCCCCCACTGTCCCAGCTCTCCATTGATGGCACCATCACTACAGACCCAACTTGCATAGCTGATTGCCTCAATGCTACCTTCCCTGACCTAAGCTCTGTCCTCCCAAACAACTTTTTTGACCCATTCCCCACCTCTATTCCCCCCTGCCTTGGATCGCCCTTCTTTCTACCTGCACACTATATCCCCCCACATAGCCAGGCCATACCTGCTAAAAGCCCTTGGCAGCAACAACCCCAGCTGTGACCCCTAGACTCCAGGATCCTCCGCCTGGTCTTGGTTGCCGTTCTTGTCCCCCTTACAGACCTACTAAACTGGTCTCTCTGCCTCAGTCAGTTTCCCAGTGCTTGGAAATCAGCCAAAATCACCCCTATACATAAGAGTGGGGATCGGTCCGCACCTAACAACTACTGGGTGATCACTATCTCTCTAAAGCCCTAGAAAAAATAGTGTCTATTCAACTCTCTGAGTATCTGGCCAAATATGACATAATGTGCCCAGAACAACATGGTTTCTGCCCAGGACACAGTACCACTACTGCTCTCCTGGAGTTCTCTCAATACCTGCACTCAGCTCTTGACTCTGCCAACCTTGCCGGCGAAGTGTTCATAGACCACTCCAATGCTTTTGACACTGTTTGTCACCCCCTCCTGCTTGACTCCATCCACCAACTCAGCTTTTCTGCTGGTCCCCTTGCCTGGTTCTCCAGCTACCTCTCTGCTAGATCTCAGCATGTGAAGATAAATGGCTCCATGTCCAACACCCGGCCCGTTTGTTCTGGGGTACCCCAGGACTCCATTCTGGGACCTGTACTTTTCAGCCTCTACCTCAACACTATCCCCAGCTTCTGCACAGGAAAAATGCTCCTCTATGCCGATGATGTGGTTCTCTTTGCCTCCCACCCCAATCCCTCTTCTCTCCAGGTATCCCTCCAGCACACCTACAATCAACCTGAAAAGTGGTTCCTTGACCACCGACTTGTCATTAACCTAAAGAAGACTAAGTCAATGATCTTCTCCCATCACCAAAACAAGGCCAAGAATGCCCCCCTCTTCATTCTCCCCAGCACTCTGCACCCTCTGGTGTAAGTGACCTCTTACAAATACCTAGGCATCACTTTTGACTCAGCTCTCACATTCCACACCCACATCAATGCTCTATCCTCCACCATAAATTCTCGAATAGGCCTACTATACCGTCATAGAGATTGACTCCCCCAAGTTGCCCTCCAGCTGGCCATCACCTCTTCTGTCCTGTTGCTAGTGGACTATGGCTTGCCCATTTACGCTGTGGTGGACAATACCACCTTCACTAAATCCAGCTCTCAATCAATAAGGCCTGAAGGCTCCTGATATAAGATAGCCAGACCATAGAAGGGTTTAAAAATTGTTTAAAGACCTATTTATTTAATCAAGCCTTCTCTGAAACATATTAAGTTTGATTTTATGAATGTTTTAATATGTTTTATATATATTTTATGATGTTGTAAAAGGTTTTTATAATGTTTAAAGGTGCCCTGAGCATTGGAAGGGTGCCTTATATAAATAAAAATTTGATTCTTTGATTGACTGAAGCCCATAGCCACACTCACATTTGCATGCTCTACTCCACCACCAACCTGCTCACCTTTGAGGAGTGTCTGCACTACCAGACCTGCCTACTCACCAAAAAATCTCTTCTAGGGCTCTCCTCCCCCGGGAGTCTCTGCTTCCCTATGGCATGCATCCTCATCTGTTGCCACCCACAGCTCTGTCAAGGCCACCTTTCTGGTGCCCAGAACCAAGACCTCGCTAGACCAGAGGTCCTTCCATTACCAAGCCCCTGCTTGGTTCACCTCATTCCCACCCTGCATCAAAGACATTGCCAAAATTGGTCCCTTCAAAATCATCCTCCAGAACCATCTCTTTGACGCTCATTGCTGTAGATGCACCTAATTAATCCCACTGTGGGATTCTCCTATCAGGCCTCCCTGACTTGACAACATCCTCCAGACAGTCTATCCTCTCCCCTTCCTTCCCACCCCACTCCCCATCCCTACCTCCACCCTCTCCAGGTATTATCTAGGTATGTCCAGGGCTGTACCCCCAATGTAACCCTTGGGTACCTTGTTTATGACTGTAACCTATTATAAGTAACATTATTATGTAACCTAGGGCCTGTGCCCTGAGTATTTGATCTTGGTCTGCCTGTGGAATGTGTAGGCCTTCCCCCCCAGTTGTGCGCTATTCATCCTCTGTCCTCCGTGCCCTTCACCCTCCCCCCCAACTTTGACGTTGTTAACTTATCAGTGCTATTGAGCACTGGGTATTGTTCATGTGGGGGTGGGGCAGAGGGCGTGGACTTCAGGGGCAAATGAACGGGTCTGTCACATCAGGTTAGTCAAGCCCAGAAGACGCCCTGGGGCAAAATCGTGCATGGAATGTGGTGCACTATGTCTAGTCCCCATACCCAAGGGCACCACCTCTTTAGTGAGCGAAGTGGCAGGCGGTCTCGAAACCCATCCAACTCATGGTGTTATAGCCAGATCTATTAAGAATAAGACCGCAATTATTGCTGATCTTATTGAAACAACTGATCTGGCTTGCATCACCAAGACCTGGCTGGATAAAATGCGGACCCCACCTTGAGGCTGCAGTTCTGGCTGGGTTCTCAGTGATTGGGGTGGCAGTCTGTTTCAAGACGAGTTGGGCCTTTCAGTGTACCAGTTGAGAGTACAAGTCTTTTTGAATGTGCAGTGGTAGCAGGTGTAGGCTGCAGGATAGCTCTCATCTACCATCCACCCGGGGATGAGAGGCGATTCCTGCAGGAAGTAGCGGATTTCATCGACATGGCATTTGAATCGCCCAGACTGATGGTCCTGGGCAACTTTAATGCCTGGGTTAATGTCGAACTCTCACAATTTGGACAGCACTTCCTCCAGCTGATGACATCATTGGGCTTCACACAGATTGTTACCTCTGCTACCCATATCTGCGACCCATGTCAGTGTCAGTGGCTCAGTAGGTAGCACACTCGCCTCTGAGGCCAGGAGATCAGCGGGCTGTGGGTTCAGTTCCCACATCTGGCACTTGGGTTAATATCCCAGTACTGACACTGTAGTGCAGCATGAGAGGGGTGCTGCACTTCTGAGGTGCCGTCTTTCGGATGAGACGCTAAACCGAGGTCCCATCTGCCTGGATTGGTGGTAGTTCAGGTGGATGTCAAAGATCCCATGGCACTTATCGAAAAGAGTAGGGGAATTTCCCCGGTGTCCTGGCTAAATTTCTCTCATTCACTAAAAAAAAATACCATCAACAGCTTAATCTGGTTCAAGGTCAGTTGGCATTCATCTGTATTCCCCCTCCCCCGGGTCGTGCCTGAAAATAGGCAGGACTTGTCTAGTGCACTTACCCGGTCAACAAAAGCTAAAAAAAAAAATATACATGGTCACTCTCTTGATTTAGTCTTGCTCCTGGGGATTGAAGCATCCAATTTGGGGGTGGAACCCATTGGTTGGTCCGATCACTACACCGTGAGGTTCAACTTTTGTGCCCCCTGCATAGGCCTGCCCCTGTGGAGATGGTCAGTTACTGCTCTTTATGGGATTTGTCCCCTGAAGGCCTAGTGGCGATGATTGACCTCTCGGAGTTCCTTGCGACCAGCTTGAGTCCAGAGGTTTTGGTCCTGGCCTATGATAAGGCCATTTCTACAGCTCTGAACTCACTTGCTCCTATCCGTGTTCACCCTCTCCCCCTTCGCCCTCAGGCCCCTTGGTTTGATGGGTCTTTGAGGGAGCTGCGGTGACTAGGATGAAGGTTAGAGCGGCACTTGTGGAAATCTGCCCTGGAGGTCGACCACCTTAGATTGAAAGAGCATTACCAGACCTACCAATCAGCAATCTCCCACAAGAAGGCAGAATTCCTGTCCAGGGAGATTGCTGCCACTCAGAAACGACCAGCTCAGCTTTTCCGAACTGTGAACAGGCTGTGCAACCCAGCCTGTCTGCAGTTATGAAGAGCTTTTTCGCAAATTGAGTGCGATGAGCTTGCTTGATACTTTGTGAATAAGGTGGCAGACATCAGGTCGGAGATCCTCTTGACTCATTCTGTAGGGGATGCCGATGATCGGTGCTTGGCCACCTCACCTTGTGCTTCCTGGTGTACCTTTGACCTGCCTGAGTTTGCAGATGTCAAGAGGATTGTCCAGAGTATGCACTCTAGATGCTGTAGTTTGGATCCAGACCCAACTTCCCTGATCATGGGTTGTTGTGATATTATCGGTCCGGTCCTGGTTCAGATAGTCCAGTGCTCCCTTGATTCAGGTGAGTTTTCCAGCTCCCTGAAGGAGGCGGTGGTAACACCCATCCTGAAGAAGGCTTTTCTGGACCCAGACTCTTTGGCCAACTACAGACCTATCTCAAACCTTCCCTTTATAGGGAAGGTTATTGAGAAAATAGTGGTGATGCAGCTAGAGGACCACTTGACCATCCATAACATCTACGAACCTCTCCAGTCCGGTTTTCGAAAGAGGCATAGTTCTGAGACTGCTCTGGTTCAGGTGCTCAGTGATCTCCTGATGGTGAGAGATCTGAGAAACCGCTCTATCTTGGTGCTCCTTGATCTCTCTTCAGCTTTTGACACTGTGGACCATGGAGTGCTGCTTGGGTGCCTGAGATCCATTTGTGGCCTGACATGTATGGTTCTCAAATGGTTTACATATTTCCTCACTGGCAGAACACAGAGAGTGGTGTCTGGGATTTTTTCCTCGGACCTACTCCCTCTGTCATGTGGGGTGCCTCAGGGCTCAGTGTTGTCCCCATGTTGTTTGCAGTGTATATGCTGCCCCTCAGAGACATTGTAAGATGGTATGGGCTGAGGTTTCACTGCCATGCTGATGATACCCAGCTCTACCTGTCTTTCGCACCAGACCAGGATAGTGCACTCGGTATTTAACAACTGCCTCACTGAAATCCAGGAGTGGATGAACAGGAAAGACTGAGGTGATGGTTGTGGAGCCAGGTCAGCCGGATAGGGGATATGGGGTCAGCCTCAGTGACTTTTCTGGGGCTCCCTTATCCTTTCCTCTGAACAGGCAGACCTGGGGGTGGTGCTTGACAACTGGCTGACTTTATGATCTCAAGTGTCAGCAGTCATAAAGTCCTGCTTTTACCATCTTAGGAACATCACCAGGATCAAGCACCTTGTTTTGTCCGGGGACCTGCCTACATTGGTCCATGCCTTCTTGACCACGCACCTTGATTACTGTAACTCCCTATACCTAGGGCTTCTGAGGGTTGATATCCGCCGCCTGCAGCTAGTGTAGAATGCTGCAGCATGTTTGTTGACAGGGACATCTCATGCCTCTCACATTACGCCTGTTTTGCGTGAGCTGCGCTGGCTGCTGATTCAGTGGTGGATCACCTTTAAAGTCGGTTTGCTGACTTACAAAGCCCTACACAGACTTGGCCCTGACTACTTGAAAGAGCTTCTCGTACCTTACTACCCTGAGCGACAGCTCTGTTCGGCTGACGAGGAGTTGCTGGAGATTTCGAGGGTGTCTTTAAAATCTTCTGGGGCCCATGCATTTAGCTATGTGGCCCCTGCCCTCTAGAATTCTCTGCCCCGTCAGCTTCAGGAGTGCACAACTGCGGGGAATTTTAAACAAACGTTAAAGATTTTTTTGCGGTGCCAGACCTTTTCTGGTATAGTATAGTGGGACCTGTCAGTCTGTATTTATTTATTATTATTCTGTGCTGATTTTATTACTGTGGTCTGATTTTACTGTGAAGCGCCTTGATTTTTTGAAAGGTGCTATATGAAATAAAGTTATTATTATGATTATTATTATTAACCTATGTGCACTCTATGTTTAATGTTCTGCACCTGTACTGTTCTCACTGTTGTAACCACACTATGTAACTCTGCCTACCCACCCTGCGACGAGGTGCCTTTGCAAATGAGTCCATGACTCAAAGGTTGTTTGTATCTATGTCTTAATTTTACTGTTATACTTATGTGTTGTACTGCTATACTGTGTATTTGGTTTGTCTTACTGTGACAAGGTACCTTTGTAAATGAGCCTATGGCTCTAAGGTTTTCCAAACTGCTGTTTAAATAAAATAAAATAAATAAATCTGACTTTTCTAATAAATAAAGACTTTAGCAAGGCATTTGACACAGTCCCACACAACAGATTAATAATCAAATTAATCAGCCTGGGAGTGGGTCCCAAAGCGGTAGTCTGCAAAAATATTTGCTGGACAACAGGACGCAGAGGGGTAATAGTAAACGGAGTTCACTCTGAAGAAAGGGGATACTAGTGAGGTACCACAGGGGTCAGTACTGGGACCAATCCTCTTTAATGTCTTGATAAGTGACATTACAGAGCAACTGGAAGGAAAAGTATGTCTCTTTGCAGATGACACAAAGATCTGCAACAGGGTCAATACAGAAGGTGGGGTGGAAAGGCTGCAAAGGGACTTGGCAAAGTTGGAGGAATGGTCAAATATATGGCAGCTTAAATTCAATGCAAAGAAGTGCAAAGTAATGCACCTGGGAAACAAAAATCCAGGGGAAGAGTACACAATCAGGACTGAGATAATAACTACAGAAATGGAAAGGGACCTGGGATAGTCATATCAGATGACCTTAAGGTAGGCAAGCAATGTGAGAAGGCAGTAAGGAGGGCTAGCAGGATGCTGGGATGCATAGGGAGAGGCATCAACAATAGAAAACAGGAAGTTGTTATCCCTCTGTACAGACAGTTGGTGACACCCCATCTGGAGTACTGCGTGCAGTTCTGGAGACCCCATCTCCGTAAGGACATAGGTAGAATGGAGGCTGTCCAGAGAAGGGCAACTAAAATGGTGCAGGGTCTGCACCAGAAGACATATGAAGAGAAATTAAAGGAGCTTAATATGTATACCTTCGAGGAGAGGAGGGAGAGGGGGGACATGATAGAAACTTTCAAGTAACTCAATGGAATCAACAAAGTCCAAGAGGGTAGCATCTTTCAGAAAAAGAGATGCACAAGAACAAGGGGGCACAATTTGAAGATAGAGGGGGACAGCTCAGAGGCAATGTGAGGAAGCATTTTTTTCACAGAGAGGGTTGTGGATACATGGAACAGCCTTCCTGAGGAGATAGTGGAGTCAAAAACAGTGGGAGAATTCAAGAATGCATGGGACAGACATAAGGGAATTCTAGTGGGGGGTAGGAGGAAGTAGGCTGTTGGGTAACTAGGATCTGCAGCTTATCCATTAGGTAGGAAAATGGGCAGACTATGTGGGCCAAGCAGTCCTTATCTGCCATCAAATTCTATGTTTCTATGCTAAGCGAGAGAAAAACATGGCGGGGATTTGAAATTCAATCGGGTGCTTTCAGCCAATGAAAAAGCAGACTGGGCACAAGTATATGTGAGTGGGTGACAGGGCTGGTACTTATTATCTACTGGGCTCTGTTGAAAAAGAAATGCATGCTGAGGAATGCTTTTAGCCAATCAGCATGCTTTATTTTTCAAGCCCATTTTCTAAATTGCTGTAATCAGCATACTTTCTTTAACACAGCAAGTTCTTTACTTGATATGCCATTAAAATTATTGAACTCACTCATGCACAAGTTCAGCAGTATTCATTGCTAGATCTCTATTGGGGATGCACAGAAAGGAGTGAACAGCAAAATAAGCTTGGGATGAACGAATGTCCTTTTTGCTGAAAAATAATGATTCCAGGGAAGAAAAATGCATTTCAACAGCCTTGTAAGCAATTATATTGTAGAGCTGTGTTAAGTGGCACAAGTATTACAAGAGTCCAGAAAATTGGAAAAAAGCTGACAGTATCCATACTGAATTGACACAGGACACTGTACAACTGAATACAGACATTTCGTTCACTCACATTTCATGAGATAGAAATGCTACACTCAAGAAAAAAATGGCACAAAAGGCTGGTTTACACAGGGAGTTATATTTTATATGGCACAGAAGTAAATCAAGAAAGCATTGAATTATGGCACAGACAAGGCAAAGTGTTCACTTAACATAGACTTTCCCGTGGAAGGAATGGGACCGTAAGACTGATTCCCATAGGTGGTACAGGAGTATGCATCACTTCCAGTTCTTCAGCCTTTGCTGTGCGGCTGTAAACATCATGGCTGTAGCAGAAACAAAAACTTGGATTTAATACTGAAAATCATCACAACTTCGAACATAACTGGCGAGTCTGCAAATTGGGGACTACTGCAATGAATGGTAAGTTTTTTATAATACTGATTACCACTGGAGCTCCACTTTAATACAGCTATCTTACTGAAAGAGGGGAAATGCCCTGCTTTGTAATGCTATGCATTGCTCCAGACCCACAACTCAAAATCAAAGTGCAGAAAAGTGCATAGACACAAATACCACATGATGTGAATTAAGTCAGCCAGATTCACGCTGCTTCTCCAAGCCCCAGCGTTTTGTTCCTCTCGAACTTCATTAGGGGGCTTGACCATGACCTATACCATAGCTACTTAAAGAGTCTTACTAAGTTAGCCCCATGCATCACATAGTTCCGTGCCTTACGTCCCAGAAATGCTTTGGATCTATAGTTGCCTATAAAATATGCAGTAGTATTGTAGTAAAATCACTCGTAAAATCCTCCACACTGGAGCACAGGCACATCTCGGTTCTAAGATCCACCCACGCGCCACCCCGTGCATAGCCAACTTTATGACATGATCACAGGGAGAGTGCGGGGATATGCTACATTGTAGGCTATGGGGGGGCACCTTTACTATCATTTTTTTATATTATAATGGCCATTTGGCAATGAAACATGGGCACTGGTTGACTAACGAGGCCCTTGTTATGGAAACCAGTACTACCTTTCATTGCCAAATAGCCATTATAATATTAAAATATCATAAATGTACCACCCCATAGATCGTCACCGCTGCCCCTGTGATCATGTCTGGCAAAGCTGGCTGACAGCGGATAGTGCGGGGGTGGATCTTAGAATCGGGAAGTGCCTGTGCCCCAGTGTGGAGGATTTTACGAGTGATTTTACTACGATACTACTCATATTTTATGGGCAACTATAGATCAAAAGCATTTCCAGGTGGTAAGGCACCGAACTACGGTATGCACATCTACATCTATTTAGCTTGGTGAGTCTCTTTAAAGAGCTAGTGTACT
This sequence comes from Neoceratodus forsteri, assembly GCA_016271365.2. NCBI lineage: Eukaryota > Metazoa > Chordata > Ceratodontiformes > Ceratodontidae > Neoceratodus > Neoceratodus forsteri. Next base: position 1,143,158,071 of record CM057451.1, on the reverse strand, counting down.
GCCTATAACTAATACTAGTTTTTAAAAGCAGTCAACCATTACCTTTTATATCTGAGGTGCTTTTTCTTTTCCCTTTGGTTAATTAGAAGATTGTTTACCTGATATTGGTAGGTGTGATATGTGGGACAGCACTCTGCCTGGCAGCTAACGTAGCTATCCCTATCCACACCCCACCCACACCCACACACTACAACATCAGCATTGTGATCTCACTGACTATGACATCTCTGCTGCTTAAGAACAGCCACTCAGTAGCTGCCAGGTCAGTCATCTGCGATGTCACTGTCAGTGAGATCACAATGCTGATGATGTAGTGGGGGGGCTACAGATAGACATGTCAACTGCCAGGCTGACAGCTAGTCCCCATCTCCAACACAACATTATAACATAAAAAAAAAACTTTCTAATGAGCAAAAGGAAAAAGAAAAATACTTAAAGTTACAACTGACTGCTTCTTAAAATGTGTATCATTATCCCATCTGTCTGTTTTGAGTCCACTAGCTCTTTAAATATTATTTGGTTTCCATGGTAACAATAGCTCATGGACTCACTTAAAGTGCTAGTGCAGTAAATGTGATTATGAAATGGGCATTGCAATTCAAGCTTTCTGATTGGCCACTGACTGTGTGCTAAAGTGTCTAACAACATAGGAATAAGACCAGGCAATGCCCACTGGGCATTGATATGGGTGATGCTGCCCACAAAGAATATTCACAAATAAAATAGCCACCATCTTGTTTTGTGCCAGAAGCGATGCCACCCTTACTGTGAAGCTAACTCAAGAAACATCAATCACTCACTCACACATCTTAGAATGAAATCTACAAGTTGCAGCACTTAAAAAGAAAAAACTGCCATGATCACTATTGTTCTCTCGAGGGGCAGCTAAACAATATACACGCAGCCGCTCAGGTGCACTTGCACTTCCGTAATGCTCCCACTTCAACGCCTAAACGCTTTATTTGCAGGTATGAACGGGGGACTAAAAATAATCGTGCCTAAGGGTTTTACGAATCAGAACTGTGGATTTAAAACACTGCTTGGGGAACAATCTGGTGGGTCCCCGGTCAGAAAGTCAGTTGAGAGAGGGAGGGAGCAAAATAACGTACACGCAGCCGCTCTGGTGCACTTTGCTACCATGGAAACTGCTCAACGGTGGCTTTGCAATTAGGATTTTATTCAAAAGGCCAGTGATTCTATGAAATGAGCTTTATAAGTCTCCCATGTTTAAAAGGCAAATTAAATACCATCCTCCTTCATTTATGTGCCCTTCAGTATGCTGGCTTTCCTGCCACTTCCTACAGCTATGGGGACCACAGTAGGAGCCTTCCTGTCACTTCCTACAGCTATGGGGACCACAGTAGGACAGATTATTTTATTTAAAATAAAGACCAAAAAAAATCACTTGTTACTTAATCCTAATAATTTTAATTTTTAAACGCATCTAAAGTGTAGATGCTCATTTCATAAGCGCACTAAGCCACTTCAGGGTCTGTGTGTTAGACACTTTAGCACACGGCTAGGAGGCTGGATGCACTCGGCTAGTGGCCTCGTGCCTCACTACGCCTTCTAGCCGTGTGTTAAAGTGTCTAACACACACCCTGTCGTGTCTTTTTGCTTACATACCACCACCATAAAACTACAAACAGGCAAAGTGCAGCAAACAGAAGCATTTAGAAAGCAACCTAACTATGCAAACATTCTTTTTACTATCAGACTGTGGCCATAACTAAATAGTAGTCCAATCTATAATAATTACAACAGAAGGATCGCCCCAAGGCTCAATTCTTCTAGTTTTTCCTTTTTTTCATCTTGTGAGTCAATATTGTTCTGGGGTCCTTCAAATTGCCATGCCACAGTCTGGTCAAATGTTCATTATTACATTATGTCAGCTTCACTGTAAGCTACTTTGGGAGTGATCCTGTTCCTGTGTGCCCTGCTCTTTCTACTCTTGTTAGAAGTTATCGCAATGCCGCCATAATAAATGTTAGTTCCTGTTCCTGTCTGCCCTGCTCCCTCTCTTCTTGCTAGCAATATGTTGCATAGATATTGTTATGCAGCTGTAAAAAAGTGCTAAAGCAGGTTCAGTATTGGTAAATAGGGGATTATACAAGACTGCGGGGAGGTCACGTCAAACAAATCTGAGAGATTTCTTTCACTGCATAACCAAGGAATTAGATCAGGGTGGAGCTATGGATGCAGCCTTCTTGTATTTCAGTAAAGCTTTCAACACCATCCCACATAGGAGGCTAGCAAGCAGATTGGGTAGTTTTGGGGTGGGTCCAAAGGTGGTAAACTGGGTAAGAGACTGGTTTGGGAATATGTGGCTGAGGATGGTAGTAAATGGTGTTCACTCCAAGGAAGGGAGGGTGACCAGTGGGGTGTCTCAGGGATCAGTGCTGGGACTGGTCCTCTTTAATGTCTTTATAAGTGACATTCTAGAGGATCTGGAAGAGGATGTCTACCTCTTTACAGATTACACCAAAGTCTGCAATGGGGATGTGTAGAAAGGATGAGCAGAGACCTAAGAAAACTCAAGAAGTGGTCAGGGGTATAGCAGCGGGGTTTCAATGCGAAAAAGTGCAAAGTAATGCACTAGGGGCATAGAAACCCAGGGGTGAAGTACAAAATGGGAGTAGTGGTACTGATGTCCACCAAGCAGGAAAGAGACCTGGAGATAATCATATTGGATGACCTAAAGGTGACCAGGCAGTGCGACAAGGCAGTTGGGAGGGCTAATGGAATACTGGGGTGCATAGGGAGGGGAATTACCAGCAGAAAGCGGGAGGTGATATTGCTTTTTTATAGAGCCCTGTTAAGACCCCATCTAGGGTGCTGTGTCCAGTTCTGGAGACCATGGGCTCCATTTTCAAAGAGCCCTTAGATCTTTGTAAGTTACAGCAATCTAGGGCTGCAGTAAACTTGGGGTGCATCAGGGACCCTGCGTCCAAATTTATAAAAATGGGGGTCCCTGTGCCATACACCTGAGAGCTGCCACAGCCACAGGATTGCAGCAAAGATTTGGCACACCTGCAGGGTTTGTCGGAGGGACTGTCAAACCCCCCCACCCATTCGGCACAACACTAGAGGTGCCACAAAGGTGAGGGGGTGAAAATGCCTGCCAGGAGAGGACCAGGGTCAGAAGGAGCATGGGAGGTGATCTAGGAAGCGATGGGGGTACAGTGGTAATGTGAGGGTGATGAGGTGACACCCTGCAGTGGTGCCCTGCACTAGTACAGACAAGCAATCAGCCCAGGAATGGGGGTTGGCAGGAAGGGACCAGGACCCAGCCTAGGGGGCACAATCTTGGCACCTGCTTCATAGGTGCTACTGACCCCAACACCATTGGCGGGCAGCAGCCTGCCTCCACACTGGGGGCGGCTGGGGGCCGGGTACCAGGGGACTGTCGTGGTGCCTGGAGACCATTCCCATTCACCACTTGCAACCCGCAACCTGCAGCCACTGCTGCTTGCTGATGGGTTGAGGTCATTGGCACCTATGGGGCAGGTGCCAGAGCTGTGTCCCCATGAGGCCGGGTCCCAGTCTTTTCCTGCCACATCCCCTGTACCCAGGCCAGTCGGCTGTCTGTACTAGCACAGGACACCCCTGCAGGGTGCGACCTCATCACCCTCACATTGCTGTCATGCCCACATCGCTCCCTAGACCACCCCATTCTCCTTCTAGCCCCAGTCCCCTCATTGCAGCCCCCAATCGCTGCCCTTCCTGACAGTTGTGCATGGCCCTTAGACCACCTCCAGACTAGTCTAAGGTCAGCCTCTGTTGCAACTACGGTGGGGCTTCTTCAATACCAAAAAGGGGGATGGTGCAACCCCGCTATGGTACAAGCCTCATTACAACCTGGCACAAGGGGCACTTCTGCCGCAAGGGTGGCACAGGGTGGCTTTGGCACACGACATCCCAATTTCAACTCAGACAGTGTTCAAAAATTGAGATTGCCACAAACTTTAATGCAAGGTGCCACTTGCATTATACTCATTTGATGCAGGCACCATGCATCAACAATAGCCTTTTGAAAATCAGGCCCCCTGTCTCTGGAAGGATATAGTCAGAGTGGAAGGAGTCCAGAGGAAGGCAGCTAACATGGTGCAGAGTCTGCATCAGAAGCCATATGAGGAGAAACTTATGACTTAAATATGTATACTCTGAAAGACAGGAGGAAGGGCGGATATGATACATGCCTTTAAATACCTTACAGGGGTAAGTAAGGTACAGGAGTAAAGTATTTTTCAGAAAAAAGGTGCTCAAGAACAAGGGGGGGGCATGACAAGAAGTTAGAGGGGGGTAGATTCAGGTGAGATGGGAGGAAGTACATCTTCACAGAAAGCATGGCAGATTCCTGGAACTGTCTTCCAGCAGAGATGGTGGGGGCAAAAACAGTGGTGGGGTTCAAGAATGCATGACATAGGCAGAAGAGAATCTTAGGAGAAAGGGAAGGAGACTGGGCAAATGGGCCGGAAGTCAAGTAGGATCTGCGGTGATAACTGTCAGCAGGGAAAAAAATAGGCAGACTAGGTGGGCCAAGCGGTCGTTCTCTGCCAGCAAATTGTATGATTACAGGTGATAATGGCTAATTTAAAATAGAATGAAAAATGAGAAGTCAAAATTTTCACCGCTGGCATACAGTGCTGCTTTAAAACTAAAATACATTATTCATATAAAACATATACATAAAAGATCTTTTCTATATATACTGTATGTAACACTTAATTTTCTCCAACCAGTCCCCCACCCTTCGCAGCAACCACTTACTTCAAAATTTCCTTTTGTGTGCAGAGAAAAACAACAGTATAGAAAAGGGATTGTGTCTGTGCTGTTTACAATGTAGCCTCTGTCTTGTCAAGGATATGCCTCACATTGCTTGGGGCATTGCCCATACATTTGTTAAAAAAAACTTTTCTTAGCCTTGATATGTTAATCCGCTGCAGTGGTTTTAGTGGATCCATGAGCATTGTACTTGGCCCACCCACGTCTTGCTTTAAATTATTCAAATACAAGTGGCTCTGTTTTTTTTTTCTACCGCACCCTATGCAAACATTCTGTGCAGCTCTGTAAATGAGTTATATGTTTTTTGCTTCCCTCCTTTACTGGAAGTACAAAAGCAGCTACTGTACTACGTGATAGGCCAGAAGAGCAGTCCTTGTTATGTGCTCATTAGACATGGGGAATGAGTTCGTGCAATTCACATTTTACAGATCTTGCTGAAGGTGGTACATACCTGTTGTGAAAGATTCATTTCTTCTCATATACATTCAGAGCAGCGAAGACATGTTATTAGAAAAACTCAGATATTTCCAAATGATAGGCCATACTGCATGCGATTTATTCAGAACTGGAAAAGGAAATAATTCACTGGGGGAACCTTTCACCTTTGATGCAGGGTGAAACATACCTGAAAGTGTGAGGACACATCCTCATTATTTCTTATATTTTTACACTTTATTTAGTCATTTCTTTTTCTTTCTTTCTTTCTTTCTTTCTTTCTTTCTTTCTTTCTTTCTTTCTTTCTTTCTTTCTTTCCTTCCTTCCTTCCTTCCTTCTTTCTGTCCTGTCTTAAATTTCACCAGGAAAGACATACTGAACTTGTAACAGCTTGTTTCCAGAAGTGTCCTGGGAGGGAGCATTTTACACAGGAGTAGTCCTCACTCCTGGAACTGAGTCAGACTTTTATTTTCACACCCTGAACCACGTTCCCTGCCCTCCCCCCAAACACACACACACACAAACACACAAACACACACAATCCCATCACTGAATATATCTCTAACTATGGGGTCCTACTCCTACACAGCTTTTCAGCTTTGGGGGGGACTAAGACTTAAAGTCGCTCAGGTGTTTTGGCTTTAGATTGACATGAGGCTTTTCATACACAAAGAATTTCCAGGCCTTTTACAAAGCAGTGACTTGCTGAAGAATCACAAAAAAGAAGCACTAGGATTAAAAGGGATAGGGTCAGGGAAAGCAGAAATGGCCATCACAGGCATACCTTCGCCAAGGAATACTGCAATGCTGGCTGCGACAGAGTCAGGAAGTAGTCCAGCATCTTCTGGGCAGGTCGTGTGAAGGTGTCTAGGGACCACACTGTGAAACACATCCACTTCAGGGGGTAGGTGTGCCTGGTGGAAGGTTGCTGAACAGCAAGCAGAACAGTCGAGAACTCATCTGAGACTCTGAACCAAGAGACCTCCACATCCTAAGGAGACAGGCATAGAGCTTCAGGGACTAGAAGTCTGGCTGTAGCAGCATGCCATTGCTCAGGGATGGAAGGCAGTGCTGAAGGTGCAGCGGAAACAGGTCTTCAACTGCCTTCCCAGAGCATAGACACAGAAACACAGAATTTGTCAGCAGTAAAGGACCAGTAGGCTTGTTTAATCTGCCCTATTTCCCTGCCTATTTCTACTGCCCAGACCCTAGTCAGTCTCAGGTGTTGCTCCTTCCACCCTATCCTCTAGTTATTATGCCCATGTGCCTGTCTCGCACATGCTTGAAGCCCTCCACTGTCCTCACCCCACCACTTCTTCTGGCAAGCTGTTCCAGGCATCCACCACCCTTTCTGTAAAGAAGTATTTCCTCATATCCCTCTTAAACCCCCCCCCAAGCTTCACTGCATGCCCCCGTGTTCTGGTGCTCCTCCTTCTCCTCCTCCAAAAGAGGCTCCCCTCCTGCACCTTGTTCACTCCAATTAAGTACTTACAGGTTTCAGTCCTGTCTCCTCTTGCTCTCTTCTCCTCCAGGAAGTACACCTTGAGTTCTTGCAGCCTCCCCTCATATGGTTTCTCATGCAACTTCCACAACATTTTGGTAGCCCTCCTCTGGGTCACAGAAGAGACCTGACCTTCTTTATCCACAAGGGTGCCACCAGGATTATACTGACTGGTTCTCACTTGAGCTTAGTCTGGACAGAGAAGGAGGAAGGACACAGAGGAATCACCTTCCCAGTAGAAAAAAATGAGACATTTTGCCAGAAAATGTCATTCCCTTAAGCAAGTAAGCAAGATTGCAGCAGTTCTGCATTGCGTGGGGATACAATAAGATTCAACTCAGACCTTCCCCCACGTGTCAAACAGTTAGCCACAGCTTGCATCAGCTCCCACCTATTGTACTGAACCATAGACCAGTTGAGGATGTCCACCAGGACATTTAGTGAGCTTGAGACATGGAAAGCAAGGAGAGAGATCTTTCGGCCCCTGCCCATTCCCACATTGTCATCACCTCTCAGCACAGAAGTCAGGAGTTGGTGCCCTGTTTGTTAAGGTACTACATCACACTCTGACTATCTAATTGTGCTGGACGATATCTCCCCTGCACCTGGATGGACAGAGATTGAAGTCCATACAGAACTGCCCTCATTTCCAGCACATTTATGTGAAGGCAATGTTCCAGTGGAGACCAGGACCCCTGGAACTTGTGAGGCCGAATTAGGCTCGCTACGCAGGAGTGGAGGCATCCATGGTGATGATCACCCATAGGTAGGGTTACAGAAAAGGAGAATCCACAAACAGGTGATCCCTGTGCCGCCACCACAACAGTGCATCCTGCAGGCGATGATAAACAGATGTAAGCCCTCTGTATAGCAGATGCCCATCCCAATTGGCTTAGGGGTCACACTGCCTCTACCTTACACTACCACTGGCTGCCATCGATATTTGCAGTGGCTCCTGGGTTCTTTTCTCACTCAGCCATGATGGGGGGCTGTAATTTGCATCCAAAACAAAAGAAAACCTGATGCCTCCACCCAGAGACAGATTCATGTGGGCTAGGTAACATGTCAGTATAACCCACTGGCATGCTATGCTTGCCCGCCCTCCCCACTGGTGTCACACCTGCCCCAGACCCAACTCAAATGCAACTGTTTCCCCAACGATAGCATGCACAGCATGATTGAAGTCAGTGATGAGGAATGACTTAGCACTAAACACAGCTTTATTTCCAGGACAAGCTGCATAAAAAGGGAAAACAGTGCAACCACTTTCTAAGATGACACTTCCTAGGCACCCTTCTAGGTGAGCCCAAAAAATGAAGCCCTCAGTTTCCCTGATATGTTGATTTGAACCACCATCTCTCCCCAGGTGCATAACCTTGCCATTTTGGGGGTTGAATTTACACTGCCAAACCTTAGACTACCTCTCTAGCTTTTGTGTACTCCTCTGCACCTCCTGATCCCTTCATCACTATTTACTCTACCACAGAGCTATGTGTCATCTGCTAAGAGACACAACTTGCCCCGGATGCCCTCTCCAGTGTTGCTAATGAACATATTGATCCCTGCGGCACCCCACTTGTGACCTCCTTCTCTACCAGTTTGACCCTGTTTACCACCAACCTCTGTTGTCTCTCTTTCAACCAGTTTCCTTTCCATCTAACTACGTCTCTAGCTGCACCCAAGTTGTCCAGCTTCTTCAACAATCTTCTGTGTGGCACTGAGTCGAATGTCATGCCTTGCTGAAATCAAAGTGAAGTAAATCTACAGCATGGCCCTTATCTGCTACCTTTGGATATGCCTACTGGAGGATGGCGATGATTTGGCCCAAAGTCAGGCAAGTCCCAGATCTCTATTTTTTTAACCAGTATCCTGAGTCTGACTTTTTGCAGAAGGGCATATGTTTTGCACCACTTTTGTTTAGCAACAACTCTCGGTATGGAACATGACGTGAAACAACATGGCAAAAAAAGACAGAACACCAGGCAGTCTGAAAGTCACCACTTCACTATTGCTACTACCACTACTATCAGCCTCAGGGCGAAAAACAGAGCTAAGCAAATTTTTTACATTTTAATCAATCTGGTTAAAGTACATTTAGCTAAAAGAGCTCCTCAGAATGAGAAGTGACTGTGTGTGAGATCAGGGACTTGTCTGCCACAGTTGCTACCAGCACAATCATGCCATGTACTGGCTGCACCTCCCAACCACCCCCAGGATAATTATGATATGGTCCAAAGGCAGGCAAGTCCCAGATCTCTATTTTGTCTTTTAAACCAGTCTCCTGAGTCTGACTTTTTGTAGAAAAAGGGATAATGTGCTTGTACTGTATGGCACTAATTATGTTCAACGATGACTCTCAGTATGGAACACAACAGGTAGGGCATCCCACAGAACGTGAAAACTAACAGAAGCATCGTACTGGACCAAGGCTCATGAGTGATGTGACATGATAACTGGGTGTCCTGATTCATGAGGAAACCAACGATTAAAAAAACAAAAACAAGGTTACACCAAAAAAAAGTTGAAATGGTATGATTCATGAAGAATTTGATTCATTGTGATGTGACATGAGTCATGAACTTGCCACCGGCAGTGCTTCTCCAAGCACCAGAAACTGGATGGAACTGAGCTTCCACAAATAATTGCCACTGAAAATTTGAAATACCTATGGCTGTACTTTCCTGAACTGCTACAATGTACAGTCTGAGATTATATCTACTGGATTAAATATAGCGTGCTTGTGAGGACAAAGATTCAAGTCCATCTGCTAGTAGGGCATCCTGCAGAATGTGAACACTAACAGAAGCATCGTACTGGACCAAGGCTTGTGGGTGACGTGACATGATAACTGGGTGTCCTGATTTGTGATAAAGCCAAAGATTAAAAAGTCAAAGAGAGGGTTGCACCAAACAAAGTTGAAGTGGTGTGATTCATGTTGACTGTGAAGAACGTGATTCCTTGTGATGTAACGTGATTCATGAACTTGGCACTGGCAGTGCTTCTCAGAGTACCAGAAACTGGATGGAACTGAGCTTCCACAAACAATTGCCATTGAAAATTTGAAATACCTATGGCTGTACTTCCCTGATGACAGATGACTGACTTCTTGCGGGGGGGGGGGTCACAGACAGTATGCAAGAAGTGGCACTGGTGCACTGATGACTGGCTTGCAGATTTTATTTCACACACACACACACACACACACACACACAGTTTATATTTCATACACCACCTACTCTAAGGGCAATGCTGCAGACACTGTGCTACCCACACAGACTCAGGGACCCTGCCTGGCCTAACCCTCTCTGATGCAGCACTTTTTCCCTTTAAGGATTTTTTTTTATTTATTCCACATGATGTTACAAAATGCCCTGCCCACTGAGCCAAAGCTTATACCCCGCTGAGCGAGCACAGGGAGGAAGATGACAGATGACTGACTTCTTTGGGGGGAGTGGTAACACAGACAGTATGCATGAAGTGGCACTGGTGCACTGATGACTGGCTGACAGTCTTGGCAGATTTTATTTCACACACAGAATTTGTTTCACACACCACCTACGCTTAGGGCAATGCTGCAGGCACTGCTACTAGTATACCCACAGAGATTCCGGGGTACCCTGCCTGGCCTAACCCTCTCTGACACAGTACTTTTTCCCTTCAAGGAATTTTTTTTAATTTATTATTCCACGTGATGTGACAGAATGCCCTGCCAACTGAGCCAAAGCTTATACCACACTGAGCGAGCACAGGGAGGAACATGACAGTTGACCGACTTCTTGGGGGGGGTCACACAGACAGTATGTAAGAAGTGCCACTGCTGCACTGACGACTGGCTGGCAGATTTTATTTCACACACAGAATTTTTTTAACATACCACCTACACTAAGGGCGATGCTGCAAGCATTGTTGCCAGTATACCCACAGAGATTCCGGGGGACCCTGCCTGGCCTAACCTTCTCTGACACAGTACTTTTCACCTTCAAGGATTTTTTTTTTTTATTCCACAAGATATGACAAAATGCTCTGCCCACTGAGCCAACACTTATACCCCACTGAGCAAGCACAGGGAGGAAGATGACAGATGACTAACTTCTTGGGGGAGTCACACAGACAGTATGCAAGAAGTGGCACTGGTGCACTGATGACTGGCTGGCAGTCTTGGAAGATTTTATTTCACACACCACCTACACTAAGAGTGATGCTGCAGGCACTGCTGCTAGTATACCCACAGAGATTCTGGGGGGCCCTGCCTGGTCTAACCATCTCTGACACAGGAGGTGGGGTCACACAGACAGTATTCAAGAAGTGACACTAGTGCACTGATGGCTGGCTGGCAGAGTTTATACACACAGCACTCTAGTTCTCACAAGTTGCCCTCAGTCTCTCTCTTCAAGTTCCATCCTGGCTCACCATTCAGTGTTCATGTTCATGAAGATCCCCTGTCCAAGTCTCCTCTCCCATACACTGTACTCCCTAGTCCCCAGTCCTGTCCCCACCACAATCCCCAACTACCTCCAAAGTCCCACACCCAGTTCTTGCTGGTAATGCCCTCCCAAGTTCCCAACTCCCCATCCCCAACTTCCCCAAGTTCCCAATCCCTTCCTCCCTTAAGTTCTTCTTTTAGTTTAAAACATTCTGCTTTTGTATTTTTGTTAACAGTAGCAGACTGGCAGTGGACTTCTTTGCTTGCCCAAGGGGCAAAAGAAAAAAAACCATTAGCAGTGCAAGCATGGAAGAAAACAATCAATTCGGTGATCTGCAATGCAAGGACCAGCTATGAGAAGCTGCTGCTCCTTCTCCATCCTCATGATTCCTCTGGGTAGCTCTAAGGTGGACCACATAGGTTGCTAGAGTAGCAACCCAATCAGGTGCCACCTTAAAGAGATGGACAGCTTGGTCATCCAATGAGGGACTAGAGTCTTGTCTCTGGTCCCTCCTGTGGGTTTCTCCTGCTCTGGCACTTCTCATGCTGCAGTTCCCACAATAGGAGCCATCCGAACTGATCCGAACAGTCGAAAGTGTTTGGAAGCCGTTCATTTCTGAACACTTTGGCATGTTCAGGTCTGTTCATATTTTTGACAAACCAGTTCACCCATCCCTACTAAAAATACTCCCTCCCTTCCTCCATTTTTGCTTAATATATCTGAAGAATTGTTTCCCCCCTTGACCCTCCCAGCAATACACAGCTCAGTGTCTGCCTTTGCCTCCCTGACTGTCCCCTTTGCTTCCCTAGTTTATGCTCACTCTTGTGCTTGCACAAAGTGAACATGTTGGTATGTTAGAACATGTTTATAGGTGACATTGCAGAGGGTCTGGAGGGAAAGGTATGCCTCTTTGCAGATGACACAAAGATCTGTAACAGAGTTGATACACAAGGGGGGGGTAGAAAGGATGAGAAAGGACTTGGCAAGGTTGGAGGAATGGTCAGACATATGGCAACTTAGATTCAGTGCAAAGAAGTGCAAAGTAATGCACATGGAAACAGAAACCCAGGAAAGAGTACACAATAGCAGGAGGTACTAACAACAACAACAATGGAAAGGGACCTCGGAGTATCCATATCAGATGATCTAAAGGTGGGTAAGCAATGTGAGAAGTCAGTAAGGAGAGCCAGGGGATACTGGGATGCATAGGAAGGGGCATCACAAGTAGAAAAAGGGAAGTGGTTATACCTCTGTACAGACAGTTAGTGAGACCTCATCTGAAGTACTGTGTGCAGTTTTGGAGACCTCATCTACGCAAGGACATAGACAGGATGGAAGCAGTCCAGAGGAGGGCAACTAAAATGGTGCAGGGTCTGCATCAGAAACCATATGAAGAGAGACTGAGAGAGCTTAATATGTATACCCTTGATGAAAGGAGGGACGGGGGGACATGACAGAAACATTCAAGTACCTCAAGGGAATCAACAAAGTCCAGGAAGGTAGCATCTTTCAGAAAAAGAGATGTGTAAGAACAAGGGGGCACAATTTAAAGATAGAGGGGGGACAGCTCAAGGGTAATGTGAGGAATTTTTTTTCTCATGGAGAGACTGGTGGATGCATGGAACCACCTTTCTGGGGAGGTTGTGGGGTCTAAAACAGTGGGTGAATTCAAACATGCATGGGACAGACATAAGGCAATTGTAGTGGGGGTGACAGGAAGTAGGCTGTTGGTTACCTAGAATCTGCAGCTTATCCAGTAGGTAGGGAAATGGGCAGACTGGGTGGGCCAAGTGGTCCTTATCTGCCGTCAAAGTCTATGTTTCTATGTTTATGTCTTTGTTTCTATGGTATGATAGTGGATTTTGAGATGTGTGTCACCGTCAGTCCAATGCAAGGCAATCTGCAAGGAGCTCAATAGTGTCAGACAGTCATCAGCCAGGTTGATCATGACACTCTTCTGGGCTTGCTGGGTGGAAAATGTGTAAAGTTCAAGGAAAAGAGCCACCCAAATCATAGGCATCTCTTTTCTTTGATATGCATAACATCCCCCAGCAAGCAGAGCTGGTCAGCACCAGGATCATAAGACATGGGGGGGGTAGTCAGCTTGGGTTTTGCCAATCATGAGGGAGTGGATGAGATGCTGAACAAGAGGCAATAGGGGAGCAAAGGGGGTGGGAAATAGGTCAGACTGTTGGAAATACAGGGGAAGGTAGGAGGAGGGTATAAAGAGTGGAGTGAAGCACAGCGGATGGCAGAAAGTGGTCAGGAAGAATGGGAGTAACTGAGCTGTGAATAAAGGAGCTGCAGAAACCAGCTATGGTAGGGAAAGGATGTGGAACAACAACAAAAATCTGGGAGGGGTTAGAGTACAGAATAGGTACACCCCACTACAAAATAGTAAGAACTCAGGAGAGCTAGTGGAGGCAGATGTAACTGTAGACAAGAGGGGAGGCAAAGGGAGTGATGGGAGGGGGAGTCAGGTAGTGGGATCATTAAAGATGCAAAGAAAAAAGTAGGAGAAAAGGATGAAGAGCTTGGAGGAGGATGCAAGACAGGAGGGGGTCAAAAGCTGTCTGGGGGGATTAGGTAGGGATGAGGTTGAGAAAGAGAGGGGCAGGATTGAGGGACAAGCTGTGATCGACAGCATGCGGGAGAAACTGAAAGAAGAAAAGGGGATCTCTTAAGGGGGTAATGAAGGGAGCAGGATGAGGGATATCAAGGGAAGGGGGGGTGAGTATCAGTAAGGAAATGGGGGTCCCTTGCGGGGACCATAGGTGGCAGTAAAGGATATAGGCTAGGCACATCAGACAATAAGGTAGGAGCTGGTGCAGGTGGGAGACATGAGCAGGTGAGTACCGAAGGAGGTGGAGATATGATATGGGGAGAGGCAGCACTATTAAATAGGAAGTTGATAGCTGCCAGTAGTAAACATTGTACAAGAGCAGTGGAAACCAAGGTGCTACTATTGGGGATTCCATAATCAGGGGAATCAAATGGGGGGGGGAATGGAGAAGGGAAGAGGACTTCTATTGGAGTAGAGTGTACGTCAGGAATGACAGTGCACAGGGTCATACCTCTAGTACACTCTCTGGTAAAGAAGCACGGGGGGTGCCACACATTGTAGTGTACATAGGCGCAAATGATTTGGCATCCTGGCTGACTTATCTGTAGGGACAGAGAGTTGGTTAGAGTTTGTACAGCAAAAGGGAGCTCTGTCTCCTTCTCAGAAGTCCTGCCAGTGCCAAAGAGTACTCTGTATAGGAAGCAGAAAATCAGTGAATTCAATACTTAGTTGAGGGACTGGTGTCTTGTTATGGAGTATGGCTTGGTGGGAAATTGGGGAGTTACTTGGGAAAATAAAGACCTATTTGCTAGGGATAGGCTTCACCTGAGTAAGGAAGGTAAGGATGTCTTAAAGAACAAATTGGGGAAATTTATAGGAAAAAGGTGGGATTTCAACTAGTTGAGGAAGGGGCTTGAAAGTTTGGGATTGACAATTAAGCAGTGCTTGGGAGGGCATAGGCCTCTCCCCCTATAGGAGAAATCAAAGAGAAGTTAGACCCATACTGGGCCAAGGGTAAGGTGCCAGGAAGACTGGATAAGGGTACTGAGGCAGGCTGGAGGGTGATCTTGGTTAATGTAAGGAGCCTGCAGAACAAGATGCCAGAGTTGCAGGCAATGTTGATTGAGGGCAGGGGTGGATGTTGCAGCAGGTACAGAGACTTGGACCGCACAGCACCTGGGATCAGAAGATCTCAGGTTACACCACGTATAGGAGAGATAGAAAACTTGGCAAGGAAGGAGGGGTGGCTTTGTTCATTAGGGAGGAGATCAGGAGCAGCAGGGAGGAGGATGAGGAGGGGGAACTGTCATCAAGACACAGGTCAGGAAGCACAGGAAAACCAAGAGTAATGTCAAGATTCGCAAATAACATTTTATTTTTCTCAATAACAGCAAAATAAAAAATAAAAATTATTCAATATAACTATTTACTTAGGCAGTACAAACAGAGAAAATGAAGTCATTCTTCTGAGGGTATCTCTTAATTCTAAGTTTCAGTCTCTCACTCTCCTTGTCTCTCTAGCAAAAGCATTTCTGCTCTTTTTATAACAAGTCTTTGCCTCATTGACATCCTGCTTCTCACAGAATGTTCTTGTCAATTTACAGAATGTTCTTGTCAGTTTTGATGCAGGTGCAGGAAAAGAGTACATAGTAACCTAGAACTGACCTCTTCATGTCAGCATCTCAGAGACTTTGCAAACCAGCTTCTCAGGTTAACCCCTTGACTTCCAAATAGCTTTTTGCGATCATTTCAACAGTATAATTATATACAGTTTTAAACAAAGACATCCCAGTATCAGTGACATTTCCACATAAAGATTCACATATATTTTTTTATAACTGCAGATATGCAAGGGAGAAGAAAAGACAGAACAGCAAGGGAAGGCACAGAGATAGTGATAGGCGAAGAATTGTGAAACCGTCGGAGTGATCAGTTCCTAGGTCTCACAAGAAAATTTGGTTGTGCAACCAGACAGAGAAGAGACAGAAAAGGAGAGGATAGAACAGACCCTTGTGTTTAAACTCTTTCTGCATAACAAATGGGATAGGGCCTTATTCAACCTTGTCACAGGAATGTGGAGGCGAGATGGGCCAACTTAAAAGATGCTAAGGGAAGGGGGATCAACCTGGGGGTTGTATACAGACCACCATTGCAATCTGAGGACACTGATAACAAACTGGTGGACAACCTTAGAAAGCACTGTAACAGGGATGGGGCAGGAGTGTGGTAATGGGGGATTTTAACATGCCGGGAGTGGATTGGGGTACTATTACATCGGCACCTACTAAGAAGCAAAGGTTACTGGATGCCTTCCAGGATGAATTTCTGACTCAACTGGTGGAGGAACCCACCAGAGAGAGAAGCATCCTGGACTTGGTATTAACAGATGGGGACCAGATAAGGAACTTGGTGGTGGAGAACCCCTTGGCGGGGAGCGATCACTGTGCAATACAGTTCACTGTAAACCTGGGGAAGGACTGAAACCAGTCAAAGACTACAGTAATGGACTTTAGGGGGAGCAGATTTCAGGGAGATGGCTACAATACTTAAAGTCCATTTACAGAAAATCAGCCCTAGGAAGTGCACAGAAAGTCAGTGGGAGATAATGAAGCTGGGCATACTGGAGGCTACCAAAGCCTTCACAAAATCCCACCATAAGACTGCTAAGGCTAGAAAACATTGTGGGTGGACCAGGGAGGGAGGTGCAAGAGGGGGTGAGGAAAAAAGGATGGCCATGGCCTTTAGAAGGTATAATCGCTATAGTAAGGAGACAGACAGAGAGGAGTATCACAAGATCTCCAGGGAAGTCAGTAGGGTGGTGAGAGCAGCCAAATCAGCAAAGGAACTTAGGTTAGTGTAGAGGATCGAAGTGGGAAGGAATTTTTTAGATATTTCAAGGACAGAAGGAAAGTGGAGGGGCTAGATAAACAGGTTAAAAAAGAAGAGATGCTGGGCAGATGGAGGGGTAGAGCAGGCTGAAGTAAGCAAATGGCCAGAAAGGAGGGGTGGAAGAACAATGGAGAAAAATCAAAACTGCCATCATGGAGGCAACAAGCCTTTGTGTGAAACAAATAAAGAAAACAAAGCGGAATAAAAAACCACTATGGTTCTCAAAAGAGGTGGCAGGGAAGGTTAAGGAGAAAAAGGCTGCATTCAAAAAGTATAAGGAATCACAGACGGAGCACGATAGGGAACTGTATCAATTAAAGCAGAAAGAAGTGGGAAGGTAGTCAGAAAAGCAAAGGCCCAAACTGAGGAAAAGATAGCCAACTCCAGTTAAGAAGGGATAAAACCTTTATAGGTACATTAGGAGCATAGAAAGGTTAAGGGAGGGATAGTGAAGATTAATAAAGGAGAGGGAGGTGGGCAGAGGGAGACAGTGAAAAGGCAGAGATACTGAATGAATACTTTTGCTCAGTATTCACAAAAGAAGAAGAGGAGGAGTTACCTAAACCAAACAGTAGAAGCACTCTGGGTAGGGGGGTTGACACCAGTCCATTCACAGAAGAAAGAGTCCTGAAAGAACTCCTAAAACTCAAGGTGGACAAAGCAATGGGGCCTAACGGGATTCACCCTAGAATCCTAAAAGAGCTAAGAGAGGACCTAGTGACACCACTAACCACACTTTTTAACAAATCATGGGAAGATGGGGTGGTACCTGAGGACTGGAGGAGGGCAGATGTGATTCCCCTTCACAAAAGTGGGAGCAAGGCAGAAGCAGGAAACTACAGACCTGTTAGTTTGACCTCAGTGGTAGGGAAAATGAAGGAATCACTTCTGAAAGAAAGAATTGTTGAGTACCTAGAGGTCAGCGGGGCAGAGGACCCAAAGCAGCATGGATTCACAGCAGGAAGGTCATGTCAGATGAATCTAATCAATTTCTTTGACTGGGTGACCAAAGTAATAGACCAGGGAGGGGCTGTGGATATGGCCTACCTAGACTTTAGCAAGGCATTTGACACAGTCCCGCACAAGATTAATAATCAAGTTAGCCAGCCTGGGAGTGGGTCCAGGGTGGTAGCCTGGTAACAAACTGGCTGCACAACAGGACACAGAAGGTAATAGTGAATGGAACACATTCTGAAGAAAGGGGTTACTAGTGGAGTACCTCAGGGCTCAGTACTGGGTCCAGTCCTCTTTAACGTCTTTATAGGTGACATTGCAGAGGGTCTGGAAGGAAATGTATGCCTCTTTGCAGATGACACAAAGATCTGTAACAGAGTTGATACACAAGGGGTAGAAAGGATGAGAAGGGCCTGGCAAGGTTGGAGGAATGGTCAGACGATGGCAACTTAGATTCAATGCAAAGAAGTGCAAAGTAATGCACCTGGGAAATAAAAATCCAGGAGAAGAGTACACAGTAGCAGGGGAGGTACTAACGACAACAATAATGGAAAGGGATCTGGGTGTAGTCATATCAGATGACCTAAAGGTGGGTAAGCAATGTGAGAAGTCAGTAAGGAGAGCCAGGGGATACTGGGATGCATGGGAGGGGCATCACAAGTAGAAAAAGAAGTGGTTATCCCTCTGTACAGACAGTTGGTGAAACCCATCTGGAGTACTGCGTGCAGTTTTGGAGACCTCATCTCACAAGGACATAGACAGGATGGAAGCAGTCGGAGGAGGGCAACTAAAATGGTGCAGGGTCTACATCAGAAACCATATGAAGAGAGACTGAGAGAGCTTAATATGTATACCCTTGATGAAAGGAGGGACAGGGGGACATGATAGAAACTTTTAAGTACCTCAAGGGAATCAACAAAGTCCAGGAGGGTAGCATCTTTCAGAAAAAGAGATGTGTAAGAACAAGGGGGCACAATTTAAAGTTAGAGGGAGGACGGCTAAGGGGTAATGTGAGGAAATTCTTTTTCATGGAGAGAGTGGTGGACGCATGGAACCGCCTTCCTGGAGAGGTTGTGGGGTCTAAAACAGTGGGGGAATTCAAACATGCATGGGACAGACATAAGGCAATTATAGTGGGGGGTTGCAGGAAGTAGGCTGTTGATTAACTAGAATCTGCAGCTTATCCAATAGGTAGGGAAATGGGCAGACTGGGTGGGCCAAGTGGTCCTAATCTGCCGTCAAAGTCTATGTTTCTATGTTTCTATGTAAATGAGTACTCTGCTCTGTATTTACAAATGAAAGGGATAGACCTTTTTCACAGGGGGGTGGCAAGATTGGGGTTGGGGATGGGGGGTCCTCACAGATGGGGAGATCCAGGAGGGGAGGGTGAGGGAGGTCTCAAGTCCTTAAATACTGATAAGGCTTCAGGCCTAGATGGGATCCACCCCAGGGTTCTGAAGGATCTGGCGGATGTCCTGGCTGCTCCAATGATGGAACTATTCAATTCCTCCCTCCAATCAGGTTGTGTTTCCCTGGACTAGAGGTCGGCACACGTGGTGCATCTTCAAAAGAGTGGACCTTGGGATGAGCCGGGAAACTACAGACCGGTCAGCCTGACGTCCATAGTGGGGAAACTGATGGAGACCGTCCTGAAGGAAAGGATGGTGGAGTTCCTGGAGGCAAACGGCTTTCAGGATGAAAGCCAACATGGGTTCATCCAGGGGAGATCATGTCAAACCAATCTAGCTGAATTCTTTGACTAGGTGACAAGATCCCTGGATGGTGGAAGGTTAGTTGATGTCCTGTACCTGGACTTCAGCAAGGCCTTCGACTCAGTCCCACGCGAAAGGCTGATATGCAAGTTAAGAAACCTAGGGGTGGGGGATAAATTAGTGGGATGGATTGCCAGCTGGCTTAGTAACCAGCAGCAGAGGGTGGTGGAAGGGGGAGAGGCCTCGACTCACAGAAGGGTTATGAGTGGAGTCCATCAGGGGTTGGTGTTGGGCCCAATCCTGTTCAATGTTTTCATAGCTGACATAGGGGAGGGAGTTAGGAGCAAAATGATCTTGTTCACAGATGATTAAAAACTAGAAGCAGTGGTGGACAGTGAGAAAGGGAGGAGGGCACTACAGGAAGACTTGGGGAGGATGGAGAGGGGGCACACCACTGGCAGCTGGGTTTTAATGCACAAAAATGTAGCGTACTGCATCTGGGTGTTAGAAACCCTGGGTATGACTACCATTTGGGGGGAATTCAGCTGAAGATCTCCATGGAAAAAAAAGATCTGGGAGTGGTAATAGACACCAAAATGAATAACTCGGAGCAGTGCAAGAGAGAGTGGGTGCAAAGGCAAATAAGATGCTTGGGTGTATCGCGAGGGGGATAGCATCGAGGAGAAATACTGCCATTGTATAATTTTTTTTTTTATTAATTTATTCACTCTTGGATTACAATACATCTGAGCACAAACAGCTCATTTGCAAAGGTTCCACATCAGTGGGGAGGGGAGACAAAACATACAAAGGGGTAAAAGTACAATGTTTCCAAAAGAGTAAAATAAAGTGAGCAAATATATATGTGTCTATATGCAATTTTATCATTCTAACAGGAGGAAAGCATAGATGAGAGGGGGAAGGATAAAGATGGGAGAAAGAAATGTAGGAAGTGGCGCCATTGGCCTTGTCAAGCTGGTGTGAGGCGGTAGGGACAGGGGGTGAGGTGGGCAGGGGTAAGAAGGTAGGAGGTGGCAGCCAGGCCTTGTCAAGATGGTGTGGGAGGGTAGGGAAGGGGGTGAGGTGGATGGGGGGGTAGTGGGGGCCTTGTCAAAGTGCGAAAAGGAGGGTAGCCCCAGAATTATAGAGGTAACAGTAGAGATACAGGGTTATCCAGGGGTCACGTGATGACAGCTTGCTAAATGGCAGCTGAGGCCTAGAGCTCTCCCCTCCTGCCGCCCTAATCGCCAGATTCCGAAGCCCCCGGTGCACTAAACTTCTGGAAAACAGTACCAAAGGGGTGTTTAAATACTGCCTACCGATTTGAGTTGGTGTTTCTATTGACCTATCTCACCTATAAAGAAAGATGGAGGTGGATAGGAGGCAGGCCGCAGTGAAGCATACGCTGCCTGCGACCCCTGAAAAAGCAGCTAAGAAACAGTGGAACCAGGTGGGCCCGGGATCGGAGAAATGTGGTGAAAAGACCCAGTCGCCCAGTCCTCTAACGGAGGACAGATTCCTGCAGGAGCTAACTCCACTGAAAGAAATTCTCCAAGATATCACCATGGAGCTCAAGTCCCTATGGAGCGACCTTTCTTCCCTGTCTACACTCGTATCCGATACGGAGGCTAGAGTATTTTCGCTGGAACAGTGGAAGGCCAAGGCAGAAGTCGAGATGGCTGGACTTAATCAGCAGACGCGGAAACTTAAAGCTAAAGCCGAGGATCTAGAGGTGTCAATGAGAAACAACCTACTGATTTGGGCCTACGGAGATGGAGGAAGGGCCCGATCTTGATAGCTTTTAGACAGTTCCTTGTTAAGGTGGTAGGCCCAGCCGCCACTAGCCCAAGTTACCACTCGAGAGGGCCATCGGTCGTTGAGGCCTCGACCATGCCCGGCTCGCTGCGCCCTATTATAATGAAGTTCTTGAGTTTCCTATGAAAGGCAGCATGTTTACAGTAGGTCTCGGGACCTGAAGGAAGTTGTATGGGGATCGGTCAAGATTCAGATTGCCCAGGACCTCCCGAAGGAAACTAGAGAGAAGAGGGCCGCCTTCCACCCCACAGTCCAGAAGTTAATCGCCGCGTCCATCCCCTTCAGAATGACATACCCTGCTACTCTTAGGGTTTCAATCGGAGGTACCACTCATAGTTTCAACTCGCCAGAAGCGGCTCTTAAAGACCTTTCTACTAGACTCCCCGACTTGTTCAAACTTCCGGGTTGAGAGACTGGTCATATCTGCACTAATGTAGAGGAGTCTGATCTTAAATGACTGTTTGCAGACATTGATTTTCCCCTTTTATTTTGGCTCACTTGCCGGTTTTCCCTACCGGTTCCCTTCTTGCTTAATTTTAGGGTTACCGACTGTTATCTCCCTATCTTCCCCGGCTGCTACTGGGCTCTCTTACCTGCGCTGCATGCACTCATAGGCCTGGGGAGCTGGGCGATGTCCTGAGTGGCTGGGTATTGAACAGACCGGACCGGGGT
This sequence comes from Neoceratodus forsteri, assembly GCA_016271365.2. Classification (NCBI taxonomy): domain Eukaryota; kingdom Metazoa; phylum Chordata; order Ceratodontiformes; family Ceratodontidae; genus Neoceratodus; species Neoceratodus forsteri. The sequence goes on along the minus strand of CM057451.1, from coordinate 1,143,136,321 downwards.
ATTGAGATCCGCGGCTTACTCCCAGAACTCATTTACCAGGTAACAGTTCCCGGGGGTAACTTCCTGATTGATGGACCAGTTTGGTCCTCTATCGAAATAGTACCCTCCGGAATCAAACGGCCCGAATTAGGATCAGCCCTCGATACTGGGCCTGGTTACCGGTTCTGAATCCCCCCTTTTTGATACCTGAGACAGGGGGTGAGTAAATATAAACTCTGGAATTAGTCTAAACTGTTTATCGCTTTGCTAACTAGTTAGAAAGTGGGGCTGCATTGGAGCTATTTTTCTTATTTTTATACCTGATGGCCTAGCGGGCGGTCTGGGGTGGGGGGGGAGTAATTAGCTCTGGGGCCTAGCGTCTAGTACAGGCTGGATTACGAGCCTATGGAAGGGGGGTCAGCCAATCCAATCCCAGTCGCCGGGTTGTTGCTGATTATTTCAATTTGGATTGGGTCTAGTTTTAGTTTTAGGGAGCTTGAGGTTTGGACTTTTCCCTTTCTAATTGACCCGGTTGTGCTGGGGTATTTTGGATTCGCAAAGTGGGTTTGGCTGCCAGGATTTGAAATTTTCCATTTTAGTCTGGCTTCCTATCAGTCCTGGCTCCAAGTTGTAAATAGTTGTTCGTTTGGGGCTTGGGAAGGTATGGGAGGGGTGGGGTGGAGGGAGGGTTTCTGTTTAATTTTACTCTGTCAGATTGCCTTTTGGATATGAGGAGGGGGTTGGGAGTGGTTGGGGTGGAGGGATTGTTGGTATATACTGTGCATTACTATATACTAACAAGTAATTCTATACTGTTAAAATCACATTTAAACGTTCTTGGTGGCAATTTTGGGGGTTGGTTTTGGGGACTGCACTTGGATGAAGGGGGTTTGGGGGAGAGGGGTTAGCCTGCCATATTAGGCTTTTTTATGACTGTATTCTGGCTGGAGCAACTCCTGTGAATCTCTGGTTGTTTATTTCTGGTCTATCCTGGCAGGCTGTTGGGTTTTGAGTATATGGGGTCTCAGTGTGTCGTTTTCTTCTCGTTATTTCTGGATGTTTCCGGTTTTATATCCCTCTGGTTCTGTATTTAAAATGGCTATTAATGCCGTCAAAACAGCTTCCTGGAATGTACACGGGCTCAGGGATCGGATCAAACGAACTCAGATTTTTAACCACTGCTCATTACTGCAGGTGGATATACTTTTTCTTCAAGAAACCCACTTAGGCCAAGCAGACACCAAATGCCTATCTCAATCTGGCTTTTCGCAGGTCTATGTGGCTGGAGGCTCTAGCCTCAGTAAAGGGGTTGCCGTCCTCATTAAAAAACATGTTCTGTTTATGAAGGAACTGGTCGTATTAGACCCAGAGGGGAGGTTTGTCTTGGTTAAGGGTACCCTTAATGGGAACAGCGTTGTCTTAGGTTCCATATATGGGCCTGTTGGGGGGAATCCTGAGTTCTTCATGTGCCTTGCCGATAAAGTTAGCACCCTCCTCCCTTCGCAATTCATTTTGGGTGGGGACTGGAATGTCCCGCTTTCGCCTATATTGGACAGAGACCCCAGGATAATCGTCCCCCTACACCTGCCCAAAGAGCTCTTCATGATCTCTTACTAATGCTAGGGCTATGTGATCCCTGGAGACTCTCGAATCCCTCTCTTCGGGCTTTCTCTTTTCTCTCTCAGCCCCACAAATCAAGGTCGAGAATAGATTATGTATTGTTCAGTAAAACCTTCCTTCCCGGTCTTCTTCAGTCTGGCATTGATCCAATTATTCTCTCGGATCATGCAATAGTATGGATCAAAATCTCCTCAAATCCCGATTTCTGTCGGGATACTACTTGGAGGCTTAATACTCAATTGCTTAAAGACCCCCACACGGTTTCTCAAATAAGATCCCTGATCTCTCTTTTCCTTGCAGATAATCTTGATTCTACCCTGAGATTTGATATGATTTGGGGTTCACTAAAATGTTATCTCAGGGGTGAACTAATTAAGATAGCTTCTTCAAGGAAGAAGGCCCGACATGCACAAGCTCTTTCTTTATTGAGTAAAATTAGAGAACTAGAAACAGTTTACTCTCCAACCTCTTCGTTATCATCCTTAAAGGCTCTCCTGGCAGCTAAGAACGAGTACATGGATCTCTTGAAAGAGAAAACTGAATATTGCCTTGTTCGAACTCAAGCTAAATATCTAGACCATGGGGAAAAGGCCGGGAAGCTTCTAGCTTTGCACCTACGGGCGTTGGAAGGTTCTAGGATAATCCCGTCCTTGCATTCCCCAGCTGGTTCCATAGAAACTTCCCCCAGAGGTATTGCCCAAATATTCGAGAACTATTACAAAGATCTTTACAGTAAGCCTTTATCCTCTGCCCCTCTTTCGAATATCACAGCATATTTGGAGGACACCGACGTCCCTCGATTACCATCATCCCACCAAGAGATTTTGACTGCTCCCATTTCTCTTGATGAGATAGAGAGGACCATTACCTCTATGACTTTAGATAAAGCACCTGGTCCTGATGGTTTCCCTGCTAACTTCTATAAGGTTTTTTCCAAAGAGCTCGCACCTATACTTCTTAAACTATACGAGTATCTTTCTTCCTCTTGCGATATTGATCCCACCCTCTTCGAAGCCACTATTATCTTAATTCCCAAACCCGATAAAATTCTCACGGATCCGGCGAATTACCGACCTATATCCCTCCAGAATTATGACATGAAAATCTTTGCTAAGATCCTGGCGGAAAGGATCAAAAAGGTTTGGTCTGGTTTAATTAGTCCCGAACGAGTAGGTTTTGTGTCTGCTAGATCTTCTGCGGATCACTTAAGAACCCTATCTCACATTTCCCAACAGGCTCAAACAGTGTCTTACCCTATGGCCTTGGTTTCGTTGGATGCAGAGAAAGCCTTCGACCGAGTGGATTGGACCTTTCTTTGGGCGGTGATGGCGAGGATGGGCTTTCCGACACCATTTTTAAAATAGATTCAGGTTTTTTACAGTTCCCCCTCGGCCAAAATTTATTGTAATGGAGTTTTTTCCTCCCTTTTCCGTCTACACACCGGCACCAGGCAGGGATGTCCTCTTTCGCCTTTATTATTTAATTTATACTTAGAACCCCTTCTTATCAGGCTTAAATCTTCTCCACTTGTTAGAGGTTGTCTATTACAGAAGCAGGAATTGGTACTCTCAGCTTATGCAGACGACGTACTCCTGCATCTTGAATGTCCTGTTGAATCCCTAAAAGCGGCGCTAGATGTTATCAAGCAGTTTGGTGCCCTCTCTCAATATAGATTGAATATTTCCAAGTCTGAAAATTTTCCGTTAAATGTTCATACGTATAAACAGGATTTTATTAACTTCGGTATGAAATGGGCTCCCAAATCGATCAAGTATTTAGGGATTCACTTTGCGACAGAGCCCTCTCTTTTGAAGAAGCTTAATCTGGATAATATTAAAAATCTCGTCCACCAAGATTTGCTGCGATGGTCTACCTTTCCCATCTCTCTCTGGGGCCGGATCAATATTATTAAAATGAATGTCCTTCCCCGAGTCTTTTACCCCCTTAATCTGTTAAATCTTTGGTTGCCTATCGCTTATCTTCAGCAATTTCATGCGATGTTTTCCAACTTTATCTGGCGAGGAAAGGGTGTTAGACGCTCGTACTCTAAACTATCTCTCCCCAAAGACAAAGATGGTGTCCGGCTCCCTAATCTTCTATTCTATCACTGGGCAGCTCATCTCTCTAAATTAGGGAAATGGATTTCTGTGGATCCTGACCTTCCATGCCCGACCTGGCTTCAAACTGAGAGGGCACTTCTCTCTGGGGCCAAGTTGGATACTTACGCAGTATTTTTTATTTCTCCGTCTGTAGTTTCGCAGTGGATTACTGACAATACGATTTTGACATCTCTTAAGTCCCTTGTTCAATGTCTGCACTCTTTCAATATCCTTACCGGCCTGGATCTGGGCCAGCGGTGGTCCTTAATCCTAATATCAAGTTGGGTAAATCACGGATCAACCCTGATTGGCTTCCACAACTTAAAGAAGCTAGACTAGAACATTTTTATGATCAAAGATCCCTTCTTTCCTCAGCCGATATACTCGCTAAATTTGGTATTCCCAATGTTGAGATTTTCAAAGTTTACCAACTAAGGCATCTTATCGCTGGAAAATTTGGTATTTCCTTTAGCGAGCCGGTGGCCTATCCCTTTCTTTCCCAAATAATAACTCTCGCTTCTCAACCACACTCTATTTCGTTAATCTATTCCTTTCTTCTAAACTATAAATTTCCCGATACAGTTAGGGGTTCCAATATCTGGTCTTCTTTGTTGCCTGAGTCTGCCCTGAACTGGTCTCGTATCTGGAAGGACCTTCATAGATATCACACCCAGGATAGATTAAGGCTGACTCAATATTATAACGTGAATAATTTGTACTACACCCCTACCAAACTTTTTAAGCTTAAAAAACTTCCCCACCCTACCTGTTCTAGGTGTATGCAGGATGAAGGGAACCCCCTCCATGTTTTTTGGTCTTGTAGCAAGGTTGCTCCTCTGTGGTCTCTTATCCAGAACAATTTGGACCCTCTTCTGGGTCTGTCAAGTTTTATTACCCCCGAGATCTGTATTCTGGGTGAATACTCTAGCATAGATAGTGTGGAACGCTGGTATCATATGGCTTTGGTGTCCATGGCGGTCAAGAGATTGGTCCTGAGGCACTGGACTGATCAATTGGCCCTGACCTATGCCGACTGGCTGACTGAGCTCTCTGTGTATCTTAACTCCGAAAGTCTAGCTGCCAGCCTACACTGTCATATGGACCTGTTTCAGAAGAGATGGGGTAGACTACAGACTCTGTATTTACATCAAGTGAGTTCTTGGCCTTGTCCCTGTTGCCCGCATTGACAACCTATATCTTGCTATATATTGTTTTCCATAACTTTTACTGTTGAGGGAGAAACTCAGTTATAAATGGCTGATACTTTTACTCATCCAGATTAAAGGTAACATTGGATTAGCACACTTGGTTTTGGGTGGGGGTGAGAGGAGGAGGGTGGTGATTGGGGTTTGGTAAGTTCCCTATTTCCTCTGTATATGAAATCTGGGGGTGGGGGCTTGGAATGGGGGGGTAGTTTTTGGTTGTACCATGTACTTTTCATGTTATGGCTACCTGGCATGTTGTTGTGTTTTTGTTTTATATTTGTAAAATTAATAAACTTAAATTTCAAAAAAAAAATACAGGGTTATCCAGCAATGAGAAGAAGACTGAATGCTAGTAGATGGGAGTCTCAGGTGAAGCAGTCACAAGAACCGTTGGCTGTGAGATGTTGGCATAAGTTCAGTTTGAATGGTCCTAATCTATAATTGTATAATTCCTTGGTGAGGCCATAGATGGAGTACTACGTGCAGTTCTGGCATCCCCACTTAAAGAAGGACATTACACTATTGGAGAGAGTCCAGAGGAGAACAACAAAGTTAATCTACAGTCTGGGGGATCTGTCTTATGAGGAGAGACAGGGAGCTAAACATGTACTTCCTAGAGGACAGAAGGGATGGGGGGACATGATTGAGACCTTCAGATATTTAAAGGGGATCAATAGGGTACGCACGGAAGGTCTGTTCAAATTGAAGGGGGAGGGGACTATGAGAGGCCATAGACTTAAACTAGTTGGGGGGGAGTTACAGAGGGGAGGTGAAGAGGAATTATTTCAGAGAGGGTGGTCACACCATGGAATGAGCTACTAGAGGAGCTGATGAAATCGGGATCAGTGGGAGGATTCAAGAAGGGATGGGGTAGGTGCATGGATAAAGTACTGGTTAGGGGAGGTGTGCAGCTGGGGGGTACTGGAAGTGTCAGAGTGCAAGAGAAATAGGAAGGGGTACTGCAGCAAAACTTTAAATGTGAGCTGCATCACGGGCAGACTAGATAGACCGTTAGGCCTAATCTGCTGGCGACTTTGTATGTATGGATGGATGATCAGCCTGCTGTGGTTCTCCATGCCCCAACATAAAAACAAACCCTTCCACTTTCTGCCAAGTATCCTTCCCATCTCCCATTGCTTCCCTCTTCCTTCTTCATTTTCAGCACTGGGGTGCCCAATCCCCAGTGTTGGCTAGTATCCCCCACCCCACCTCCCTGTTTTCATTGTGTGACACTAGGGAGCCCATCCCCAGTGCTGTCAAGCATAGCACTGACACTGGGATGCCAAATCCCCAGTGTCAGTACCTGAAATAAAGAAAACTGTGTCCTTCCTAGCCTTTTTTATTTTTATGTTTGCTTGTACACATGTGCAAGAAACATAGTGCCACCATACGAGAATTCGTAGGTGTGCCTCCCTACTTCCAATGCCCTGCTGTCTTTTGCAGACACGGCCCCACCGTGCCAATGAATGCACGAGCTGTCTATGACAGCGTTTGCAAATGCAGCGGCGTACAGTTCAAAGAAAGGCACTGCAGTGTGTAGGCAATTTGCATACTGATGTTGGCAGTATGCAAAGTGCCTACACATCGGCACTGCAGTGCAAGAACTGTCATAGACAGCTCCTCTCCCCCCCCAACAAGACTGGGAGCCCACCCCAGCGTGCTCACGTGCTCCCCCCCACACATACAGTATGGCCAACAGGGGTGCCCAATCCCCCATCGGCTCTGCTGCCCCCCCAAAAAAACCTTCCAGCTGCCACACTGGGAGCCCACCCCAGCGTGGCAAACGTCCTGCATCGTCTTCCTAAAATAAAAAAAAACCTAGGAAGAAAAAAGTTCCCTCGACATGTTCACCCCTTCCCCCACCTGTGCCCACCCTTTGCACACCCAGCCTCCCTACACCCCCCTCACCCCATACTTACCTCCGGAGCTCAGCGCAATGATCTTCGGTGGACCGGGAACACGTCTGCACTCTTCAAAGCCAACGCGAACTGAGAAATGCCAGTAAGCTGTATAATGGAATAAATAGGGTTTTCAACTTTGGTGCATATCTCAGACATTTTGGGAATTTTTCACCAAATTTTCAACATGGGGTTTTGGGACCCCACCTCATGAATTCTTGCACTGTCATTTTATTCAGTCCCGAAAGGTGATTTTGCGGTAACTGCACAAAACCACCTTTAGGGAACATCTGAAACAACAGTATCACAGTTCATGGGTAGGCCTAAAACGTGTTAAAATTTGGGAAAAAATTCCCAAAATGATTGTTTCTGAGTGTGCATTGCGCAGTTCCTATGCACGCTCGTAACTTCTCAAATTTTTAATATTTTCACCCCAGATTTTCAACATTGCCATTTTACCACACCTCCTTATGAGCAGTACAGCTGCCATTTTCACATCTCGCCCAAAATGTATTTCCGTGCATGTGGTGCACAATGGTGCAGTCAGTGTGCGAAACCAATGTTTGGGACACATTAAGAAAATCACAGTGATACTGTTCATGAGCAAAGGTCTTAAAATGGCTATGTTGAAAATTTGGTGAAAATATTCCCAAAAATGACTGTTTTACAAGCGTGCGTTGTGCAGTTCCATGCACGTTCCGTGAGTTTCGAATTTTATTATTTGCATTCCAGATTTTCAACATTGCCATTTACCACACCTCTTTATGAGCAGTATAGCTGTCATTTTCACATCTAGCCTAAAATGTGTTTCAGCGCTTGTAGCGCTTAATAGTGCAGTCGTGTGTGAAATCAATGTTTGGGACAGATTAAGAAAATCACAGTGACACTGATCATGAGCAGAGGTCTTAAAATGTCTATGTTGAAATTTGGTGACAAAAGTCCATAAAATGACTGTATTACGAGCGAGCATTGCGCTGTTTCCACGCACCCTCGTAAGTTCATGAATTTGTAATATTTTCAGTCCAGATTTTCACCACTGGCATTTTTCCACACTTCCTTATGAACAGTACAGCTGTAATTTTTCACAACATGGCCAAAATGTGTTTTCACACTTTCTGTGGAGAAATGCATTTGTCGCTGTGGGAAATCACTGTTCGGAATAGATTAAGAAAATGACAGTGACACTATTCATGAGTGGAGGTCCCAAAATGCCTGTGTTGACAATCTGCTGTAAAAAAAATCACCAAAGTAATTACACTAAGGGTGTGCGTTGTGCAGTTTTTACTCAAGCTTGTGACTTCACCAGTTTTTTTACTATTTTCACTGCAGATTTTCAACATTGCCATTTTTTACACCTCCCCATGAACAGTACAGCTGTCATTTTTCACATCCTGTTCGAAATGTGTTTTCGCACCTGTGGTGCCAAATGGCATAGTCGCTGTGCAAAATCAGCTTTAGGCTAACGAACTGATATTGCCACTGTTCATAAGGTGGGGGTCACAAAAACCATGTTGAAAATTTGGAGTGAAAATGCCAGCGAACGCCTGAGGCGTTAGGGTTTCTGACCATAATGCCCCACCCTGTAGAGACTAACAGGCATCAGGGGTGTGACTTGGGATTCTCGCCTGTAATGCTCATACCATTCCACACCCACCCACACCCTGCAGCCAGTGAGAGGCATGGAGGTGTGCCTTGGACTCGTTGGCCCCAAAGTTCACCCCATTCTCCTGTACTGCACCCATCTCACCATATTTCCTGATGGAATAGGGTGAGCATAAAAGCCAAAGACCCCAAGGCACACCATAACACTTGTCGGTGTCTGCAGGGTAGGGTGTGGTGAAATGGCGTGGACATTATGCTTGACGACCCTAAGGCACACCCCACCAATGCGAATGCCAGCAAACAAACATTCGGCATTGACAAATGCTTGTTTTAAATTCCTGTAATCCCACCCTCTGCCAAGTATTTATTTTTATTTTATTTAGCTTTTGTTAACCGGGTAAGTGCACTAGCCATAACATGACTATTTTCAGGCACGACCTGGGAGAGTACAGACATGCAGAAACTTAACAGGATAACAAATTATAAGTAATTTACATACAATGAGTTAAAGAGGATACAATATATCAGAACATACAAAGTAAAGTGCTTTACTTACAATGAGTTAAAGTGGATACAGTATATCAGAGACATACAGAGTAGACCATTCATAAGTTCATAGGTGCCTACCTATGCAATGAATAGAGAGGACCTTGGACAATAAATTATCAGGTGACATATCATATGAACAGAACAAGGTACACAAAACAAAAACAGGTAATACAAAAGGAAGAAATAACCATTGAGAGCAGGGGATGTCATTAAGGAAAAGGTCGGTAAGTGAGGAAGAGGGGAGCAAGCCATGGAATTAGATTATATGAGTGTAAGTAAGTGTAAGGGAGATGCCTGCAGTGCAAGATTGTATACGGGCAGGGAAAGGGAGCTGGGACAGGCTGAGGCAGTAAGAGGGTTATATAGAGGTGAGAAAATACTATTGTATGGCCAGAGACATCAGTCATTAGGTAAGGTGAAAGCAGAAACAGGTATCAGCAATCAGCAGATTCGAGCACAATTTTCTCTTAAGCATGTGTGGGAGCTAGAAAGTCTAATGTCGAGGGGAAGGGAATTCCACAGCTGTGGAGCCGCATGCTCAAATGCAACAGTTCCTTTCCTAGTGCGGCACCTTGGCAAATTCAGAAAGGACTTATCAGCTGATCGTAGACCATGGAGTGTGTCCTGAGGAACAAGCATAGCTGCAAGACACCTATGGGTTTGATTTCGAATTATCGAATCAATAAGAGAGCCATGGTAGTATTTCCTACTAGTTAATGGAGACAGCCAACCAAAATCATTATCAAGCTGACAGTGGTGTTTAAGCCAAGGAGCAGAAGAGGCATAGCAATATATGTTGTTATACATAATATCCCATCTGTGTAGGTCAGTTTTATGAGCAGCCCCAAATAAGGGAGCCCCATAGGTTAGGGTGGGGAGCAGAATCCCCCTCGCAATGGCCATTTTAGATGATGGTATGAGCATATAACTAGTCTTATATGCAACACCCAGTTTGGAGTTGACAGCTCTGCAAACAGACTGTACATGAAGATTAAGATCAAGAGATTGATCTAGCAGGATGCCCAGGTACTTGAAAGAGGTCACACATTCCAGTAATTGACCTTCTAAGTCCTGCACCATCAGTGCTGTTGTGCAAGCCCGGAGCTTTGGGGCTGATCCAAGCAGCATGGCTTTAGTTTTGCTAGTGTTGATAGCCAGTTTGTGGTCATATAGCCAGTTTGGGATATTGTTAAAGTCAGAGGAAAGGGTTGTGTTGATTGTGTCTATATTAGTAGAACTTCTCTAGATGACAAGATCATCAGCATATAGAATAGCAGAGCAGGATTTTAGAGCAGCTCCAATGTTATTTATATAAAGAGAGAATAGGAGGGGCCCTAGGATGGAGCCCTGAGGTACACCAATGTTAATGATGGTACTGTTCGATAGAGAGGAATTAAATTTCACCACTTGAGTTCTATTTGTCAGGTAGCTTTCATACCAGTCAACAACAGAGGAGGAGAAATGCAGGTGTCAAGTGAGGAGAGAAGCAAAGTGTGATCAACAAGGTCAAAAGCCTTTGTGAGGTCAATAAAGACAGCCCCAGTCAGATTGCCAGTATCCATTGTTGAAAGAGTGTCTGTGGTGAATTTAAGAGTGCAGTCATTGTGCTATGTCCTTTCCTGAAGCCATGTTGGGTATCCGAGAGCAGGCTGTGCTTAAGTAGATAGTCAGTTGTCTGAGTTGCAACAATTTTCTCAAGGATTTTGCTCAGTACCGAGAGTATGGCAATTGGTCTGTAGTTCATGACAACCTTAGGATCCCCTTTTTTAAGTAAAAGTGTGATCCGAGCAGCTTTCCAGAGGTCAAGGACTACTCCACTGAAAGTGATAACGTATAAATCCATCCCACCTCCCTGTCACTTCCTGTGCCCACAGAGGTTAAAGCAACTGGGGTGCTCAGTGCCCCGTGTCAGTACCCAAAATGAAGAAAACCACCCCTTGTAGTTTTTTTTTATTTTTATATACCCTGTAAAAAAGAAAAACATCCATCGATGTCTGTTGCCGCTGCCAGCACTCTGCTGCCATTACCCTCCCCCACCTGACCCTCCCATTCAGCACCTCCCCCTCCACAACCCCCTCTTACTTACCTACCAGGGTCCAACACCATAATGCTCTCTAGACCAGATACACATCTTCACTCCTCAATACCGGACTGGGAACTTAGGAAATCAGGTATTCAATTCAATATATTTCAATGAGTTTTTAACTTGTCCTCATAACTTGGTCATTTTTTAATATTTTATACCCAAATTTTCAACATGGCCTTTTGGGACCCCACCTCATGAATAAATGAATGTGGTAAAATTATGCAAATCCATCCCAAAAGGTAATTTTGCAATCACTGCATGAGATCACCTTTCAGGCAGGATTTGAACATTTTCTCCACCCTTGTTTGTGAGGTCATAAGAAGGCTATGCTGAAAATTTGTGGTAAAAATATAAAAAAAAAAAAAGTTACGAGCATACATTAACATTTTCAGTATATGCTTGACTTTGGCAATTTTCAATATTTTGCCCCTGAATTTTCATCATAGCCATTTTTTCATACCACCTCATGAACATGACAGCTGTAATTTTTCAAATCCTGGCCAAAATATGGCTTCACACTTGTGACATGAAATCATCTTTAGGGCAGGATTTGAAAATTTTCTCCACCCTTGTTCATGAGGTGGGGTCATAAGAAAGCGATATTGAAAATTTGGGGTAAAGATTAAAAAAAAAATAATGAAGTTATGAGTGTACGTTTACATTTTTCAAAGCACACATAACATTGGTAATTTACAATATTTTGACACCAAATTTTCCACATAGTCATTTTTCACACCACCTTGTGAATGTGACAGCTGACATTTTTCAAATCCTGGCCAAAATATTTTTTCACACTTGTGACACAAAATGATGTTTCAGACATTATTTTATTAATGACGCCTGTCATGCTCAGAAGGAGTGGCCATAAAAAGACTATGCTGAAAATTTGGGGTCAAAATGTTTATTTATTTATTTATTTCAATCTAGGATTACAATACCTTTGAGCCGAGGCTCTTTTACAAAGGTTCCATGTCAGCGTGTGCAACAGTCATCATTTTTAGTTACAAACATATAATCATTGACTTACAGACATATAATAACCAGTACAAAGACTTGAGCTATGAGCAAGACAAGGAAGGGGGTGGGTGGGGGAAGTGAGGTAGGAGATCGAGGGGAAGGAGGTGAAGGGGTAAGGGAGAGTACAAGAGGTGGTTGGGGTGGGGGCAGGAGTGGAGATATGGGGAGGTGGGTGAGGGTGGGAGACAGTGCAGCCAGGGGGCCTTGTCGAGGGAATATGACAGGTAAGGTGCTAGGGGTGCAAAGACTGATTGTAAGTGCTGGGTGCTGGGGCATGTGCAGTTGGAACGGTGTAAATGTTAAGATGGGCAATCGCAGGATACAAGCAGTGAGAGGCGCAACTTGGACTTGAAGAGGCCGAGTGTTGGAGCGGTCGCTATGTTGCTGCCAAGAGAGTTGATCCAGTTGGATGCCCGATAGGCGAATGATCTTTGTCCTTGTGTTGTGCGACATTGTGGGATATGTAGTAGATGGGAATTGGATCTTCTTGTAGTGACGTTCCTATTTCTAGGCTTAAGAAGGGCACAGACACCAGGTGGGGCAAGCCCCATTATAATTTTATTGGCTGTGATGCAGGTTTGGTATTTTATGTGTTTGTCCAGTTGAAGCCATCCAGATTGGGAATAAAGGTCACATGTGTGGGTACGGCAATGTGAGCCAGTGATGAGAAGACAGGCCTTATTCAGGGAGGTTGCGATACGTTTGAGAGCAGTGGTAGTTGCAGACCCATATATGATAGGACCATAGTCTGTGATGCTGACGATGGAGCTTTGGACGGCCACTGATTGTGCTTCTGGAGTTAGGTGTTTCCTGTGCCAGAATAATATGCCTAACCTCACATTGACAGACTTTGCAACATTGCTGATATGGAGAGCATAAGAGGTGGGAATCAAGGGTGATGCCGAGGTACTTGAATGATTGTGTTTGCTCTAGGATGGCTCCTTGTTCAGTTGCAATGGAGAGATGGAGTTGTTTGTTTTTGTTGTGGGGGCTGCAGAAGACCATAGACTTGGTTTTTTTTCTGATTGAGAAGCAGTTTATGATTTAGGAACCAGGATTCGATGGAGGAGAAGGCCTGCTGAAGTTTATTTTGTAATTGGATTGGATCAGGGTCCGAGGTGAGGATCACAGCATCGTCGGCATAGAGAATTATTTGTTCTGGGCAGCTGTCCAATAGTGAGTTTAAGAACAGGCTGAAGAGGATGGGTCCCAGAATGGAGCCCTGGGGGACTTCTGAGAGGACCAGTCTAGGGTCCGAGAGTGTATCAACGATTTTTACTGTTTGGGACTGTTCTTCAAGGTAGCTCTTAAACCAGCCAATGGTGTCGGTTGACAGCCCAGTGTTCTGAAGCTGGACAAGCAGGAGGCAGTGATTGACGGTGTCAAAGGCTTTAGTTAAGTCAATGTAGATTGAGCCTAGTAGTTCGCCGGAGTCAAGTGCATTGTAGATTGCACTGGTGAATTCAAGTAGGGCTGTGGAGGTGCTGTGACCTTTGTGGAACCCGTATTGTTGCTTGCACAGGATGTTGTATGTATTCAGGTATTCTGCGAGCTGGTCCGAGTTGATGCGTTCTAGTGCCTTGGAGAGTGGGGGTAGTAGGGAGATAGGTATGTAGTTATTGTGGGCAGTTTTGTCACCACTTTTACGGATTGGGGTGACAGTGGCAGATTTTCATCTGTCCGGGAACTGGCTAAGGCTGAGGGAGAGACTGAAAATTCTGGTCAGAGGACTAAGCACTTCATCAAGTGTGAGAGAAAGGATTTTGAGATCGAGGGAGTCATTACTAAATCTTGATTTACCAAGGGCTTTGGTAACATATTTGTGTATTTGGTGAGCCTTGACTACTTTGAAGTAGAAGCGGGGGGAGCTGGTGGGGGTAGTGTTCATTGAGGACAGAGGGGCTTCACCATCTTTGAAGTAGTCCTGGGGTAGGACAGCACTGAGGTCGGTAAAGGCTTTGTTAAAGGTATCTGCAATGGTTTTTGGGTTGAGGGTTGTGGTCCGTTGATGTTGAGTATTGATGGGGGGGGTTTTGGGTGGATTCCCGGTGAGTTCCTTTATGTTCTTCCAGAATTCCTGACCATTGCCCCAGGAGTTTGTGATGGCATGCTTATAGTAGACGGACTTTGTTTGCCAGATGGTTTTGGTGCAGTCATCACGGGCACGTTTGTAGTTTTGGATGTCGTTTTGCCTTCCAGAGTTTCTGGCCAGCTCCCATAGGTGGTCTCTTGTTTTTAGCATTCTGAGGAGGTCACCTGTGAGCCAAGGGTTACTGAGTGATTTGACTTTGCGTTTCTTAATAGAAGCATCGTGTCACAGGCCACAGTGAAGATGTTTATGAAGTGGTCAAGGTCAGTGTTTACGTTGGTTGCATTGAAGATAGGGGACCAGTTTTGATGGAGGAGGTGGGATTTGAGTCGAGGAAGGTGACCACGGGGTAGAGCCCTGCTGGTGATAGTTTTTGGTGGTAGTTTGATGAATTTATTTGACCAGGTGCAGCTAACAGGGGAGTGGTCGCTGAGAGAGTCAGGGAGGACATTAGTGTTAGATATCCGTGATGGGTGACTGGTAAGGATCCAGTCCAAGAGTGTGCTGGTGCCGGTCCTGTAATTTTTCTTGGTTGGTGAGTCAACCATTTGTTTGAGGTTCGCCGCAGCAATTGTATCCTTGTATGCACCAACATCGGCCGCAGGCCAGTTAATGTTAAAGTCGCCTAGGAGGATGGATTCGGTGTCCAGTGAGAGTGACTTTACAAAGTCAAGAACAGCTGTTATACCAGTTCCTGTTCTTTGGGAAGGATGTAGATGGTGGCAACAGTGAGGGTTTTGTTTTCGGCTCCGAGGAGGATTCTTACTGGCAGTATCTGAGCAGTTGTGGGTTGGAGTGAGGTTATGATGTGGTGCCCCTGAATGGAGTCTTTTAGGTAGACAGCACAGCCCCCGCCTCTTTTGGAGAGGCGATCCAGCCTAAAGACGTTGTAGCCAGGAAGGCTGATTGCATGGTCCGGTACTGATGGTGCGAACCAGGTTTCAACAACTGCCAGGATGTCAGGGCAGTGTTGGCTGGTAAAGGCCTGTAGGGCATCCATTTTAGGAAGGAGGCTGCAGATGTTGATTGATATGAATGAGAGGGCACCCGAAGCCTTGCTCAGATTAGTGGCATTAGAGCAGAATGGGCCAGGGTTTGGGTGCATGTTGCCTGACAGCATTAGGAGGAGGAGGACTAGCCTCAAGGAGCTGCAGCATATTTCTTTAAGGGAGTGCTTTCTCCTGCTAGCATCTCGGAAAACTGCAGAGTGTAACAGGGTCCAGTTATGCAGAAAATAAAAAAGTTTCAAAAAGAAGAGAAATTCAAGATGCCCCCCCCCCCTTTTTGTTTTCATTTTCACTCTCTCTCCTGTCTACTCCTCTAACTTCCTATCTATACTAATTTTCTTGTTAGGGTGGCCAACCTGGAAATTCTTAAAGCTTTACTATCCCTGTTATCCAATTCTAGTTTGTACATCTTGATAGTAGTTATGGTAATGGGCTTTAACATAAAGTGTAACTGCCCTTAAAAGCATTTGTTAGAAAATTCAGACAAAGCAAAAGTATGTTGCTAAAGGAGCTCCCCCCCCCCGCATTCTATGCAGAGGGTTTATACCAGTAAAGAAAAGGTTGCTAAGGAGCAGTGCTACACTCCCTAGCAAGTAACTCTGAAGTCCTGTTCTGGTGCTCGCTCCAAGGAAATAAGTAGGCATTAAGCCACGACGGAGGTATGCTCTAATGCTGGATTGATGCATGGGGGGGTGCAGTGCGTGCCCGAGGCCCAGGGCCAAGGGCTACCACCGGCCCCCCCATGCATCAATCCAGCAGTAGAGCACACCGACGGAGTGGCTTAATGCACTTGTAACAGGGCAAAACAGCGCGCCACAACTTGGAACCCACATACTGTTACAGCAAGAGAAGACGACGGAGATGGGAGCAATGTTTGAACCACTTTATTTGTATAAGACAACGCGCTCTAAAACAGCTTAGATACATACTGGTGTGCTGCAGTATGCCTCGTCCTGTACTGCAGCTAAAACAGGCACACAACAGTCCAGTGATATGCTCCACTCTTCTATGCGGCTGGTGAGCCGGTATCCGTGCTCAGAGGTCTCCAACACTCAGCTCCCAGAGTCTGGTCGCGCCGTCCGGCGCGCGGGGCATGTCGGTTGTCGCTATTTCCGGGTCTCACAACCATTCCTGCCCGGGTCACTCCTGTCGCCACTGCTGTCTCTCGTTCCAACACCACACTGATTTGCGGTTTCCTGATGTGCAGGACTACTCGGTGGAGGCGTTTCCGGCGGCGCACCATAGAAATAGTTCACTGTTCCATGCACCGGGAACGTCTGGCATGTAATTCCAGACCACTGCTGTGTCCGCTCTGGAACGGTAAGTATGTCCCGCTGTGCAGGATTACAGGGGTGCTCCTCGGCTGCCCGATAGTGGCTCCTACTAATGGGGATCGGCTGGTGCGGTGTGCTCAGCAGAGAACGGTGCTCTGCTGTCTGCCCACTCCATGCCACCCCCCCCAGATGCCGGCGAGCTGTCCTCCGATACTGCACCTCGCAGGAGCCGTTCCTGCAAGGTAATGCGTCTCAGTGCGAGATCGCACCAGTGTTGCTGGCAGGGGCTCTGGCTACCAACGGTACTGCCGAGGTGGGCACGGCACATATGCTGGGTTAATACCCACTTAGGATGCTGTCCCGTGACAGCCGCCAGCCTATCCAGTTCCTCCCTGACACCTAGGCAACATATGCCATGTTACAACAATCATTTGTTAATGCCGAATGTTGCTTGCTTGTATGTGCTGTTTATGTATTTGGAAGTGATAGTTCCATGCCTTCCTCCCAAGACTTGCACTATTTCTTTCCGTTCAGTATTCACAGAAGAGTGGGAGGGGCAAGGGCCACAGCAGTACAGCAGTTGCCAAGGGGGTGAAGAGGTGGACAATAGTCCATTCAAAGGCAAAAGAGTACTGCAGGAGCTCACTAAATTGAAGGTGGACAAACTGATGGTTCTAAATATTTCTTCTTTAATATAAAGTTTTTATTTTTACCACACACACACACACACACACACACACACACACACGTGCGCATGATACAATCCTCTTCCTTTTGGGACAGTTACTTCCTCACATTAAAATGAGGTACCTCACAAATACTATGGGGCAGCAGAGATATAATGTTGCTGAATGTTCTCCTTTCAGAGAATTGAGATTGCTGTCATTTAGCAACTGCAAACAAACCTTGGTAAATCTGGATAAAGATGCTCTGCTGTAGTCTCCTTTTTTTGTGAAGTCAAAGTCAAGAAGGCAAAAGGCAAACAAGGCACTGTGGTGGCCTGCTGTGGGCAATACATAGAAACATAGAAACATAGAAGTTGACGGCAGATAAGGACCGCAAGGCCCATCCAGTCTGCCCATTTCTTTTTCTACCTTATAAATGTGCCATGGGCCTTTGCTCTGTCAGTGACCTATCTATTCATAGTCATTTGTATTGCTCCCTTATGCCTATCCCATGCCTGTTTGAAGCCCTGCACTGTATTCATAGCCACCACTTCTTGTGGTAAGCTATTCCATGCATCTACCACCCTTTCTGTGAAAAGAATTTCCTCACATTCCCCTTAATCGGCCTCCCTCTAATCTCATGCTGTGTCCTCTTGTCCTGCTATTTTCTTATATTTAAACATGTTAGACTCTTTCACCT
This sequence comes from Neoceratodus forsteri, assembly GCA_016271365.2. Lineage (NCBI taxonomy): Eukaryota > Metazoa > Chordata > Ceratodontiformes > Ceratodontidae > Neoceratodus > Neoceratodus forsteri. Next base: position 1,143,118,531 of record CM057451.1, on the reverse strand, counting down.
TGTTTATGCCCTTAAGGTGTTTAAATGTCTCGATCATATCACCTCTCTCCCTCCTTTGCTCAAGGTATACATATTGAGCTCCGTTAATCTGTCCTCATATGTCTTCTGATGCAGTCCCTGCACCATTTTGGTTGCCCTTCTCTGGACTGCCTCAATTTAGTTAATGTCCTTGTGAAGGTGTGGCCTCCAATACTGCACGCAGTACTCCAGATGGGGCCTAACCAGTGTCTTGTACAGAGGGATTATTACCTCCCTCTTACGACTTGTGATACCCCTACTAATACACCCTAACACCCCCCTATACTACTGCATATATACTTTTATATATGTGTGTGTATATATATATATATATATATATAGTAACTATATACAAGTGTATATACAGTGGTAATTAATGTACAGAAATAGTAAAGACTAAAACTTATTTTCTCACATGAATGATCATGATTCATTTTTTTTTTTTTTTTCTTAATTAACATCATTCTGTAAAGTAACAGACAGTAATCACTGAGTTGTTCACCTCTGGCTCTGCTGTAGTAGTCTCATTTTTTTTTTAACCTGAAATGAAGTCAAGCAAGCAACAAGCAAGCAAGGCACTGTGGTGGTCTGCTATGGGCTACTCTGTATATACATTTGTATGTTATTTATTTTTAAATAACATCAAGTAAAGTAAAAATAATCACTTGACTGAGTTCACCTCTGGCTCTGATGTAGTCAATTTAGGCACTAATTCCCACCGACTATTTTCCCCGAGGTTTGAAATCCGGCCCTCTAATTCCCAAAAACAGCATTGCCCGAACGCCAATACTCCTGATAGTGAAATTCCCGACAGAATTCAGAATGCATGTAATGCATTTGCCACTCAATGTCTTAAAATGTCAGAAAATAAAAATGCCCTAATTTAGCTTTAAGCTTTTAAGCTTTTTTTTTCACCTCGGTCTTGTTACAAAACTTAAATCGGGGAAAGGGTAAATTTGCCAGGTGCAATTGTCCCTTTTGCTTAGCAGTTTTTACAATAAGTTCCCTGATGAGTGGGGCAGTGGTGTTAAGCAGGACTGTAGAACTATGTTCAGCAGCAGCATTGGCAGGCTTGCGGTGCAAGGTGATCTGGTAAGCCTATGGGATTGAGGATGCAAGTTGGAGCCTCTGTTCTTTCACGTATTGAAACTCTTTCATGGTTGTCTGTCATTTACACTGGCATGCGGGGAAGTAACGGGAGGCAGGAAATTATGAATCAGGATTTGAATCAATCGGGGATTTAGCAATTACGGCATTTTAGTCTCGGGATTTTGGTCATTTTTTTTTTACCTGAAGGCAAGAAAAAAGGCATTGTGGTGGTCTGGACTGGACAGTTGCTGCTGGGCTAGTGCTCTATCCACACTTCTCCTCCAAGACACCGTGACAATTGTTGACACCGACAGATGAGGAGACAGTCTCAGAATGACTGTGTAAAATTTCATTATTTATATTTTACAAATCAAGCTCGATCTTCAGCTGCAACCCATCTGCACAGTCTCTCTCTTCACATGAACTGCAGTCAGTAGCAGAGCAGCCTAACCTTGCCTGTTTTAATGCCTTAGATTTTATGTTTTTTTTTTGTTTTGTTTTTTTTAAGATTTTCACAGACGACTGCCACACTGCTCTGGTGGCAGGAATTGGACCCCATTTCTCAGTATTGACCAGTGGGACTGATGCTGGCTGCAGACTGTCTCTTTCCTCATTGACTGCAAGATGGATTCGGCAGCAGCCTCGAGAGAGGGAATACTCCGCGTGGACTGGTGGTACAAGAGACTGTTGGAGTCAACTTCTCATCATGACGTGAATACATGCTCGAACCTGAGGCAGAGCACAGCCCTGTAATGTTGGCTTTGCTTGCTAGAAACTGGTGCTTGTTGTTGTTCAGATTTGGGAGCCAGACGGGAATAACAAAAAAGGAATGCTTTATGCAGCAAAGCAAAACAGAGTCACAGATGGTGACGGACCAAACAGCTGTGTGTACCCCCCGAGAATAGTTAAAAGTTATAATAAGTCAGGGGAAAAAATGAGAAAAAAATTGGGGGGGGAGACTCAGGTGGCCCCTCAAAATATGGAGGCCCAGGGCAACTGCCCCTTCTGCCCTATTGTTAATCTAGCCCTGAGAGTTGTTCCTTCAGTGGATTCCCCCTGTAGGGAGGTGAAATGATGAGAGGGAGGAGCATCTGGCTAATGTTCACCTGGCTCCTGTTGCTGAAGCCTTGTGCAGCGTGGCTTTTGCAGAAAAGTACACAGAAGTACTGCAGACCTGATGATGATGAACGTCCCGGTGAGTGCTGGCACAAAGGTGGTCGATACAAGGGAGGGAGGGCAGGGAAGATAAAGATGAAAATCTATTTAAAGACAGGCAGTAGTGGCCACCCGTCTTAATATATGCGTTTTACATATAGGTTCTTTTAAATGCAAACAGCGCTCCTTAAAAAATGCGTTCATACTAGTGTATCAACATTGAGACCAGTAAAGGAATGATGTTCCCCTTCCAAGAAAATAAATGAACAATCATTATTAATTGTGACACTGTATACGTGACTACTGTAGACAAAGAGGTAAAAGGAATAACTATTATCGTAAAATGTGCGACTTTCGAGGAAAAGAATCACCAGAGATTACTCTAATGCCTGGGAACTTTGGCAAGGCAATAAAAAATGAACTAGCAATGCACACTGCCAGGTTCAACAACTGGTGTGGTGTTTGTGCAGTTCCCCATCAAAGCTGTGACAAAGACCCATCAGAAAAGTTACAGGATCAAATATTAGGTGTCCATGGTTACTATGTACAATTCTGCATTATTACTGCACAAGTACATATTAGTAACACATTATCATTTTGCTTTGCACTTTTGAAAATCAATATTGCTTAGTCGTAACTAAAAATCTCCCACCTTGAAAGAATGGTCATATTACACGTGGCATATTGCAGTGCCTCAAAGGGCCTCGCGGTGCTGAAACAGTGAAAACCTGGACGCAGACAAAAGAAAGCCGCAGAATGCTACCCTGCTTCTTTTCTCTTCTTTCAGTTGGAAATAGATCTGATGTCCACTCCTCTGGACTTTAACTCCTGACAAAAAGGGCATTTTATTACAAGTTATGACAAGTTTCAGAGAGACATGGAGAACTCAATAAGAAGAAACAGCAAGTGGAATCAAAAATGCTCTAGATGTTTTGAAGACAGACCAAAGATGACAGGAAATGACTTCAATTGATAGGTGTTAGCAGAATTCTTTTATATAATCAGTAATCTCAGTCAGAGTTTTGAAACATTGCAATCTCTTGTAGTATATGTAAAAAGAGTGGCTGTTGAGAGGCGCCTGCCTGCCAACCCCCTAATCAGATCAGTCTCCAGAGCACGCTTCGGCAGTAATGACATCTCCTCTCCTCAAATTAATGAGCAATTATTAGGGGCATTCGGTCTCACTTACGTGTGTGTGTGTGTGTGTGTGTGTGTGTGTACACGTTTCCCTCTGTCACGTTTTCTCTCCTTTTTTTCTCAAATTGTCTTTTTCGTTTAATGATCAGCCTTCATGTAATTTTGTAACCATGTTTATTGTTGAATAGATGTACAGATTCAGACTGTGCTTTACAAACTCTTTCTTCTCTGTAATGCCTCATCTGTTTAAATGCATCTATGAGTCCATCAGCTGATTAAAACTTGAAAGGGTCCCTTGGACAACCTCGGGCTGTCTGCAGTGCAATATATAAAATCCCACCTGTAGCAGATTCCACATTAGCGAACTTCACAAGTGTATCACCAATGCTAACAGCTGCTCGGGGGCACTTTAACCATCATTTTACAGGATGGGGATAACATCTATATGCCGAGCTGTCTGTGTGTGAGTGTTGAGAGGGGGAGCGCGCATGCGCTGCTCACTGAAGCGTAGCTTCCCCTTTCAACTGTATGCCAGTGCATTCTCAGCTGTTGTCATACACAGCTGCAGCCTTGATTGGAGAACTGCGGCCGCGCATGGAAACACAGTGACTGAATTGGAAGAGGGCTGCCACACCTCCGAAAACTCCGATGATGGCACTAAGTTTCTTGCACATGCGTGCAAGCAACATAAAAAGGATTTGAATTTATGCAAGGACACTGAGGGCATAAAGAAGTAAGCCCTGCAGTGTCTATATTCATTAAAAAGGGGCTGTAATTGTTTAAAGAAGGTGCTGCCTTTCTGTTAAAAGGCTGAAAAATGAACAGCTGTTGGCTGAGAATTGCAGCCATTGGGGAATCCCAATATTTGTTAAATAAACACAGTAAACACTCTGTTAGCTAGAATTACAGTATGTAAATAGGATATCAATGTGTTTTATAAATAAAAACTGTTTTTTTTCTTTGGATTTTGCACTAGAACATCAAATTGGCTATTTATTAAAGAATCTAGAACCTTACAAGGAAACAAGATAGGTAGCGCGCCCCTCATCTGTTGCCCTTGGTTAAAGATTCTAGATTCTTTACATTTAATATTTAGGTTACTTCTCTTTTCTTTATTATGATTTACTTACCTGGGTAAAGTCATCTGGGAAGCCCTTCTTATAGGGTTGGCAGCCCACGAAATGGCTGCCTTTATAGCAACAAATGGAGGTGATGTCAGAGGTAGGTGGAGCCAATTTCAAACTCCGCCCTTTTGAGTACTATATAAGGCCTCCACCAGAAGACCTTGTCAGACAGGGAGAGGAAGGAGACTGGTCAGTACCTTCTGATCAGGTGAAGGAATGGAAGTGTGAATGCCTACACACTAGCTTGGATGTATTGGATACTGAGAAGAGCAGGGAGTCTGACTGCAAGACTTGCCTGGGTTTTTGTTTACTTTTGTTTTGGTGAAAGTTAACCTATTTCTTTTCTGTAAATAATTTTTGTTTTTGAAGTGCATAAAAAACGCTGGCATAGCGTTAATCATTTTATTTCCAGAAAAAAATAAATAAATAATTATTTACAGAAAAGAAATTCAAAAAAAATAATAATTATTTACAGAAAAGAAATAGGTTAACTTTCACCAAAACAAAAGTAAACAAAAGCCCAGGCCAGTCTTGCAGTCAGGCTCCCTGCCCTTCTCAGTATTCAATACTTCCAAGCTAGTGTGTAGGCATTCACACTTCCATTCCTTCACCTGATCAGAAGGTACTGACCAGTCTCCTTCCTCTCCCTGTCTGACAAGGCCTTCTGGTGGAGGCCTTATATAGTACTCAAAAGGGGCGGAGTTTGAAATTGGCTCCACCTACTCTCTGACATCACCTCCATTTGGTTGCTATAAAGGCAGCCATTTCATGGGCTGCCAACCCTATAAGAAGGACTTCCCAGATGACTTTACCCAGGTAAGTAAACCATAATAGAGAAAAGAGAAGTAACCTAAATATAAAGAATCTAGAATCTTTAACCAAGGGCAACAGATGAGGGGCGTGCTCCCTATCTTGTTTCCTTGTAAGGGTCTAGATTCTTTAATAAATAGCCAGTTTGATGTTCTAGTGCAAAACCCAAAGAAAAAAAACACTTTTTATTTATAAAACACATTGATATCCTATTTACATACTGTAATTCTAGCTAACAGAGTTTTTATTGTGTTTATTTAACAAATACTGGGATTCCCCAACGGCTGCAATTCTCAGCCAACAGCTGTTCATTGTTCAGCCTTTTAACAGAAAGGCAGCACCTTCTTTAAACAATTACAGCCCCTTTTTAATGAATATAGACACTGCAGGGCTTACTTCTTTATGCCCTCAGTGTCCTTGCATAAATTCAGCTCCTTTTTATTTTCTTGGAGCGAGCACCAGAACAGGACTTCAGAGTTACTTGCTAGGGAGCATAGCACTGCTCCTTAGCAACCTTTTCTTTACTGGTATAAACCCTCTGCATAGAGAGCGGGGTGGGGGGCTCCTTTAGCAACATACTTTTGCTTTGTCTGAATTTTCTAACAAATGTTTTTAAGGGCAGTTACTCTTTATAGTAAAGCCCATTACCATAACTACTATCAAGATGTACAAACTAGAATTGGATAACAGGGATAGTAAAGCTTTAAGAATGGCCAGGTTGGCCACCCTGACAAGAAAATTAGTATAGATAGGAAGTTAGAGGAGTAGACAGGAGAGAGTGAAAATGAAAACAAAAAGGGGGGGACATCTTGAATTTCTCTTCTTTATGAAACTTTTTATTTTCTGCATAACAGGACCCTGTTACACCGAGCATCGACGATAGTGGGTGAGGGTAAGCGTAGACGGGGGGACCAGAGTGGATGGCTAGGACCAGTGTGGGTGTAGGACAGTTTCATGGTGGTAGGATGGACCCTGGGCAAGGGGCAGTGACCAGTGTGCAGCGTGCCTATGTGGAGGAAGGATGTAGGAATGTGGAAGCTGTGGGGAGGGAGGGAGGAAAGCAAACTTTTTGGGGCATGCAGTAGGGGAGGAAGACAGGCAAGAAGAAATAGAATAGGGGTAGACAACGGTGGAGGCGCATGATTAAGGTAGGATTCAGGGTAGGCAGAGGGAGGGGGTTAAGACAGGCTGGCGGGGCTAGGAGAAGGGGGCGGAAGAGCAGTAGCTGGATTAGTGGGAAGTGAGGATACAGCCAGGAAGGCCAGGCAGCCAGGGAGTGGGAGGTGGCGACTAAAAGATGGGGGGAGAGTCCCAAAACAGGTACCCAATGGTGCACGAGTGGGGGTGGCGGAGGTCCCAGGGGTGTGGAGGAAAGTCTATAAAGTTAAGGTCGGGGGGGGGCGGGCGTAAAATTTTGGCCGTTTGCCATAGAAATGAATGGGCGCAGCAGCCCCAAGCAGAGCAAAGTTTTAGCTGGCTCAAGAGCCAATCCCCGAGCAGGAGGCAAGAGAGCGTCCAATCAGGGAGTGGTACAGATACCGTGGAGCCAATGGCGTGGCTCTCAGCAGTCCTGGTGGTTAAGGGAAGTCTTACCCGGTTCGAGAGGATCTTGAGGCCGGGAAGGAAGGTATATAGCAAGTAAAGCAACTGTGACTTTAAGAAGGTAGACTTTTTTTACAAGAATCCCTCTAGTGGCAGGTCTGCATAACCTGCTAATGGAAAACAAGCCACTAAAAAAAAAAACTTCTATTAGACAGTTGAAATTTGCTTAGTTGCAGCTAAATCTATTTGTAAAAAGCGCCAGGTGGCAAAAGCAGGGGAAAGTCCCGGCCAATCAGAGTGGGTTTGCTGGAAGTGCCCGTGTTCCAATTGGCTGCGCTGTCGCCGTACCTTCCAAGGAGCTGCAGGTGGGCATACTGGTATCGGTAGGTGGCTGGCTAGGTGCCAACCGACCGTGGGGGAGCTGAAGCAGCCCCGTTCAAGGGTAGACTGCTTCCAAGAAGCTGCAGGTGGGCTTCCTGGTCTCGGTCGGTGGCTGGCTGGGTGCCGACCGACCGTGGGGGACCTGAAGCAGCCCCATTCAAGGACAGTAAATATGGAACAATAACTAAGTTATGAAGAAATGTTGAATTGTTCCAACAATGTTTCATAACTTTATTTTTGCAGATTTTGGCATCTAATGTGCAACATACTCCTTGTGTTGTCCCACCTCCTGAACATGACAGGTGTCATTTTTCAAATCCCCTCTGAAACTTGTTTTCACAGTCACACTGCAAAATCACTTTTTGGATGTGATTTAAAAAATTCCACCTGTCTTAATCATAAAAAGACTTTTGGAAATTTGGGGTCAAAATGAGAGAGCCAATTGAAAATTAGATATTGCCTCTCAGCTGGTCTGTTCTGTGTAAATACAATCTAAAATCCTCTCTGAGGCTCCTGTCATGTGGAGTGCCTCAGGGCTCGATCTTGTCACCAATGTTTTTTGCGGTGTACATGCTGCCCCTGAGAGAGCTCATTAGGCATCATAGTGTGGGTTTTCACTGCTATGCAGATGATACCCAACTGTATATGTCCTTTGCCCCGGGGACACAGGACACTGTGGAAGTGCTTAACAACTGCTTGGCTGAAATTAATGACTGGATGTCTTCCAATTGGTTGCGACTGAACCCCGACAAGATGGAGGTTCTAGTGATTAAGCCGGGTCACAGACATGATGGGAGTGCAATCGGAGTGGCTACAGGATTGTTCCTGGGATCCACTCTGTAGATGGCCTATCCTAGGGTGCGGGATCTTGGCATTATCCTGGATGACTGATTGTCGCTTGAAACTCAGTTGTCATCCGTGGTCCAAAGTGGTTTCTTAAAGGAATATCACCAGGATTAAGCCCCTAGTTCTGCCTGAATACCTGCCATCACTAGTATATCCTTTGTTAATTCCAGGCTTGACTACTGTAATATTCTATACTTCAGGGCCACTGGAGGGACCCTCTGCCGGCTTCAGCTGGTGCAGAACGCAGCGGCCAGGTTGACGCGCCTGTCTAGGTCTAGTCATGTAACCCTGGTCCTGCGAGATCTGCACTGGCTGCCTGTCAGGTGGAGGATCATCTTCAAGGTGGGCTTGCTCACCTATAAGGCCCTATATGGATTGGGCCCAGGCTATCTGACTGATCTCCTGAAACTTGCCACCTCAGTTCACTCCCTCTGCTCCTCGACCAGGGGCCTCCTCGCTGTTCCCAGTGCCAGACTAAAAACATCAAGCAACCAGGCATTTGAAGTCAGCGGACCGGCCCTGTGGAACTCTTTTGTAGCTTGTATGAGGGAGGCCCCGATGGTTGAGAGGTTTAAGAAGGGTCTAAAGGCTCACCTGTTTTCTCTGGCCTTCCCTGATTTCTTTGACTGACCAGAGTTAATTTAATTTTAGATTTAATCTGCTATTCCAGTACTATATTTATTGTTTTAATATTTATGTATATTATATGTATGTTGTATGTGTTTTTACCTTTGTATTTCCTTACCTGCTCTTACGTAAGGCGCCCAGTGCCTCAGGGATTGCGCACCATAGAAATAAACGTGCCTTGCCTTTCCTTGCCTTGCCTAAAAAATGTGTAAAAGCAGGACACCACTGAAAATGAGATACTGCATCTCATCTGGTCTATCCTGGGTAAATATATAGTAAAAATGTGTACAAGCAACATCCAGTACAACTGCAATGTAAGTGACAAACATTTGGCATTCACAAAGGTTTAAAACTTTGTTTATTATTTGCCTAGCAACCACCAGTTGGGATCGGTATACTGCAATAACTGACAGAGGATTAGGATGCTCAGAACAGGCGCCGCCATTTTTTGGACTTAAGTATGCAAAATATAAGCTAAACGCCAATCAAAACAGACATTGCGGACATCGGCACCATCGGGATGCTAATGAGCAGCCTCCTAGCAACCTCCCAATGAAATAAAGGTACACCTGTTAAATCACCAAAATGGCCACTAATAAAAATGTAAATATTTGATAATAAAATCTTCCTGCATGATCGTAAATACTCCATTTCATAAATGAAATATACAGTGGGGACCTGTGTGATGCCATATTTATCTTCACTCAAGCAGTTTTACCTTGGGCACCTCACGCGTGCCTTAGGCTCTCATGAGAGTACCTGAGGTCAAACTGCTCTTGTAAAGATAAATAATGCATCTCACTGGTCCCCACTGCATATCCTATATATATATATACATATATATATAGAGAGAGAGTTAGTTCATGAGGAACAATGGCATAGTAACTTAAATTAAGTGATGGCAAAGTGCAGGCAACTAATTCTTTACAAGAAAGAAGGGAGCAAAACCAGGAGAAAAAGAGACCACCATAGTTCTCGACAGATGTGGCCGAGAAGGTAGAGGTTAAAAGGGTGACATTCACAAGGTACAAGGAGACAAATAGGGAAGAGGGTAGGGAGGTACACCAGGAAAAACAAAGGGAAGCAGGGAAAGCAGTAAGGGGCACAAAGGCTCAAACAAAGGGTGGTGGGGGTTAGGAAATGTTTGCCCTCAGGGGTAGTTGACTGTGATACACTCAACAGTTTTTGTATCTGAATAAGCACATAATAGATGTGGGCATGTCTGGTTATTCCCATAGAAAAACGGCATATAAGTTTGACAGACAGCGTGCCATCTCTTGTCTGAATGTTCCTATGTTCCAATGTTACTATGAGGAAAAGATTGTCATAGAGATAACTAAAGGGGACAAAACCTTTTTTAGATATATGTCATAAGTTCCTAGCACACACAAAGCCAAAGTAGGATACCACACACAGCAAGCATTTGTCAATGTCAAATGTTGTCTTGCTGGCATTGGCATTGGTAGTGCAAGAGTTAGTGAGACGCATACTAGGAATGGCAGTGAAGCATAGAACCAATGTGAACCCCAGCCCACCCTGAAGAGAGTGGCATGCATTGGGGTATGCCTTTGGGTCACTGGCCATAATGCTAATGCCATTTCTCTGTCATGCTCAAATAACTTATTGTTCTCAATGCATCCGGGATCAAGTGAATTGACACTGACTATGGTCCTCCTGCTACTTCCTACACCAGCCCCACCTCATTTAGGACCATCGCCCTATACGCATAGTGCCCCCCTCTTATCTACAACACCTCTACAGACCCTCCCCTGATGCTCAATCAGCTCCCCCTTTGTACCCCCCCCACTTCCACCCCTGCCACCTGTTACTTCCCACTCATACCTTGGTCTCTTCTCCTCAATGCCTTTCCCACCCTTCGTACTCTACCCATCCCTTCCACCCCAGCACCCGGCCCCGTGTCCAGTCGTAAGGGGAGATGCCACAACCACTACCACGCTTTGGTGTGCCTAAACACCCTCCTGTTGTTTCTATCAGGTAACATTCATCCAAACCCTGGCCCCATGCCCAACCTTATAAACAAGCCTGCCCAGGCTCAAGGACTCCGCATAGCTTTTATGAATATTTGTAGCCTCCTTAAGAAGGCTGCTGCATTCCAATGCTGGGTTACTCAGCACCAACCGGACATTGTCACACTCGTTGAAACCTGGTTATCCAAATCCACCCCTGACTCCTTCATCTCCCTCCCTGGTTACACCCTTTTCAGGGAAGATCGGGTGGGTAAGCGTGGAGGTGGTTGTGCTGTTTATATGCGTGACTCCCTCATTGGACATGCACTTCCACCACCCAAGCTTGATAACGGAGCGCAAGCCCTCACACTAAAAATCTCCCCCAACCCTGGTAAGGGCCCACTCTTTCTCACTGTTGCCTATAATCCCCACAGAAAGCAAGACCTCACCATTCAGGCGTTTGCTGACTACGTCTCTGGCCTACTGTCCAAAATGGCTCAGATAATTGTTGGTGACCTGAATATCAACTGGCTCTCTGCCACGACCTCCCAAACCAGAGGTATCTTTGCCGCCCTTGACATGTCTTAGCTTGTCACCTCCCCAACTAGATTCAACCCCTCTACTGGCTCCAGCACCCTCCTGGATATCACCATTACCAACCGCCCCCAGAGGGTGCTCGATATCAGTGTACTTCCCAACTCACTTAGTGACCACTTCCCGGTCATATTCTCTTGGTCCGCTGCCAACAGCAAATCTGCACTGCAAACCACCCAGTGACAGTGCCTACTCCCAGGTGGCCTGCGTCACCTTAAACTGTATCTCTCACAACTGGATTGGTCCCCAATCAGGCTTGCACCATCCATAGATGAGGCATCGGATTTTGCACTCGCACTTTTAACACTGCCTGTGACCCCTATGCACCCTTTGCTAGAAATCGCACCAAAAAGTGAAACATGCCCTGAGTTACCCCCTCCCTCCTTCACAAACTTAAAATGAGAGACAACCCATGGCACACTGCCATGAAATCTGGCAAGCCAGCTGATAGGCAAGCATACAACGCTGAGCACAATAAGTGTACTTGGGCCATTCTGACAGGCCCAGTGCTACCAATCCGCCCTTGTCTCCTCCTGGGGGTCAGCTAGAAACTTTTCGGATAATGTAAAGGAGCTGAATGGGAAATCCACTCCCCATCCACCTCTCAACTCTCCTTTAATGGAACTGTCTGCTCTGACCCCCTTGGCATTGCAGACTGCCTAAACCACACTTTTTCAGACCTGAGTTCAGTCCTGCCCAGTAACTTCTTTGACCCCATCCCAGTAGCACACCTGCCCACTATCCAGAGACCTACTTTCTACCTACGTATCATCTCCCTGTTGGAGGCTAGACCCCTTCTGCAAAAGCCATTAGTAGTAACAACCCCGGCACCGACCTACTGGACACTAGGCTACTTTGTCTGACATTGGATGCTATCCTGGTCCCACTTACCGAGCTGCTCAACCACTCTCTGTGCCTGGAGCAGTTCCCCAGCACATGGAAAACTGCCATCATCACTCCCATCCTAAAGAGCGGTGATCGAGCGACCCAGGTAACTATCGACCTATCTCCATCCTCCCCCCACTCTCTAAGGCCTTTGAAAAAGTAGTTGCCAACCAGCTTGCCGAATACCTGGCTATGCACAATATCCTGTGCCCTGAACAGCATGGCTTTCATGCAGATCACAGCACCACAACCGCGCTACTTGAATTCTCCAACTTCCTGCACTCTGCTCTTCATGCTGGAAGTCCTGCCGGTGCCGTGTTCATTGACCTCTCCAAGGCCTTTGACACGGTTTGCCATTCTCTCCTGCTTGACTCCCTCAGATGCCTTGGTTTCTCCCCTGGCCCTCTTGTATGATTCACCAGCTACCTCCCTGCCAGAACTCAGTGCGTAAAAATCAATAGCACCCTATCTGACACATGAGCTGTCCGCTCTGGGGTTCCCCAGGTCTCCATTTTAGGCTCTCTCCTCTTCAGTCTGTACCTTAACTCCCTCCCCATGGCCTGCCCAAGTAAGATCCTCCTCTACGCGGATGATGCTGTGCTCTTTGCCGCTGACCTCAACCCCAACACACTCCAGGCCACTCTCCAACAAGCTTTTGTTAGAGCTGAGCATTGGTTCACATCATGAAGGCTAGTCCTGAACCTAAAAAAGACCAAAGCTATGCTCGTCTCTCATCGCCAAAGCAAAGCCAGTGGTGCTCCTCTCGTGATACTGCCTAGCACACTAAACCCCATTGAGCAGGTTTTCTTCTTCAAGTATCTGGGCATTACCTTTGATTCGGCACTCTCCTTCCATTCCCATATCAATGCCCTTTCTGTTGCCACCAATGTCAGGATTGGACTGTTATACCACCATAGGGACTGCCTACCACAAGAGGCCCTTAGATTGGCAGTCACCTCCTCTGTCCTGTTGCTAATCGACTATGGGCTGCCCATCTATGCTGCAGCTGACAACACTGCACTTGCAAGAATCCAGCTCTCTATAAACAAGGCCTGCAGGCTAATGCTGGGAGCCCCTAGGTGCACCCATACATGCCTGCTGTACTCCACCACAAACTTGCTCAACCATGAAGAAAGACTCTGCTTCCAAACCTGCATTCTTGTAAAAAAGACCCTGCTAGCACTCTCCCCCCTGGGGTTACCAGCCACCTCCCTGCAGCGTGCCTCCCCCTCAGTCTCCACCCTCAGCACTGTCAAAACCTCCCTTACTGTCCCCAGGGTAAGGACCTCTTTGGCCCAGAGATCCTTTTGCTATCGGGCTCCCTCCTGGTTCAGTTCCTTCCCAGCCAATATAGCTGACTCCACTAAGATTGGTCCTTTCAAGGTCTCCCTTAGAAGCCATCTGAGAAGCACGCGCTGCTGCAACTGCACATAATCCCCCACCGGCCCCTTACCTTAACCCCTAGGTTGGGTTTGCCCTGTTTACTTTTGCTGTATATGCCTGGGGTCTCAGGCAACATCTGCTGACTAATGTAATAAAATATCTCTGGTTGCTACCTGACATGGTACTCATGTACCTATCTTATGACTACTGTGATCTACCTATTACCAAGCATGTACCACCAGTGAATGCCTGTAACACTGTTTTTTTTTTTTTTTTTTTCAGTCTTTGGTAACCCGGTAAGGCCCACTAGGCACAAGTGCCTGTTTTCAGGGGTGACCTGGGAGCACTGGGCAGTTAAGTGACTTGCTCAGAGTCACACAGTATTCAAGTAGAGGTTGTGAGAATCAAACCCAGGTCTCGTCTGCTGGATGTATCAAGCTCGTTCACACCTCATTCCTCTAACCTCTAGGCTATACGGCCAGACCACTTTTTAATCTAAGCGTTATGTACTGTACTGTTTTGTTTGCTGTGATGTATTGCTCTCTTGACGAGGTGCCTTTGTAAATGAGTCTATGACTTAAAGGTCTATAAACCGATGATCTAATAAATAAATAAATTTCACTTCACCCTACCCTGCAGACTCTGACAAGTGTTGCATTGTGCCTTGGGGTCATCAGGTCTTACACTCACCCATTTCATAAGGAAGTATGTTGAGATGGGTGTAGCATTGGAGAATGGGGTGAAATTTGGAGCCGAAGAGTCCAAGGCACACCTGGATGCCTGTCAGTAGCTGCAGGGTGGGGATGCAATGGCGTGAGCATTACAGCCGACAATCCAAAGACACACCCTCATGCCTGTTAGTCTGTACAGGGTCGGATGTTATGGTCGTTTGTTGGTATTCGCACTCCAAATTTTCAACATGGACTTTTTGTGACCCCACCTCATGAAAGCATGTGGGACCTCTGCTTATGAACAGTGTCACTGTGATTTTGTTAATGTGTCCTGAACGTTGATTTCCCACAGTGACCACACTATTCTGCACCACATAAAAATGTCAGCTGCACCATTCATAAGGAGGTGTGAAGAGATGGCAATGTTGACAATCTGGAGTGAAAATACTAAAAATGCTTAATGTTACGAGTGTGCATGAAAACTAGGCAACTCACGCTCGTAACAGTCTGTTTTTTGAAATTCTTTCACCAGATTTTTAGTATAGGCATTTTGGAATCTCTGCTCATGAACAGTGGCAGTAAGATTTTCTTAATTTGTCCTGAATGTTGTTTTCCCACAGCAACCGTGCCATTGTGCACCAGATGTGCAAAACCACATTTTGGGTAGGATGTGAAAAATGACAGCTGTACTGTTCATAAGAAGGCGTGCAAAAATGGTGATGTTGAACATCTGGAGTGAAAATATTAAACATTTTCGAACTTATGATGGTGCGTGGACACTGTGCAACTCACGCTTGTAACATAGTCATTTTGTGGAATTTTTTGACCAGCTGTTTAACGTAAGCATTTTGGGACCTCTGCTCATGAACAGTGTTACTGTGATTTTCTTACTGTGTCCTGAACATTATTTTCCTACAGCGACTGCAGCACTGTGCACCAGATGTGCGAAAACACATTTTGGGCAGGATGTGAAAAATGAAGCTGTACTGTTCATAAGGAGGTGTGAAAAATGGCAATGTTGGAAATGTGGAGAAAAAATATTAAAAAATCTCAAAGTTAAAAGCGTGCATGGAAACTGCGCAACACATGCCCGTAACACAGTAATTTTTTGGAATTTTTTCACCAAACTTTCAACATAGGCATTTTGGGACCTCTGATCATGAACAGTGTTACTGTGATTTTCTTATTCTGTCCCAAACATTGTTTTCCTACAGCAGCTGCGCCACTGTGCATCGGATGTGCGAAAACACATTTCGGGCATGATGTGGGAAATGACAGCTGCACTGTTCATAAGGAGGTGTGAAAAAATGGCAATGTTGAAATCTGAGCAAAAATATAAAAATTTTTTATAAGCGTGCTTGGGAACTATGCACGTAAGCTCAGTAATATGAGTCTTTTTGGAATTTTTCACCAAATTTGCAACATAGGCTTTTTGGCAGCCCACCTCATGAACAGTGGCACTGTTGTTTTGTTAATCGGTCCCGAGAGGTGATTTCGTGCAGAGACCACAAAATCATCTTTTGGGACCAAAAAACGCCATGACAGTGGCTGAACTCATGAGGAGGGGTCCCAGTAACCCCATGTTGAAAATTTGGTGCCAAAATTCCCAAAAATGTCCAAGATATCCACCAAAGTTGAAACAACCCTATTTATGCCATTATACAGCTTACTGGCATTTCTTCAGTTCGCTGTCGGCTTTGAAAAGTGCAGATTTGTTCCCAGTCCACCGAAGATCATCGTGCCGGGCTCTGGAGGTAAGTATGGGGTGAGGGGGTGGGGAGGTTGGGTGCGCAGAGGATGGTAGCAGGTTGAGGGCCGCCAACAGCCAGCGAGGGACCGTTTCCTTTGTTTCAGGTAAAAAAATTAAAAAATCTCCACGGACAGTTTTCTGTTTTTTTAACAGGTTGTGGCCACACTGGGGTGGGCTCCCAGTGTGGCACATTGGTGGGGGAAGTCATGTCACCCACACTGGGGTGGGCTCCCAGTGTGGCACATTGTTGGGGGAAGTCATGTCACCCACACTGAGGTGGGCTCCCATTGTGGGCGTGATACACAATCAGGGCAGTGCCAGGAAAATGGTGGGGGGGTAACATGCCTACAGGGGGATTGGACACCCCCGTCGGCAAGGCTTTCTGCCCTTGGAGGCATGATTGATGCTGAGGGGGATTGGGCACCCCCCTCAGCACACCACAACAGGAAAGGGGGCACATATGCTGACAGGGGGATTGGGTACCCCCGAAGTTGGCTACAGAAGGACTGTGAGGGCAGGCGGTGAGTTTATTAAAATGTTACACCACACAAGGCATGCCCTGCGATGAGGTGGAGCTCCCTCATTGCAACAGCTAAAACATTTAAAAGTGGTGGCACGACTTTTGCACTGCTGTTATAGACAGCGTGCAATCTAATTCGTGCCATGGAGCCCAGCCTGAAAAAACAGTGGCGCCACTGACCACAGCACAACCGCGCCTCCTAAACCTGCTATTCCAAAGTTACGGCATCATGTTTCTTGTGCAGTCACAAGACAACATAATAAAATTACTTAAATTACTGATTTCATGTAGACAACCATCACTATGCCTGACATATTTCAGAGTGAAACTCCTTTCTCTCTTCTATGGTTACCTTTTTTAGATACATAAGCAAAAAGAGGAAGACAATGGGAGGGATTGTGAGGTTAAGAAGGGCAGGGGATGGCCGCCTACAGGGGCAGTGGTAGCACTACCGCTTGTGATGCCGACAATCTGTGTTCAGAAGCAAATCCAGGAGTCAGAGGGACGACCGGTGGGGAGGAGGACTGAGCGTCCCATAGATGGGAAGCCGTTGATGCTAGACCAACCCCTTGCCGAGGCTGGGGGTCCAACAGATGGGGCTGGAACAACTTGTGAGGCCTGCCAGACATTCAGCATGAGCACCGCTAATATCATTACATGACACACCTCCTTGGGGAGAAAACAGGGAAAAACATCCGACTGCAGCATAAGGACATCTAACTGCATCAAAGACTAGCACTGCTGACCAAGGCACTCACTCCCAGCTGTACCGATCTAGCCTTCATCAGGGGAAGGGCCTCCCCCAGCAGCCCCACTCTGGGGGGCAAGACAGAGTGATTGGGAGATGAGGCGAGTCCCAGGAGGTGGATGATGGAGCTGAGCACTGGAGTCGGGGACCAATGTGGGTCCGGTCGGACAGGGAGCATAAAGTATACTGAAGTTAAAAAAGAAGGTCAATGATAGACTATGCAGAGGAAGATCAGGAAAAGCAGATATCCTGAACAGATACTTCTGCTCAGTCTTCACAGTGGAGGGTGAGGGGTACTGACCACATGAATGCAGCAGGAACACTGGAGGGAGGAAAGTAGATACCAGTCCATTCACAGAGGAAAGAGTCCTGAGAGGATTTGTGAATCTGAAAGTGAATTAGGCTATGGGGCTAGATGGTGCTGAGAGAGCTCAGGGAGGTACTGGCTGCACCTCTGACAGCCCTATTCAACAACCCACTGGAAACAGGAGTGGCTCCAGAGCACTTAAGAGGGCAGATCTAGTCCCGCTTCATAAAAGTGGCAGCAGGGAGGAAGTTGGCAACTATAGGCTTAGTCTAACTTCTGTAGTGGGGAAGTTAATTGAGGCTCTTTTAAGGGAAAGGCTAGTGAAGTATTTTGAATCCAGCAGGTAATAAGACCTGAGGCAGCAGGGATTTTCAGTGGGGAGGTCAAGTCAGACAAACCTGATCGATTTCTTCAACTGGGTAACCACAGAAATAGATCAGGTGGGGTGATGGATGTGGCCAACTTAGACTTCAGCGAGGCCTTCAACACAGTGCCTCATAAAAGGCTAATAAGGAAAATGGGATGTTCCAGGTGGGAGCCAATGTGGTATACCATACTGGGTCATAATGTCATACGCTTAATAGCGTAAGGCATTATGGTGCACCCTGGACCTGTGCACTCTCAGAGTTGGACCCCCCGGAGTTAGAATCCTTATTGGGGGGGTCCGGGGGGCAACAAAAAATAAAGAGAAATTGCACAATGCGATTAAGTCGCATGGCATTCTGCCATGCGACATTTTGACTCCGTGCCATGGTAAACTGCATACAGAACTAGTCGATGGATAGGAGACAGAGGGTGGTGGTAAATGACACTCACTCTAATGAGGGAAAAGTGACCAGTGGGGCTCTTAAAGGCTCCATTCTGGGACCAGTCCTCTAAAATGTCTTTATAAGTGACAGTGCAGAAGAGCTGGAAGGGAAGGTGTCCCTCTTTGTAGATGACACCAAAATCTGCAATAGGGTACATATTCCAGGGGGTGTGGAGAGTAAGTAAGTAAACTTTATTTCTAAAGCACCCATCCCTGGAGGCTCTAGACACTGAACAATGAAATATAACAATGTAAAAAAAAACAAGAAGTAATAAAATATAACAAATTTAAATTAAGTACGACTAAAAATTAAAAATATATAAAAACATTGCCAGCAAAATTAATATAAGGAAAAAGCCTCCTTAAATAGGTGGGACTTCAGACTCCTCTTAAAGGCTTCCCATGAGGGGACCTCTCTCAAAGACCTAAGGAGCAAGTTCCACAGGGTTGGGCTGGCTACTGAGAAAGCCCACTCACCAGATGACTTCGGCCAAACCCTGGGAACCACTAGGAGGACCTCTTCAGAGGAACGGAGAGAAAGGGAGGGTTGGTAATAAGACAGTAAGTCTCAGAGGTAGGTAGCTAGGCCATGTAGGGCTTTATAGGTCAGCAATTCAACCCTGAAGGCAATCCACCACCACCTCACCTGCAGCCAGTGAAGATAGTGTAAGACCGGTATTATATGGAAGGACTAGGAAGGCCCCCCAACCACAGTGTTCTCCACTAGCTGCAGGCAACGTAGGGAAACCACCATTTAGCCCCAGGTACAGGGCATTACAGTAATCAAGCCTGGATGTCACAAAGGCATGTATCAGTGAGTGCAGGTCGTCAGAAGGGATGAAAGGTTTGATCCAGGTAATATTCCTCAAGTGGTAGAATCCACTATGGACAATGTCTGACACCTGAGCCTCTAGTATCAAATTGCCATCAAGGATCATGCCCAGATTTTTTCACCTTCACAGAAGCAATCAACTGAGAGTCACCAAGAACAAGACCGAAGATCTCCCTTGCCCATTTGGCATCCTGCCAATGTCCAGGCTCAATCACCAATGCCTCCATCTTGTCTAGGTTGAGCTTTAGCCAGTTATGGGACTTCCAGTCCCGGACCTCTGCCAGGCAAGAGTTAAATACAGAGACCGTACACTTTAGTCCAGGTACGAAAGACATATACATCTGGGTATCATCTGCATAACAGCGAAAGCTGTTACTGTAACATCTAATAATATCTCCTAGGGGCTGCATGTACACTGTGAACAAGATGAGCGACAGGATCGAGCCCTGTGGAACTCCACAGGACCGGGGCATCAAGCGGGAGGAATAGATTCCCATGACCACTCATTGCATCTTAACTGTGAGAAAGGACTTAAACCAGTTGATTATGGTGCTGGCAAGTTGGCAATGTTCCGGAAGGTGATCCAATACCACCCCATGATCTACGGTATCCAATGCCGCAGACAGATTGATAAGAACAAGAATAGACCATTCACCCATCTCTCACCCTAAGGAGATCATTTTGCACCTTGACAAGTGCAGTCTCCATACTGTGTCTAGACCTGAATCCAGACTGGAGTGGCTCAAAGATGTCAAAGGCAGAAAGACGCGCCTCGAGCTGTATGGCCACCACTTTTTCAAAAGCCTTCCTCAAAAAGGAAAGGTTATAGACGGCTCTGTAATTTGCCAGACAATCTGGGTCCAGCAAAGGCTTTTCAAGAGAGGTTTCATGAGGCCTTTTTCAAGGGCCAGGGAAAACCCCCCTCGAGAGGGAATACCGGACTATCTGGGCCAATGAACTCAACACAGCCCACTAGGAGGCATGTTGGGCTCAGGTCTAGAGAACAGTATGTTGGCCACAGCTTCGAGACAATCCTACTGACCTTTTCCACACCCACTGGATCAAACTCACTCCAGATTTGAGGAGAGCCCCTGTTAGTCCCAGACCTGACACCACACACCAGCTGTGAGACCCTAAGGGAGATACCTGATCCAATAAAGTGCACTTTATCAATGAAGAACAAAGCAAACTCTTCACATCTAGTGGATGACAAAGCTCTAACTGGCTGAAGACAGGCCGGATGGAGTAACCTGTCCACAGTGTAGAAGAGATGAGCTGGTCTGTTCTTGGCTGCTACAATCTCCCTGGACAGAAACTCTGCCTTCTTACAGGAGATTGTCATTTGATAATCCTTATAATGGGATTTCAAAACCAAATGTGTCCTCATCAGTCCAGGATTTCTGCCAATGGGGCTCCAACCTCCAACCCTTAGTCTTCAGCTCCCTGAGCTCCCCATCGAACCATGGGGACCTCAAGCATGAAGACATGGGTCATACATGGACCAATCCTACAGAATCGTAGGCTGTGGTAATGGCCCTATTATAGTCCATCACTGCCTCCCCCACTCCTGTCTCGCATACAGTCATCACATTTGATAGGTCCAGTACCGCCTGGAGTCAAACCTTTTAAAGGCCGGTAATGGACCATCTCTGAAGGGGGGCGGATTCCAAGGGAGAGAATTAGTAGAGACCTAAAAACACTCTAGGAGTAGTCAAGGGTATGGCAGCTGGGTTGCAACAAGAAAAAGTGCAAAATCATGCACCTAGGGCAGAGAAACCCTGGGGTGGTATCTAACAACTTATTGTGTCCTCTAGTTTTTCCATAAGCTGTATGTTTTGAGAATTTGGTTGTTATTCATTTGTGGGTCATTCCCCTATGTGATAACTGTTGGGTAGATGTTTTACAATTGTTTAGATGGGTATAACCTTGATGTGCTATACCCATGCAGTTAATCTCCTATGGATTTATTGTTTGTGACTTTTGGCTTGCAAAATCGATAAATATGTAATACAAAAAAAATTAGGAGAGAGGTATTGAGGGTCACTAAACAGGAAAGGGACTTTTGGATTATCATATATGATGACCTCAAGGAAGTGAGGCAGTGTGACAAGGCAGTGGGCAGGGCCAGCGGGAGTGCATAGGGAGGGGAATCACCTGCAGGAGAGAGGTGGTGTTACCACCGTATCGACTGTTAGTGAGAAACCACCTGGCGAATTTGACCAGTTCTAGAAATCTCATCTCAGGAAGTAAAATGGTGCAGTGGCTCATCATAAGCTGTATGAGAGGAGACTTAGGGATCAACACATCCTGGAAGAGAAGGGGGGGGACATGATAGAGACCTATAAATACCTCAGGGGGCGAATAAGATAAAGGGGAGAAGTATTTTTCGAAAGAGAAGGGCACGAGAACAAGGGGCATGCTATGAAGCTGGAAGAAAGGAAATTTAGGAAGGATGTCAGGAAGCATTTTTTTACTGAAAGAGTGATGGATGCATGGAACAATCTTCTGGCAGAAGCGATGGGGGCGAGAACAGTGGTGGGCTTCAAGCACGCGTGGGATAGGCACAGAGGAATCTTGGAACATTAGGAAAGAGGGGGGTAAGTAGCTTGAGATCAGCTACGGTCTCTACCAACACTACAGACAGACAACGTTGAGCAGACTGGGTGGGCCAATAGGCCCTTGTCTGCCAACAAATTCTATGTAACTAGAGGACACCTGTGGAGTCTGGTGGGGGCAGGTTCAAGAAGGCTGAGAAGAAGTTCTTAATTTTGGGCGGTGGAGGATGAATGGAACAGATTGCCAAGAGAGGTAGTTGAAGCCAAGACTTTGTTTGGTTTTAAATTTGGGTGGGCCACATCTAAGAGAACAGAAGGACCCACAGGCAGAAGAGGGGAAGAGATACAGTACATAGAGCCACTAGGAATGTCAGATCTGTAAATTCAGTCCGATGCTAAGCCGAGCATGGAGCTCGGCAGGCAAACGTTCAGACTGGATATACCCCTAGGTCATTTTCTGCTGACAATGTCTGTGTTTCTATAAAATAATAGAAGCCTATAGGTGTACATACCAAAGATGTAACGGGGTTGATACATAAATAGTATGACTAAATGACAAAACCAATATTGAATTGCAGTAAGCCAAAATCAACCTATTGGTATCCCTATGCTTCTAAAGTCTGTATTACAGAGTCTATAGAATTTTTATTAACACATTCATAATAAATAGTTTTCATGAAGGATAAATGTTCTCTATTTACAGTGCAAGCTGCCTGGGAAAATATGTTTACAGCATTCCCACACTGAACATTATATATTGACAAGAACTTGTGACTTAACAGGTGATATAAAATGAGGTTACTGTAAGTCTTAATTCTTAGCAGCAGCAGTAAAAATACAGCCGAGGTGTTTCCTCATGCCATGCAAACCAAAGATTTGGTCAGATTTGCACTACTGCCAATTCTCAGAATACAGAAGACAGTAGGAATTAAAAGTCACTGCTTGTCCATGCTTATTTGGTTCTGGCCTGCTCTGCAGCATAAAAATGTTTGAAATTACTTGTTTTTGGCACTATATCAGTTTTTGCTATGGTAAGTTATCATCCTTATCAGATGATGAAACATAAGACCAAACTCACTTCGAAGATTGGCTGGTGGGCTATGGGACACTTCCATCTATTTCTAATAGACTGATGAACTTTCAGTTCCCTGGTTCAGTTGGCAATTAAGAATGGTGAAAATAAAACCTATTCTTGTGCAAAGTGCTGTTATTTTTGTACAATTTATAGTGTAATTGTTTGTGTTTTTGTTCATTGAAGCGAATGGGAGAGGCTGCAGCATGTAAATACCTCTTTTACAGCCAATAGGTATTCGCAGCCTGCACACTGAAACTGTTCGTAGAATTCTAGATTTAAACAAGCATTTGTCAATGCCGAATGTTTGCTTGCTGGCACTGGCATTAGTAGTGTAGAAGTTACAGAGCTGCATAATAGGAATGGCAGGGAAGTATTGAACTGAAGCCAACCCCACCACCACCCTGCAGAGAGTGGCAGGCATTGGGATGTGCCTTTGGGTCGTCAGGCATAACGACCATGCCATTTCTCACACCACCTGCAGACACTGACAAGTGTCATGGTGTGCCTTGGGGTCTTTGGCCCTTATGCGCACCCCATTCCATCAGGAAATACGGTGAGATGGGTGCAGTATAGGAGAATGGGGTGAAGTTTGGGCCCAAAGAGTCCGAGGCACACCTTGATGCCTCTTACTGGCTGCAGGGTGTGGGTGGGGGTGGAACGGTATGAGCATGACAGGCAAGAATCCCAAGTCACACCCCTGATGCCTGTCATACTTAACAGGGTGGGGCATTATGGTCGGAAACCCTAACACCTCAGGTATTCATTGGCATTTTCACTCCAAATTTTCAACATGGTTTTTTTGTGACCCCCACCTCATGAACAGTGGCAATATCAGTTTGTTAGCTGAAAACTGCTTTTGCACAGCGACTATGGCATTTGGCATCACAGGTGCAAAAAACACATTCTGAACAGGATGTGAAAAATGACAGTGGTACTGTTCATGGGGAGGTGTAAAAAATGGCAATGTTTAAAATCTGGTATGAAAATCTTAAAAAAACTGGTGAAGTCACAAGCGTGCATAGAAACTGTGCAACGCACACCCGTAATGTAACTAGTTCGGGAATTTTTTTACAGTAGATTAACACAGGCATTTTGGGACCTCCGATCATGAACAGTGTCAATGTGATTTTCTTTATCTGTCCCGAACAATGATTTCCCACAGCGACCACGCATCTCTGCACTGAAAGTGTGAAAACACATTTCGGCCATGTTGTGGAAAATGACAGCTGTACTGTTCATAAGGAGGTGCGGAAAAATGTCACTGGTGAAAATCTGGACTGAAAATACTTTGTTTGGAATATTTATTGGGGACCTACAATTGAGGGTTAGTAGTCAGATCAGCAAATTTGCAGACGACACTAAAATATCAGCTGAAGTGGACTCAGAAATAAAAATCAATTTATTAAAAAAAGATTTAGTGATCATTGAAAAATGGGCAAATGACAACAATATGTGGTTTAACACTGACAAGTGCATGGAGATGCACCTGGTTAAAAAGAACCCCAGTGTTCATTATACACTAGGTGGGAATCAAATCAAGACTGGAATACAGGAACAAGACTTAGGAGTTATAGTAAATAATAAATTTGACTGGAGTAATCAACGTATTAAAGTTACTCAAACAGGAAATCGTATTATTTATGCTATAAAAAAATCATTTATAACACGTAACAAAGGATGTATAACGAAATTATATAAAGCCTACATGAGACCACATACTGACTTTGCAGCTTCATTTTGGGCTCCATATTTAGAAAAAGATAAAAAAAATGATAGAAAGTCTGCAGAGAAGAATGACCAAACTCATTCCAGGCATAAAATCCCTACCATACCAAGATACGGTGAAATCCCTGGGCTTATATGATTTACAAGTAAGATGTGATAGAGGGGATTTGTTGTTGCTGTTTAACATTCTGAATGATGAACATCTCATGGAATTAAGTGGATTAACCTATATGGATAAAGTATATGGATTAAGATGTAACAATAGACAAATTAAAGTACAAAAGGCAATTACCAATAAAAGGAAATATTTATTTACAGTGAGAACTGTAGTTCTTTGGAATTCCTTGCCACAGTGTATAGTCAAACAAACATCTTGGAAACAGTTTAAAGTTCAACTAGATAAGTTATTGCTGGGTAGTTGAAAATATCCCCCCCACTATTGTGGGGAAAGTGGTCCCGATGGGCCTAGTGCCTGCTTCCACTTTAACAGCCGAGAGTAATACCGAGAATAAAATTCATGAACCTACGAGGGTGCATGGAAACTGCGCAATGCTCACTCGTAACACAGTCATTTTATGGAGTTTTGTCACCAAATTTTCAGCATAGCCATTTTAAGACCTCTGCTCATGACCAGTGTCACTGTGATTTTCTTAATCTGTCCCAAACATTGTTTTCGCAAACCGACTGTACCATTGTGCACTACATGTGCGGAAACACATTTTGGGCGAGATGGAAAAATGGTAGCTGCACTGCTCATAAAGAATGCTGTAAAATGGCACTGTTGAAAATCTGGTGTGCAAATATTACAAATTCACAAACTTGCCAGCGTGCGTAGGAACTGCGCAACGTGCGCTCCTAAAACAGTCATTTTGGGGAATTTTTTCACCAAATTTTCAACATAGCCATTTTAACACCTCTGCTCATGACCAGTGTCACTGTGATTTTCTTAATGTGTCCCATACATTGATTTATCACACCACGACTGCACCATTATTGCTACATGGGCAGAAACACGCTGTGGGCTAGATGTGAAAATGACAACTGTACTGCTCATAAGGAGGTGTGGTAAAATGGCAATGTGAAAATCTGAGTAAAATAATGAAAATTCTGAACTTACGAGCATGCACTGGAACTCTGCAACGCCGCTCGTAAAACAGTCATTTTAGAATTTTTCACCAGATTTTCAACATTGCCATTTTAAGACCTCTGCTCATGAACAGTGTCACTGTGATTTTCTTAATGAGTCCATTACATTGATTTACGCATCCAACTCGCCATTGTGCGCTACATGAGCGGAAGCACATTTTGGGTGAGATGTGAAAAATGACAGCTGTACTGCTCATAAGAAGGTGTGGTAAAATGACAATTTTGAAAATCTGGGTAGAAAATAGTGAAAATTCACGAACTTATGGCGTGCGTACGGGGCACTTTGCAATGCTACGCTCATAAAAACAGTCATTTTAGAATTTTTCCACCAAATTTTCAAAATAGGCTTTTTGAGAGCCCACCTTATGAACACTGGCAGTGTTGTTTCGTTAATCATTCCGGAAAGGTGATTTCGCACAGTGGCTGCGAAATCACCCTTCGGGCCCGAGTAACGCCATGACAGTGCAAGAATTCATGAGGAGGGGTCCCAAAAACCCCATGTTGAAAATTTGGTGCAAAAATTCCAAAAAATGCCTGAGATATGCAACAAAGTTGAAAAACCCTATCTATCCCATTATACAGCTTACCGGCATTTCCTCAGTGCGCGGTGGCTTTGAAAGAGTGCATCGTGTTCCAGTCCACTCGAATCGTCGCGCCGAGGTCCGGAGGTAAGTGTAGGGGTGAGGGGTGTGGGGGAGGCAGGGTGCGCAGTGGGTGAGTGCGGGTTGTGGGGTGCAGGGAGACTAGGGACAGTTCTTTCTTTACAGTTTTTTTTTTTAAAAGACGATGCGGGACGCTTGCCACACTGGGGTGGGCTCCCAGCATGGCAGAAGATGGCTGGGGGCGCGGAGCTGATGGGGATTGAGCACCCGTCGTTTATGACATTGTTGCCACGCTGGGGTGGGCCCCAGCGCGGCACCTGTACTGGGACAGTGAAGCCGACGGGGATTGGGCACCTATCAGCCATTACATCATTTGCCACACTGGGGTGGGCTCCCAGCGTGGCACCTGGATCTTTAGGGGCATGGGGCGTGGGATTGGGCACCCCGTCGGCCCGTACAGTGTGGGAGGAGGCACATGAGCACGCAGTGTCTGCGTCTGTGGCGTGTGTGTGGGGGGAGAGCTCTGTTCCTCCAAGCGGAGCTCTCCCTTTCAACTGTATGCCACTGCATTTTTCAGCTGTCATAGACAGCTGGAGCAGTGATTGGTGCTCTGCGACTGCGCCTGCAAATACACTGACTGAACTGGAAGAGGCTGACACACCTCTGGAAAACTCGTATGATGGCACTATGTTTCTTGCACTTGCGTGCAAGCAAACATAAAAAAAAACAAAAAAAAACTAATCCTTGTGTACAACTGACCTCTGAGTAGCTCGCAGCAACCAGCAGTAGAATACTACCCACCAAACACTAGTGAACACGTTTTTAAACCCTTTACAATTAGTGTAGCAGAAGTGGGAAAGTCTCACTTTATACATCAAGGCATTAATCAGCAGGTCCGTGCACAGAATCAGATACCCTGCTTGTCCCTATCAAATACAGATATGTCTCCATTAACATCATATTAAAAACAGCAAGGGTGTGCCATGTCTGTGTGAGTGTGTGTGTGTGTGGGGGGGGATGCAACTGATGCTTATAAAACAAAAAAAGCATAAACACTACCACCAAACTGCAATAAATGGCACAGCACTGCTACAAGTACAGCAATGGGATAGCACTGCCATAAACTCTCGCAACCTGTACAATATGGGTCAAAGGTCACACAGCGAGTGAGTAACTCCACAGCTTCGTAAACACCGACAATAGTGAATAGCATGCCAGAAGCAGCAAACATTAATTAAGAAAAAAACGAATGCAAAATAAAAAATGAATGGATTATCCAAGATGTCTCTTGGCTAA
Organism: Neoceratodus forsteri; assembly: GCA_016271365.2. Classification (NCBI taxonomy): domain Eukaryota; kingdom Metazoa; phylum Chordata; order Ceratodontiformes; family Ceratodontidae; genus Neoceratodus; species Neoceratodus forsteri. Next base: position 1,143,090,938 of record CM057451.1, on the reverse strand, counting down.
TCAAGAGTATCAACTTGAGATATCTTTGCTTACCAGAATTGCGTAGCTTTGCTTTGCAGTTCTCAAATGCAAAGCTGTCTCAAGATGACACTCTTAGGACAACCCGTTTACTGACAGCAGATGATTGTAAAGGACTGCACAGTACTGGTGAAAGCCCAGTAGTGTTTGTGTAAGCTCCCCACCAGCCCAGCGCTTACGTAAGGTGGGCGGGGGTCTTCCGCTGTCCTGGGGGCACTTGCACCTGGTCCATTGATGTGGCTGAACCTAATGCAAGCCTAGCTGTGACTGTGATTATTGTTTGTGCTAGTTAGGAAGCAGGTGTCTAGCTAGAAAAGTGCATGCTACTTGTTTTGGGTTCCTACATAGAGAAAAGGCAGCTCTACCCTTCCCCCCCCTCCAAAAAGCAAGAGAGGAGGAAGCCTGCCTGCAGGCATGGGAGGTTTTGGCTAGACTTTTTAGAGGGCCTTGCCCGACTCCGGGGGTCGAAGGTCCAGAGGGTGATGACCAGCTGAGTCCGGGGGTGGAGGGATACCACCCTGGAGGCTGGGCAGGATTTGGGGTCCATGGAGGTGCCCCTGAGGTCACCCCCGGGGGGGTCCAGAGAGACCTGGACCCTATTAAAGAAAGTCTCTGCCAGTGGCCTGCCCCTCAGGGATCCAGACCCCCCACCCAAGGAACATGAGGGTTTTGTAATTTGTCTGGAGAAGTGGCTCAAGGAGGAGGGGAAAACCCTGCATGATATCCAGTCTCTGCTCCCTGATGGGGGGTTGCCTCCGATAGGGCTGCCGGGTGGCTTGATTCCCCCACCTGGGGGTAGCCCACGAGCAGTATAAGAGGTTGCGCACTTTCTCGGGTGCCCTCTCCACGCCCGAGGGGGAAGATGCTTTCCACTCCTGGAACAGCCAGGCGGCCCAGATGATCCAGGTCTGGGGGTGCCCAGAGGAGGAGAAGTGCAAGTGGGTCTGGAGAGCCTCAGGGGTATGGTGCTAGATGTGATCCAGTCCCTCTGGGCCAGCCAGCCCCACTGGACACCCCAGAACTATTTGGACATTTTGCAGAGCACCTTTGGGGTGGTCAAAAAGAGAGAGGCAGTGCTGGGCCAGCTGTGGGGCACCACTCAGAAAGTGGGTGAGAAACTGTCCCAGTTCAACACCTGAGTTGAGGCTGTGGTGCGCAAACTGGTGGAAGAGGGGCACAACCCTCCTGCTGGGGTGGCGCAGATGCGGTTGGAACAGATACTGAGGGGAGCAGTGCATTCCTCCTTGACTGTGGTTGCCCTCGGGCTGCGGGCTCAAAAGAGCGACCCCCCCTCCTTCAAGCAGCTACTAGATGAGGTTAAGGAGGAGGAGGAGGTGCAGCAGGAAGTGTGGGCCCTGCATGGGGCACTCACCACCACCAGCACTGTACAACAGCCCAAGGAGCCAGCCCAGACTGAATTGGTCGGGTTGCCAGACCTGGGGGCAGTGTTGCAGGAGGTCCAGGGCATGAAGGACCTGGTATGGGCAATGAAGCTGGCCATGGAGTCCCTCTCTCTCCCAGTCAAGGAGGCACCTGACATTCAGCGGCCACCCCTGAGCTATACGGCTCCCTGGTCCAGCCCTCGAGGGTCCCTAAGGCACCAGGGTGGGTGGATTTGCTTCAGGTGTGGGCAGGATGGCAATACCAGGCAGGGTTGCTACAGGGAGGTGAACCCTCAGCTGGTAGCTGAGAGGCACCTGGACCAGGAAAAACTCCAACGGGGGCCGGTAAGGGAGCATCCCTCACCCCCAAGATGGCCTTGCTTCACCTTCTGGACTGACCCCCATATACCTACCAACCAGGACGTGCCAAGGGGCCTAATTGGCCCTTGGGCTGACACTGAGGTTCTGGTGAAAGAGATGGCCGCTCAGCACTGCTGGACAGTGGATCCCAGGTCACTATCATCCACCGGCCGTTTTATAAGCAGCATCTCACCCACCTCCCCCTCCAACCTCTGTCCAGATTGTCCTAGTGGGGTATTGGCAGAACAGATTACCCTTACGATGGGTATTGTGTGGTTAGTATCTTCTTCCTGACCAAGGGATGGGAAGCCCTGCCCTCCATAGAGGCCCTAGTGTTGGTCTGTCCGGAGCCAAAGAGCATGTTGGACACCCCTGTGCTTATTGAAACCAATGCCAACATGTTTGAGCATTTGGCCCAGATGTGCCATGACCGGGGTGGCATAGGTGAGCTTGCAAGCCCATTGGTTACTGCCGCCATGAAGCAGTTGGGGCTTGAAGTGACCGGCGATCCCACAGGGGTTGACGGAGGTGGGGTAGGTGTGGTTCAGGGATTGGAAGGGGGGAGACTGACTCTCCCCCCAGGGGCTGAGTGGCGGGTGGTAGGAATCACCCAGTTTGACCAATCCCCCTTGGGGGAGATGCTTATGCTCGATGCCCTTCCCCCAGGCAGTCTGTCACCTTGGCTCTTAGTCCAGAGGGGGGTACTACCCACCCCAGCCAGTCCTCAGGCCTGGTGTGTTATGGTTGGGGTCCGGAATGAGCCAAGAAAACCGGTGACCATCCAGAGGGGTTGTGTGTTGGTGTCCATCTTTCAGTGTGATGGGGCCATGTCTGTCACCCATGATGAAGATACCAGGGAAGAGACAGACCTGTGCTTGTTTGATTTTGGAAGCTCACCAATCTCTGGTGCCTATAAATGGAGCCTGAGCCAGAAGTTAGCGAAGCGCCGGCGGGTCTTCTCTTTGCATGAGTGGGACATGGGATGTGTCACCGGGGAAGAGCACCACATCCGGCTGAGGGATGACTGCCCGTTCAGAGAGTGGTCATGGAGGTTAGCCCTCGGAGATGTGGAGGATGTGAGGAAACACTTAATGGAGTTGCTGGGCGCCGGAGTCATCACGGAGTCCCGCAAACTGTATGATTCCCCCATTGTGGTGGCTAGAAAAAAGAGCAGAGCGGTGAGAATGTGCATTGACTACCACTTGCTAAACAAACAAACTATCCCAGACCAGTACACGGTGCCCAGAGAGGAGGATGCACTGGACAGCCTGTCTGGGAGAAAGTGGTTTTCCATGCTGGACCTTCGGAGCAGGTACTACCAGATACCCATGGCTGAGGAGGACAAGGAAAAGACCGCTTTCATATGCCTACTGGGATTCTACCAGTTCGAGCATATGCCCCAAGGCATATCAGGGGCCCCGGCCACCTTCCAATGTTTGATGGAAAGGGCTGTGGGAGACATGAACCTGATGGAGGTCATAGTCTATCTGGATGACCTTATCATTTTTGGGTGGACCCTGGAAGAATACGAGGCCCGGTTGATGAAGGTCCCAGACCGACTGGAGGAGTTCAGCCTGAAGATCTCCATCAACAAATGCCAGTTCTGCCAGCCACAGGTTAAGTAAGTTGGGCATATAGTCTCGGAAAGGAGGGTACAGACCAACCCAGCTAAAGTAGAGGCCTTCAAATTGTGGCCATGGCCCATCCACTTGCACGCCCTGCAGTCTTTCTTGAGGTTCTGCGGGTATTATAGGAGATTCGTGAAGGATTACTCCCTGTTAGTGTATCCCCTGAATGACCTGATGCAGGGTTATCTGCCGACGAACCAGAGAAATGTTCTGGCCCCCGCCAGGACTACCTGCGCATTGGGGAACCTTTTGGGTCCTGTTGGATGCTGGAGTGTAAGGAGGCTTTCCAGGAGATCATCCAGTGATTGGGGGAGGCTCCAGTTCTTGCTTTTGCGGGACCCGCATAAGCCCTACTTCCTGCATACTGACACCAGCCTTACTGGGCTGGGGGTAGTCCTGTACCAAGAGTATCCCAAGGGGTTCCGCCCCGTGACATTCGCTAGCCAGGGCCTGACCTCCTCCGAGAAGAACTACCTGGTGCATAAACTAGAGTTCTTGGTGCTAAAGTGGGGAGTCACAGAGAAGTTCCATGAATACCTGTATGGGGTACTGTTCATTGTGCGCATGGACAACAACCTTCTGACCTATGTCACCACCAGAGCTAAGTTGGACGCTGCAGGGCATTGGTGGTTGTTGGCCCTCTCCACGTATAACTTCAGCCTCAAATATCGGAGTGGACGGGCCAATGTGGATGCGGATGCCCTGTCTCGCCGTCCACACCCTGACACCCCAGAGACCCCCGGTCTGGGTCGAACTGGCTCTGGTGTAAGTGCTCTGTTCCAAGACCGGACCCCCTGGCAATACCACCGACCATCCAACCTGGAAGCATAGAGGTGCTGGGAGCTCCCCCCGAAGCAATCCTTCCGGCTTATCTGATTTCATTGGCCTGGACCTTTCGGCCTTGCCACAGCCTAGTAAGGCTGATTTGCAGCAGGAACAAAGGGCGTAACCTGATATCCGAGATCTGCTTCAGGCCCTCTCCGAGGGGGAGTCACCCCAGCAGGTGCGGACCACCCCGAGGCTTGTGGGCTGGTTAAGGAGTGGGACAAGTTGATGCTGTGGGATGGGTTGGTAATGCGGACAGTGCAGGATCGATATTCTTCGGGCCATTTGAGACAGCAGCTGGTGTTGCCCGGTGTCTACCGGGAAGTGGTCCTCAAGTCACTGCATGACGATATGGGGCACCTAGGCTATAACCACACCTTGGACACCTGCCAGGCCAGGTTCTATTGGCCGTGGATGAAGGCGGACATGGAGGGCTACTGCAAGCGCTGCTTGCGGTGCATCCAATGGAAGACCTTGCCCTGATGAGCCACGCCCTGGATCAACATCCAAACTAGTGAGCCCCTGGAGTTGGTGTGCATGGACTTCCTGTCCTTGGAGCTAGACCAGAAGAATGCAGCCAACATACTAGTCATCATGGACCACTACACCCGGTATGCTCAGGCTTTCCCCACCAGGGACCAAAAGGAGAGCACCGTGGTTAAGGTCCTGCAGCAGTATGTCCAACACTACGGTCTCCCTAAATGGGTCCATTCCAACCAGGGCCGGGATTTTGAGAGCCATTTGGTGAGGGAGTTTCTGGCATGTTATGGCATACAGAAGTCACACACCACCCCTTACCACCCCCAAGGGGTCCCCCAGCCCGAGCGGTTCAACCGAACACTGCTAAACATTTTGGGCACCTTGGACCCCACCGACAAGGCTAATTGGAGTCAGTGGGTGGAACAACTGGTGCACGCCTACAACTTCACAAAGAATAATGCCACCCAGCGCTCCCCCTTCTACCTCATGTTTGGTTGTGAGGCCTGGCTGCCAGTGGACCTCTGTTTTGGGGTATCTGCTGATGGGACCTCCCGTAAATCATACCTGGAGTACACCAGCAACCTATGGGAACAGCTCCATGCGGCATACAAACTCGCCTCTGAGGCAGCGGCTTGGAGCTGTCAGGGGAATAAGAAGAGGTATGATGCCAGGGTGCACAGCCAGGATTAGGAGGTGGGAGATAGAGTCTTGCTGTGAAACCTGGGGTTCTGGGGTAAGCACAAGATCCAGGACCGGTGGGCCCCAGTTGGTTATCTAGTGGTGGAGAAACTGACTGACCTGCCGGTATACCCTATTAAGCAGGAGCATGGCCAGGGGCTCAAGAAAACGGTACATTGAAATCACCTGCTTCTCATAGGGGAGATCACGCCTACCCCGGCCTCGGAGTCCAACCCGCCAAAGGCAAGGTGCCCCATTACCCAAGGGATGCGTTAGTGGTGGGGACATTTTCCCCCACCCAGGGACACTCCACCATGAGGCCTGCTTTGAACACCCGACAGCTCTCCATGGGGCCCCAGGGCTCCTCCAGTGAGGTGAGTGAGGGGGAGGAGGGGGACTCTTCTTGTCCACAGTGGGGAATGGGGCCTGATGGCTCCCTCCCCTGCTGGGAAGGGCACTGTGGGACCCCTGCCCCCTCCACCAGCTCCAGCCACTTGGAACTCCTGACCTACCTGGACCCAGAGGCCCCACTCTTTGTCCCTGAGGCCCAGAACCCAGTCCTGGCATCTGGGCCACACCTGGAGTGGGTTTCAAGGAGGCAAGGGGGCCCCCCCGGTGTGCCTGCCACCATGAGATACAGAGTCACCTGCCGTTACGGACTCTGCCCAGGTTTTAGACCCAATCCCCAACAGTGTAGAAGTACAGGGATTGCCCAGAGGGGGGGGATGATGGACCATGGCCTTACCAGACTGACCGTGCCCCCAGCCCCAGTCCCAGTGCCAGCCGATGTCTTGCCCCACAGATCTGGCCGGCCCCCCCCAGGCCCACCGTGAAGCTCCCATATGAATCCCTAGGTGAGCGTGCAACTCTGCCCCTTGATGTTCTCCTCTAGCCTGTGGTGCCAGTTCTCCATCCTCTGGCGTGTTGCTCTAGGGGGGTAGTGGAGGCATGTAGGTGCCCACCCCCTCTTACCCACATATAGTATGCTACCATGATCTGACCTATCCGAGCTCGTTTGAGGATCCGATGGTTGCTGGTACTAGTTAGGGACCATGGGTAGAGTCAGTAAAGTGCCTATTGTTGGTCATGGGTTTCCCAGAGGAGCTTGTCAGGATGACAAGCTTCCCGTAGAGTGTTAAGCCCCCAGCCCGGAGCTTACATAAGGTGGGCGGGGCTCGCTGTCCTAGGTACCGCGCCTGGTCCATTGATGTGACTGGACCTGATGCAAGCCTAGCTGTGACTGTGATTATTGTTGGTGCTAGTTAGGAACCAGGTGTCTAGCTAGAAAAGTGCATGCTACTTGTTTTGGGTTCCTACAGAGAGAAAAGGCAGCTCTACCCTTCCCCCCTTCAAAAAGCAAGAGAGGAGGAAGACTGCCTGCAGGCATGGGAGGCTTTGGCTACCCCTCACCCATGGCAGAAAGAAGAAAGGGGTGGAGAAAGGCAGGGCTGGAGAGAGAGAGAGAGAGAGAGAGCGAGAGAGAGGAGAGTTGGGAGGAGAGAGGGAGAGAGCAGGGCGGAGGAAAGGAGGAAAGGGAATCGCAGGCCCCCCAAAGGAAACCAGAGGGCTGTTTTGGTGGTTTTGCCTGGCAAAGGCTCTGGGGCTGCATCCCTCTCCACCTTCTCTCTCCCCCTTTTCAATTATAAGGAACAGGAAGGAGCCAGACAGCCACTGGGTCTGTGCAGGAGGGCCCCTCAGGTTGGTTGCTCAAAAGTGCTGGGGCAGACTGTTTGGCCTGAAGGTACTGTGACCTCCAGCTGGGGGTGTCTGTGGGGCTGCTGCATCAGGGACAGATCTTTCTGCCAGGGGAGAAGCCGGGGAAACTAAAGAGGTACCAGGGGGAGTTGAACTGCTGTGAACCCCCCCATTGCAAAGATCAGAGGAACCATGGTGAGAAGGACGAGCAGGCCTGCCTGGTGAAAGCCATATACAGAGGCCTGCAGAAAAGCTGGAAAGGCCAGGCAGGCAAAGAACTACGTCACCCATTTCATGGGAGATGACGTGCTGTGGATTGCAGAGGTCGTTGCTCTCTCTGAGCACTGTGAGTACCCTGAGCTGCAGCTCAGGTGAGACCATTGTTTTCTTTGCCAGGATGGTCAGGAGGGAACCGTCCTCTACACCAGTTTCTCTTTGTTTCCTTGGAACTTGTGCGAGTGTGTAAGGGCCCCAATGGTAAACAGCAGGCCTGCAGACTAAGGGACTGCGAGATACCCACTAACTGTTACTAGTCTGGGTGCACCCAGGAGAAAGGGGGGAAGTGGGGATAAGTGAATGTTTGGTAACCAGGAGGTTTTGGAGGAGTAGCCCCCACCTCCTTTGTATTAGCTTGTAGTAATAAACTGGATATTTATTGTTCATCTGTTTCCCCTGCTGTGTGTGTAAAATCATTGTGAGGAGTGATTGTGAGTCTGGGGGGTCATCACGGGCAGTCATTAGAGGGAAGAGCATTACTTATCCTGGGGAAACATTCTAACCTGTTCTACCCACAGGAGGCGCTGCAGGGGCCCCAGGTGGAGGCACTAAGGCACCACAGAAACTACTGGTAAGGACAGGCCCGGACCCTCGGGGAGGTACTGCTGAGCCCCCGGTCCCGCCAGGGGCAGCTCAGGTGAGTGGGATTATCGGGGGGGGGTGTTACATTAGTAATTTGACTGTTGTTAGGAAGTCTCTTGGACTGTAAGTAGTTGTATTTTTATTTCAATATGATGGACATGTGGCTGTTCATGATCTTTGTCCCATAAAGGGACTACTGTCCTTTTTGTTACTAGCCAACTTGATTACAGCAATGCTCTGTACCTAGGGCTGACTGGAGGATTGATGGGTCAGCTGCAGCTAGTGCAGAAAGCTGTAGCCAGGATGTTGTCGGGTAGCTCAATGAGGGAAGCCCTACGTGGTTCGGGACCTGACTACCTTAAAGAGCTCCTGGTTCTGTACTGCCCTATCCACCCCCTACGCTCCACTGAGGTTGGCCTGCTGGTTGTACCTTCCTCTAGCCTCAAGAGATCTGGCGATAAAGCATTTGGTACAGCTGCACCATTGTTGTGGAATTCTCTTCCACTCTATATTCATGCATTGCATACATGAATATTTGCAGCCTCTTAAAAAATCCGCCGCTCTCCAGTGCTGAGCTGTACAAATGCATCCTGATGTTATAGCACTAGTCGAGACCTGGCTCTCGAGAAAAACTCCCGACTCGGTTATCTCCCTCCCTGGCTACACTCTGTTCAGGGAAGACTGTATAGCCAAACGTGGCAGCGGGTGTTCAGTCTTTATGCGTGACACACTTTTCCTCGAGGAAAGGGGGGACATGATAGAAACGTTCAAGTACCTCAAGGGAATCAACAAAGTCAAGAGGGTAGCATCTTTCAAAAAGAGGTGTGCAAGAACAAGAGGCACAATTTGAAGAGGGGTGGCTCAGAGGTAATTTAAGGAAGTATTTTTTCACAGAGAGGTTGAGGATGCATGGAGCAGCCTTCTGGAGGAGGTTGTGGAGTCAAAATCGGTGGTGGAATTCAAGCATGCATGGGACAGTCATAAGGCAATTCTAGGGGTTGGGGGTAGGAAGAAGTAGGCTGCTGGTTAACTAGGATCTGCAGCTTATCCAGTAGGTAGGGAAATGGGCAGACTGGGTGGGCCAAGCGGTCCTTATCTGCCGTCAAATTCTATGTTTCTATGTTTCTATGTTTTAGGCCATGCTTGTCCTGCCCCCAAGATCGGTTTTAGTGCCCAAGCCCTCACCCTCAAGGTTACCCCTGACCCAGCCAGGGGCCCTCTTTTTCTCAGTCTCTTACATACCCCCAAGGGACCAGGGACCAGCTGTCCACTCCCTCATTGATTACCTCACCACACTTCCACACAAGGTGGAGCAGCTCATCCTAGATGACCTTAATGTCAATTGGCTGAGTACCACTACTCCCCATATCAGGGACTCCTTCACTGCCCTAGATAGGACCCAACTAGTTACCTCACCCACTAGATTTAACCAGTCAGGCGGCTCCAGCACCCTTCTAGATGTAATTCTGTTGAACCGCCCCCATAAAATCAGGGATATTAATGTACTACCAGACTCTCTTAGTGACCACTCTCCTGTCCTCTGCCACTGGTCATCCCCCACACCAAAACCAGTGTCCCAGGTCACCTCATGCCAGCGCTTTCACCTCGGGGTCTCAGAAAGCTAAAAACGCACCTAGCCCAGCTTGACTGGTCCCCAATCCTACTCGCAATGGATATTGACTCTGCCCTAGCCTATTTCTCCAGTGCCTTCAGCAAGGCCTGCGACCTTTTCACCCCCCTGACCAGAATCCGTACCAAGAAACACAACGCCCCATGGATCTTTGCATCCCTCATCCAAACACTGAAACAAAGAGATAATCTGGCATTTTGCTGTCGAGACAGATAAACAATCCTATAATGCAGCACGTAACAAGTGCACCTGGGCTATAAGGCAGGCTAAGGCCAAATATTATCAAGCCACCCTTGAATCCACTTGGGGCTCATCTCGTGCCTTCTGGGACAATATGAAAGAGCTCAATGGAAAGACCCATTCCCCCCCACCACCACTTCTCTCCATAGATGGTACCGTCACTACTGATCCTCCCCGCATAGCTGAGTGCCTCAATATGGCTTTCTCAGATCTAAGCTCTGTCCTCCCCAACTACTTTTTCGACCCTATCCCTGTCTCCACCCCCCCACCTCGAAATGCCTCCCTTTCTACCTGCGTGCCATATCACCCCTTGAAGCCAGGCCCCATCTGCAAAAAGCCTTAGCTAGCAACAACGCCAGCTGTGATCCCCTGGACTCCAGGATTCTCCGATTAGTCCTAGATACTGTACTAGCCCCTCTCACCAACCTTTTAAACTGGTCACTATGTCTTGGTCAATTTCCCAGTGCCTGGAAAATTGCAGAAATCACCCTATCCATAAGAGTGGAGATAGAACCTCCCTAACAATTTCAGGCCCATCTCTTCTCCCCCTCTCTCCAAAGCACTAGAAAAGTAGTGGCCATTCAGCTCTCCAAGTATCTGGCCAAATATGACCTGCTGTGTCCAGAAAAACATGGATTCTGCCCTGGACACAGCACCACTACAGCCCTCCTGGAGTTCTCCCAGCACCTCCACTCTGCTCTCGACTCTGGTCATGTTGCGGGTGCAGTGTTCATTGACCTCTCCAAGGCCTTTGACACTGTCTGTCACCTCCTCCTACTTGACTCCTTCCACCAACCTGGCTTCTCCCCGGCTTACTGGCTTGGTTCACCAGTTACCTCTCTGCCAGATCACAGCACATGAAAGTAAAGGGTACCCTGTCCAATACCCTGCCTGTTCACTCAGGGTTCCCCCAGGCTTCCACCCTGGGCTCCGTTCTGTTCAGCCTATTTCTCAATACCCTCCCCAGCTCCTGCTCAGGCAATATGGTACTCTATGCCAGTGATGCGGTTCTCCTTGCCTCCCACCCTGACCCCGCATCTCTACAGGAATCCCTGCAGCACACATTCATCGAAGACGAAAAGATGTTCCTTGACCACCGGCTGGTCATTAACCTCAAAAAAAACAAATCTATGCTTTTCGTGCATCACCAGAATACGGCCAAAAATGCCCCCCTCTGCATTCTCCCCAGTCATGCTCACCCTCTCGAGCAGGTGTCGTCCTACAAGTACCTGGGCATCACCTTCGACTCGGCTCTTACATTCCACACCCACATCAATACCCTGTCCTCAGCCATAAACTCTCAGATTGGCCTTCTCTATCGCCACAGAGATTGCCTCCCCCAAACTGCTCTCCGACTGGCCATCAACTCCTCCATCCTGTCCCTAGTGGACTACAGCCTACCTGTCTATGCTGTGGCTGACAATACCGCCCTCACCAGAATCCAGACCTCGATAAACAAGGCCTGCAGGATCCTGACCGGTGCATCCCTATGCACCCATACTTGCCGGCTGTATTCCACCACCAACCTGCTCACCTTGGAGGAGCGCCTGTGCTACCAAACCTGCTTACTTGCCAAAAAATCCCTGGTAGGACTCTTCCCCCCCCAGGGGTCGCCGCGTCCCTGCGGCTTGCATCCCCATCTGTTGCCACCCGTAGCTTAGTTAAGGCTCCCTTTCTGGTGCCCTGTACCAAGACCTCCCTAGCCCAAAGGTCCTTCCACTACTGCACCCCCACATGGTTCAACTCCCTCCCACTCTCTGTCACTAGGTCTACCAAAATTGGTCCCTTTAAATTCGCTCTCTGTAACCACCTCTTTGGCGTCCAAAGCTGTAGTTGCCCTTAGTCAACCTAATGTTGGGGTCCCTCACAGTTTCTTGCCCATAGCCTTGACAATGTCCATTGGACGGTTTCTCCCATTTCTTTTCTTTTATTTTTTTATATACGATTGCTATTTACTGCATGTAACTTTATCCCATAAACCACGGTTATATTGTGTTCTTTTTGTTATCTGTATTGCAACTGTATGTTACCACTGTTGTATCTCACACTGTGTCTACCCTCCCTGCGACGAGGTGCCTTTGTAAATGAGTCCCTGACTCAAAGGTTGTAAATCTGACTTTCAAAATAAATAAATAAATAAATGCAGCCAGGTTGGTGGAGTCCTTTAAAGCCTCTTTAAAAACATTTTTTGTTCGAGAAGGCTTTTAATTTTATCTGAAATACTTGTTTTATTTGTTGGGATGCTTTATTGTAAACTTGGTTATTTTATCATGTTTTGTACAGCACTTTGAGTCCCTGGATAGGGTGCTACATAAATGAACTTTGCCTTGCCTTTTAAAATAATACCAACAGTACAGGAACTCTCTTGAGGACTAGGGTTCCAGTTCAAGAAGTGCCACAGGAATGCAGATCCCTTTGGTTAAAGGTACCTTAAGAAAGATGCTGGAAAAGGAAAGGGTGAGCCACTGGAGGAGGAGGAGGAGAGGATGGTGGGTAAAAAAATGAGCATCCAAAGGACACCTGAGGATGGGCCCTTAAATAGGGCTCATTGGGGGGGGGCATGGCCGCAGTTGCCCGCTGAACAACTGAGCTCCAGGTAAATAGCCTTGCCAGTCTCAGAACCGAGACTATCTTTGAGTAATGAAGAAATGTGCATTTTCCCCAGATCCTCGGCTCATGCAGCACAGAGGATCCAGCAACAGCCAAACAACTGGAAGCCTAGTATGGTCCCAAGCTGTGGGCCCCCTGCTACCCCCTGCCTCCATATAAAGCTGGGCCATTGCTTATTAAGCAAAATGGGGGTACAGAGAACTGCAGGCCAGCTACAGTACTTGCGAATGCTGCCTGTGCCACTCTGATTCATCACAATGGCCCGAGGAGTCTGTATGTCAGTGAGTATTCTATATAAATAAAGCATCTCTATTAAAGGTACACATTCCTGCCCGGTGGCAATCATATTCCAATGATAAGGATTTGCTTCACATTCCATCTGTGTCTACTGTAATGACTGAGCGAGACTTTTCAATTTTTGCTTCTAACAGCTGGAATAATCTCCCTTTATCTGTATGATAAGCAGATACCCATGTGACATTTAAAAGTAATCAATTTTTTTTTACTTATGTCAGCTGGTGTGTATTTTAAATAATTGCATCGTTTGGTATAATTGTACCAAGAAAAAAAAACCTGAGATAAAAAGCACTGCCACTGTCACATAAAAAAATGGGCTGCAGATAAAACTTGTGCAAATAATTATTTATTGTAGAAAATTTCATATGATAACAAACCCAAAAAAGTCATCGCCCCTCACGGAGACACTGGCACTTTTATGGGTTTGTGATGTGAAATTTTTCTGCAATAAATAATTCTTTGCACGGGTTTTATCTACAGCCTATTTTTGATGTGGCAGTGATGGTGCTTTTTGTTTCCGTTTTTTCACTCGCTTTTTATTAAGCACAGATAGCAGTGGGGTGGTCTTTCATGTTGCTATGTAACTAGTGAACCTGCATATTGCGTGAATGTATACTTTCCATTGTATTTGTATCTTGTAACATCTGTTGGCTATTTTTCTGTTCATTTGTTTTCTTTTGTTTTGTTTTTTGTCAGCTCCGGGTAACACCTGAAAAAGGGGCCTTTGGCTCGGAGTGTTTTACCCAGTTAACTAACTAACTAAATAAATGAATAAACACATATTTTAAATGCCCACAAAAAGCTCATTCAAACTAGACACAGGGCTTATCTGTAGCTGGAACCACTCCAGAGATCTAGATGACTGAATCTGTTCAACATTAATATTACACTGCAGCCATTTTTAGAACACTGTGATGTCATTGAGGAAGCTGTACCTAACTACATTGAGTCAAGCACAGCTTGTTCCTTGATGACATCACAATCTTCTATAAATGGCTGCAGTGTAGTATTAATAGTGAACAGACTCAGTCATCTGTATCTCTGGAGTGCTTCCATCTACAGATGAGCCCAATACCTTGTTTTAAAGAGCTTTTCGATGGGCTTCTAAACTAGATCAGTTACTGTGCAGACTAGTGTATCATACTAGTCCCAATAAACTGTGTCGATACTTGAATGTTACACCAAGCCACTATGAAGCTAGCTCTAGTGCAGGTCTCGCTGTGCTACTGTATCATATGCTAAAAAAGTGCTCCTTGTCTGGCACATGCACTTCTATTTCTCAGTATGATCACATTATGTTGGCTCTTGCAATTTGTCTTCAGCCCACTGATATGTTTCAGTTTCAGTTTATTATTGTGTATGCATAAAGACAATAGTTTATCACATACAATACAAATAGAATAATAGATAGGTGAGTGTCTATTACAAGGGAGTAATACCATCGATAGGTTCTGGGGACAAGGAAACCTCAAGAGCGAAGCTCGAGAGGTTCCCTTTTCCCCAAAACCTCAAGATGGTATTTCTCCCTAGTAATAGACACTCACCTATTTTTTATTTTTTGTAATACATGGAGGCAAGTTTTATTTCTGTGGTACTGTGAGGGCAGGCTCCCTCGCAGTGAGAAGTCAGATACTGACTGTCTCCATCTCCACCCCCATCCCGTTGTGTCACGTCTGCTCACTCACTCGCTCGGTGTCTCTCGTGAGCGAGTTCTCTTTGGTACACAGTCCTACCTTTACTTGATATTTTCCTTTGGTGTAGGTAGGATTAGCCACATAATTGTGTTGGAAAACAGTGGTACTGGAGCGATGGAATGATTTTCTCTCGCTAAGCGAGAGACGGCCGCCATGTTTTTCCAAAGGTTTTGCCCGCCCACAGAGAAACCACATTGAATCAGGAGGCGCAGTTTTTTAAATGTCACCATGCATGGTAAGAGGTTGCCGTGGGGATGTCTGGAAAAGGCCTATGGCGTTGAAGTGTTTGGAGGCTGTGCTCTTCAGGTTTGGTGATAATACTATCGTTGAGAGCTCAAACGATAGTATTACAAGTTCTGAACGATAGTATTATCACTTGTCAACGACGATATTATCACTTTGAATACTGTGCTATTACCAGGATTTTTTTGTATGGTATAGGATACTGTTATTTGGCCATCTCCATATATTACATCACAATAAAACATGAGCCCATAGAACATGCTTGTAGACAATTATAAATGGACCATAAATATTATATAGTTTTTAAAATGTTATATGCGAAATTAGCCACAGCATAAATCTGATTGTCAATATCACAGAAAAAAATGCATTCCAACAATCACCATTTTGTGTCCATTTCAAGTGTATTGATACTATTTTTTTATGTAGCAGAAAGCCATTTTTCTGTTAACATACAATCAAAAGTTACATGCATGGATGTTTGTATAGAACATAAAATGGGATTACACTTACAACACTTCACTTACAACACTTCAATCTATGGTCATTTGATAGCCCTTCATTTAGCCATCTGTTTCCAAAAAGAAACCCACACTCTGAACTTGCAATATGCATTCTTGTGCACTTCATTTTTACAAAATGATAAATATTTTTCACTTTTCCCTGGGACTTTCAGTTTCTGATTCATTTTTGTCATTAAAATATCAGCAAGTTTAGTAAATTCTTCCTGGAAAAAGTAGTCTGATATCCTTTGTATAGCCATGAATACATCATTTCCTATGTTTTCCACTAAGTAAGGGTCCTAGATATCTAGTAGACCCATTGTTCAACTTACAGAACCATGTAGGTGTCTCTCCATTATTATAAATTTCCAACCAGTATTTGTGCGTCATTCTATCTTCATTTAGCAGTATAATTCCTTCCCACAATTTAATAGCTCTTATTTCAGTTGATATACCATTATAGATTTTAATTTTCATTCACTTCTTAACAAAGCTGATGGAAAGTCTCTCTGCAAGTGAAAACTTGTTTGTAAAACATATTTTGTATTGTTTCTAATTTTTTGCCAGTATTGGTAAATGCCCATAATTCTGCTCCACACATGATGCCACTAATAACTTTTGCCTCAAAGGACTGTTTTAAAGCTGCAATGGAATTTCCTGTGAAATTACTCCACAAATCCCAAGTCTTATAATGGCTTTAGAAGACTGAGGCCCAGATATTCAAAAGAGTTGAGCCATGCACAATAGGGTTGCGCCTGCGCAAGTCCGAAATTGCGCCATTCTGCGATATTCAGCAGGAGGCAGTTGCGCCCCCGAAAACATGCTGAGCAACAGCGCAATGATAATGAAGGCATGCACAACCAAAGGGGGAGGAACCATGCATAAATGGCACAGTGCGATATTCAACGACTTGCGCCATGCGCAAAAGGGAGCAAGCGGAAGTTGCGCGATAGCGGAAATGAGCCAAAATAAAAAGGAGCAAGGGAGAGGCACAAGAACGCTACAGGGAAGCCACATGAGGCAGAACCCTAGGCAGACAGACAGGGCAGGAGGGACAAACAGGGCAGGCCAGGGGAAAGGGCACTCTGAACAGCCAGGCACAGGGAAGGTTTGGGGAGCCACAGCTAGTGCAGAAGGGGGAAGTGCCACACAGCACAGAGGCCAGCACAGGCAGGTGTTCCCAGTGCAGGGGAAGTAGCAGGGAGGACAGCGGGGGGAATACAGAAACAGCTGTCAGGAGGGGTGAACACAAGCCAGGGACATGGCCAGTGCCACCTTCCAGATGGAGGCCGTAATGAGGGGGGGTGAGAAGGCGTGCGGCTGGGGGCGTGGCCGTGGAAGGGCCCGTCAGCAGTATGCCCCCAACAGGCAGTACCGAGCCAGCACCAGCTTTGAGCTGTACACTGATACTGAGATTGTGGGCCAGTACCACCTGAATAGGGCAATTCTGAGGCGGCTTTGTGAGCTATGCAGTGATGTGATGCAGGCACCCACACGATGGTAGCCATGTCCTGTCAGTGGAGACTAAAGTAATAGCCTGCATGTGCTTGCTCACCACGGGTACCTTCCAGAGACCAACTGGGGACACCACAGGCATAACCTAGTTGGCCACGTCACGCCTCCTCACCCAATTCCTCAGCGCACTGCTGCCACATGCTGCTGAGTACATCCATTTCCCCAGCACAGTGGTGGAATGCACAGCAAACATACAGGAGTTCCACAGTGTAGCACGTATGCCTGGTGTGCTAGGGGCAATAGACTGCACCCATGTGGCCATACACACACCACCTGGCCCCAAGGGGGCCACATACATCAATCACAAGGGCTATGCCAGCATCAACTGCCAGGTGGTGTGCGATGCCAGGGGGCACATAATCAATGTCTGTGCCACGCTCCTTGGGGGAGTACACTATTCTTTCATCTGGCACCAGTCAGCACTGTGCCACAGATTCGAGAGTGGGGACATCCTCACTGGACACCTAGTGGGTGAGTATGCAAACCACATGGACAATCATAGGGCCTGGGGGGGCATGGGCAGAGGTGACATGGGTAGTGGCCTACATGGCCCGGGGCAGGGCGATGCTGATCACCAAACCTCCGCCCTCTACACACAGGTGACAGTGGATACCACTCCGTCCCTGGCTGCTCACACCATACCGGTGGCCGCAACCCCATCACAGCAACACTACAATGAGGCACACGTCACCACATGTAATGTCATCAAGCGGGTGTTCGGGATGCTGAAGGCATGTTTCCGTTGCCTGGACACCTCTGGCGGTGCCCTACAGTATAGCCCCTCAAAGGCCTGTGGGCTATTCCTGGCCTGTTGCATCCTGCACAACATGGCCAATGAATGTGGGATAGCCGTACAGGTCGAAGAGGGAGACAGCGATGGGGATGATGAGGACGCCGGTGACGATGGTGATGGGCAGCCCCCCTTGGCCAACGGGACCCCCAACTGATCCGGCTGGCACAGCTGCACCGGGACACCATCACGGAGGAGCACTTCAGCCAACCCAGGTAGTCATGGGGCCATGTGCAACCACCAGCGGCTAAGGCACAACCCACAAACATGCATGGACACACACCAGGGGTGCATGCCATCAAGGGAAGTGGCAGGGCACAGAAGCACGCACACAACCAGGGATGGGTGAGGATTAACATGCCATGTGGACGGACACACACACATGCACACACACAATGCACCAAACGTGCATAGAGGGCAGGAGGCACACCGACCCAGAACGCCAACCCTAGCAACACACATGTCCACAGGCCACCACGCCTACTGCCTGTCCATGTGCGTGTGTCAGATGCTGAGCACCATTGCACATTGGTGTACAGTGCAATGCAGGCATCATCATGCACACACAACTGTGGACAGCAGCCGGGAGGGTGTGCAGGTGGACTGTGTGTCGGCGTGCAGAGCCAGGTACCCACCCGTGCACTGGCCACTGAAACATACAATGCACACAGGGCAGCACCAGACAGTAGCCGTGCTTGGAGACAGGTCAGTCACGCGATACAGTGCCCCGGCCACCACAGATTCTTGGGCGGCCCCGCCGAGACACGCCAGCACTGACAGGCTGACCACTGGCCCCATAGGGTGGCACCGATGGTCCCCCAGGGGTTCCACTGCATGAATGCGACCATGCTCATGCAGGGGTCTGCAGCACACCAAACATGCCTGCGCCAGGAGTGCTTGGGATGCCCACAGCTGAACCCAGTGTCAACAGTGTGGGAGTCACATGACGCCGGGAATGGGGGGTGGACAGTGCACTGCGTGGTGTCCGCGATGCATGGGCACCTGACTGTGTGCCCATTGTGGCCATGACAGCAGTAAATGCCTGTGCATGCCTGTCAATGGCAGCGGTCACATCCTCCCACAAACAGTCCATCCCTGCCAGGATCAGAGTGGTGTCCCTGCTGTGATGCTCCTCTGCCTGCTCCAGAGCCACACGCAGTGCATCCACAGACGTCACAAGCCACATCTGCTGCTGGACTGATGCTTGCAGTAGGCAGGTGTGCTCGTCCAAGAGGTCATCTGCCTCCTCGGCATCCTGTCCTTCAGGGTGTGCACAGCCCAGATGATCAGCTCCCCTTGAGGGTGGGTGCTGTCACCAGGACCAGGTCTGTGCATGTCCACAGGTGGTGCACAGACGCCACCGCTGAACCGTGTACCCCCAAGCCCATTGGCCGACTGCTGATGCTGCCCCTCTGGCTGCCGCTCCCCAGGGCTCAGTGGTGCCGCCGCAGTGGCTGCAACAGTCCCACTGTCCTGAACAGACACCAGTGCTGCCCCACTGGTGCTGACAGGCACAGTCTGGGACTGTGCTGACATGCAGGCCTCCACGGCAGAACCACCCACAGCCATGGGCGTGAATTGCCCTGCTGTGTGGCCATCCCGTGGCACACATGTGTCACTGCCCATGATGTTAGCGTCATCATCACCGGAGATGGACTCTGCACCGGCCACAGTCACAGCATCCTGGCATTCATGGATGCTGGCATGCTGGGACACAGGCAGGGCTTCCTCCACACCTGTTACAACGACATCAGTGTGGACAGCCAGGCGGCCTCACTGTCGCAATGATCCACATATACCTGTGGAGGTGGATGGGCCCTCCTCCAACTCCAGCTGACTGTCCTCAGTGGACAGGCCCACCACCGCTGACCCATGCAGATGCTCAGGATCTGTAAGGGAAAGCAAAGTCGCGTTACTGCATGTGACCTACCCTGCCCCCCATAGACAGACCATGACTTACCATGCAGTGATGGGCCACCACCCATCTGGAAACCACCACCTGGAACACCCTCAATGGCATTGCGCTGCATGCTTCCAGCAAGCCTCTCCTCCTGTGGGGTCAGCTGTACCACCTCCGGCTGTCCCCCACCTGTTGTAGCACATGCTGCTCTGATGGCAGCCACCTTCTCCTTTATCCTCCTCCTGTCCATGCCCATCTTTTTCTTACACTCCTGCACGGAGCGCTGGTGGCTGCCATGCAGGTTCACAGCACATGCCACCTCCTCCCGTGCAGCAGCATGGGCTTGAGGTGTTCCCCGCCGTCCACTGAGAAGTGGCTCCTGATCCAGGTAGGCCTCAAACAGGGTTTTGGTTTCGGCCTTGGTAAAGTTAGGCCTTCTCCTCCTCCTCCCACCACTGTGTTCCTCCTCTCCAACAACCTGCTCAGTCATTATGTAGCCTGTAAGAATGGCAGTTGTTACCAGTGACTGTGCAGTCCCATGCATGTTCCTAAATCCACAGCCCACACTCCCAAACAGCATGCAACTCACCAATAGATTGCAGTAACCGACTATGGCCACTGCAGCACAATGTCACACTTTTATAGTGCAACCCATGCAAATGAGGCGAGGAGCAACTTTAAGTAGATGCAAATTGTAGTGCTGCGCCATTGAACGGCTGATTAGATGATTTGCATATGACGGCTGCACATCGCACTGTTGCACTTTGCGCAATTGTGTTGAACGTGCTGAGCCAATGGCACAGTTCTGTGACATGCGTAGTACACACCTCACTGTGCATGCCCGGGTTGCTGACGCAGGCATCTGCTGTGCTGATGATGTGCTGTGCGCGGTAGGCAATGCAGGGCACGGCCACCATTGTGCCAGTGGTGCTATAGCGATGGTCACTACATGGCACTGTGGCACTGGGCCATCATAGGCACAATGGGCCAACTGTGTGGTAGGCCGCTATGGCGCTGGCACATAGGCAGCCAATCGTGCTACACACATTGTGTTCCAATGGTGCTGTGCGTGTCCATGCGCCAGAGACCCTTGACTCTGTGCCCGACCTTTGCTCCTTAGGCGCCATGCATCAGGCATGGGTGCACCTCTATCATGTTGTTCGGTGACAGCGTGATAGGGAATGGGCGCTGTACCGTGCAGCATCTGCACGTGGGGAGCCGCACTGCAGAGCGCCATATTGCCAACTACAGAAACGAGAATGGCACGCAGAAGGGCAGCCCAGTGGTCTGCTATTGAACTGGCCAACCTAGTGGCCAATGTGGAGCCACACCATGGGCCTCTGTTCGGGGAGGTGCCCCTGGACAGGGCCAGGACCAAGTGTGGCAGGAGGTGGCCACTGCCCTTGAGGAGGCCACTGGATGGGAGAGGAGTGCCGAGCAGTGCAGACACAGATACAGGGACCTGCGGCAGAGGGAGCCGGAGCTACTGGCACGCCTGCGGGCACATGCCAGGAGGGGTACTGTGCCATGGCCAGGTAGGGGTTACGTAAACACACTTTTATCATCCATATGGGTAACAGTGTTGTATGTGTCCAGCACATAGGGGAGGGACCATCCGGGGCTGGCTGTGGTGGTGTTCACAGGGTGTGGGGTGGGTGGGTCTGGCTGGGTGGGAGGGCACACACCTGGGGGCAGGGGGACTTTGCTATGGGATTGTACTATGTTTGTCCCACAGGCCCAGAGGAACGCGCCATGCACGTGAAGAGCGGCGGCAGGAAGAGCATGGTGCAGCTAGGCGGGGCGAGGGCCCTCACCGCCCACTTGACCGGCCCGATGAAGGTGAGTGCCATACATCCATGATTACTATTGCATGCTGTGTGACAGGGTGGGCAGCGGGGCATGGCCACCATCCATCGACACCACTGCCATGCACGCGACTTGTTACAGTCAACACTGTCCAGTGGCAATGCATGTCTGGGAGTGCGTCAAAGGTGGTCCATGCGTGCACCAGGTACATGGTTGTGCCACTGCCTTTGCACCACATAGCCATGTCACTAAACGGCCACAGTGGAGCTGAGCGTGACTTGGCCGATGGGTGTGTGCAGCATTCCGCATGGCTGTATGCGCCTGGGTGGGCAGGTCCTGTGGACGTGATCACTGCAGGTGGTCACACACCATCACAGAGGTATGTCCCATGGCCGTATGCCATGCACAGTGGGCGGGCTGTATGGGGTTGTGCATTCATACCTATTGACTGTGCTCCTTTGTCCTAGGTACCCACCAGCTACGTGAAATCCGGGAGGTGCTGCGGGAGATTTTACTGGTTGCAAGGGCGTCGCTGAACATCCTAAGGCGCATTGATGAGACTGGGGTCCTGAGGAGGCACAGGGCCCGGAGGAGTCAGAGCGGGGAGAGGCGCTCCCGCTAGGAATACATCGGTCCCAGTATTCCCCTACCCCTCCTGGACCCACCCTCCACCCCTCCTTTCCCATTTGTCCACCCTACCCTCTACCCACCCCACCTTGTTTGTGGCCCCCCCATCCTTGTATATAGTTCATGTAATATTGTATATAGTTGAATGTTATATATTTTTTCAATACATTTATTTTGATATGAATACTGTGGTGGTCACTGATTTGCAGCAGGCTATAGGCACTCAGCTGCAGTGGTGTGCATGGCGTCAGGAGTGGTGCGGTCATTGGTATGTGTGTGTGTCCGTGTGGAGGTGACTATGGTGTGGGGGTAGCTATCAGTCAGTGTCTATGGTGTGTGTGTGTTGTGCCCTGTGCACTGGATGACTGTGTGCAGTGGTCCATGGTGCATGCTCTGTGTCCATGGCGCACCCATTGGCCCATCCATGGCCTGTGCAGCTGACACACAAGCATGTCTGTGACCTGCACGGCCCGCTGGCATGTCAGTGGGGGCAGTCCCTGCAGGGCAGCCACTGTACCCGTCACATTGCTGGGTTGCCTCCTGTCACTGGTGTGGTGCATACCTGCCTGGGGTGGCACTGTGGGCACCACAGTTGTTGTCCCACCTCCATGCTGTGCCTTGTTTGCGTTGCTGGGGATGTGCCCCACTGTCTGTGACTTGTGCTCTGGGCGACTGATTGTAGTGTACGGGTCCAAGTGCCTGCGCAGGGTGGCTGGCACTCCAGTGCCATGGAGGACTGCGGGTTGTGTGTACACAGTTTACATGGGCCCACACTGGGGGCTTGGTTGCCCCACCACTGCATCCCTGTGTTGTTGTGCCCTTGGGTATGGGTGGGTGTCTGTCCATACACTGTGTGGCATCCAGTGTGGTGCATGCTTCCACGCACAACTGTGGGTGTCTGTGCTGGCTGTTGTGGCCAGTGGTGGGTCGGGGTGTGTCATTGGACTACTGTGCAGGGTGCTGTACCACTGATGGTGGTGTCAAGGGCATGCCCTGTCCCGTGTGGGGTATCTCCTGTGCCGACGCATGGTTGGTCTCTCAGCAGTACCTCAGGGGGACTGTGTGTGGTGGCACTGTGTCTGCTGTTGTTGCATTGCTGTGTGCTGCCACCTGCTGATGGGTGCTCGTGGTGGGGCTGGCTTGCATGGTTCTGTGGTGCACAGGGTTGCAGTGTCACAGTGGGGGTGGTGACATGCATGGGGTTTCCTGCGTGGTGGTCACTGCTCATGGGGAAGTGTCTGGGGTCACGGTGCAGTGCATGCTCTGCACTGGGGGGATGGTGTGGCACAGGGTGGTCAGCCCTCCTTGTGTGCCAGTCACAGCTTGCCGGTAGGTGTGATGGGGCACCATGGCCCAGCTGTGGGTTGTTTGCTTGTCTCCATGGGCCAGTGGTTATTCCAGCCCTCCCCCAGTTGTGCAGTGCATGGGGTGTGGGGGGACGATGTCTGTTCTGTTGTGTGTTCCTGTGCCCATCTGTGTCATGGGTGGTGGGCCCCTACCTCCCTGGTTGTGCAGTTACATTGCTCTGCTACTGGGAGCATCCCTGGTTGCGCTATGGCACCTCTGGACTGCTCAGCTGAACATTCCTTGTTGCGCTATGGCGCATCAGATCTGCTCTTGTTCCCCTCCCTAGTTGCGCTATGGCGCAGCTGGTGCGATATTCAGTCATCGGCTGTAGGCGCAGTTTGGCCTGCTCCGTTTTTGAATATCGCGTCTCTTGTGCATGGGCGCAATAGACTTGCGCTTGCTCCTGCTATTGCGCACTTTTTGGGCGCAGTTTGAATATCTGGGCCTGAATTTCTTGCTTTTTAATTAAAGCTGCATGATTTTCCTATGCATTTGGGGAGTCAAAATGCAAACTTTAATATTTATAACTGTGTATGATTTCTAATGGGATATCAACAAAAAACTTACCAAAATTTCTCTTTTTTCCCCCAAAAATTACTAACTTAGATTTCTCTTTGATTAATAAGAGACCCAACTTCTGCAACTGTAAGTTAGTAGTGCTAATGGCTCTTTTGAGGCCTAACAGCGTTAATAAACATAATAAGATATCATCTGCATACATCAGTAATAGAAACTCCCTATCTTGGACTCGGGAGTGGGGAGGGTGTCCACTAACTCTAGGGCTTCAAAAGGGTGTCAGTGTAAAGATTAAATAATACTGGGGCCAGAAGGTAACCTATTTGACTCCCTTAGTTATAGGGATATATCTGAGGCTAGGCCGTGTTTACAGTCCTTAACATGCTGGTGTAATTTGTGTACGCTAGTTAAAGTACTATAATACAGTACAAGAAAGCCACTGTCTAGCCCATGATTTTTTAATATATCCCATAGAGTACTCCTATTGTCCATTGTCCTATTGTCTCCCTGAGTGACCAGCCATAGGGCTATCATGTGCTATCTGTAACGACTGAGTTCTATAGTTCTCTGGTATGGCCAATTGGTCTATTTGTTCCTGAATCTGGGGATTAGCCCAAACTATGTACAGTAGCCCACTACATTTTTTTTTATGTTTGCTTGCGCGCATGCACAAGAAACATTATGCAGCAGCTTAGGAGAGAAGCGGGTTGTGGAGGTGCGGCACTGTGGCAGCCAACGTGGGGCACTGCATTTGGGGGCTTGGCACTGGTGGACCAATGCAGGCCCAGTGTCCTGAAGACACAGGTTCTGCATAAGTGCCACCAAGTTGAAACATTTTCGCCGCTGCAATTAGGGGCCGCCTCGTCATTGCAGAGTTAGCCATTTTGCTGCAATGAGGGAGCGACCTGTCATTGCAGGGCGGTACCTTGCCTTCCGCATGCCCCCGAACCAGTACATTTGCCGACGGGGGAACCCACTCCCTGTCGGCATACTGTAACCCCTCCCCCATTTTTTGTGTGCCGAGGGGGGTGCCTAATTCCCCTTGGCATCATGCACCCCCCAACAGTCTTTCTTTGCCGACAGGGACCTAAATCCCCATCAGCTTCAGTCCCCACCCTTTCCGGTAAATTTGCCAATGGGGGAGCCCACTCCCCATCGGCATAATGTCTCCCCCAAAATTTGTTGTGTGTCGACGGGGGTGCCAAATTCCCCATCAGCTACAGCCACCCAAAGACACTCAGGTGGCATGCTGGGAGCCCACCCCAGCTTGCCAAATGTGCCTGTTAAAAAAAAAAAAATTCCCGTGATGTTTTCCTTTTTTTTTTTAAACCTGTAAAACCAAAAACAGCCCCTCATTGAGTCCAGTGTCCCTTCCCCCAAACTGCACCCACCCTCTGCGCACCCTGCCTCCCTACATCCCCCCTTACCCCATACTTACCTCCAGAGCCCAGCGCAATGATCTTTGGTGGACTGGGAACATGTCTGCACTCTTCAAAGCCGATCACAAAATGAAGAAATGCCAGTAAGCTATATAATGGCATAAATAGGGTTTTTTCAATGTTGGTGCATATCTCGGGCATTTTTAGGAATTTTGGCACCCAATTTTCAACATGGGGTTATTGGGACCCCTCCTCATAAATTTAGTCACTGTCATGGTGTTATTCAGTCCCAAACAGTGATTTCGCAGTCACTGCCCAGAATCACCTTTTGGGACCGATTAATGAAATGACAGTGCCACTGTTCATGAGGTGAGCTCTCAAAAAGCCTATGCTGCAAATTTGGTGAAAGAAAATCCAAAAAATGACTGTTTTACGAGCGTGTGTTGCGCAGTTTCCACGCACGCTCATAACTTTATGTATTTGTAATATTTTCACTCCAGATTTTCAACACTGCCATTTTTACCACTCCTCCTTGTGAACAGTACAGCTGTCATTTTACACATCTTGGCCATAATGTATTTTCACACTTCTGGCACAGAATAGCCCGGTTGCTGTGGGAAATCAGTTTTCGGGACAGATTGAGAAAATGACTGCGATACTGTTAATGAGCAGAGGTCCTAAAATGCCTATGTTGAAAATTTGGTGACGAAAGTCCATAAAATGACTGTGTTACAAGTGTGCATTGCACAGTTTCCACACACCCTTGTAACTTCACAAATTTGTAATATTTTCACACCAGATTTTCAACACTTGCATTTTTTTCATACCTCCTTATGGAATAGTACAGCTGTCATTTTTCACATCCTAGCTGAAATGTGTTTTTGCACTTCTGGCACAGAATAGCACGGTCGCTGTGGGAAATCAGTGTTTGGGACAGATTAAGATCAAGCAAGTGAGAAAGGGGGAGTGAATGAGCTCAACTGAGTTCTGTCGGGACTGCTGCAGATTTCTTTGTGGGCAGAAAAAGGCGCCAAAGCAGGAAGGAGCCCAGTACAAAAGGGCAGCCTGCAGTGCCGGGAGAAACAGAATGAGCGAGTGAGAGAAGGGGAGTGAGTGAGCTCAACGGAGCTCTGTCGGGACTGCTGTGGACTTCTTTGTGGGCAGAAAAAAGCACCAATGCAGCAAGTGTCCAGTACAAAAGGGCAGCCTACAGTGCCAGGAGAAATAGAAGGAGTGAGAGAGAGAGGGGGAGTGAAAGAGCTCAGTGGAGCTCTGTTAGGACTGCTGCGGATTTCTTTGTGGGCAGAAAAAGGTTCCAATGCAGGCAGGAGCCCAGTATGAAAGAGCAGCCTGCAGCACTGGGAGAAACAAAATGAGTGAGTGAGAGAGGGGGATTGAAGAGAGCTCAACGGAGTTCTGTCAGGACTGCTGTGGACTTCTTTGTGGGCAGGAAAAGGTGCCATCACAGGCAGGAGCCCAGTACAAAAGGGCAGCCTGCAGCCCCGGGAGAAACAGAACAATTGAGTGAGGGAGGGGGAGTGAGCGAGCTCAACGGAGCTCTGCCGAGACTTTAGAGTTGCCCACCCTCCCGCCCAGTGTCCTCTGTGGTCCTATATTACAGCAAGGTCTCTGGGGTGGAGACAACGCAATGACTGTATACTTTGAGGAGTGCTGTAATAATACAGGTTTAGTTCTTCTGTTTATTTCTCTAACTGAGCTAAGTACTGAGCTATACTGTTATGATTGCTGTAATAATACATATTTATTTGTTTTATTTCTCTAACTGAGCTGAGTAATACTTGTAGTGCAATAGGACTTCTAACAGGCTAAAGTAAAACTATATGGGAGCTGAGAACAAAAAGTATAGTAGCTGAGGGGTGAAAAACAGACAAGGAGGCTTTAGGATTGCTATAGTAATACAGTATCTAACGGTTGAGATTTGAGACCGAATTACCCCGGTCGGCAAGGGGCCAGTAGGGGGACTAGTGTGGGGGGGACAGGAACTTGAGTAAATAGGGGCCTAACAGTTGTAGTAGGGTACAGAATCTGGGAGTAGGAGCCTGTAACATAAGATGGGGGCCAAATTGGGGCAGGTGCCACTTGTCAATTGGGCAGGCATCTTTGGAAGGGTGGTGGGGTGTACAGGGTGTGGGTCCGCCATGATCCTGGACTGGGCTTGGAGGATAGGGGGGGTGTATGGTCTGTAGATGACTGGCTAGTTTAAGGGAGAAACTGTGGAGGTTAGGGAGGAGTCTAAGTGGCAGGGCAGATGAGTATGGTAGGCATCCTGGTGGGAGGAATAGGGGATGGCAAGGGGGGACAGAGGAAGAACAACTAGGGACTGAAACCAACCCCAGTAACAGAGGCACTAGCAGAAAAGAGAGGAGAAGGGAGGGGGTGCCCAAGGTGAAGGGAGGCTCCTGTTAGGAGAAGAAGAGACCATGAGGAGTACCAGGGGAGAGAGCAGATGGCTGCGACTAGGGAGGGACCAGGGGTGGCACGAAGGGGAACAAGTAGGAGGGGGAACCAATAAGGGGAAGAGATGTATAAGAGGGGTATCGACTAGGAATAGATTTGAGCCTCTGCTATGAGAGAGAGAGAGAGGGGGATCAGGAACATACTGAAGAGGGAGGACAAGCAGGGCATGAGAGGGGTGGCAACAGCTAGGGGAAGAGATAGCAAGGACGAAAAGGTAGAAGGGGGCTAGTAAGGAAGGAGGGGTGGTGACTGGAGGAGAGAAGGCTACGGGAAGGGGGAAGGATGGGAGGGGCATCACTACCGGAGTAGAAGGGAATGGGGTCTCTAAATTGACAACAGCAGGGATAGGAGAGGGGTTGGAAATCAACAGGGGAGGAGGAGAGGTTGACATGGGACGCCCAGTAGGAAGTAGTCAGGTGGTGAAGGAGTTCAAGGGGGATGGGAGGAATAAGGCAGAGAAAAGGGGTGAGGCAGAAGTAGGGGGTACAGATACAGAAGTCATAGAGGGTGCAGCTGGCAGGGGTACGGGGCAGGAAGATTGAATACTGGGGTGGTGGAAGGGGCATTAGAGGAAAGGGGGCTAAGGGGAGGGGAGTAGTCATCCTGGGGATTCTATGCTGAAAGGTTTGAAATGGGGCAGAGGGAAGGCACAGCTGTATTTGGGTTGACTGCAGGAGGGACAGGGCAGGCACTGCTCAAGTGTGCAGCGAGGGGGAGGAAGAAACCTCATTTACTGTTGCACTCGGGTACAAATGACTTGGTGGGAGAGACTGTGAAAGTAGCAAGGGGTAGGTTTAAGTAGTTGGCCAGGCAGTGTGAGGGGGTGGGGGAGTCAGTGGCATTCTCGGAGGTACTCCTGGTACCATGTGCAAGCATGGGGAGGAAGGGTAGGATTGAGGTGTTCAACGATGGGCTGAGGGATTGGTGCCACACCAGATATTATGGGTTAGTGACTAACTGGGGTAGGGTCTGGGGAAATAGTGACTTGTACACAGGGGACAGGGTACACTTGAGCAGGAAGGGAAGGGGAGTATTAAAGGCAGGATTAGAGGGATACAGCTCTACTAAGGTGGATTTAAACTAGTGGGGGGGTGGCCAAAAGACTGAGGTTTGTACAAAGGTCCGGACAGGGGAGCCTAATGAGCTCACCCCCCTAGATGTAGGTAAAGGTGGAGGCGTGTAACCCTGGGAGGGGTGGGCAGAGTGGTCTGAGTGTAATACAGAGGCACCACCACCTGGTAGAATAAGGAGGAGAAAGGTGCGGACTTCCAGGAGGAGGGGCGCGAGGCTAAGGAGGAGAAGAGTAAGGAGAAGGAAGGGTACGGGTGGAAGGTGGTCTCTCTCAACACAAGAAGCCTGGAGAACAAAACTGCAGAGCTTCAGGTGCTCCTTTCAGAGGGGAAGGTGGACATTGTTGCAGTGACAGAGACTTGGGCCACAGAGTGCCATGATTGGGACTTGGCAATCCCGGAATACAGGTTATACTGCAGGTACCAGGGGGTTAGAAGGGGGGTTGCACTGTATGTGAGGGAAGGGATTAAATGCATAAGGGATGAGGGAGAAGAGGAGAGGACAGAGGCGCTTTTGGTGCAGCTCCTGGACTCCAAGGGCAGAAAGTTGAGGCTGGGAGTGGTATACAGACCACCAGCCCAACCCGGGAACTGGATGGGGAGTTGGCAGACCAGATAAGGAGGGTGTGTTGAAGTGGGAGTGTGGTGATAGTCGGGTTTTTAACCTACCACAGGTTGACTGGAGCAGCCTGGCCACTAGCAGTACCAGGGAGCAGGTGCTCCTTGATGCATTCCAGGATGGTCTTCTGACGCAATTGGTAAGTGGGCCTACAAGGCATGGTAGCACTCTGGACCTAGTACTGGCAAATGGGGAGGCGGTGAGGGAGGTAAGGGTGGAGGACCCACTAGCAGGCAGCGACCACCAAACAGTGTGTCTCGTTGTCACGCTGGGCAGGGAGACAGAAGGCACAGGCACTAAGGTGGTGGACTTTATTAGGGTGGACTTTGGGGGGATGGGAGCAATACTGCAAGGGAGACTCCAGGATATAAGGCCGGGGATGGATGCAGAACAAAAGTGGGGAGTCATAAAGATTGGGCTAACAGAGGCCACAGTAGCCTGCACCAGGGCCAGGAGTAAGAAGAGCAGAGGCAAGAAACTATGCTGGCTGAACAAGGAAGTGCTGCAAAGGGTGAGGGTAAAGATGGCAGCATACCAGAAGTACAGGAGAACAGGGAAGGGAGAAGATAAGGATGCTTTCGGGAGTTGGTCAAGGGAGGTTGCCAGGAGAGTGGAAAAAGGTAAGGCCTCCAGGCAATTAAATTCTGCACAGGGCATAAAGGAAGGGGAAAATGACTTTTTTAGGTATGTCAGGGAAAAGAGGAAGTGCAAGGAACATATTGTGAGGATAAAGCGGGGAGGGATTGGGTGGAAAAGGTGGAGGAGCAAGTGGAAATTCTAAATCAGTACTTCTGCTCCGTTTTCACTAGAGAGGATGGCCCACTACCAGAATGGGCTGGGGTGGGGAAGGGGGAGGAGGTGGCGCACAAGTGATCACAGGAAGTGAGGGGCTAGAGGGGCTGAGGGCAGTAGAGTGGACAAGGCACCAAGTTCCGATCCATCACCCAGGGTGCTGAGGGAGATGGCGGAGCTGTTGGCTGAGCCACTGGCAGATCTGTTCAACACCTCCCTGGAAATGGGATGTGTGCCCCAGGACTGGAGGGTGGCCCATGTGGTGCCCATACACAAGAGTGGGCCTAGGGAGGAGCCAGGAAATTATCGGCTGGTAAGTCTCACGTCCACAGTGGGTAAGCTTATGGAGGTGATACTGAAGGAGAGGCTGGTGACATTCCTAGACAGTAATGGCCTCCAAGATGGGTAGCAACATGGGTTCATCTCAGGGATGTCTTGTCAAATCAACCTAATAGAGTATTGTGACTGGGTGACAAGGGAGTTGGACAGGGGCCATGCGGTACATGTCCTGTACTTGGACTTCTAGTAAGGCCTTTGATACAGTGCCTCATGGGAGACTGGGAGGGAAGCTGACGGCAGTGAGGGTGGGAAAAAAGCTGACTAAATGGATAGGGAAATGGTTACAGGGGAGGGTGCAGAGGGTGGTGGTGGTGGTGGTGGAAGAGATCTCGGCACCCAGAGCAATGACAAGTGGGGTGCCACAGGGGTCAGTGCTGGGCCCGGTGCTATTTGGGCTCTTTTTCTCCGATATAGCACACCAAGTGGGGAGCAGGGTTAGTCTGTTCACACATTATACCAAATTGGGGGCGGTGGTGGACAAAGAGGACAGATGGGAAAAACTGCAGGGGGACCTAACCAAACTATAGACATGGTCGGTGCAGTGGCAGCTAGGATTCAATGCAAAGAAGTGTAAGGTGATGCGCTTCAAGGCTAAGAACCAGAAGAGGGACTATTGGTTGAGGATCAGAGAGGAGGAGAAGGACCTAGGGGTGTTGGTAACTGGGAGCATGAACAACTCAGCCCACTGCCCGAGAGCAGCGGCGAAGACAAATATGATGCTGGGGTGCAACGCAAGGGGGTTCTCATCCAGACACAGGGATGTGATCCTACCTCCCTACAGATCATTGGTCAGACCCCACATGGAGTACTGTGTGCAATACTGGAGGCCATACCTGAGGGGAGAGAGATAAAGTTACTGGAGGGGTGCAAAGGAGGGCAACAAAAATGTTAAAGAGGATGGAAGAAAAGGAATATGAAGTTAGGCTGAAGGAGCTGAACATGTACACACTGGAGGAGAGGAGGGATGGGGGATATGATTGAAGCATTTAAATACCTGAGGGGGTAAATAAACCTAGCACTGAGGGGTTGTTTAAACTGAGGAGTGGAAGAG
Organism: Neoceratodus forsteri; assembly: GCA_016271365.2. Lineage (NCBI taxonomy): Eukaryota > Metazoa > Chordata > Ceratodontiformes > Ceratodontidae > Neoceratodus > Neoceratodus forsteri. Next base: position 1,143,059,568 of record CM057451.1, on the reverse strand, counting down.
ATGAGGGCACAGACTAAGGTTGAAAGGGGGATGTTTCAAGAGGGAAATGAGGAGGCACTACTTCTCTGAGAGGGTGGTGTCTAGTTGGAATGCACTGCCAGAGGGGGTGGTAACATGTAGGACAGTCAATAGCTTTAAGGAGGAGTGGGATAAAGCAAGAGGAAGAGTCGGGGAGCAGGGGCTGAGACAAGCAGGGGAGGAACTGAGGGGAGGGAGGCTGGGGCAGCTGCAATCTAGGGTGGTAGCTGCACACTCGGGCAGACTTACATAGACCGATTGGTGTGTTCTGCAGGCAGATTCGTATGTTCATATGTTTGTATGTATAGTATGTTCATATGTAAAATCACAGTGACTATGTTCATGAGCAGAGGTCTTAAAATGCCTATGTTGAAAATTTGGTGACAAATGTCCATAAAATGACTGTGTTACAAGTGTGCATGATGCAGTTTCCATGCACCCTCATAGCTTCGCAAAAGTGTGATATTTTCACTCCAGATTTTCAACACTGGCATTTTTTCAGACCTCCTTATGAACAGTACAGCTGTCATTTTTTACATCCTGCCCGAAATATGCATTTACACATCTGGCGCAGAATACCGCGGTTGCTGTGAGAAATCAATGTTTGGGACAGAATAAGAAAATCATAGTGACAGTGTTCAAGGACAGAGGTCACAAAATGCCTATGTTGAAAATTTGATGAAATAATTCCACTTATAAAATGGGCAAATAAAATCTCGAATGCTGATTGGCTGCAAGCCATCTCCAGCCGTGTCCTTATCAGCGCATATCATTTCAACGCGCACTACTTCTGGGAACCAAAGCCCCACCACAGGGAGAAATCAATCCATGGCACCCGTCTCCCAATCCATCTCGTCACATACGGTACCATGGAACAGCAAGCGCTTGAAGTGATACACTGAAACAGCGCCGTGCTGCTACCAACAGAAAAACAAAAATCATGCCAAGAAATATATCCAACATCCCCCACCTCATCCTTCACAGTAGCTTATTTATTTATTTAACCAGGTATAGCACACTAAGCTGAAAGCTTTTTTACAGGAGTGACCTGGGAGCACAAGGAGGTTAAGTAACTTGCTCAGGATCACACAGTATGCAAGTGGAAGCTGTGGGATTCAAACCCAGGTCTGGTCTGCTGGATGTCACCAGATTTTCAGCTCAGAGTCTTAGACCACTGCGCTATACTGCCTCTAAGTTATTAGTAACATTTATTTTTCTTCGGTGCCAGGCTGCCCTGCCAAGTTTATGTCTTTTGCGCTCAACCCCGCCAATGAATGGCTGACTTACCACAAACTTAAGATGCCATCTCCGTTTCCAGCATCACCAGCCTTCGTCCTCCAGCCCTCCCATCTTCCTACCCTCCTAAGCAGCCATCCCCATCCATGCAAGCACATAAAAAACTCAAACTCCCTACTTGTAATGGTAGTAAAACACTGCAGGTTTCAGTTTAGAAACTGCAAAGTGAAAACCAACCTGGCCGGTGGCCGGTGAGAGACGTGCTCGCTCGTAACGAAGTGGGCCAGTGACTGCAGCAAAAAAGTGTAAATAAAAGCAAAAGGAAAAAACAAATAAAAACAAAGAAGTGTTCAGACAGACACACAGTACAAGAAGGAAAAATTCACCACATAGGAAAGCGCTCTACAGAGTGCCTGGTGACATAGTCCTTTACAGTTAAGCTGACTGATGGTTAGAACTGAAAAAAAATTATAAACAAAGGAAAATAAAATGGGTGAAAAAAACAAAGTGTTACAGTGTTGGGAAACACAGACAGTAGGAAACAGAGAGACACAGCAACACTCTACATTGGCAGCATTATAATATATAGTATGCTGTGCAGATGGACTATTTTACTAGTTTTTCATTTTTAACAGTTTTTGCCACACTTTTATTTATTTTATTTATTTATTTATTTTTTTACTGGGGGGGGGGGTTCATACCAGGGGGCCCATTTTATAAGCGCAATAAGACACTCCAAAGTATGGGTTATGGCCTGATAAGAGCACTTCCCAGATGCTAAAGGCACTCGATGCAAGCGCCTCATGCCTCATAACGCACCTGGGGCATGCTCTTATCAGACCATAACCCACACCTCGTCGTGTCTTATTGCTGGGTAAATGACTGTGTTATTTATTTATTTATTTATTTATTTAATCCATATATCGGATTTACAAACCTTTGATTCAAAGACTCATTTACAAAGGCACCTCGTCGCAGGGAGGGGAGACAATATATTTGTGAAGCAAGACAGTGGGGAACAGTACAGGTGAGATACAAACAGCATACATATCAGGCATTTCAAAGAGCAAGTAAACACAGGCAAGTTGCAGAAGAGCTCACGAAAAAATAAATCATTTGGGGTCACAGTGGGTCACACAAGATACAGTGTGTGGTGTACAGACTGAAAACAGGCTAATCAAGAAAACTAGTGCATACGTAATACTATAGGAACAGGTTGGTTTTGAAAGGCGCTCTCGGAAAGCCCTATGATAGGCATATACAGCTCCGAGTGCTAGCGAGGTGTTTACGTAGGGCGGTTTTGAAGGGACCAGTTTTGGAGATGTTTGTGATGTGTGTGGGGAGGGAGTTATACCAGGATGGTGCTCTGTGGTGAAAGGACCTTTGGGCGAGTGAGCTCCTGGCTCTAGGCACCTGGAAGGTGGCTTTGGTAGTATTATGGGTGGCGACCAAGTGGGAGGCCCGTAGAAACGGTGTGGAGACTCCTGGGGGGCATAGCCCAAGTAGAGCCTTTTTAGCCAGTATACAGATGTGATATTGCAGGTATTCTTCAAGATTGAGTATGTTTGAGGTGGAGTAGAGCTGGCATGTGTGAGTTCTGCTGGGGGCACCAGTCAGGAGCCTGCAGACTTTGTTGATAGAGGTCTGGACTTTGGTGAGGGCTGTGGGGTCAGCGACTGCATAGGTGGGGAGTCCATAGTCAACCAAAGACAGGATGGAGGAAGTGATAGCCATCTGTAGGGCGAACTCAGGGAGGCAGTCTTTGTGACGGTAGAGGAGTCCAATCCGGGCATTCATGGCAGAGGACAAAGCACTGACATGGGCATGGAAGGAGAAAGCCGAGTCGAAGGTGATGCCCAGGTATTTGTATGTTGATACCTGCTCAAGGGGGTGGAGGGTGCTGGGAATGATGCAAAAGGGGAGCATTTTTGGAGTTACTTTGTCAGTGTGCAAAGATCATAGATTTTGTCTTCTTGAGGTTCAGAACCAGGTGATGGTCGAAGAACCATTTTTCAGCTTGGCTGAAGGAGAGTTGCAGGGAGCTCTGGAGGGTGAGTGGCTTGGGGTGTGAGGCGACTAGGACTGCATCGTCGGCATATCATCATCATCATCATCATCAAATCTTTATTTATTCAGGCAAACATCATTGAGCAAGGCTCATCTACAAGATGGACCTGATAAGGTCAAGGTTCAATAGTTGATACACAACAGATACATCATACACTTATATAAGACAGTTATACATACAGGGGAAAATGACGTTTATAAACACAGTGATGTACAGTAAATTCACATGATAAAAATCGGTTACAGGAAAGTTAAGCTAATATTTATAGTATGTACAGTATATACATATCCCAGTGGGGGGACCATGGCAGACACTCAACATAATGTAATACTAGGATGGTGAAGGTATTACTGGGTGCCATAAGATGGGGTGTCTGTCTGGAAGGAATATGCCATATATGGTTTGGAAGGGAGATTTGTGAGATGACAATGCTAGCTCTATCGGTAGCAACTGCATTTCTCTTTGAAGAAGACTGTACAATGCTGTTTAAAGGATGCAAATGGAATGATATTGGACAGTTTTAGGGATTTTTGTAGGGTGTTCCATGCTATAGCTAGAGAATAGCTGATTGCTGCCCTCCCTAGCCCGGTGTTGAATTTGGGCAATTTGAGCAGGATGATGTTGTTGCTTCTTAGGGCATAGGAGCTAGGAGAGGTCTGGATGAAGCAGTCCAGGATATAGTTTGGAAGTTTTTTTGACAACGCTCTGTAAATCCATAGTGCTGCATTTCTGTTCCTTCTGAGGTGAAGGGAAACCCACCCAACTGCAGCATAAAGAGAGCAATGATGGGTATTAGAGGGCAGATCTGTAATGAACCTTATTGCTCTATGATATAAGGTATCCAGCTTGTGAAGGTAGGAGATGGGGCAGTGACTATAAAGGAAGTCTGCATAGTCAACAACTGATAGAAAAATGGCCTGGACTAACCTCATCTTTGAGTCTCTGTTTAGGAAGGGTTTTAATCTATAGAGAAGGCCAAGCCTTTGACGAAGCTTTTTTAACAGTTCTTCTAAATGATGAGTGAAGTCAAGTCTGTTGTCAATCCACACACCTAGGTATTTGAAGTTTTCTACATACTCCAGATTTTCTCCAAGTATAGTGCATAGCTGGGGGAGAATGATTGAAGTGGATGTGCTGGTGGAGCTTTGATCTGTGAACATCATTGCTTTAGTTTTCTTTGCATTTAACAGAAGCTTTTTCTTGAGCAGTTGATATTGTAGCAAGGAGAATTCTGTTTGTAGGATTTCACGAGCAGCTGCAGGCGAAGGGTTGCTGACATACAGAACAGTGTCATCAGCAAAGAGGTGTACAGAGGAATTGGTAAGGGTTGAATCAATGTTATTTATATAAGTGGCAAAAAGGATATGACCCAGAATAGAACCTTGGGGGACTCCTCTTGACAGTGGTTTTAATGGGGATAGGTCACCTTCAGCTTTTACCTGCTGTGACCTACCGGTGAGATAGCATCTGAACCACTTAAGGGAGGGTGGATCTAGGCCAATGGAGTGCAGGGATGAAAGTAGTAGCTCGTGGTCCACAGTATCGAATGCTTTGCTCAGGTCCAGGAATACTGCACAGACATTATTCTTTTTATCTAATTCGGATTGCCAGTCAAGCAGTTTGCCTGTGCAAGAGCTGGGAAGGGTGTTTAAAAAGAGACTGAATAATGTAGGGCCCAGGATGGAGCCTTGCGGGACCCTGGAGTGTACAGACAGTGCAGTAGATAGGATTCCATTTAATTTGACCCGTTGGGATCTATCCCAGAGGTAGCTGGAGAACCAGGCCAGAGGGCCAGATGAGAATCCCAGCTGACAGAGGGTGTCAAGCATTAATGGGTGACTCACAGTGTTGAAGGCCTTGGAGAGGTCGATGAACACTGCCCCAGAAATCTCCCCAGCGTCAAGTGCAGAGTGTATTTGGTGGGAAAACTCCAGTAGGTCTGTGGTGGTGCTGTGACCAGGGCGGAAGCCATGCTGTTCTAGGCACAGTATGTTGTAGTTGGATAGATAATCCACGAGTTGCGTGGATACTATTTTCTCCAGAGTCTTTGAGGGAGGGGGGAGGATGGAGATAGGTCTATAGTTGTTTGGTACTGTGTGGTCTCCGTTTTTATGGATGGGGTGATTTCAGCCTGTTTCCATGCGCTCGGGAATTGGCAGAGGCACAGGGATCGATTAAGAAGGTCAGTGAGGGGGGCTAGCATGACATCCAGTGTCAGACGGAGTATCCTGGAGTCAAGGGGGTCACAGCTCGGGTTGTGGGAGGAGAGGGCTTTTAGGAGGAGTGGTTTAGCATCGAGGGGGGAGATAGCCCTGAAGAAAAAAGGTGGACGAGAAACAGCTGGGTGGTTGGTTACAGGGATGGGGTCAAAGAAGTGGGCAGGAAGGATTGCACTTAGGTCAGAAAAGGCTGTGTTGAGGCAGTCAGCAACACGAGATAGGTCAGTACTAATTGTGCCATTAATAATCATCTGTGAGGGAGGAAGGGAGCGGGTCTTCCCGGTTAACTCCTTTATGTTATCCCAGAAGGCTTGGGCAGAGCCCCAGGAAGAGGTCAAGGCGGTTTGATAGTAGTTGGCTTTGGCTTGTCTTATGGCCCAGGTGCACTGGTTGCGAGCTGCATTATAGGCTTGCCTGTCTGCTGACCTGCCGGTCTCGACAGCAGTGTGCCATAGGTTATCACGCTGCTTCAGTTGTTGGATCAGGGAGGGGGAAATCCAGGCAACAGTGTGTCTTTTGGAGTGGGTGCTGGTGACAGGGGCAAAGATGTCACAGGCCTTGCAGAAGGCACTGGTGAGGAAGGCTAGAGTAGTATCTATATCTGTTGTGAGGGAGATCGGGGACCAGTCGAGCTGGGCAAGGTACTGCTTTAGCTTGTTAAGGCCCCCGGTCAGAAGAGTCGACGGGGGGTTGCTTTGTACACAGGATTGAGCGTGGGGGAGGACCAGAAGCAGAGAATAGGTGAGTGGTCACTGAGGGAGTTGGCTAGGACGTTAACAGCCTTTACCTTGTGTGGGCGGTTTGAGAGCATGATGTCTAGTAGGGAGCTGGTCCCACTTGATTGGTTAAATCTGGTGGGCCGAGTCACTAATTGAGATAGGTCAAGGGCTGTGAAGTTGTCCTTAATTTGCGTTGAAGTGGAGCCAAGCCAGTTGATATTGAGGTCTCCAAGGACAAGCTGTTCAGCCTGGTGTGGCAGGGTAGAGAGATAGTTCGTGAGGGAGCGGATAGCTTGATTTTGTACATGTGGGGGTACGTAGGTGGTTGTGAGGTAAAGAGGGCCACGGCCTGGGTCAGGGGTGATTTTTAGAGTGATGGCTTGGACCCCATGGTCGAGCTTGGGGGTAGGTAGTACGTGACCCAGGAGGGAGTTACTTAGGTAGACTGCGCATCCGCCACCACGCTTACCCTCACGATCTTCTCTAAAGAGTGTGAAGCCAGGGAGGGAGACAGCAGAGTCTGGAGTTGATTGAGAGAGCCAGGTCTCCACTAAGGCAAGAATTTTGGGCTTGTGTTGAGAGACCCAACACAGGAGTGCAGCAGTCATCCTTGGGAGACTGCAGATATTCATGGAGGTAATGCGGAGTCCATGACCTGTAGGGGGCAATGCAGCTGGTCCTGGTCCGGGGTTAGGGTGGACATTCCCAGAGAGCAGGAGGAGTAGGATGATGAGTCAGAGAAAAGGACTACGGCGGTAGTGATAGGAGTGCTTCGGCAGATGCGAGGATCTGGGGGGGCAGTGCAGGGGATGGGTAGGGAGTTAAGGATGGGTAGGGCTAGGACAGAGGGAGACCACCGACCACTGTGTATTGGGGGGGTGAGCACCGGTGGTGGGTATGGTGGGGCGGTAGGGTGGTCCAGAGTGTGTGGTGTGCTAGTGGTGAGCGGAAGGCAGATGGGAGGGCTAGGAGCAGTGGGGGGATGAGCTTTGGGTGGCTGAGATGCTGGCAGATGTGTGTATACAGGGGTGTTAGAGAGATTTTTGGCAGGGATGTTGGGGGGGGGATAGGATAGTGAGAAGCAATGTGAGTATACAGAGACCTAAGAGAGACATATTGCTGTATGAGATAAATGAAGGGGAATAGGTGTTGGCAGGCAGGATCCCCCAAGTGTTCAGTGGGTATAACCTGCAGGTGGAAAAGTGGGCTGATTGGTTCTGCAGCCTCACATGACACCACCTATATAATACAGAGCCGACCAAGGGTGGTGGTGGGGGCAGTGGGGAGCTGGTACGCAGTGCTGGCGGGGTCAAACAATGTACCTTGAACTGCTGCAGGCTGGTTCTGCTCCTGCAGCCGCGTGTTCGCCGTACCTTAATTCGGTAGTCCGGGGGGGGGGCCGAGTCCTGGTCTGATGCAGTCTGTGGGGAGGGCAGGCAGTGCTTTCTCCAGCCCTCACGACCCTCCGGGAGCCTGTTAGCTTAATTCGGTAGTCCGGGGAAGGGCCGAGTCCTGGTCTGATGCGGTCTGTGGGGAGGGCAGGCAGTGCTTCCTCCAGCCCTCGCAGTTTCCAAATAAGCTCGGAAGTTTGAGCATTTTTGATACTTTCACTACAGATTTTCAACATTGCCATCTCTTCACACCTCCCTATGAATGGTACAGCTGTCATTCTTCATATCGCCTGATCTATGTTTTTGTACATCTAGCGCACAATGGCACGGTTGCTGTGGAAACTCAAATTTTGGGACACACTGACAAAATCATAGTGCCACTGTTCATGAGAAGACGTCCCAAATGCTTTCATGAGGTGGGGGCCACGAAATGGCCATGTTGAATATGTGTACTGCAAATACCAACACATGCCCGGGGCATTACAGTTTCTAACCATAACGTCCCACCCTGTACAGACTGACAGGCATCAGCGGAGTACCTTTGGAATGCCAACTATGACGCTCATGCCATTCAACCCCACCCACCCTGCACCCACTGACAGGCATCGAGCCGTGCCTTGGACTCTTATGCCCCATAGTTCACCCCATTCTATATTGCACCCATTTCAGTGTATCTCCTTATGGAGTGGGGTGACTGTAAAACTAAACACCCCAAGACACACCTGGACACGTGTCAGTGTCTGCAGGATAGGGTGAGGTGAAATGGCATGAACGTTATGGGCGCAACCCAAATGCATGCCCCAATGCCTGTATGTCTCTGCAGGGTGGAGGTGGGGTTGGCGTGAAATTTAATATTTCACTGCCATTTCTACTCTGCATCTGTCTAACTCCTGCATTTCCAATGCTAATACCAGCAAGCAAACATTCGGTATTGACAAATGCTTGTTAAACATTGGTTCACCCTGTTTTTGTTTCACCCCCAACTGCTTAAAATAAACTTGGAGAGAAATATAGTTAGTTTGCTCAGAAATAAAATCACAATCAGTTATCAGTTTAGTTTCAGTATTTTCATATATCAGCCCCTTAGGTTTATCACTCTTTTGCTGCCACTGTTCTTTCAGGTGTCGTCTTTCTTTCCTGGACTTCCAGATCTTGGAGCTGGGTTCAAACAAACCCGCATCAAAGTCACTAAAAATAAAAATGTCCCTACCATCTGAGATATTCTTTGCTCATCCTCTTGTTACAACTGTTGCTGAAACTGCAGGTTTCACTTCTTCTGAAATTACCTCAGTCAGTTCTACAAAGTCATTTCCAATAATCACAGGTACAGGTAACTTAGGTACTACCCATAGAAACATAGAAACATAGAAACATAGACTTTGACCGGCAGATAAGGACCGCTAGGCCCATCTAGTCTGCCCATTTCCCTACCTAGAGGGTAGGCCGCAGATACTAGTTAACCAACAGCCTATTTCTTCCTACCCCCCACAAGAATTGCCTTATGTCTGTCCCATGCATTCTTGAATTCTCCCACAGATTTAGACCCCACAACCTCCTCAGGAAGGCTGTTCCATGCATTCACTACCCTCTCTGTGAAATAATACTTCCTCACATTGCCCCTGAACCGCCCTCCTTCTATCTTTGAATTGTGTCCCCTTGTTCTTGCAAGTCTCTTTTTCTGAAAGATGCTACCCTCTTGAACTTTGTTGATTCCACTGAGGTACTTAAAAGTTTCTATCATGTCCCCCCTCTCCCTTCTTTCCTCAAGGGTATACATATTAAGCTCCTTTAGTCTCTCCTCATATGGCTTCTCTTGCAGACCCTGCACCATTTTAGTTGCCCTCCTCTGGACTGCCTCTATCCTGTCTATGTCCTTGTGGAGATGGGGTCTCCAGAACTGGACACAGTACTCCAGATGAGGTCTCACCAACGGTCTGTACAGAGGATAACAACTTCCTGTTTTCTGCTGATGATGCCTCTCCCTATACATCCCAGTATACCCCCAGCCCTCCCTACTGCCTTCTCACATTGCTTGCTAACCTTAAGGTCATCTGATATGATTACCCCCAGGTCCCTTTCCTTTTTTGTTGTTGTTACTACCTCCCCACCCATTGTGTATTCTTCCCCTGGGTTCTTGTTTCCCAGGTGCATTATTTTGCACTTCTTTGCATTGAATCCTAGCTGCCATACTTTTGACCATTCCTCCAACCTTGCCAAGTCCCTTTTCATCCTTTCCACGCCTCCTTGTGTATCAACCCTGTTGCAGATCTTTGTGTCATCTGCAAAAAGGCATACTTTTCCTTCCAGTCCCTCTGCAATGTCACTGATGAAGACATTAAAAAGGACTGGACCCAATACTGAACCCTGCGGTACCCCACTAGTAACCCCCTTTCTTCAGAGTGGACTCCATTTACAATTACCTTCTGTGTCCTGTTGTCCAGCCAATGTTTTACCCAGGCTACCACCCTGGGTCCCACTCCCAGGCTGGTTAATTTGACTATTAATCTTTTGTGTGGGACTGTGTCAAATGCCTTGCTAAAGTCTAGGTAGGCCACGTCCACAGCCCCTCCCTGGTCTACTACTTTGGTCACCCAGTCAAAGAAATCTATTAGATTGTCTGACATGACCTTCCCGCTGTGAACCCATGCTGCCTTGGGTCCTGTGCTCCACTGGCCTCTAGGTACTCAACTATTCTTTCCTTCAGAAGTGACTCCATCACTTTCCCTACCACAGAGGTCAGACTGACAGGTCTGTAGTTTCCTGCCTCTGTCTTGGTCCCACTTTTGTGAAGGGGAATCACATCCAGCTTCCTCCAGTCCTCGGGTACCACACCATCCTCCCATGATTTATTAAAAAGAGTAGCCAGTGGTTTCACTAGTTCCTCCTTAATTCTTTTAGAATTCTGGGGTGAATTCCATCAGGACCCATTGCTTTGTCCACCTTCAGTTTTAGGAGTTCTTGCAGAACCCTTTCTTCTGTGAAATGAATGGGATCGACCCCCCTATCAAGAGTGCTTCTGTTAATTGGATTAGGCACTTCCCCCTCCTCTTTTGTGAATACTGAGCAGAAATATTCGTTCAGTATTCCTGCTTTTTCACTGTCCCCCTCTGCCCACCCACCATTTATTCTATTCAGCCTCACTATCCCTCCCTTTGTCTTTCTACACTCACTGATGTACCTATAAAAGGTTTTATCCCCCTTCTTAACTGAGTTGGCTATCTTTTCCTCAGTTTGGGCCTTTGCTATTCTGACTTCCCTCCCTGCTTCCTTCTGCCTTAACTGGTACAGCTCTCTGTCCTGCTCCTTCTGTGTTTCCTTATACTTCCGGAATGCTATCTTTTTCTTCCTGACTTTCACAGCCACCTCTTTTGAGAACCATAGTGGCTTTTTCTTTCATTTTGATTTGTTTATTTGCTTCACACAAAGGCTTGTTGCCTCTGTGATGGCAGTTTTGATAATTCCCCATTGTTGCTCCACACCTCCTTCTAGCCTGTTTGCTAGTGCTTTTCTGAGGCACTCTCCCATCTTGCCAAAGTCAGCCCTCCTAAAGTCCAGCACCCTCACTTTTGTATGGCTTGACTCTATAGCTGAGTTTAACGTGAACCACACTGTTTGATGGTCACTTGTCCCCAGATGGCAACCCACTTCTAGATCTGAGATCCTCTCACTGCCCCGTTTGAAGTCACGAGGTCTAAGATTGCTCCCTCACGAGTGGGTTCCGAAACTAGCTGTCTAATGCCTGCCACCTGTAGGGCATCAAGAATGGCCCTGCTCTTGGATGTGGCTGCAGCAAATGTGCTCCAGTTGACATCTGGCATATTCAGGTCTCCCATCAACAGTATCTCCGCTTTCTCTGCCATTCTAAGAATGCCTTCTATCATATCCTTGTCCATTCCTTCCCCCTGACACGGGGGTCTGTACACAACCCCTGTGCAGATTGTGGTGCCCTTTCCAGTCTCTAAGGTGACCCACAGTGCCTCCTCTCCTCCCTGTTTACTCTTTTGTTCAGTTGCTTATCCTTCCTTTACATAGAGAGCTACTCCTCCTCTCTTCTCCCCTGCCTGTCTCTCCTGTAGGTTATGTACCCTGGTATGTTAACATCTCAGTCATGGTTCTCTGTGTACCATGTTTCTGTGACTGCTATGATATCAGGCATCCCTCTTCCATTAAGGCCATCAGCTCAGGGAGCTTGTTGCCCAGACTACAGGCACTGGTACTCATTACCCTCCATTTCCTGATGGCCTTACTTCCTTTTGCCCCATCCCTGTCCTTCTTGCCTTTGTCACTTTCTCCATTTACCCCTGCCCTTCTCCCTATCGACACCTCTATGTTGGTGTTTGCCGCACTTACTACCATGATTATTTGGGGGCTAGGATTTTCCTGCTCCTTTCCAGTGCCTCCCCCCTTGGCTAGTTTAAAAGCTTGCCAATGAAGCATTTAAACCTATCACCTAGGATCCTGGTTCCCTTCCCGGACAGATGCAGCCCATCATGCCAGTATAGGCTTGCATCACCCCAGGTGGACCCCCAGTCCCCAATGAAGCCAAATCCCTGAGCTCCACACCAGTTTTTCAACCACTGATTCAATCCCATGGTGTGGAACACCCTAGCCTCTCCTATGCCATAGATGGGTAGCACCTCCTGAGAGAGGTTATACATGCGTGCTACTTGACTAAAGGCCCCCCCCAATTCCACAAACTCTTCCTGCACTTCTCTAATCCCTTTCTTAGCCAGGTCATTTGTCCCTAGGTGGACAATGACATCCAGCTCCCTCCCCTGTGCAGCTGCTCTGGCAATCCTGAGGATTCGCTCCCTGTCCCTCCAAGCCATGGCGCCAGGCAGGCACCTTACCTCCCTCTCCCCTTCCTCCCCAGTTCTACCTTCCTAACAATGGAGTCCCCCACCAGGAGTTGTTTCCTTCCCCTGCAGGGTCCCCTGCCACCCTCCTGTGGGTCTCCTTTGTGGAGGTTCCCAGCATCCTCCTTGGTCTCCACTGCGGGTGCCTCCATAGAGGAACCACACTTTGCCAGAATGGCATAGGAATTGTGGAGAGGTACAACTGGAGGGATGCGCCTCTGTTCCACCACCCTCACTCTCCCTGAGCCCACTGTGGTCCAACCACTCCTCTTTCTTGGCAACCTCTGAGGCAATGGCAGTGGCACTGGTGGTCCCTGGAAGGAGAGGAGGTCCCACAAATCCTGGCCAACTCAGCCTGGAGATGAACAACCTCCTCCCTCAGCCCAGAGAGGTGCTGCAGATGGGACAACACCGCATCCTCCAGAACATCTCCCGGAGACTGCTGCTCCACAGCCACTGCACTGCACCACTCCAATCATGTCTTATTTCTGGCCCCTTAACTGTTTGCAATCCTTACTCTTTCCTCTGTTTTTTCTCTCTCTCTTACTTTCTGCCTGTGTGCCCTTTAAGCTCCTGATTGTCCTGTTCTGAGACAAGAATATCCTATATTTCTCAGTAGACCACTTACTTGCTCAGAGGCAGACCTCCAGCAGCTAGAGGGGGCCGGAGAGCTACTCTTGCCCTTCTAGGATGGTGGGTCCTTGGTGGTTCTGTGATCACTCACTTCCTGCCCCTAAACAGGAAGTTCCTGTTGTCAGTCAAATCCTGTGCCTATAAAAATAGAACTAGCTTTGGGTGGAGGGCAATATAGTCCCAGCAGAGAAGTTCAGTCACACAGCAGTCCTTTCTCCTGGTGTCTTCTGCCAAGCTACCCTCACTTTCATTTAGTGTGACACCCCTCTTAATATTCAGAGTCACTTGGGTGGTGAGATAGTATCAATTATACAATGGCAAGAAAAAATCCTGGTCTCTGATTGGTCAGTCTGGGACTGAACCCGTGATGTTATCCCAGCACAACATCACGGCTCTAGTCTCAGCCTCACTGTGAACCAATGTAGATGATCTTGTGGCAGATGGTGTTGTGGATGATGATCCCTTTTTATGCATCTCCTCTTAAGAAACAAAAATATTTTTCCACACTAATAAAACCATTCTTTAAAACTATTTTTTCATTTTATGTATAACGGGCCATTGTATAATAGCAATAATGCCCTCCAGGGTGTGTGTCGTTTGGGATAACGTCATGCCTCAGTTGTTGGACGCACTCAGCCTGCAGCCTCATGCCCAACCACCTGAGGCATGACGTTATCCCAGCACAACACACACCCTGTTGGGCATTATTGCTTAAGTGTCCCCCTGGATGCAGATGACCCAGTACCTGGTCCTTTTGCACATTGTTTTACCAGCACTTCAACATGCACTAGGGTCTGTCTGCTGCCGAATCACTGAGTGTCTTTACAGTCTTATCTCCCACCTATTTATCTGTTAAATACTTGCCCCAATTTGCTAAGGACAAATCTGCTCCAGTGTTACTCTCCGTATTATTTATGGCAGTTTCTTGCAATATAGCCTCACTTGTTACAGTTACAGCAAGTAAAGTCTTTGGGCTCAATTCAGAAAAGCTAGCACAGGGCTTGTATTGAGCCCAGTGTCAAACCTGCAGCCACACCAAACACACTGATGCTGCTTGTGCCCAATTCAGAAAGGTCGCATGCATTTGCAACGCTTTTCCCACTTCACGGCGGCTGGTGCCAACTATTTGGCACAAACTCTGTAAAAAGGTCCCACATGTGCCACAAAGCTAGAGCAGCAAAAAGCTGGTCTAACTAATGGTAAACGGTGCACAGGATAGTGAATCCCAACTGCCGGCCAGGGAATGTCGCAAACCCCATGTGTCATATGCTCAGCATACCCAGCACTTTCTCCATTCCCATCACATCTCTGAATAGAGCCGTTTGGGTGCAGATTTGTTACCCCCCCACCTGAGTTCACATCTGACCTGGAGTTAAATCAGGAAACAGAGGGTCTTAATGGTCCTTGGCTGTTACTTCGCTGCTGCAGTGTCTGTCTGGCCATCTTATAGTCCTCAGTCAAAGAAACACCCGTTTCCCCACTTTCTGCTTGGTGTTCTTTTACCCAAAGCTGCAGGTCTGTGGGAATAATGTTGATGAATTGCTCCATTCAATATATTGATGATCTGTGGGACTGTTCTGCTGTCTGGTTGGAGCCATTTAATGAGGAGTTCACTGAGACTGGTGAAGGCTTCTTGAGCACTGAAATGGAGCAGGAAATTCCCAGTTCCCCCCCCCACCAAAACAGGGTAGTTAGCAAGGTTAACACTAAGGTGGAGAGGTCAATATGGGGCAGGGCAGGGGTAAATGAAGAAAAAGGCAAAGGCAGTAAGACAAGGATGGGACTAAAAGGGGTAAGGCCATCAAAAAAAGGAGAGTGATGAGTACCATGCCCATAGTCTGGGTAACAAGCTTCCTGAGCTAGTGGCCTTAATGGAAGAGGGATGGCTAGATATTGTGGCAATCACAGAAATCTGGTACACAGAGAACCATGACTGGAATGTCAAAGTACTGGTGCACACAATCTACAGGAGGGACAGGGAGGGTAAAAGAGGAGGAGGAGAAGGAGTAGCTGTCTACACAAGGGAAGGGATCAAAGCAACTGGACTAAAGGGTAAACAGGGAGGAGATGAGAGGAGACACTGTGGGTCACCTTGGAGACAGGAAATGGCACCACAATCTGCACAGGGGCTGTATACAGACATCCATCTCAGGGGGAGGAAATGGACAAGGAAATGATAGGAGGCATCCTTAGAATGGCAGAAAAAGGGGAGATATTGTTGATGGGGGACCTGAATATGTCAGATGTTAACTGGAGCAAATTTGCTGCAGCCGCATCCAAGAGCAGAGTCATTCTCGATGCCCTACAGGGGCATGCCTCAGACAGCTGGTGTTAGAATCCACTCGGGAGGGAGCAGTCTTAGACCTGGTACTCTCAAATGGGGATGGTGAGAGGATCTTGCATTTAGAAGTGGATTGCCATCTGGGAACAAGTGACCACCATACAGTGCGGTTCACAAAAAACACAGCCATAGAGTCAAACCATACAAATGCAAGGGTACTGGACTTTTGGAGGGCTGATGTTGGCAGACTAGAAGAGTGCCTAAGGAATACACTAGCAAAAGGGCATGAAGGAGGGGTGGAGGAACAATGAGGAAAAATCAAAACTGCCACCACAGAGGCAACAAGCCTTTGTGCGAAGCAAATAAACAAAACAAAATGAAGGAAAAAAACATTATGGTTCTCAAAGAGGTGGTGGGTAAGGTTAGGGAGAAACAGATAGCATTCAGAAAGTATAAGAAATCAGAGAAGGAGCAGGACAGAGAACTCTATCAATTAAAGCAGAAGGAAGCAGGGAAGGCAGTCAGAATAGCAAAGGCCCAAACCAAGGAAAAGATAACCAACTCAGTTAAGAAGGGAGATAAAATCTTTTATAGGTATATTAGTGAGCAAAGAAAGACCAAGGAAGAGACAGTGAGGCTTAATGGGGGTGAGCAGAGGTGACAGTGAAAAGGCAGAGATGTTGAGCAGAATACTTTTGTTCAGTATTCACAAAAGAAGGGGAGGCGTATCTAAACCAAACAATAGAATCACTCTGGATGGGGGGGGGAGGAGGTCGATACCAGTCAGTTCACAGAAGAAAGGGTCCTGAAAGAATTCCTAAAACTCAAGGTGGAGAAGGCAATGGGGTCCAATGGGATTCACCCCAGAATTCTAAAAGAACTAAGTGTAGAACTAGTGACACCACTGACTACCCTTCTTAACAAATCATGGGAGGAAGGTGTGGTACCTGAGGACTGGAGGAAGGCGGATGTGATTCCCCTTCACAAAAGTGGGAGCAAGGCAGAGGTAGGAAACTACAGACCTGTTAATTTGACCTCAGTGGTAGGGAACATGATGGAATCACTTGTGAAAAAAAGAATTGTTGAGTACCTAGAGGCCAGCAGGGCACAGCACCCAAGGCAGCATGGATTTTTTTATTTATTTATTTTGGAAAATGTTTCACCAGGAAAGACAACATGAGCTGTGAACAGCTCATTTCCAGAAGCGTCCTTGGGGGAGGGGGGTACAATGTTGGGATAGCAACAAAACAAAAACAATACAAGAGCAATTCAGTACATGTGCAATACAATGCAGAACAATTACAAAGATGTAACCGAGTACAGGAACGGTCCGAGTGGCTTACACAGCCAGTCAGGAATAAAAAAACAGAGAGCAGCAAGCAATTAACGGTTCAGGAACAGTACAATACAGGAGTAGTACATTACAGTGAGATGACTCAAACCTAGATTGAGAAAGAGCAGGTGTTGCAGCAGTCTGAGAGCAGGAGAACCCCCATGGGGGAAGGCAAACAGATGAAGTGTTATCAATATAGGCTAAGTAGGAGAGGTGAAGTGCTTGTAGGCCCATTGGAGGGCTGGGGTGAAACGAGTGGGGAGTTGGGAGGGTGATGACACGAGGGTAGGGGGAGGAAGAGAAGGGGGAAATTCTAGTAAAAAATAACCTTCAGGACCCTGTGGGGCACAGGACTAGGCTGCAGGGAGGGGCTTGAAAGGGGGCAGGAGGCAGGAATGAGACAGGTAGTGAGTATGGAGGGTGAAGAAGTTGAGGGAGAGGGGGGACAGAAGAAAAAGAGAACAGGGCAGCCTAGAAACAAAACGCCTTCAGGATGCAGAGAAATAATTCAAGGAGAACCGGCCAGGCAGCAGGGGAGGGAGAAATCGAGGAGAGGAGAGAAGAAAGGGTGAGGGGGGCAGGGAGGGAAAGGAATTAAAGGGGGAGGAGGATGAAGGATTAGGAGAGGAGGGGGATTCACAGCGGGAAGGTCGTGTCAGGTGACTCTAATAGAGCTATTTGACTGGGTGACCAAAGTAGTAGATCAGGGAGGGGGCTGTGGACATGGCCTACCTAGACTTTAGCAAGGCATTTGACACAGTCCCACACAAAATATTAATAAACAAGTTTGCCAGACTGGGAGTGGGTCCCAGGGTGGTAGCCTGGGTAAAAAAATTGGCTGGATAACAGGACACAGAAGGTAACAGTAAATTGAGTCCACTCTGAAGAAAAGGGGGTTACTAGTGGGGTACCGCAGGGTTCAGTATTGGGTCCAGTCCTTTTTAATGTCTTCATCAGTGACATTGCAGAGGGACTGGAAGGAAAAGTATGTCTCTTTGCAGATGACACAAAGATCTGCAACAGGCTTGATACACAAGAGGGGATGGAAAGGATGAGAAGGGACTTGGCAAGGTTGGAGGAAGGGTCAAAAGTATGACAGCTTAGATTCAAATGCAAAGAAGTGCAAGGTAATGCACCTGGGAAACAAAAACCCAGAGGAAGAGTACAGAATGGGTGGGGAGGTACTAATAACAACAAAAATGGAAAGGGACCTGGGGGTAGTCATATCAGATAACCTAAAGGTAGGCAGGCAATGTGAGAGGGCAGTAAGGGGGCTGGGGGGATACTGGGATGCATAGGGAGAGGCTTCGCCAGTAGAAAACAGAAAGTTGTCATCCCTTTGTACAGACAGTTAGTGAGACCCCATCTGGAGTACCGCGTGCAGTTCTGGAGATCCCATCTCCATGAGGACATTGACAGGGATGGAGGCAGTCCAGAGGAGGGCAACTAAAATGGTGCAGGGTCTGCACTAGAAGCCATATGAAGAGAAACCAAAGAAGCTTAATATGTACACCCTTGAGGAAAGGAGGTAGTGGGGGGACATGATAGAAACTTTCAAGTACCTCAAGGGAATCAACAAAGTCCAAGTGGGTAGCATCTTTCAGAAAAAGAGATTTGCAAGAATATGGGGGCACAGTGTGAAGATGGGGGGATGACTCAGGGGCAATATGAGGAAGTATTTTTTCACACAAAGGGTGGTGGGTGCATTGAACAGCCTTCCTGAGGAGGTTGTGAGGTCAATTAACAGTGGGGGAATTCAAGAATGTATGGGACAGACACAAGGCAATTGTAGTGGGGGTAGGAGGAAGTAGGCTGTTGGTTAACTAGGGTCTGTAGCTTATCCAGTAGGTAGGGAAATGGGCAGACTGGGTGGGCCAAGCGGTTCTTATCTGCTGTCAAAGTCTATGTTTCTATGTTTTTAGTATTGTTGACTAAGTGATTGTTCAGGGACCGGAATCTTTGCCTGAAGGTCTCTCCTGAGATGTAATATTTTTTCAGAATTTCTCTTTTCACAAGGTCAGAGTTTTCTAACTGTGCAGTGTCCATACTGCTGTTGGCAAGTTGGGCTAAAACCTATCAGATAAGGTACCACCCTGATTGCCCATTGCTGCTTTGGCCACTGTCAGGCTCCGGCAACCCTTTCAAAAGTTGTCAGGTATGCTTAGATATCATCCGAGGGACACAACTTTGTAAGTTTAATGTCTTTTAAGTTGTTTGTGTTTTGTTGCTCTGCTGGACCTATACCAGACCCTCCATCTTTGATAGCTTGCAAGGCATCTAGCCATTGCTGCTCCTGTTGCTATAACTCTTCTCTTCTCTGCTGCTCCTGTTTCTACATCTCTTCTTTTCTCTGCTTCTCTGTCTCTCTTTATTGTATAGCCCACCATTTGAAGAAAACAGATATGCTTTCAGGATCTTACTCTACCTGTTCTTCTTCTTCTTCCATCACTGGTGCCAGCTATGTTGTCTCAGTTTGGACTTTTGTCTTTGCTAGTTTGGCTTCCATTCTTTGGGTACGTATGAACATACAAAGGAGCCAGCAGCAGAAGAAGGCCATTTGGTCTATCAAGTCTGCTCATGTTGCAGGGTCCACAGCTTGAGCTACTGTCCCTGCCCCCCCTCCCCACCATACCTCTCAACCTCCTGCTTCATAAATCAGGGACAAGGCTTAAAAAAATCAGGGACAAAGGCCCAAAATCAGGGACACATTTTTAAAATTGGTGCTATCCAATCAGGAAGCTGGCAGAATAAGGGACTCAGTGTATAATACATTTTCTGAAGAATAAGAAGTCTGCAACTGTATTGTATGACATAATTTTATTCTTACAATCATCACTGTTTAGTCACTGGAACACAGATTTTAGGAGGGACGGAGTAAAATTTTGAGGTGAAATCAGGGACATCCCTGAAAATCAGGGACACTTGAGAGGTATGCTCCCCACTCCTCCCATTCTCCCTACATATGGCACTTACCCTCCCCCTATACTTGTCCCAGCCTCCTTTAAAGCAGCACACTGTCTTCAACGAGATTACCTCTTCTGGCAGCGCATTCCAAGTGTCCACCACCCTCTCTGTGAAGAAGTGCTTCCTGACCTCCCTCCTAAACCTCCCACCTTCCAGCTTAAGACTGTTCCCTCTCATGTTATAGTTGCCACTCAGCTTAAAGAGACTCTCCTTATCAACCTTATTTATCCCTTTCAAGTACTTGAAGTACTTGGAGAATAATCACCCCTGGGCTTGCTGCTGCAGGATACATACCTCCAGCTCTGTCACAGGAACCAGCCCCACACTTGAGTGCGGGGCCCTTTGGGCTTACTGTTCCCCTTCAAACAGCTAGTAGTGCCAAAAAATAGCAAACAGAATATTTAGTCATTTTTAAAAGTAGCTCCTCATTACTTGTAATTTCTGACATATTTTTCTTTTCCTATGTGCCCATTAGATGGTTTTCTACCAATTAGTTTTGTGCGTGATTTGAAAAGCAGTGCTTTACCTGAAAGCAGACATATCTAGTACTGTTCCTCCCACTACATCATTGACATGAGACCTCACACATTGTTACATCACAAGCCCTGTTGCCTGACTAGTAACGTGTGTTACAAGTTACCAACCCAGCAGCAGGAGATTGGCTCTTCTTGGTTACTACTGAGGTCACAGTCAGTGAGGCCACAATGCTGATGATGTACAGGAAGGAATAGAACTGACCATATTAGCCTGCAGGTAGAGTGCTCTTCCACACATCACGCCTAGCACTGTCAGGTAGGTAATCTTCTAATTAGCAAAACAGTAAAGAAAAATAAACTTCAAATATTAGATGTGGCAGCTGACTACTTATGAAAGTTAATATTTATTCCAGGCAGTGCACTAGCTCATTAAAGCTGCACTTAACTCATAGAGATCTTATAAACACTAGACTGCTAACTCTCAGAATTTTGTATGTTACCCGTCGCCATTTTTGACAAGGGCTAATAATGGGCATTTCTATGGACAGATCTTTAGTGAGGAGGATCAAAATGTGTCTACTGGAACTCCCATTTGTTGCCCTACTCATAAATGGCCATCAATCCAGACACCGGGGCCAATAGAAAAGTCAGGTGGTTAGCACTCCAGTGCTTATAAGCTCTTGGAAAAATACAAAATCACACATAACCCAATTATGCAAAGCATCATGGGTAGTATATGCAAATCACCATGAACATTTCAACTGGTTTGGCTTTAAGCAGGAATGCAGGGTGCCAAATGGCCTCTTACACAATCTGAAAAGGTTGAAAACAGAAGACAAAGACGTGTTTCGTCTTTCTGAGGACTTCCGGTGTAGCTCATCTGAATTTGAACCCAGGGAAAATGAACCAGCCCTTATGTGGTCTTATGGGTTTGGATCATGATGAGCCCAAAAGAGGCTCTAACCTCTCTCTGACTTGACTACAATGTGATAAGGCACAGCTTCCCCCTTAGTGTCTCTGACTTGACTACAGTGTGATAAGGCACAGCTTCCCCCTCAGTGTCTCTGACTTGACTACAGTGTGATAAGGCACAGCTTCCCCCTCAGTGTCTCTGACTTGACTACAGTGTGATAAGGCAGAGCTTCCCCCTCAGTGTCTCTGACTTGACTACCGTGTGATAAGGCAGAGCTTCCCCCTCAGTGTCTCTGACTTGACTACAGTGTGATAAGGCAGAGCTTCCCCCTCAGTGTCTCTGACTTGACTACAGTGTGATAAGGCAGAGCTTCCCCCTCAGTGTCTCTGACTTGACTACAGTGTGATAAGGCAGAGCTTCCCCCTCAGTGTCTCTGACTTGACTACAGTGTGATAAGGCAGAGCTTCCCCCTCAGTGTCTCTGACTTGACTACAGTGTGATAAGGCACAGCTTCCCCCTCAGTGATGTCACAAGGTTCTAAAAATGGTGGCAGTGTAGTATATATATACAAAATGGTGTCCGGTCAAAAGAGTATGTGCAATATAGCATGGTGAAAAGTACACATCAATGTGAGTGCAAACATTAATAGCGAGTTGTGCTTAATAGCGTGTGGCTTTCATATAGCTTGTGTAGCTGTCTGTCAGTCAGGCCAAGCAGTGTAACTTCCTGATTGTGTGATGGTCGAGTGTGCTGGCTGTGTGGCTTAGAGTTTAGAGTGACAGGCTCGGAATGGTGTTGGTATGTCCACCTTACCCAGGTTTGAGTCTTCCTCTGTCCTTTTACTTTTTTTTTTTTTTTTGCTGTTGCACCACCCAAACTTTGCCCCCTCCAGTTGCATTGGTGTGGTGGTCTGTGTGTTGTCAAGGGTATTTATATATATGAAGGGGGTGCGGAGGACAATGCCCCTGCATAAAACTGTCCAACACACCTACCCTCCCTGCCCAAGTTGCATGCCTCGTGAAGTTTGCTTATTTATTTTGTCCACCCACCCAAATTTCTCCCTCCCACCCAACTTGCGTGCAGCACAGAGTTTTATTACAGAATATGTACCCCCCCACACAAAGTTCCATGCACCTCCGAGTAGCATTATTCAGTCTGCCCATCCCCGGTGTTCACCCACCCCGGGTCGCAGCAGTGTCTGTGCCCCTCACTGTTTTTCCTCAGCGCTGTTTTGTGTCCCGCTGTTTTCCCTGCATGGTTTTGATCACACTGTTTTCTTGTCGCTCTTTTGGCCTAGATCCATACAAAAGAGTCTCGATCATTGATATCACTGGATTGCCACCAGCAGCAGGTAATCCCAACACCTTGACTTTCATGCCACAAGGGGGCACCGTTCATAAATGATCCTCTTTAAGTTCTAGGGCATCACTGTTAGCCCTGAAGTCCTGAAGAGTTGGTTATCAAGGCACTGATTCCTAGCTAGGAGTCCCAGTGCTGGCATTCAGAACAAAAGTGGTACCCATGCCCATCTGCACTTTTGGGAAAAAAAGCACCTCTGTTTCTTATTATTCATTTATTTATTCCATATTGCTGATAAGTTTAAATACACCATCCCTCCTTTCCTTCATTTAACAAATAAGCAAGAATACCAGTTGTTAGTAAAAGTACCATCACAGGCCAAGAGTTCACCCAACATTCACACAAGTCCAAAGTGAGCAGACTGTGGGAGTGTTCCACCTTCCTGAGTTACAGAGAAATCCAAATTGCAGGTGTTAAGACTCAGGGCCTGAGAGCTGAGCTCCATGTGGGTCCAATAAGGTTTACTGCAAAAATAATGTCTCAGCTCACCACAGTAATATCACAAACCTTATTTTATTGAAACCCAAAAGACTCTTAAGGGCAGCCATGTGCACTAAAACAATTTAATAATTAGTTTTTACTTGTCCTCAGTGTTTTAGTTTCTGTCAATTAGCAGTTATTCATTCAATTTTCAGAGAAAACACTGAAAAGCCTGGTTCCTAGGTCAAGGAGCTGAGACAGTGTCAAAAGCATTAAGGGCAATAACATCACAAAATAATTTTCGTACAGTAAAGTTCTATCACTTACAGGAAACTTTAGCCTGATTCTTTGACTTGGTCTGTTTTAGTTGTATTCCCTTGGAAATCATTGGAAAAAAAACATAGGAACGAAAAATTTGGTTTTCATTAAAAATGAATGTAAGGGGTTCTGTAGTTTTGAATGGCTCTTTGATTCCCGTGGATGGTGGAATGTTTTCAGAACATTTTCAAAATGCTCTCCGCCTTTATATCTTATATCCACATAACTACACTGGATTTCTACCTTATGGCTTATGTGTAGTTAACAAAATAAAACTGCAGTGTGTTAAATTTGAATGTAATACATTCCTTTATTTACTTTGAGGTTCTACTGAAAACATTACAGTGTTTTCATGTGGCCTTGGAAACACCACCGCCAATCCAAATCTAAGCTGTGGGAAAACTGGGAACTGTGGTATTTATTAGGAAAAAGTAAGGTTTTACAGATAATACAAAAGCATGTAACAAGTGACACTTTCCACCAAACATTTATCAGACTCTTACAGAAAAGAAAAACAACCACCATCTATTATTTTCATTCAGCCCTTTTTACTTGGGCATTTTGTGTCCCTACATTGATAGGAAAAATATTTATACAGGTTATACCTTTTGAGTGTGTATATGCCCTTTCACAAAGAAGCCCTGTCCCCTGCATTGGGGGGAGGGGAAATTAGCTTCCTAGGGTGCATTTGGCCAGGGCACTAGAATTAATACCCCTGTTCTGTTCAAGAAGTGCTCTGGGATCTGTCGTGCCCACAAGACAAACAAAGCCTTCGTTTTCATTTCATGCACAAAGCTGCTGCAGTACGCAGTTTCTCGAAACACCTCATTTAAAGGGAACATCAACCTTGTTTTGTCTTTTTTAAGATTATATTAATTAATATTGGAAATGTTGGCTGGCAGTACAGCCTGGAGGTTAGAGTAACGAGCTGCAAATGAGCTTGGTACATCTAGTAGACCTGGGTCTGATTCCCACAACCTCCAGGTGCATGCTGTGTGACCCTAAGCAAGTCATTCAACCTCCCCACTGTTCCTGGGTTGTCCTTGAAAACAGGTATTGTGCCTAGTGGGCCTTACCCAGTTACCTACGAATAAAAAAATATGGGCATATATACAGCTTCCTAAATTTCTCTACTGCACTTTTTTATTTTGTTACCTTTTTTATTCCTTTTTGCTCCAGACTTGCCCCCTTCTGGCTGCCCCCCCCCCACTCAGCCCAATCACCAGACTTCTCACAGACTTACCCCACCTCTGCTGTCTATGGCTTACCTTCCATGGCAGCCCCATGGATTCCCCAAACCCCTTTGGAGAAACAGATTCAGTAGAAGGTTGCCAAATTAACTGATGTGGGGTCTCCAGGAACTCAGCTTCATCCTGCCCCAATCGAGGGGGGGGTCCTTGTTCACCCATTCCCCAGGGGCATCAGCAGTGAGAGTTTGCAAATGCATGGATACAATCTTGCTTAACGAGAGGCAACTGTCTCCCTCCCTCCCCGGAGGAGGAGAAGAGAGTCCTCTAGGATGGTTAATCCTCTTGAGGTTGGGTAAGTCTGTGTGTACGCTCTCGGTACTGCCCCTCCCTAAACCCCCCCACACCCACACCCTACTCGACAAAGCCCTCTGGAGCTGCTCCCCCCCCATCACCACCTATCCCTTGTTTCACTGTCACCCCACCTCTCGCTCTCTAGGGAAGAATCAAACCCAGTGCTCCCCCGATTCACTGTGACCCCACCTCTCACTCTCTGGGATAGTTTCAAAACACTATATTAGTACTCTGCCATTAGTCTACCATTGGACTTGGAGGTTTCCAGGGGTGTGCTACCTAGGGCAGTCATTTACAAATAGCTTTGTACTCTATTAAAATTGCTCTGTTTTTTTTTCTTAGTTGTCTAATTCTCATGTAACTGCTCTTGTTGCCTATGATCTGGCCTCTGTAACCATTGAATCTGTGTATTGTTTTGTTGTCCACTCTGACGTGGAACCTTTGTAAAAGAGCTCACGCTCAAAGGTCTTTCCGATATACTAAATAAATAAATAAAATCTTGGCTGTATCACTTGTAGCAGTGTGGTGCGCCTGGAACAGAAACAGATAGCTGAAGGGATCTACTTCACAAACCCTGATGAAGTAATTCACGCACAGTGGAGAGAACTGACTCACTCATTAGTTTCCTTATTGCAAAAACTTTTGAAATCCTCAACAAGGCACATCTAATGAGTCAATGTTTCACGGTTTTGTTACAACTCCTGTTACAATTGTCAGATGACTTCTTCAGAACAGATTTGCCTTGTATACCGGAACCTCTGTTCACACTCCTCGGTTGTTCTATTTTAACAGCTCCGATTCTCCTTTAATTTCTGTGCAATGCAACCACTGTCCATTCATTGCTCCTTCTGTATTAACAGTAACACTCTCTGGTGTTTACTTTTGCTTTGGCTCCCAGTTCACCTATTATCTCTGATGCAGCTGCAGTGGGGCCCCACCAAGGGGTGTGAACAGAGACTCTGATATATAGGGCATATCTGTCCTGACGAAGTGGTCAGAGAGTTGTAATAAGATCACGAAACGTAGACTCACGTATTAAATGGGCATTGTTGAGGATTTCAAAAGTTTTTACAATAAAGAAAGGAAAGGTTAGGCAGTAGGAGGGAGGGAGGCAAGGGAAAATAAGACGGGAAGGAGTGATAGGGTTTGGAGTAGCATAATGGAGGGAAAACAAGCAGTTGTCACCCTGAACTTTGCCAAATTAAAGGGTGAGAGAGAGACACTTCACTCCAGTAGGGAGGAAGTCAAATTATGAGGGGGAGAAGGCTGCACCCAAAAGGGGTGGAAGCCTAAGTCAATAATTTGGGGGGGTGAGGGGCTACCACCAGATGGGGAGAGTCCTAATTTAGCAATTTGAGGGGCTGTGGGCTTCACCCTAAGGGAGGAAGCCTAAGATTAAATAAAATAGGGGGGATGTGGGCATCACCTGGTAGGAAGGAAGCCTAGAATAAACATTAGAGGGGCAGGGACTTCACCCCAATAAGGAGGAAATCCAAATAAAGCAATTATGTGGATGCAAGCTTCACCAAAAAAATAGGGGGGAATGCAGGCTTCACCCAGATAAGAAGGAAGTCTAGTAACAAATTGGAGGGATGTGAGCTACTCCCAGGTGGGGCGGAAGCATAAATCAAATAATTAGGGTTGCACCCAGATAACTAAGTAAGGTGGGGGAGGGTGACAGCACACAGTGCAGTAGACCCCTGCGATTCCATAAGGATAGCTCGGGCAAGAGGCAGATTAACCTCTAGAAAACTGCACTCTTGTATAAACCCTTGTGGCTGCAGAACAAACACAGCAGACTGTAAGGGCACATCTGGAGGCCAATACAGATACCTAACTACCAGCAGTTCAGTATAAGCAGCAGATAAACACAGCTGATGGTATGAACACAGCTGGGGCCCTCTACAAATACTTAACTATTAGCAGTATGCAGTAACAGCTGGCAGTAACTAAACAATATACAATTTACAGTCTGCAGGGTGGAAGTTGGGCAGAGTCCCCTGGCATTCTGGTGTCTCCCCTCTGGTGACTCCCCCTTGATGACTCCCCCCTCCTGCTGGTTCACTCATGCTGGGACTGCTTATGCAGGACCACAGATGGTCTAGCTAGGAAGTTGTGAGAGCTCTAAGTACTGATAGGGTCAGGCAGCCCAGGGAACAAAGTCAGTGATAAAGCAAGTCCTGCTGCTTGAAAGGCTGCTGCTGGCTGGCTGGCAATCGGGCAAGCAGAAGGGGAGCCAAAACAGAACTCTGGCCCATGACCCCTTCAAGGATGGTGTCCTCTCAGGTGGGAAGAACTGCTGCTGCTTATATTTCCATCAAGTGCTAAATACTGTTCCCATCCCATAAGAAATGGGTGCCTAGGGGTCTGAATTCCAGGTGTGGTGATGCACTACATTTGCGCCTACCTGGTCATCAGTTGTCATATAACATTGTTGGCTGAGTTCCTTCCACCAACTATTAGTTTAATTTCCTTTTGTAGATTATTTACCCAGGATAGCGCAACAGAGATGCAACATCTTGCTTTCAGTTGGGTTCGACATTGATTATGACTAAATGAGCCCCTACTGTATTGTAGTACACGCTCAGTGACAGTTCAGTCGGCGCCAGCCAAGGTGATGAGAAGAGGGGTGTGCCGGTCGCTGGCTCAAGGTTCTGGTTAAGGGGAAGCAAGGTGGTGGACACTACATGCCAGGGTGGGGGGCAGGACCACTAGACCACCAGGGTAAAGAAATATTAAAATCACAAAAACAGGCATATCAGGCAGGGGGAGGGACAACTACACCACCAGGGTAAAATTAATACTAAAAGCACAATAATGGGCATATAGGAGTGGGGAGGAGGAACCGCTAGACCACCAGGGTAAAATAAATACTAAAAGCACTGTAATGGGCACATTGGGGCAGGGGGAGGGACCACTAGACCACCATGGTCAAATAAATACTAAAATCATAATAACGGGCACATCGGTGCTGGGTGGTGTGGGTGGAGGGGCCCTGCGGGACTGGTGCACAGCTGCCCCACAGCCTGCTACAATAACTCCTGCTGCACCCTTTGTTCGGTGCACTGCCAGGGTTGCTGCAAGCCTAGAGACTTTGCTGCCGGGGCAATGCCAGTTAGAGAATCGGGTGCAGGGTCCCTGGCGCACCGGGCTTTGGTGCAAGCTGCTGTTAGCCACAGCTTGCGCCAATCTCAGCCCTCTTTGAGAATCGAGTCCCATATCTTTTGCAGTTAATCCTCTTTGTCACCAGGTCCAAGCGGCCCTCTCTTCATGTCAACCACCCCAGCCCTGTCACCCTGACCTTCCACCAAGTCTTACCTTCACGCATCTGCAGCATGGCCTGCAAGTGGCTGGGCACCATCTAGCTGTTGTAGCTCCATTCTTCCAGTTTTCCTCCCTGGGGAGGAGTGGGCATCCGATGCCACCCAAGATGACCCTACATATGATTCCATGCACAGGCCGTCAGCAGCCACCACGCTTCCCTTCCCCTTACATGAATCCCATCTTATTTTCACTGCTGTAACACTAGTACTGCTGTTGTATAGTGAGTCTCCTAATATTCACTGTTGTTTTATTTTCACACTAATACTGTATGAAACCAGTGAAAATAAAAAAATTAAAAAGAAAGTGAATATTTCAGTATTGTTGTAAGTGAGTGGGTAGAACCATAACTATAGGTCTTACCACTCACTAGTGGAGATAAATGCGTTTTTCCACAGAAGCAACCCATTGTGCAGCCCCTATATGTCTCAGAAGTGCTTTTTGTTACTGTTATTTATTTATTTATTTGTACATCAGTTTACAACCTTTGAGCCAGAGGCTCCTTTCCAAAGGTACCTCGTCACAAAGAGGACAAATACAGTACAACATTTTGTTACATCATTGCGGTTACAGCATTGGCAGTCACATGCTGTTATTTCTTTGTTACATCATTGAAGTTACAGGTTTGGCAATCACAAGCTGTTACAGTTATTCGGATATGGAGTAACAGATTAAACATACATTGGTATAAACATACACGCAGTAGAGTGCAGAGACTGCAGGAGGTAAAAATTCAGAGGGCTATGGGACGTGGTCGGTGATTGGTTGGGTGAGGAGCCACTCAGTGAGCTTTGTCAGTGCATAGTGAGCTAGATTACCTTAGAGACAAGCACAGCTACGTGTGTTAAATAGCTGACTCTGAAGTGAAGTTTTGAAGCAGGAGATTGTGAGGGTATCAGAGATGGAGGTAGGGAGAGTGTTGTACCAGGAGAGTGCTCTGAAACAGAAGGACCTTTGTCCATGTGTGGTCCTGGACCTAGGGACTAGTAGAGTGGCCTTGCAGGAGGTTTGTGTTTGAACTAAGGGTTGTGCTAAGTGGATGGAGGCTCTCAGCCTGGGCGGGGATAGCCCGAGGAGAGTTTTTTCATTATGAGGCAGGTTTGGTATCTGAGTCGTTTGTCCAGGTTAAGCAGCATTGCCATGTCATATAGCTGGCAGGTATGTGTTAGCCTAGGGGCCCCCGTAATTAGCCTACAGGCCTTATTCATGGTGAGGTGGATTTTATTGAGGGCGGTTGAATCCACAGCACCATAAACTGGCAGACCATAGTCCACAAGGGACATTATTGAGGATGTGACCGCTAGTCGGAGGGCATCGAGGGGGAAGGCAATTTTTGTAGCGGTATAGGATACCTAGCCATACATTGGTAGCTGAGGCAAGGGCATCAATGTGGTCATGGTATGTGAGGGTTGAGTCAAAGGAGACCCCAAGGTACTTGTACGAGTGGACTTGTTCGAGAGGATGCTTGGAACTAGGGAGGATGTGGAGTGGGAAGTTGCTGGCTTTGTTTTGGGGATGGGCAAAGAGCATAGTTTTGGTTTTTTTGAGATTGATTACAAGTCTGTGCTCTTTGAACCAGGTTTCAGCATCATTAAAGGATAGTTGCAGGGTGTCCTGTAGGCAGATGGGGTTTCGGTGGGTGGCAAAGATGACGGCATCATCAGCATACAGCAGAATTTTACCAGTACATGCATTGGGCAGGGTGTTGAGGTAGAGCGAGAAGAGTAGGGGTCCTAGGATGGAGCCCTGTGGAACACCTGAGCAGATAGGACATGTATTGGAAAGGGTCCCATTGATTTTAACACGCTGAGAGAGGGCAGACAGGTAGCTGGAGCACCAGGAGACTGGCCCAGTGGCGAAGCCAGTGTGGCTGAGGGCATCCAGTAGGAGGGGATGGGAGACAGTGTCGAAAGCCTTTGAGAGGTCAACGAACACTGCCTCTGCCAGTGAGCCAGAGTCCAGGGAGGAGTGTAGAAAATCTGAGAACTCTATGAGTGCAGTGCTGGTACTGTGACCTGCACAGAAACCATGCTGTTCCGGGCAGAGGATGTTGTGTTTGGTCAGTTAATCTGTAATTTGAGTGGCCACCAGTTTTTCTAGGGCTTTGGAGAGGGGTGGGAGAATGGAGATAGGCCAGTAATTCCCGGCTGTGGATCTGTCACCTCCTTTGTGTATGGGCATAACTGTGGCAGTTTTCCAGGCTGAGGGGAATTGCCCCAGGCAGAGGGATTTATTGAGAAGGTTAGTGAGTGGAGCGAGGACCTGATCCAGAACCTGGCAGAGGATACTGGGGTCCAGGGAGTCGCTGCCAGTACTATTGCTCTTTAGTGCTTTAATCAGGTGTGGTCTGACTTCCTGGGCAGTTACCCTGTGTAAGTGGAAACTAGGGCGTCGGATGACTGGGGCAGGTAGGGAGGGGGGAGGGTCAAAGAAATCGCTAGGGAGGACCAAGCTAAGGTCCGTGAATGATGAGTTGAGGAAGTTGGCTATACGGGCTGGGTCAGTAGAGATAGAGCCATCAATGGTGATCGGGGGGGAACACGCGCTCCCATTTAGTTGTTTAATGTTGTCCCAGAATGTTCTTTCAATCCCCCATGAGGAGGTGAGCGCAGCCTGATAGTGATCGGCCTTTGCTTTTCTGATGGCCCAGGTTAGGATTACCACCTGTCCTGATTTTTGCAGGACAGTCCTGATTTGGGCAGCTGTGTCCTGCAAAAAAACATGAAAAATACTAAATGTCCTGATTTTATAGTAGAAAAAATATTTTCTAACTTTCTACTAAATGTTGCAGAAAACTACAATACCTTAACTAAAACACCTTAAAATGATAAGAAACAATGGAAGCAACTAAGAAACTACAATGCTTAGCCTTAATTCTGATTATATGGAGAAAACAAGTCTATTGCATCGGTCGAAGTTACTTACTGTCCTGCGAAAAATCATGTTTCGGTAAGAAATGTCCTACTTTGGGCTTCTTAAGAGGTGGTAACCCTAGCCCAGGTGCATTTGTTTCTTGCGGCTGTATAAGCCTGTCTGTCCACCGACCGGCCTGTTTCTGTGGCCAGGTGCCAGAGGTTATCCCTGTGCTTGAGCAGTTGAAGCAGGGCAAGGGTAACCCAGGGTGCATTACGTACTTTGGTTCGGACTTCTGTTAGGGGTGCGAAGATGTCACAGGCTTTGTTGAAGGTTTGGGAAAAGAAGATTAGGGCCATATCTATATTAGGGGCATAGTGTATGGGTGACCAGTTAATTAGGACAAGAAGTTGCTTAAGGTTTTTTAGTCCACCTGGTCTGAGGCACCGACGTAGAGTGGGATGGGCTGTGGGTTTGGGTGTGGAGGTCGTCCAATGGAAAAGGATAGGGGAGTGGTCACTAAGTGAGTCTGAAAGGACCTGGATATCATGAATTTGGATTTGTTTAGGGTGGTTGGTGATGACCACATCTAGAAGGGTGCTGGTACCTATCTTAGTGTTCACTCTTGTGGGTTGGGAAATGAGTTGAGTCAGATCTATAGCTGCGAAAGAGTCACGGGTGGTGGAGGAGGATGTACTGAGCCAGTTAATGTTCAGGTCACCCACAAGGATTTGGTCAGCTGTGTGATGTAGGGTTGTAAGGTAATCTGTTAACGAAACCAGTGCCAGAGTTTGGTTTTTTGGGGAATGTAGGCAGTAGTGAGATAGAGGGGGCCCCTGGAGGGGTCCAGGGTCAATTTGAGGGTTAGGGCCTGTGCCCCGTATACGAGAGCTGGGGCAGGGAGTGCTTGTCCAGTGAGAGAGCCCCTGGTATAGATTGCACAGCCCCCCCCATCTACCTACATGATCCTCCCGGTAAAGGGAGTAATCTGGGAGGGAGACAAAGGAGTCTGGAGTGGATTTTGATAGCCAGGTTTCTACCAGTGTTATAATATCTGGTTTATGCAATGTGACCCAGCATTGGAGAGAATCAAATTTTTTCAGGAGGCTGCATATATTCATAGATGCTAAGCAAAGCCCAGGTGACCCCGCTGGTGGGCTAGTGTGAGCTTGGCCTGGGTTGGGATGTATATTGCCTGTCAGGAGTAGTAGAATGACAAATGCCCTGGCCAGGGGGTGGTGGAGGGCGAGTTTTCGATAGGTATGTGGAGAAGAAGAGGGGCGCTTCTGGGCACAGGGGGTGGGCAGGGTTATCCAGGCTGGAAAAGCGAGAACGATAAGCCTCCAGTGGAAGCCTGGGGAAGCAGCTGAGAGGTGACTAGGGGAAGGGTGTCATGGGCTAGGGCATGTGGAGAGTATAGGGTGGGATCGTACTAACTCCAGGACACATGAGGTAGCTAGTGCCAGTGTGCCTGGGGGGGTGTCAGTTAGGTGGGACAGTGGTATCACTGTGTCAGGTAGGTGGGACAGTGGTCTCAGAGTAAGGATGAGAGGGAGGCATTTTAGTAAGAGGTGGGCTAGCATATCGCTAACGGTAGCAGCAGGGGAGGTAGGGAGAAATAGTTTAGTTGCCCTCTAGCAAGCGTAGATGCCACTTTGGATCAGTGGTAGTGACATGGACTCAGGTGGACAGGGTACCAGGTTCAAGACTCTCTCAGGGCAGTTGGAAAGGGACCTGAGTGAGAGCCGTGCTCCACGTTCTAGGGGCCAGAGACAGGCTAGGTTTGGGCCTGAAATGGGGTTTGAAATATCGACTCCTAGTGGTCACTAGGTGTGGGCTTGGAGGTGATGGCAGGGGTCCAAGAGTGGCTAGCTATAGGGCTGGGTGTGGGAGGAGGTGTGGGCAGGGTAGCTGTAGGCTGAAGAGATGTGGAGTAGGTGGTTAGAAGGGATCCAGGAAGAAGGGGAGGAGGCTATCTGAATAGAGGTACTTGTGGTAGGATCTCAGGGTCCCTCTAGTGGCTGACAGGTATAACCTGCAAATGGAAAAATGGAGACTCAGCCAGCAGGAAGAGATGTCATGGGGAGGCTAATAAAATTAAGGGATGCCCTGGGTGGGTGGGTGGGGCAGGCGGCCTTGGCGTCATCGGGCTAACACCCCACACAAGAATCTGGCAGCTTTAGGAGGTATCTTCACCTCTATGGCCTCTGTAGCGAGTTTCAGCTGCTCCAGCTCAAGGAGGGAGCGTTTGGTCTGCACGCCAACTGCCGTGGTAAGCAGAGTGCTGGGGAGGAGGGTCTGAGGCCTATAAGTGGTGAGCAGACAAAAGACGCATTAGCATGCAGTGGGAGAGGTTTGTAGCACAGTCCCTACACTGCGCATGTGCGAGCTGTTGTGCTATGTCCCGACTACAGCCCCTACTGCGCATGCGCGGCTTTCCAACATGGCGACATCCAGGAGACACAGGTAAGCAACATCTAGTCAATATCCCCAAGCACAGTAAGATCTGAACCCAGTAGTTTGTAGATAATACAGTCGCAAACAAGTCCCAGTCTATAGTGATATTGAGGGCAAAAACAATGCAAGCTAGCACATAATATATAGACGCTAAGTCGCTAAGTCCCTGAGAAAGCCTAGTGTCTTAAAGTACCCACGCTTCTATCACAAAACACAAACACACAAAGATGCAAACAGAGAAAATCTATCAGTAGTCCCGTGGGGACAAAAAATGATCTTAAATTAAAGTCCCTAGTAACACCCCACACAAGAATCTGGCAGCTTTACGAGATATCCTTTACCTCTTTGGCCTCTGTAGCGAGTTTCAGCTGCTCCAGCTCCAGGAGGGAGCGTTTGGTCTGCACACCAACTGCCGCGGTAAGCAGAGTGACCCCCCCCAAGGGGGTTCACTTCAGAGGCAGGCAATTGAAACTGCTTCTCTCGTTGTTAGCAGGGGTAAAGAAAGCAATAACGAAACTGTGGATGAAACCAAATTCACCTAACATTCAGCAATGGACAGGTATACCGTATAATAGATTCCCTTTATAAATTGGAAAAGCAAACCTACTATTTATTACATTAACCATATACCAGCATTTGAAGACACTTGGAGAAAATGGAAACTTTACACATTAGAAACGGACAACATGTTTTTACCTCCTTAAAGATCAAGGGCAATGTTGTTAAAATGTTTATTACTTATTTTATTTGCCCACCATGAGAACAACCAGTCCATATATTGCAAGTAAAGTGCAGGAACACTCATTTCTCATGTCCAGATGCTATTTTACTGCCTGTCGTACCCGATGGTTTCACAGAAAATCCCTCAGACATTTTCAGACAAGCTTGCAGAATCTTGGGTGAGTGCTGATGTTATTCAAGCAGCAATGACATAATTTTCCCCAAGGTCCTGGCAGCTCAGTACATACAGAGTTCATCAAATTATGACATTCAAAATCAGTCTTTGTTGGCATTGTGGGCCAAAAACGAGATACATACAGTCCAGGACTTATATCTCCCTGACTCCACTATACTCATGTCTTTTGAGCAACTCAAAGTTCACTATTCCCTTCCGTCCCAAGACTTCTGGAAATTCCTCTGCTAACTGGTCTCAGACGGTTGATCCGAAATGGCTCTGGATTTCCACTTTGCACCTAAGACCTACATCTAGGACTCTCGCAGCTACGTTTTACATCACGTGGCGGGAGGCACAACCAGACTACACAAAAGACTGTAGACTTGCTTGGAGTAGTGATCTTGACTGCCAACTTATGCCAGACAGATGGGCGCACTGTTTGTGTCAAGCCCACTCTTCATATAAGGATGCCAAGGGCCAACTGTTACAACTTAAGATCTTGCTCCGCTGGCACCGCACGCCAGCAGTTCTACATAAGCAGGGCATCCTCCCTCCTCCGGAATGCTGGAATAAGCGGGCATCCTCCTCACTGGAATGCTGGAATAAATGGGCATCCTCCTCACTTGAATGCGAGAGCAAGAGCCCAGCCTACATTTTGTATATATTGTGGGTAATGTCCCACCCTGGTTCCCTTTTGGGCCTCAGTGGAAATGGACTGCTCAGTAGTGTTGGGACAGCCGGTTGATCTTTCCAATCCCATGCTTCTACTGGGAGATGCCACCTCTTTGGAGCAGATCTCACCACAGCAGCAGGAATGGGTTTTGGAAGCTTTGTTGGAAGCTAAACGCATTCTGTTGAGGTCCCGGAGACAACCTTTGCTGCCTGCTATCTCCCTCTGGCACTCTGCCCTGGCCAGGCTGGCCACCTTTGAGAGGCTTACTTATGCTGGCAGGGGACAACTGTCCCTATATCACAGCAAATGGGAGGCATACCTCAATTCAAGCCTCTGTCGGGTGCCCCTTCCTCCCCCCCAAACCCCCCTGGATTAGCAGATTAGGTAATTTAGCTCTTAAATATTGCGGACCCGTATAGAGTATCTCTGTGAGGAGCAGGACACCCTTGTCTTGTGTGAAGGCACTCCCCCTTACTATGAATCTTACTTGTATCTTCCTGTCCACTCTTGACTAGAGAGATTTGCCTATATGGATTATTCTTATTGCTACTTGTACTTCTGTCAGAAGTACCAAAGTTAGGAGACTGGAGACTGCAGATCTTAGATTACTGGTATTTTTATTAGCAGAACTGGTAGGTTACTGTTCATGTTTTGTTTTTCTTTTCCTTTTTTCTCAACTGTCTATAGACAATGTGTTACATGCAGGAATATCCTGGTCTATCTAATGTTGTACACAGTCTTTTGATTATGGTATGGATTTTTTTTGGAAAACAATAAAAATTATCTCATGATAAAAAAAAAAATCAGTCTTTGTTTCCAATTTTCTGATGGTGGCCTTTATTAATCAAACTATTCCAACAAAATACCACAGATAAACATCTGGCAATTTTCCTAAGCTGATCACCAACAAAGTCTGCTCAATATCACCCTCCCCCCCCCAAAAAAAAAAAAACAACCGGACAGACTCTAAACATGTGCATTTTTGTCTCCTGTGTTCTCTTCCAGCTCTGAATAAAGCCCCTACCACTTCCTCCTTATTTCAAATAAAGTACTGTCCCCTAAAAATACTGAATAGTCTGTGAAAGTAACTAAATATTTATCTGCAATGCTGTATTGATAAAATTCAATAGACATAGGTCCTCAGACAATCGAAAATAAGCATGAGTTGTTGCCATTTTACGAGCTGATGTACAGTAGTGTGTGTGTGTGTGTGTGTGTGTGTGTGTCTGTGTGTGTGTGTGTGTGTGTGCACGCGCGTGTGTACTGAGCTGCCAGGACCTCAAGGACAATGATGTCATTGTTGCCTGAATGACATCAGCACTCACTCAAGATTCTGCTAGCTGGTCCAAAAATGTCTGAGGGATTTTCTGTGAAACCATCAACTAGGAGAGCATTAAAATAGTATCCGTACAAGGCAAATGGCAATTTCTTCATTTTATATTTAATAAATAAAGCCTAGTTGTCCTTATGTTAGGGAAAAAGAGCAACGTTTTTAGTATATCTGTAGTTGATCTTTAAGATTCTGGTTATTGTCTACTTTTTACAGCATGTTGAACTTTCAAATGGACACAATCCGATTCTTCCCAAATAAGTACTCCACAGGAGTACACCTCAGCATAACAACAGTATGTGTTTACCACCAAAATAGGCATAAGCCTTTGAAAAAAACCTGCTCAGTTATCTGTTTTGCACACTCACAAATGGTGTGGTACCGGCCATACAAATTACTAGTCTCTGTTTCTGGACTTCTTTTTCCTGCTGTGTTAAAAGAAAACATTTCTTCAATAAACATGATATTATAAAAAAGAAGTGCTTTTCTCACAATGAAGGGGAGAAAATCTCCAGTACAGTTACATAGAAAATCCTGTTTTCCTTGGTATTCCAGAAAGAGGAATTTTTGCTGCTCTGTGCAGAACTCCTTTGATAACAGCAGCATTCTAAACAGAAAACAAGCATTCGTCAATGCCGAATGTTTGCTTGCTGGCATTGGCATTGGTAGTGTAGGAGTTACAGAGCTGTATAATAGGAATGGCAGTGAAGTATTGAACTGAAGCCAACCCAACCACCACCCTGCAGAGAGTGACAGGCATTGGGGTGTGCCTTTGGGTCATCAGGCATAACGGCCACGTCATATCACCACACACCCACCCTGCAGACACTGACAAGTGTCACGGTGTGCCATGGGGTCTTTGGCCCTTATCGCACCCATTTCATTCAAAATCAAGGTGAGATGGGTGCGATATAGGAGAAAGAGGGTGAACTTTGGGGCCAAAGAGTCAAGGCATACCTCGATGCCTCTCACTGGCTGCAGGGTGTGGAATGGTATGAGCATTACAGGCAAGAATCCCAAGTCACATCCCTGATGCCTGTCATTCTCTACAGGGTTGGGCGTTATGGTTGGAAACCTAATACCTCAGGCATTTGTTGGTATTTTCACTCCAAATTTTCAACATGGTTTTTTTGTGACCCCACCTCATGAGCAGTGGCAATATCAGTTTGTTAGCCAAAAGCTGCTTATGTACAGTGACTACGGCATTTAGCACCACAGGTGCAAAAACATTCCGAACAGGATGTAAAAAATGACAGCTGTACTGTTCATGGGGAGGTGTAAAAAATGGCAATGTTGCAAATCTGCAGTAAAAATATTAAAAAAACTGGTGAAGTCACGAGCGTGCATAGAAACTGTGCAACGCACACCCGTAATGTAATTAGTTTAGGATTTTTACAGCAGATTGTCAACACAGGCATTTTGGGACCTCCGATCATGAACAGTGTCACTGTGATTTTCTTTATCTGTCCCGAACAATGATTTCCCACAGCGACCACGCATCTCTGCGCTGAAAATGTGAAAACACATTTCGGCCATGTTCTGAAAAATGACAGCTGTACTGTTCATGAGGAAGTGTGGAAAAATGCCACTGGTGAAAATCTGGACTGAAAATATTACAAAGTCATGAACTTATGAGGGTGCGTGGAAACTGCGCAATGCTCACTCATAACACAGTCATTTGATGGACGTTTGTCACCAAATTTTCAACATAGCCATTTAAGACCTCTGCTCATGAACAGTGTAACTGTGATTTTCTTAATCTGTCCCAAACATTGCTTTCGCACACCGACTGCACCATTAATGCGCTACATGTATGAAAACACATTTTGGGTGACATGTGAAAAATGGCAGCTGTACTGTTCATAAGGAAGGTGTAATAAAATGGCAATGTATGGAGAAAATCTGGAGTGAAAATATTGAAAATTCGCAAACTTACGGTACGTGCGTGGAACTGCGTAGCACTACAATAAACAGTCATTTTAGGAATTTTTCACCAAATTTTCAACATAGCCATTTTAAGACCTCTGCTCATGAACAGTGTCACTGTGATTTCCTTAATGTGTCCCATACATTGATTTTGCACACCGACTGTGCCATTGTACGCTACATAGGCAGAAACACATTTTGGGTGAGATGTGAAAAATGACAGCTGTACTGCTCATAAGGAGGTGTGGTAAAATGGCAATGTTGAAAATCTGGAGTGTAAATATTGAAAATTCGCGAACTTACGAGCCGGCATAGGAACTGCGCAGCATACGCTCGTAAAACAGTCATTTGAGAATTTTCCACCAAATTGTCAAAAAGCCTTCTTGAGAGCCCACCTTATGAACACTGGCAGTGTCGTTTCATTAATCTTCCCCAAAAGGTGATTTCACGCAGTGACTGTGAAATCACCCTTCAGGCCCAAATAACGCCACGACAGTGACATCATTCATGAGAAGGGGTCGCAAAAACCCCATGTTGAAAATTTGGTGCAAAAATTCCAAAAAATGCCTGAGATATGCAACAAAGTTGAAAAAACCCTATCTATCCCATTATGCAGCTTACCGGCATTTCTTCAGTTCGCGGTCGGCTTTGAAGAGTGCAGATGTGTTCCAGTCCACCAAAGATCGTCGTGCGAGGTCGGAGGTAAGTATGGGGTGAGGGTGTGGGGAGGCAGGGTGTGCAGTGGGTGGTGTGGGTTGTGGGTGGGGAGCAGGGAGAAGCGCCAAGGGACAGTTTTTATTTCTAGGTTGTTTTTTAAATGACAGCGGGGCGTTTGCCATGCTGGGGTGGGATCCCAGCGTGGCACAAGAACTGGTTGAGAGGCGTGGAGCCGGCAGAGTTGAGCACCCGTTGGCCATAGCATCGGTTGCCCGCTGGGGTGGGCTCCAGCGTGGCACCCTTACTCTGGGGGAGGACAGTGGAGCTGACAGGGGATTGGGCACCCCGTAGGCTATACGATGAGTTGCCACGCTGGGGTGGGCACCCAGAGTGGCATGTGGAAGGCTTTGGAGGCGCAGCACAGGCCGGACGGGGATTGGGCACCCCGGCTGTACAGATCAGCGTGTGGGGGAGCACGCAGCATGCGTATGGTGTGTGTGTGTGTGTGTGTGTGTGTGTGTGTAGGTGAGTGCGATGAGCAGGCGATATCTTATAGCTGCTCACTGAAGCATAGCTCCCCCTTTCAACTGTACTCCACTGCATTTTGGAGCTGTCATAGACAGTTCCAGCAGGCATTGGAGAACTGCGGCCGCGCCTGCCAACACACTGACTGAATTGGAAGAGGGGGTGACACACCTCCGAAAACTTCAATGATGGCACTATGTTTCTTGCACATACGTGCAAGCAAACATAAAAATGTACCAGCAAAATAAAGCACACAGGGAAAGGCTGCACCTCCTGTGTTTTTTCCTTTCATCACCCTGGTGTCTGTCATTTGGCCACAAACTGTGAGGAGAAGAAGGGAGCTTTGGAGCATCAAGCCAAACAGGTTCAGAACACTGGGAAACAGGATTCATTTTTGCACCTGAAGTTTACATAGACTGTGATGGCAGAGAAAGACTTACCAGTCTGTCCTGTCTGTCCATTTCTTTCCTGCCGACACACCTGGCCTGACATTGGCAGGGAGTTACAAGGACTCTTGCATTTCCAGTGCTCTAGTGCCCCCACAGCTATCCATCCCCCCCTTAGGTCTTAGTATTCCCATGTCACTTGAAATGTAAGGAGCAAAAAAAGCAAAAGCCCAAAGCAGCTCCTTCTAAGAAAAACTATAATAACTCATATTTCCCCATTCGCTATGCATGTGTCTAATTTTATTTTGAAAATATATTTGTTTTCATTTATAATAATGGATTCAGGTAATTTATTTCACAAATTTGCTGTTCTTTTTGTGTGTGCCTGCTTATCACATCCATGTTTGAAACTGGTCACTGATCTGGCTTCTACCACCAGTCTTGATAGACTGTTCCAAGAGTCCACCGCCCTCTTCCTTTTGGGTTCCCTACCCCTGACCCCCACATCTCCAGCCAGGCCCCCAGTTACTATGGTTTCATTCCTTGTGAATGGATCCGAAGCTTACCTTGTAGGTCTTGGACCATGCCCCCCGCCCCGCCTCTACTCCTCTGGTCTCGAGAGTATATGTTCTGGTTCTCCAGCCTGTTCTTATATGTCCTCCCTTCTAGTACCCTATATCATTCTCAAAGCCCTCCTCTGAATGGTATCCAAGTGGTTCCTGTCCTTCCTGAGATGGGGACCAGAGGTTAAACTGGAAATGATTAGGTGGGGAATATGCACCTCAGGATTTGTAGGTGGGAAACTCTTGTCCTCGCTAGCTGATCGATCTCTTCTATACTTTTCAATAAAATAGATGACGGAGGTACAAGAACTCTAATACATTTTTTTAAGAGGGAGAAACCAAGTTTCTGTGAGTTTCTGTCCAATGTAACTCCTGGTGGGGATGCCACAACAGGGTACAGTACTCCAGATACTGTCTCACCATGGACCTGCGGAGGGGCAATATCACCTCCTGCCTTGTGCTGGTGAATGCTCTACATACTGTATACACTCCAG
Organism: Neoceratodus forsteri; assembly: GCA_016271365.2. NCBI lineage: Eukaryota > Metazoa > Chordata > Ceratodontiformes > Ceratodontidae > Neoceratodus > Neoceratodus forsteri. Next base: position 1,143,018,743 of record CM057451.1, on the reverse strand, counting down.
AATTCTGCTCGCCCTCCCATACATCTTGTTGCATTGGGCTGAGGACTTAAGGGTGCCACTGATAATGACTCCCAGGTCCCTTTCTTTAGTAATCTCAACCACCCTCACTCCCTCATCCAGTAGTCAGTTCAAGGGGTTTTCCTACCAAGATGCAGTACCTTTTCTTAGCTTTCTTTTTTTTTTTTTTGCAGTTAGTGCTTTTTATTCCCTGAGCACTAGGCATCCCCCTTCATGCTGGCCACCCCAGCCCTGTCACCCCAACCCTGCTTGCATGTTCATCCAGGGCTTACCCTCACCCCTCAGAGGGGCAGCAAGGTTCCCAAACTCCCACCGCCAAAAGGATCCAGTGTCACGGCAGTGCCTGGCCATTGGGTGCAGGACCTGTGGATGGCTGAAAGTCATTCTGTTGGCGGGGGAGTCTCCTTGGTTTCTTCTCCTTCCCCATTACCATGATGGAGAATGAGTGCAGCGGCATCGATGATGTCACCATGTGCACTTGTGTATGTGGCACATTGGACACCTGCCGCTGCTTTTTGGGATTCCCGCGCCCTACCCCCAGCTACCTCTAGAGCTAGGCTAATAGCAGGCTCCATGCCACCTCCTATCCAAAAGAGGACAGCAGTCCACTGGACACTCAGTCATCTTCCCCCGTCTGACCCTGCAACAGCCCAAGTTTGCTCTTGAACCCGGGTCATCAGTGCCGCAAGCTGTAGCGTTACCGCTGCGCTGATGGGCTGGGCTACCTTTCCTTGGTATTGAATTTAAGTTGTCACACCTTAGGCCACTTCTTCAGCCTTTCTAGATCCCTTTTCATGTCCCTAATTCCCTCCTCTGGGTCCACCCTCCCACAGATCTTGAGGTCACCAGTGAAGAGCCAGGCCTTGCCCTGTATACACTCCACTATGTCACACAGGAAAATGTTGAGCAAGTAACAGAGTATAAGTATTTAGGAATTTGGATAGACCAACATTTGAAATTTGATTTCCATATAAAGAATATAGAAAAAAAGATAAATAATCACGTGGGAGCATTATGGCATACTGCGTCTTGCATTCCTAATGTAGGCATGCTTAAGGCAATAGCAAATCAAATTCTTTAAGCAGTCATTGACCACGGTTGTCACATCAATGGTCACGCAAATGAAACCGAACTAAACAGAGTAGACATTGTTTATAATTGGACAGCAAGACTTGCTCTAGTATGTGATTATAAAACACATTTACGTAGTCTTATAATAATATGTGTAACCCCCCCTCTACTTTACACAGTTAGCTACCCCTGGCACTTTTAACTGGGCACAGACTTCAGAAACACATTTAGAAAATTGGTACCATCCCTAGCTTTGGAAATGTATACCAGGCTTATTACTTCTAGAGATCAGAAGGGTTGGGGTGTACGAAAGGAAATTATGACCTATAAATTATTTACAAAACCAGGTCCCGGGGAGAGAACATTTTGCTAGGGCTCTGCTAGACCTATACTTCTGGAGGGCTACCCAGTAACTCCACAGAGGATGCAATAATATAAATGCCCAAACCATAGTTGGGGTTCTAGAGTGTGACTTTATTCCAAAAGATGTTCTCTAAAGCAAGGGTGGACCCCCAAGGTTTATACACTGTGGCACTAGGAACTTGCAGAACAACAAAACAGCTGTATGTGACAGAAACTCTTCATATTCCTATATGTCATAGGACATTGCACATCTTGTACTGGCATTCCCATATTTCATAGGACAATTTTGTTTCTTCCAGTGGCACTGACCACAACTGAATTCACATTTACTGACAGAACTCTTTCACCTTGTATTCCCATTTTTCATAGGACAATTATGTTTCTTCCATTGGCACTGGCCACAATTGGAAATACTTCTAGTGGCACTGACCACAACTGAACATTTCTTCTAGTGGCACTGGCCACAACTGAACATACATTTGGCTAATAACTAGCACAACCCACTTCAGGTGGTAAAATCCTCTTCAGACATTGGCTACAAGTCCAAAGTAGCCATGCTCCCTTGAGAAACCTGTAGTCCTGAGCTGGTTACTCCAGATGGAGGGGGCTGCCCACCCTTAGCTCCCAAATCCATACCCAGCCATTCTTCAGAGTTGCTCCTTAAACATCTTGAACACACTTGGAAAATGCCTAATTGAATGATCTTTCACATCCTACACTGGTAGTGTAAGAACTAAAGTCCCGAACAATGTGAATTAGTCACACCTCTGGACATCACACTTGTCAGCCAACTTTAAACTAAGAACAGTCTCAAACTTCTGAACAGAAAAGTTGTATATTTCCCTTTTAGCCAGAGAACATAACAGCACAAGTACTTGCTTTCAGCAGCAAAAAGTCAGATCCTACTCAATGTTAAACATTACAGGCAGCTTCAAAACATACTGGATCAAAAAAGGGATTTCCTGGTGGCCCGGTGGCGCTGAGGGCTGAGGCGCTGGATGCCACACCTCACACTACACCGGCGACCCGGATTCGGGAACAGACCCAGGCCGTCGGGGGTCAGATGGGGGAGGAAGATTGAGCATCCCAGTGAATGCTCTTTTCCTCCAGGGGTGGGTTACCAGGTTGCTCCAAGCACCCGTAGCTCCTCTGCATGTGGAATCATGGGCAATAGGGGCACACTGCTGTCTGGAGTCAGAGGAGGGAGAATGCTGTCAGGCATTTGAAGACGGTGTGCGTCAGCACGTCATTCATCTGGCCGAACATCCTCTGCACCGGCGTCCTCAGGGGATAGGGGAGAAATTGGGGGAAAATGAATATACCCCCGCCCGAACGAGCTGTGTGAAACCAGGGGGATCCTGGTGGCAGGACCTGGAGGATGGAGTAGGAGGAGGAATGAGGCCCCCTCTGAAGTCAAGAAGCCAGGCAAGCAAAACCAAAAAGGGCTACCCCTAGGATCCATCCACTAGCAACCATTTTCACCCCTCTGGGGATCAAAATCAGGAGATCCTACTGTAGACAATGGTTTCCACCACTTCTCTTGGCAAACTGGATAATATCAGGACTAGGATGAGAAAGCAGGCTCTCCACTCAGAGCTCTCAGCTGAGCAGTTCTCACTCCTCTGACTTCCAACTACAGACTTTACACTGACTCTTTACACTGATTACCATCTCAAGATTCTAAATTCCCTCACTCACAGCTGCTGTGGCGTATGCTGCTGCGAGAGTTCCATAGGAGCTCACCTCTCTCATCTCAGCTGAGTCCAAGTAAACAAAAAGAGTGAGTGGGTGAAACACCCATTTAACTAGTTAATCACCAGCTGCCTCTCCCTGCCTAGCACTAACACTAAGGAGACTCTAGTAACCCCAGGAGACTGGGTGATTACATATGGATTGGCTTACTCTAGAAAAAAGACAAATGCTACTGTGAGCGAATAAGGTTTCTAGGTTATTGAAACAAAACAGTCCATAACATCTTGTAAATAAACTGACTGGAAAGGACCATAAATAGTCGGCCCAGTGGCATGGAGTACTGAGGCGCCATGCAACTTACCTCCTGCCACACCGGCACCCCTGGTTCAGGAATGGACACGGGTCACTCAGCTGCCAGCCAGGAGTGGGAGGATTGAGCATCCATAAGACTGCTGTCCTCCCTCGGGGAGGGGGCTTTGGATAGCTCACTGTTGGGCTGTCACCCAATGGTGGCAGGGAGGCAGCACATGCAATACCACAAATTGGGAAGGGAACCCATGTTCCAGATGCCGGGGGCATCTCCACAGGGCTCGCCTGCCATGCCAACTGCACATTTGTAGGAGCCTAGGGTGAAAACCAGGTGGAAAGCCCCTGGCTGCAGGATGATGACCAACCCCTCGCAGGCCCTACAGCAGTGACCGGGCACCCCCCACACACACACACACACACACAGTCCTCTAGCAGAAGGCATCGGTGGAAGATAAGTCCCGGGGAAGTCGGGTGATGGGGTTGGGGAGGGTTCAGTCAGAAGGGGTAGCTTGATGAAGGAGAATAAACAGAGAATGGAAAAAAAAGAAATTACCATAAATATACACTTTGGAAAAACAGGGCATGAGATTTTCAAATACCAAAGACATTTACAAAGTAATTCAAAGTCATTTTAAATCACTGAGGCTCAGGGTGGGAGGAATCCTTCAATTGTAACACATCTGGGGGTACTAAAGTGGCTTGGAGTAGCTATATATTTATAGAACTATGATGGTTAAACAAACTAGGAGATATCAGATACAGAACTGATTGTTAACTTCCTAAGTTATACTACATACTATTTTATGGAAATGAGAGAATTACAACATAGTGTGTTCCAATAATCTCATGCCTCACTATTCCCTTGACCATAGGGGAAGCCTAGTACCACCAATGCCCAGTCATGCTTTATTGCTTCAATTATTCCCTGTCCCCTTTCATTTGGGCCTCCTTGTACTTCCTAAAAGCTGTTTTTTCTCTCTTACTGAACTAGCCACCTCCTTAGAGAACCATAGTGGCTCTTCCTCCTCTTCCTCCTCTTACCCTTGCTTGTCTCCTTCAAACAGCTTGCCGTCACCTTGGTTATTCCCTCCTTTATCCTTTCACATCATATCTCCACCCCTTCCCCACCAGCCATGGCCCCCTTCAAGGTACAGTATTTCCTAAGGCAGTCTCCCATTAGTTTTATAAATTTGCTCTCCTGAAGTCCAGGACCCTCAGTCTAATGTGATTCTTCTCTTGCCCGATCCATATGCCAAACCACACTGCACGATGTTTTCTTGTAACCAGCAGGTTACCCACTGTGACATCTGCAAGGCTGCCCCTGTTATTAAGCACCAGATCCAGCACTGCCTCTTCTCTAGTGGGTTCTGTAACCAGCCGCCTAAGAAATGTCCCTTGCAGGGGGTCTAAGATGGCCCTGTTTCTAGCTGTAAGGCAAAGCAAGGCAAGGCAATTTTATTTAAAAGGACGCCCAATCCCAGAAGCTCTGGGCACCGTACAAAGTAAATAAACAAAAAAGAACACAGCAACTCAGAATAAATAGCAGGGAGCATTGAGTAATAGATTATAGAATAATAATAATAAAACTTCCTAAAAAAGTTTAGGAAACAGAGGTAGACGGGAACTGAGATCAAACCATTACGTACAGATCTCATTAAACAACTAAGTTGGGGAAAGCCTGGGTGAACAGGTGGGCCTTGAATAGCTCCAAAGATGAGGCCTCCTTAACCCCAAAGGGTAGCGAATTCCACAGGATTGGGCCAGTGACACTAAAAGCCCTGTCACTGGCCATTTTCAGCCTCGTCCTGGGAATCGCTAGGAGGCCCCTACCGGAGGAGTGGAGGAGACAGACGGAGACAACAGGTGCAAGAAGATCTGACAGGTAACTAGGGCCCTGGCCATGTAGGCCCTTATTGGTGAGAAGACCCACCTTAAAGAGGATCCTCCACCTGACCGGCAGCCAGTGTAGCTCATGAAGTACCGGTGTAATATGGCAATATTTAGGGTGCCCGTAAGTAATCTGGCAGCTGCATTCTGCACCAGCTGCAGTCTGCAGAGAGATCCTCCCATGACCATGAGGTAGACAGCGTGACAGTAGTCAAGCCTTGATGTCACCAAGGTATGTATCAAAGTGGGGAGGTCCAGAGGCGGCACAAGGGGCTTTATCCTGGTGACATTCCTAAGATGGAAAAAACAGGAGCGAACAGTGGAAGATACTTGTGTCTCCAACATCAAACCCCTGTCCAGGATGACACCAAGATTCTGCATCCCAGAGGAGGCCTTCAATGAGATAGATCCCAGAACAAGTCCAGTCTCTGCACCCGAGGCCATCCCATCCTGTACTCTGTTTGACTCCACCACCAATACCTCCATCTTATTGGGATTCAGTCGCAACCAACTGGAGGCCATCCAGTCATTGATGTCAACAAGGCAGATGTTTAGCACATCAACTGCACTGGATGTTCCTGGGGCAAAGGACAAGTATAGCTGGGTATCATCAGCATAGCAATGAAACCCCAAACCATACTTCCTAATGATCCCCCCAGGGGCAGCATGTACGCTGCGAATAACATTGGGGACAGGACTGAACCCTGGGGAACTCTGCACAGCTGGAGACTAGAGGTGGAGGAGAAATTCCCCATCACAATCTTTTGCCTCCTGTTTGTTAAAAACAACTCAAACCAGCTGATGACAGTACTGGTGAGTCCACAGAGTTCCCTAAGGTGGTCCAGCAACACACAGTGTTTCACAGTGTCAAATGCTGAAGAGAGATATCAAGGAGAAGAATTGTCCTTTCTCCTTGATCTCTAGCTATGACAATATCATTCTGCACCCTAACAAGTGCAGTTTCTGTGCTATGCCTCTCCAAAAACCCCGACTTGAGGGGCTCGTATAACTCATGGGTCACAAGGTGCTCCTCCAACTGAAGTGCCGCTACCTTCTCAACAACCTTCACCAGAAATAGACGGTTGGAGATAGGATGATAATCTGCCCTGACCTCCGGGTCCAAAGATGGTTTCTTTAGGAGCGGTCTCAACAATGCCTCCTTCAAGGTATTGGGGAAGACCCCCTCTGACAGGGAACACTGGATAATCAAGGCAAACACTGGGCCTACAGCATTGACGCATCTCATCAGGAAACTTGTCAGCACTGGGTCCAGTTCACAAAAGGTGTACTTCAGATTGGTCGCTACCTCAATGACCTCATTTACCTCCACTGGTCTAAACTCTCCCCAGCTAGACAGAGTGCACTCTGGACACTTTGAGTGACCACTGTCAGCTCTGGACTGGCTGACCGAAGGAATTCTCTGCTGGATATCAGACACCCTGTCTGAGAAGAACCAAGCAACCTCTTCACATTCAGCATTGGAAAAAGCCTTCCTCAGCTGCAGACAGGCCGGGCGAAGTAGCCTGTCCACAGCCTGAAAAAGTGCAGCTGGTTGGTTCTTCCCATTGGCAATCTCCCTGGACAGGAATTCTGCCTTCTTACAGTTGATTGCCCCCCTGGTACACCCTATAATGTGCACGGAGGCCAGTTTGTCTCCTCAGCCCGGTCTTCCTCCAGCAGTGCTCTATATACGCCTCCTTCTTCAACTCCTGAGATCCCCATCAAACCAAGGGGATCTCAGGTAGGAAGATTTGGGTCATACATGGACAGGTGTGAGGGAGTCAATGGCTTCTGATAGCACTCTATTATGGATGCCAACAACATCACTAATGCCTCTGACGCATGCATTGTCCACACTAGATAGATCGTCTACCACCAAAAAAACCTCTGGGGTTAATCCCCGCAAAGGGCGGTAGCTCATCATCTCTGTAGGGGGAGGGCATCCGGTGAGTGCCCCGAACATGAACTGCACCGTGGAGTGATTGGACCATGCCACCTGATCAATCTTGAGATCCCTTATCTCAAGCCCCAGTGAGAACACCAGGTCCAAAGTATGCCCACCCTGGTGAGTCGCGGAGGAAACTACCTGCAACAGGCCCAGCGATGACATGATCTGGAGGAGGTTATGACCAAGCTGAGACAATTCATTGTCGGCCCAAACATTGAAATGCCCCATGACAATACATCTGGAGCTTCCAATGTTTTACTGATGATTAATCCGGCAACCTCCTGCAGGAAGTCTCGTGTGCCCCGGGGGAGTGGTAAATCAGGAGAATCCTGCAGCCTGAACCAGGACCCCCATGGATGGCCACACATTCAAAGGAACCCAGGGTTCTTACTGGGTGCACAGTGAAGCCCAAGTGGAATCTAAAACAGATGGCTACCCCACCGACCGAGCGTTCCTCTCTGGGGCAGTGAACGACGGTATACCCAGAGGAGACGGAAGCCTCCAAAACTGGGCCTGCATTGTCCCCAATCCAGGTCTCCATAATGCAAGCCAGACTGACCTGGGAAATAAAGTCTGCGATAATGGCAGTCTTGTTCCTGATCGATCTGGCATTGCATAGCACTGCTCACAGGGGATTGGTGGACACAACAGCCCCTTGGGTTACCTGGCCACTCAGTTTGGTGGACTCCCTCAGGACAGGCACTAAACACATCTGGCCTCTCTCTGGTGCCCATCACAATCCAGGGCACCTTCTGCACCTGATTATCTCTATCCTGCCACCCCCAACCGTGCACGGGGCATCCCCTTCCCAAAATCACCACAGCCCCTCTAAATTCCCACCTTCCGACAGCATCTTGCTATGATGTTAGAAGCCAGGAGGCAGATAAAGGGCCAAAGGTCATGCAGCTGAGATGCCCTATACACTATCCTGCCCCCCCGGCCCCTCTGAACAGCCCCGACACATTACGCCCAACAAGATCCCGTCTCGATTGTCCTAAACAAACACCCCAAAACACAAACTAAACAAAGTAAAATAAAACACTAAACCCCCCTCATAAAAGACCCCCAACCCACATAGCTGAATCACAAATTATGCACCTCAATCAGTCACATTCACTCACACTAATCCCAACCCCCCAAATCCCCCACTATAAACTCAAAAACAGACCCCTTTACCCACCCCCACCAGGGCAGCAAACGGAAAACACGGATATAGCCTTAGAATTTAGTAAAGCACAGACCCTTGGATCTGTAACAATATGGCCTTACTAGACAGGGCCTACCATCTGAATCAAGTGTAAATGATTAATACAAGTCCAAATCAAACCCCACAACCTAAAGGTTAAAGGAGCAGGGGCCCTCTCACCGACCCCAGTCTCAGAGCAACCAATATTGGGGTGAGGAAATAGAAAAGTTAGTAGGAGCAGCAAACAAGGAACACTCCCAGGCTCCCAATGGAGCTTCTCTCACCAACTCCAGAGGGCCTGGGAGAGAGTTACCAGTATTTCGAGTCCCTCCAACAGTCACCAACTGTCCAAGTCCCCCCCCCAACGATAATCCTGAGGAGGGAAGTAACTGGGAGATGTGCAAAGCTCCTTCAAGGCCGATAAGTCCTGTTACAGGTCTCCAAACAGTCTGGCCTCCTCCCCTTTAATGATAATCCTTGGGTGAGGGAAATGCCAGAAGATAAACAAGGCCACTCCATGGCTGATCGTGGGCCGATGGACAGAGCGAACAGATGAATAAAGCCACTCCACCATCGATCAGTCCCACAACATGTTACTGACAGTTGACACCAGGATGCTCCAGTCTATGGCCAGCAGATTACAGTCCCCCATAATCAATACCTCCCCTTTGCTTGCCATTCTGCCAATGACCTCACCCAAAATCTCATATAACTCCACCCCCGTGTTGGGGGTCTGTACACCACCCCATGCATATAGAGGCCCTGGACCCAGTCTCAAAGCCAACCCAAAGAACCTCAACCCGTTCCTTATCACTTTACTGTATGTCCTTATTAACTCTTACCTTTATACCTTCCCTCACATATAAAACAATGCCACCCACCCCACACTTTTCTCCCTGCTCTATCCTTTTAAAACATGATGTAATCCGGAACAGCTGCATCCTAGCTGTGGTTGTCGGTGCACCATGATACTGTTATGGCCAACAGATCCCAGTCCTCCTCCACAACGGCTGCCTCAGGATCAGGAATTTTATGTCCTAGGCTACTTGTGCTGCCTCACATGGCTCTCCACTCCTTTAGTCCCTCCTTGCTCATACTTTTTCCCCTTCCCGAGTCTATCCTTCACCACTCCCCTGTCCATGGTGCTGTCCTCCCATTTTTCAATCTCCCTCTGTCCACCCTGCTTCTTTCTCTCAGTCTTAGAGCCATCTCCCAACCTTGCACTCCCCTTGTCCCCAAGCCCCTCACCCCCACCCCAGAGGAATTTATTTCCCCCGGCCTTCTCTTCTCTGGTGCTCTATTTTCTGTGGGGGGCATATACAGTATTGCCTCTCTCTTTATTTCTGCATCCCCCCTTGGCTAATTTAAATGCCTGTCGAAGTAGCATCTAAATCTTCCACCAATGACTGCCGTTAGACTCCAGGATGGATGGAGGCCATTTCCCTTGCACAGGCCTTTATCTGCCCAGGTAGAACCCAGTCAATGATGTAGCCAAACCCTCCTCCCTACACCATACCTTCAACCAGTCATTGTAGACCTTGGTGCAATGTTCCCTAGCCTCCCCCCAGCTGTACACAGGGAATACCTCAATGAAGGCCACCGTGCAAGCTACCTGCTTCAGGCCCCTCCCCAGTTTCCTAAACCTATCCTGTACCACCTCTGCTGCCTCTCTTGCCAGGTCATTAATCCTTAGATGGTGAATGACATCTAGCTCCTCCTCCTGCTCTGTTGCCTTAACGATTCTATCCCTCTGTGCCAAAGCACCAGGTAGACACCTCACCTCCCTCTTTCCCTTCTATCCTGTTCCTGAAACTGCCCCCCTAACAAGTGAGTTTCTTACCGGAAGTTGTTTCCTCTTCTGCTGGAGTCCTCCACCTCACACCTTGAGTCTTCCCCTCTGGAGGACCCTCACATCCTCCCTTGCTACTGCCACGGGTGCCTCCTCTCGGCAGCCCTGTCTCACCAGTGCAATGGCACCTGGTGAGGAATGTGTTTCTGAGCCCCCAACCCCATCCTCCTGGAGCCCAACAGAGTAGAGTCAGCACTGTTTCTTGACACCCTCTGAGGCAACAGTGTTGGACTTGGTGGACCCTGGGTAGGGGAAGAGGTCCCCTGAATCTCAGTCAACTTGGCCCAGAGTCTAGTGACCTCTTCCCTCAACCCAGAGAGGTGCACACAGATGGGGACCATCATGGTTCTTTAGGGAAGCAACCAAGGTGGTGAGGGAAAAAATGGTGGCATTCCAGAGATATAAGGAAATGCAGAGGGAGGAACATAGGGAAGTATACCAAGTAAAACAGAGGAAAGCAGGAAAGGTGGTGAGGGGACCAAATGCACATACATAGGAAGAGATAGCCATAGAGAAGCTAAAGAGGATAAGACTTTCTTCAGGTACATAAGTGAGATGAGGAAAGGAAGGGGAGGGATAGTGAGAATAAGGAGGGTGGCAGGCAGAAACTGCGCAGAGGAGGATCAAGAAATAGCAGACATCCTGAACATGTACTTCGGCTCAGTCTTCACAGTGAATGGAGGGAGGGTGGACCACCAGGGAGCAGCAGGAACAAAGCAGGGGGTGGACACAAGCCCATTTTCAGAGGAAAGAGTCCTGAAGGTACTTGCAGCTCTGAAAGTGGACAAGGCTATGGGACTGGACAGGATACACTCAAGGGTACTAAATGAACTCAGGAAGGTGCTCGCTGCCCCATGATGGTCTTACTCAACAGCTCAATGAAAACAGGTGTGGTTCCATAGGACTCTAGGAGATCAGACGTGGTCCCTCTCCTTAGGAGCAGCATCGGGGAGGAGGCTAGCAACTAGAAGTAAGTTGGTCAGTCTTACATCAGTGGTGGAGAAATTAATGGAAGCCCTGTTAAAGGAAAGGTTGATAGAGTATCTTGAATCCAATGGGCTAAAAGATCAAAAGCAGTATGGATTCATGAGGGGGGATCATATCAAAATTGGGTAAGAAACTGGTTTAGAGATAGGTGACAGAGGGTGGTGGTTAATGGCACTTATTCTAATGAGGAGAGAGTGACCAGTGAGGTGCCACAGGGCTTAGTACTGGGTCCAGTCCTCTTCAATGTCTTCATAAGTGACATTGAGGAAGAACTGGAAGGGAAGGTATGGCTTTTTGCAGATGACACCAACGTCTGTAATAAGGTAGACACTCAGGAGGGGGTGGACAGAATTTGTAGTGACCTTGGGGAAACTCAAGGAGTGGTCAGGAACATGGCAGTTAGAGTTCAATGCCAAAACGTGCAAAATCATGCCCCTAGGGCATAGAAACCCAGGAGCTGAGTATAAGATTTTGGTGGAGGTACTGACAGTCAGGAAGCAGGAAAGGGACCTTTGGATGACCATATCTGATTACCTCAAGGTGGCAGGGCAGTGTGACAAAGCAGTGGGTAGGGTCAGTGGGATGCTGGGATGCACTGGAGAGGTATCTGCAGCTGGAGGAGGGAGGTGGTGTTGCCACTGTATCACTCACTTGTGAGACCCTACCTGGAGTATTGTGTCCATTTCTGGAGGCCGCACCTCAGAAGAACATGTACAGGGTGGAGGCAGTCCAGAATTAGGCAACTAAAATTGTGCAGCGGTTCTACCAAAAGCCTGATGAAGAGAGACTGAGGCATCTCAACATGTACGCCCTGAAAGAGAGGAGAGCAAGAGGGAGCACGATACAAACCTACAAGTACCTCATGGTATAAACAAAGTGCAGGAGGGGAGTCTCTTTCAAATGAGGAAGAGCACCAGGAGCAGAGGACATGCGATGAAGCTTGAGGGAAGGAAGTTTAAGAGGAATGTGAGGAAGTATTACTTCACTGAAAGAGTGGTGGACAACTGAAACAGACTGCCAGCAGAAGTGGTGAAGGTGAAAACAGTAGGGGGCTTCAAGCATGCATGGGATAGACATAAGGGAGTATTAGTAAATAGACAATGAGGAGGAAGGGTCTCCGGAGACCAGTTAGGATCTGTGGAGACAGACTAGACAGGCACCATCTCGGCAGACGGGGGGACAAGTGGTTCTTTTCTGCCAGTAAATTCTATGTTTCTATGTTTCTTAGCCCTGCCTTGAATTGTTGGATGATCAGTTTCCTGTCAGAGTGAGTGAGGTAGGCAAGCAGCTGTGATCAGCAGTCTTGGTGGCAGTTTCTTTTATCTGTGACTGATGATAACATTGAGAAGGTAGGGTAGACCTGAGGCTCTGCCAAGAGGGAAACAAACTCACAATGTAGGTTGTGCTTGTTGTGCTTGGGAGTCAGTGTGTGTGAGTCAGGGACTCAGTGGCGTAGATGTCTGCAATGCAAGTGGCACATTGCAGTTGGTCTGCATTTGTTATGAGGAGGGTTCAGAGCACAGCTGCATGCCACACCATAAAGATGTTACTAAGTCTGACTTCACTCTGTCATGTGTAAATAGTTTGATGCTAAGATGCTGCATCAATCTTTTCTGTCATTTTGCTTCTGGACTCTAGAGCAATTTGGTTGCAGTGTAACTGACACTCCAAAGATGTCTGCCAGCAGTAAGGTATGCGATTGCATGGGGCTCACTAGGTCTGGCTAGAAGAACATGTTGGGTGGAGGAGGGAGGTAGAAGCTTGCTGGGTAAGTGGGCCTTGGGTGTAATCTGCTGGGTTTTGGGATATGTGAGGTCACTAGTTCTGGAGTAACTTGATGGGCAATGAGAGGAGGCTTGGGGAAACATAACATGCCAGGCTTGGAGATTTTGTGCAGGGGTGCTAGCAGGAGGTTGGCTTGGATGAAACTTGCTGGGTATGGGATTGTGGGGTTTGGGTCAGCTTGCTTGACTGCAAGGCTCACTAGACTAGGAGCAACTTTTTGGGGCTCTTGGGGTGCCAGGACAAACGTATGCTGAAAATTGTGAACCCTATGTATGGAGTTGGAGGAAAGGTGCTCAGGGCAACTTGCTGAGCTAAGAGGACTGTGGGAGAAATAAATTATGTTGGACAGTGGGAACTCTGTGAAGGGGGACCAGTCACTAGTGGGCAGCAGAGTCAGTCATAGTATGGTAAACTAGGGATACAGTGTAATAAATCCTGTTGCAAATGACTGCCCAAAATGCCCCTGAATGCACCAACAACTCAAATTTGTCTGGGGGCCTAGGCAGTCCCTTGATACCTGGCCAATACTTTTATATTTTTTAAACTTTTGCATATACTTTTGTAAAGGTCAGTTACTCATCTAAGTGGTCTCTGTCACAAACCCACTCAGCAGGTCAGCCCTCTACTCCCAAAGTGCCAACCTCTGAGCAGCAGTCTTGTGAACAGTTAACAGAAACAGGGTAACCCTCCTGTCTGTTTTGGGGGTTCGAATCAACCTTTGGTCTCAAGTCTTGGAGGGATTCAAACTGTGAACCTCTTGTTACCATACCTAATGTACAGGCTCAGATAATTCTGTCTTTGGGGGGCCAGGTATCTTTGCCTACGTGCACCTAACCAGGTGTACAGAAATGAACCCTTAACAACTGTAATAAAAGACTTCAGATTTAAAACGCTTACCTTTTTCCAGTTTGGTATCACCATTCAAGCTTATGTACAGTGTCTGTTTTAACCATATATACTCCACTTGTAAAAGAAAAGAAGTCAAAGACAGACCAAGTAGGCTCTAAAAATAGAGTTTTACTAAAATAGATAAAAAATATGTAAAACATAAAATACAGAACTATTATATCACAAGACATACAAATCTATTAAAAGAACAAGGTTTTAACAGTACAATTCCTACTACAGTACTTAGATTTGTCTCTCTCTCTAAATACCTGCTTAAAGTGCTTAAAGATGTTTCTTTGTCAGAGTCTAGATAAAAGTGTGTTCTCTGAAGGAAAGCAGAATATTGTTTAAAAAGCTGGCTTTGCCCACCTCTTTGCATGAGGTCACCTAGCTCATCCCTGGCAGAAAAATCAGGTTGCCTTTTCCAGAAGGTAAATTAATATTCTGTGATCTCAGCACAACTCATTTTCTTTTTCAAATTACAATTCTTTGATCTTTAAACAGTATCCTCTCTCACACAGACATCAAAGCATTTATGTCTTTCTGCCAGATCTCACGGAGGCGCAACATGCTTTGTATCACCATGTGAAAATGTAACTCTGTTTCCTCTGGACGTCATAGACGTTTATGATTTCCCTGTAGCAACTACAGCTATAATTAACTTTTGATAAACAGGAAGTCCTTGATCAAGGCCTGTTCTACTCTATAATTAGTTTCTGGCCTTCCAGGTAACACCTTGTATCTAAAACCCGTGTGTGTATCATACTCACATGCTGTTTCAGCATTTCTCATGAGAGACAGTCCATAACCCATTTTTATATTTCAAAAAATGATACAGTGATCAGAACCAGCTGTCCAAGTGTCACAGTCTCAACAGACTTTAATTGTCTGAAGTCGACTGGGAGGGAAGCCAGTCAGGAGCAACGTTGGGATTTTGAAGCCTGATTTTTGTTGGGTTTTTTTTGGCCTGTTCTCTGCCTGAATTTGGGTGCCTGTGTTGGGTGCCCTGTTAGAAGCTAACCCTGTAGCTCATGAGTGCCTCTACATGAGCCTCAATAACAAGGAGGGGTGGTGGGACGACAGCTAGTAGGCAGGGATCCCATGGCGATCTACATGAGGCAGGGGATAAGATGTATGAGAGAGGAAAGGGTGGAGGGCAGGACAGAGGCCCTATGGATGCAGTTTTAAGACTCTAAAAGAAAGACACTGAGGGTGGGTGTAGTGTACAGGCCACCAGCTCAGGGGGATGACCTGGAGAGGAAGTTGGTCGAGCAGATTAGAAGAGTCTGTAGGAAGGGGGGCACCATAGTGGTGGGGGACTTTAACCTCTCTGGGGTGGACTGGAACACCCCAACCACCACTTGTGCAAAGAAGCAGAGATTACTAGATGCATTTCAGGACTGCTTCCTGGTGCAATTGGTCCATGAGCTGACTAGGGAGGGTAGGATTCTGGACCTGGTATTAACAAATGGGGAGGCTGTAAGGGATCTGGGGGCGGAAGACCCCCTGGCTGGGAGCGACCATCACATGGTGTGGTTCACACTCAATATGGGAAGTGTAACAGGAGGAACAGATACCAGGGTGATTGATTTTAAGGGAGAAGGCTTTAAAAGGAAGGGGGAAATTTTGGTTGAGCATCTGGTGGGAATTCAGACATGCATGAGTGCCAGCCAAAAATGGAATATTATTAAGAAAGGGCTGGCAGAGGCTACTGAGACCTGCACCAGGACACAGAGCAAGAAGGGGAGAGCAAAGAAGCTGAGCTGACTGACTCTGGAGGTAATGGAAGAGGTGCAGGACAAGAGAAAAGCATTCCAGAGGCTTAGGAAATTGGGAGGGCAAGGGGACAAAGACTAGTACACGAAGAAGTCCAGGGAGGTTACCCGGGTAGTCAGAGCAGCCAAGGCTTCCAGAGAGCTGAGACTGACACAGGGAATCAAGGAAGGGGAAAAAGGTCTTCTTCAGATACATTGGCGAGAGAAGAAACAAAGACCAGATTGTGAGGATT
Organism: Neoceratodus forsteri; assembly: GCA_016271365.2. Lineage (NCBI taxonomy): Eukaryota > Metazoa > Chordata > Ceratodontiformes > Ceratodontidae > Neoceratodus > Neoceratodus forsteri. Next base: position 1,143,002,752 of record CM057451.1, on the reverse strand, counting down.
AAGAAAGATGAAGGGGTGGGTGGCGAAGGGGGAGGACCAGGCAGAGGCACTAAATGAGTACTTCTGCTCTGTGTTCATGAAGGAAAGGGGGGGGCAGATACCTCATGGGAAGGGTGGAGTGGGCAGAGGGGGTGACTGATGTCAGAATTACAGAGAACAAGGTGCTTACATAGAAACATAGAAGCTGACGGCAGACAAGGACCACACGGCCCATCTAGTCTGCCCATTATTTCTACCTTATGAATGTGCCATAGGCCTGTACTCTGTCAATGGCCTATCTATTTATACTCATCTGTATTGCTCCCTTATGCCTATCTCATGCCTATTTGAAGCCCTGCACTCTATTCATATCCACCACTTCCTGAGGTAGGCTGTTCCATGCAACCACCACCCTTTCTGTGAATAAGAACTTCCTCACATTACCCTTAATCGGTCTCCCTCTAATCTCATGCTGTGTCCTCTTGTTCTGCCTTTTTTCTTATATTGAAACATGTTAGACTCTTTCACCTTGTTAATGCCCTTAAGATGTTTGAATGTTTCGATCATATCACCTCTCTCCCTCCTTTGCTCTAAGGTACACGTATTGAGCTCTGTTAATCTGTCCTCATATGTTTTCTGATGTAGCCCCTGCACCATTTTGGTTGCCCTTCTCTGGACTGCCTCCATTTTCTTATTATACTTGTGCAGGTGCGGCCTCCAGTACTGCATGCAGTACTCCAGATGGGGCCTAACCAGTGTCTTATAAAGAGGGATTATTACCTTCCTCTTACGACTTGCAATTTGCCGCTCTACCAACCATCTTGCCAGTGTAACCCCTAGGTGGCACTATCCCAAGGGCTACTACCCCTGCCTGCTTGGCTAATAGCAGGTTAAGGGGCCTAGGTTCAGTGAAGGGTGCCTCCACCCAAAGGTCAGGGTTGGTATTAGTCTGACTAACCAGGCCACAGCTCTCTGGGACACTGTGACCCCCCCCTTGTCTCCTACTAGTGGCCCATACAGTACACAGCGTTTACCTTCCCAATACTCCTGACAGACTTTATACATACACTTATGCTTGGCACTTACCCCCAGGACTGGTTCCTTCAGCTTGGCTCTGGGGACCCCCTGTAAAATAAGGTGATGCCATACAAAAAGCAACTATACAATACCTTAGGCATAAACTGACACCATAGTCAGTGCAAATTGCAGAAAAAAAGAAGATCTTTTTTTTTTTTTTAGAAACAATTTTTATTTAGTTTTTCCATGAAAATACAAATTCTGAAACAAATCAAATTCAAATAAGGCATGACATACCTTGCTATACAATAACATGACACTACATTGTTCTTAAAAACAATCATGAGAATATGTCAAAGACAATACATCTACCAAAATGCAGAATTAATTTAGTTAGTTTACGTAAAACTGCCTATGAGGATAACAGATAATAATAGTACTGTAACATCAATGAATATTTAGTAATAATTATCTCAACCAGTATATAGCCAATAAAAGAAGGATGCCCATTCCACTTCATATTTATGTAATGTCTTGTTATTAAGGTGGCTCATACATTCATTAATGGCTATCTTTACTAACGATTTAATCCAATCATTCAGGACAGGAGGGTGTGTGTCTTTCCAGTGTAGTAATATAAGTCTTTTAAAACATAAAGAAGCTACCAAAAGCCATCTCCTTTCAGGGCCCGACAAAAAGTATAGATTTTCCGTATCTCCTAAAATAAAGATCCCAAGGTCAAAAGGAAAGTTAATCTGTAGAATGGCTTTACACATCTCCCAAATCACTGTCCACCCCGGAATTAATGTGGGACACTTCCACAGCATATGAAGAAGGTTAGCCTCATCCTCACCATGTCTCCAGCAAGCAGCTATCTGAGGAGAGGCCCCATGAATGTAGTTTACCAGGCGTATAATACCAGTTGTGTAATATTTTAAGCTGTACTATGTGACCTTGTAGGTCCTTACTGGACTTGTATGCATTTTTCCACAAAAAAAAAAAAAGTAGATCTGATTTATTCAGGGGGCTATAACAAGGATGGGGGCAATCAGGTTAATTGGCTTAAACACATTATAAATAGCACAGTTGTGCATGTAGTCAGTGTCCCTATCAGTTACACTCTCTGGGTACCCAGGATGGAGAAGAAGGCTAGCCAGAACCGTTGCCCGGGGTAGGCCGGCGTTGCAGCTGGTAGGGGCCCTGTGAGGAAAAGAAATAACATACACACCCACTAATTGTAATCCAGAGCTGGAGGGCTCAGTTCGTGGAAATAACACAACAAATTAATCAGATGACACACTTGTGATTCAAAAGATATGTTGCAGGGTGCTACCCTGTTTGTTACTCACGATACCCAAAGCTGAACACAGGATGGACGATGGTCAAGACAACAGATGAATGTTCTGGATTGCCAGAAGAAGCAGGATAGGGAGACAAGGCCCTCATGGCAGGGCTCACTGCATTGAGTAGCAGGCAGATTCAGTCTGACTCGAGCTGGACACAGCTTCCAGCCCTCAGCACACAACTCAGCTCAGGGGAAAACCAGATTGCAGACCCCCTTCAGTTCACATCACATTTATATGTAAAGAAAGTTTACTGTACCAGGCAGACTACTCCTCGATCCTGATCGCAAATTCACTGCTAAAACCCAGGAGCACAACGGTAGCTAAAGTTCCTGACAGGCCGATTGCTTTTAGCAAAATCTTCGGTCTTCTACAGGTTAAGCCTGGTCCTAATTCAGCAGCTTGCTTACAGCACACAGTTCGGATTTAATCCAAAACAATTCTCTCTCTCTCTCTCTCTCTCTCTCTCTCTCTCTCTCTTCTCAGTGCAGAAAACAGGCAAGCAGGCCAGAAGTCGAGCCTTCCACGGTTCTCCCGCGTGAACTACTGCGCAACACGACCGCTCGAACTATGCAAGCTCCTTCTCTCTCAGCTTCCAACTCAGATTTGGCTTGCCAGCAGACAGCTCAGGAGATTTCCCTTATATCCAAAAGGTTCAATTGGTCAGGTGAACTGTCAGTCACAGCATGCTCCCCCTGTTGGTGCAAAAAGGCGCCAACAGTCTAAAACTACAATTCCCAGAGTCTGGCACCACACGGTCCCACTCTAACAGGCTCCTCTTTGGAGTCCTAAAGTACTGATTGGTCCAAGCTGGCAGTTCAGGACCAATATGGTGCAGTTAAACAGAAACAGTCCTTGCTGCAAAGAAAGGCAGGTTAGAATAAACTCCATTTTCATCACTACTCTAAATGATTACTAGCAATTAGTTACATCTTTCAGCAGGGCTCCCTCTGCACAATTATCGATGGCAGAAATGGAGCAATTATTCAGCAGACCGGGTGGGACTCAAGCAGGGAAACACTCAGACCCCCTGTTTAGAATGATTATATCTGCAATCAGGCAGCACTTAAAGAGATAGTACGTGGAGGCTTTAAAGGTGCTCACTGGCAACAACATTTAAACGGCTTTAGCGCCAAACACTAACCGGGCAGTTAGCAATTAGATGAGCTCGTAGAAGACTTTTTGGGAACCCCCATTTATAGGGGTGTTACACCAGTTTATCCAGATCTCTTCTCATTCTGCCCACCCCATCTGGATCATTTACTCTGTTGCAGATCTTGGTGTCATCTGCAAACAGACAAACCTTACCCTCCAGTCCATCTGCAATGTCACTGATGAAGATATTGAAGAGAACTGGCCCCAGGACTGATCCCTGAGGTACTCCACTTGTGACTTGCATCTCTTCTGACTGCATACTGTTTTACCACCACTCTCTGTTTTCTGCCCACCAACCAGTTTGCCACCCAGTTGAACAATTTCTGACCTACCCCGAGCCTACCCAGCTTATTAATCAATATTCTATGTGGAACAGTATTGAAAGCTTTGCTGAAGTCAAGGTAGGAAACATCAACTGCTCCCACTTAGTCCACCACTCTGGTTACCCAGTCAAAGAAATCTATGAGATTATTTTGACAGAACCTTCCTGTTGTAAACCCATGCTATCTTGGATCCTGTGCTCCTATGGATTCCAGGTGTTGCACTATCCTTTCCTTAAGGAGTGCCTCCATAATCTTGCCCACTGCTGATGTAAGACTGGCAGGGAGGAAAACTGGAATACATTGGGGTGGGGACAAAAATGGTCAGCTGGATCACCAACTGGCTGAGAGGTAGGCAGCAAAGGGTGGTGGTGGGGTGGAAGGTGGGGAGGACTCTCATCACCAAGGGACGTTATGAGTGGGCTGCCCCAGGATTCAGTACTGGGACCGGTGCTGTTCGGGATATTCATAGCTGATATCTCAAATGGGATCCAGAGTAGGATCAGTCTGTTCACAGATGACACTAAGATTGGTGCAGTGGTAGATGACATAGAGGGGTGGAGGGGGGCTGCAGGAAGACCTGACCAAACTACAGGAATGGTCAGAGACATGGCAGTTGGTGTTCAATGCCAAGAAGTGCAAGGTACTGCACTTCAGAGCAAGGAACCTGGGGAGGAAGTATCAGTTGGGAGGGGTACAGTGGGAAAGCACAGTGGAGAAAAAGGATATAGGGTTACTAATAATGGGGAGTATGAACCCCTCAGCTCAGTGCAGGAAGGCAGCTGCAAAGGCAAAGAAGATGCTGGGGTGCATAGTGAGGGGAATTTCCTCCAGGCACAGAGAAGTAATCCTATCCCCTGTACGGGTCACTGGTCAGGCCACACCTGGAATACTGCGTGCAGTACTGGCATCCATTCCTGAAGAGGGACATCGGATTGCTGGAGGGGGTGCAGCATAGGGCAAGGAGGACAATACAGGGACTTGAGGGGAAATCCTAGGAGAAGAGGCTGGGAAAGCTGCAAATGTAGTCCCTGGAAGAGAGGAGGGATGGGGGTATGATTGAAACCTTTAAGTACCTAAAGTGTATTAACAGGAATTATACAGAAGGGATATTTCAGATCAGAAGGGGGAGGGGCATGAGAGGGCATTGGCTGAGATTGAAGGGGGGAGATTCAAGAGGAAAATCAGGAGACACTTTTTCATGGAAAGGGTGGTAGATAAGTGGAACACTCTGCCCAAGGAGGTGGTATTGTGTAGAATGGTGGGAGAATATAAGAGAGCATGGGACAGAGTGGGGGGGTGGTTATGAGGAGGGAAGGGGAAGATGGGGCAGCTGCAAGTTGAGGGGCTAGCTACACAATCGAGGAGATGCAATAGACCGTGAGGCCTGTTTCTGCTGGCATTTTGTATGTTCATATGTAAGTAGCAGACATAGAGCCCATTCGAGGAGTGTGTTAGCGAGACCTGGTGGTGATAAAAATCTTGGGGAAAACCAGAAGAGGAAATAATGGCCTGTACAACAGGAGTTTGGCATCAGTCTGTGTGATGAACCTGAGAGAGACAGTCTGTCTTGCAGCTTGAGGGCTGTCTTGAGTTGGGGACCAGAGTCGATGTGGTTCAGCATGGTGGAGTCTATGTCTGAATCCTGGGTATGAACCCATCAGAGCTCACCATACAGACTCCTATCAGACTCCTGTAGATTGGGCCATTGTTTCCTCTCCTGGTTTTCCCCAGTGTTTTCTCGCCACAGGGTCTCACCAGTATGCTCCTCTGCAGTCCCCACTTGTTTCTGAAGATCATGTGTAGGGGCTTGCTAGCTATGGAGTTAGTGCCTGAGTTTGAATCTAGAAGAAAGCTCAGTGGGGAATGCAGTCCCAGAGTTCAGGGATCAACAGCATGCCTAGATGACAGGATCAGTGAACATCAACTGTGCCATTAACATACTGCTAAGGTCAAGGGAGCTTCCTTGGTAAGTCCAGGTGGTAGGCCCAGTGTTAGGTCCCGCATCTCATCCCTGGATCATGTCATGCATGCACCCCCACCAGGCACCATAACCCTGAATCATTAGTCTGTCCCCTCTGCCCGACCCAGTGCATGTACCTCCCTTCCCCCAATGTACTGTTACAAGTGTATTTCTTTTGAAATACTGAAAATGCTCAGGAAAAGAATAAGACATGGTCAAAATAAAAAAAAAAACCAGGATGGTGAGATTAGCAGAGTATAAAACTTTGTGTAATAAGTGTAAATCTTTAGTTAGAAAACCTGAAGTAGCCTACTACGAAAACAAACCTCTCCAAAGTTTGGGTAATCAACAAAATTTGGGGGAAACTTTTAAAAGAGCTATCAGATAAAAATTCAGTTGGAGATGTATACACACGCAAACATGACCAAAAACTAATCACTGACCCGGAACATATCCCTATGGTATTTAATGAACAATTTGGAAACCTTCATAAATTCAGAGATTCATTGTCTGAAAATGCCAGTAACAAGTCCACTGAGCAGACAACCTCACACTGTCGCTAAAATTTTATTTCAAAAGTTTGCCATGCTCTGATGTTACATCTTTTTCTAAATAAGTACAATCCAAAACCCTGTTTGGGTCCGGATGGACTTGACTATAGGCTGCTCAAAATTGCAATGGATTCAATAGCTCTTCCTATTACAAAGTTGTTTAACTATTCTTTGTGTCATGGTGTTTTTCCCCAAGCCTGGAAGTTAACTAGTATCCGCTCTGTTCACAAAAGTGGTCCCCTGATGGACCCTGGCAACTACAGGCCTATTTCATTACTACCCCCCATCAACAATATTAGAAAGGGTAGTTTCTGATCAGCTAAATGATTGCATTGTGTGCCATGACTATTACACTCTAGTTACGTACAACATGGATTTAGACAGAAACATAGCATAGAGATGGCCTAAATGGGATTCACTGACAGCATCCATTGGGCTATCATTTCCATTAGTCTGGTAGCTGTGGTGTTTATAGATCTCATCAAGGCCTTTGACCTAGCAGATCATCCCCTACTGTTTAAGGCTCAGTCATGTTTAAACGTGTCAGGTGAGCTAGTTGGCTGATTTGATGAATATTTGTCCACAGGACTATAGAAAACTATTCAGTTTCTGAGTACGTGTAAATTGAGTGCGGAGTACCACGGGGTTCTATTCTGGGTCCCTTGCTCATCTCCTTTTTCCTAAATAATTTATCTAGTGCTTGAGCTTCTTTGGAGTTACTATATGACAGTGATACAGTACTGAATAGGGAGGTGAAAAACAGGTGTCCCTGAATACATTGATTCTGAAAGGTTTTGATGATCATCACATGGTATGGTTCAATTTGGCTACTACATCTAAATCATCCCATTCCAAGGCAAAAATATGGGACTTCAGAGGAGCTGACTTTGATAAGATGACCAACAGAGTTAAGCTAGCCCTGGCAAAAAGAAACACAGGTGAGGGGGTACAGGCAAAGTGGGCAAGCATTAAGGATGCAATACTTGAAGCAACATCCCATTGTGTTAGACAGAAAAGGAAGTACAAAAGAAGAAGGAAACCACTTGGGTTCTCAAATACAGTAGCAGAAAAGGTCAGAGCCAAAAGGCTGGCCTTCAGGAAATATAGGGAACACAGCGGGATGAAGATAGGAGGCATACCAAACTGCCCTAAGGAGCAGGGAAGGCAGTAGGCAGGCAAAGTCCCAAACTGAGGAAAAACTAGCACAAACAGTAAAGAAGGTGACAAGACTTTCTATAGATACATTAGTGAAAGGAGAAAATCCAGAGGGGTATTTCTAAGCTAATGGAGAAAAGGAGCATGTGAGGAGGAGGACCCTGTAAAGGCATCTATCCTAAATAGATACCTTTGCTCAGTATTTACTGAAGAGAAGGTAGGGCAGGGCCCACAGCTCAACATCATGGACACAGGGGAGGAGGTGAGCACTACTCCCTTCACAAAGAAAGGGTCCTACAAGAGCTTGCTAAGCTCAGGGTGGATAAGGCAATGGGACCTGATGGCATACATCCCAGGGTACTTAAGGAGCTAAAGGTGGAACTAGCAGAGCCATTAGCAGAACTGTTTAATGAGTCTATGAGCACAGGAGAGGTCCCAGAAGACTGGAGAAGGGCTCATGTGATCCCGCTCCACAAGAGTGGTAGCAGGGAGGAGGCAGAGAACTACAGACCAGACAGTCTTACATCAGTAGTGGGCAAGATTATGGAGGCGCTCCTTAAGGAAAGGATAGTACAACACCTGGAATCCATAGGGGCACAGGATCCAAGACAGCATGGGTTTACAAAAGGAAGGTCCTGTCAAACTAATCTCATAGATTTCTTTGACTGGCTAACCAGAGTGGTGGACCAAGGGGGAGCAGTTGATGTTGCCTACCTTGACTTCAGCAAAGCTTTTGACACTGTTCCACATAGAAGATTGATAAATAAGCTGGGTAGGCTCGGGGTGGGTCAGAAGTTGGTCAACTGGGTGGCAAACTGGTTGACGGGCAGAAAACAGAGAGTGGTGGTAAATGGTATACAGTCAGAAGAGATGCAAGTCACAAGTGGGGTACCTCAGGGATCAGTCCTGGGGCCAGTCCTCTTCAACATCTTCATTAGCGACCTTGCAGATGGACTAGAGGGTAAGGCTTGTCTGTTTGCAGATGACACCAAGATCTGCAACAGAGTAGATGATCCAGATGACGTGGGCAGAATGAGAAGAGATCTGGATAAACTAGCAAAATGGTCAAAGAATGGCAACTGGGATTTAATGCAAAGAAGTGCAAAATCATGCACATAGGAAAGAGAAACCCTGAAGCCACCTATAGGCTGGGAGGGGAGTTGCTAGCAGTCACAAAGGAAGAAAGAGACTTGGGCATCATCATCACTGATGACCTGAAATCATCCAAGCAGACCTCTAAAGCTGTAGGTAAGGCTAGGGAGGTGTTAGGGTGTATTAGTAGGGGTATCATGAGAGGATGGGGTGGTACCCGAGGACTGGAGGAGGGCAGATGTGATTCCCCTTCACAAAAGTGGGAGCAAGGCAGAAGCAGGAAACTACAGACCTGTTAGTTTAACCTCAGTGATAGGGAAAATGATGGAATCACTTCTGAAGAAAGGAATTGTTGAGTATCTAGAGGCCAGAGGGGCACAGGACCCTAGGCAGCATGGATTCACAGCGGAAAGGTCATGCCAGACAAATCTGATAGATTTCTTTGACTGGGTGACCAAAGTAGTAGATCAGGGAGGGCTGTGGACATGGCCTACCTAGACTTTAGCAAGGAATTTGACACAGTCCCACACAAAGATTAATATACAAGTTAGCCAGCCTGGAAGTGGGTCCCAAGATGACAGCCTGGGTAAAGAATGGCTGGAGAATAGGACACAGAGAGTAATAGTAAATGGAGTCCACTCAGAAGAAAGGAGGGTTACTAGTGGGGTACCGCAGGGTTCAGTATTAGGACCGGTCCTCTTCAATGTCTTTATAAGCGACATTGTGGAAGGACTGGAAGGAAAAGTATGTCTCTTTGCAGATGACACTAAGATCTGCAACAGAGTTGATGCACAGTGTGGGGTGGAAAGGATGAGAAGGGACTTGGCAAGGTTAGAGGAATGGTCAAATGTATGGCAGCTTAGATTCAATGCTAAGAAGTGCAAGGTAATGCACCTGGGAAACAAAACCCAGGGAAGAGTACACAATGGGGGTGAGATACTAACAACAACAAAATGGAAAGGGACCTGGGGTAGTCAAATCAGATGACCTAAAGGTGGGCAAGCAATGTGAGAGGGCAGCAAGGAGGCTGGGGGTTACTGGGATGCATAGGAGAGGCATCACCAGTAGAAAACAGGAAGTTATTATCCCTCTGTACAGACAGCTGGTGAGACCCCATCTGGAGTACTGTGTGCAGTTCTGGAGACCCAATCTCCGCAAAGACATAGACAGGATGGAAGCTGTCCAGAGGAGGGCACTGAAATGGTGCAGGGTCTGCACCGGAAGACATATGAAGAGCGACTTAAGGAGCTTAATATGTATAGCCTCGAGGAAAGAAGGAGAGGGGGACATGATAGAAACTTTCAAGTACCTCAAGGGAATCAACAAAGTCCAAGAGGTAGCATCTTTCAAAAAGAGATGTGCAAGAACAAGAGGGCACAATTTGAAGATAGAGGGGGCGGCTCAGAGGTAATTTAAGGAAGTATTTTTTCACAGAGAGGGTTGTGGATGCATGGACAGCCTTCGGAGGAAGGTTGTGGAGTCAAAATCAGTGGTGGAATTCAAGCATGCATGGGACAGTCATAAGGCAATTCTAGGGGTGGGGTAGGAAGAAGTAGGCTGCTGGTTAACTAGGATCTGCAGCTTATCCAGTAGGTAGGGAAATGGGCAGACTGGGTGGGCCAAGCGGTCCTTATCTGCCGTCAAATTCTATGTTTCTATGTTTCTATGTATCACAAGTCGTAAGAGGGAGGTAATAATCCCTCTTTACAAGACACTGGTTAGGCCCCATCTGGAGTACTGTGTGCAGTATTGGAGACCACACCTTCACAAGGACATTAATCAAATTGAGGCAGTCCAGAGAAGGGCAACCAAAATGGTGCAGGGACTGCATCAGAAGACATATGAGGACAGATTAACAGAGCTCTATATGTATACCCTTGAGCAAAGGAGGGAGAGAGGTGATATGATCGAGGCATTCAAACACCTTAAGGGCATTAACAAGGTGAAAGAGTCTAACATGTTTAAATATAAGAAAAATAGCAGGATAAGAGGACACAGCATGAGATTAGAGGGGGGCCGATTAAGGGAGAATGTGAGAAATTCTTTTTCACAGAAAGGGTAGTAGATGCATGGAATGGCTTACCACAAGAAGTGGTGGCTATGAATACAGTGCAGGGCTTCAAACAGGCATAGGATATGCATAAGGGAGCAATACAAATGACTATGAATAGATAGGCCACTGACAGAGCAAAGGCCGATGGCACATTTATAAGGTAGAAAAAGAAATGGGCAGACTAGATGGGCCTTGCGGTCCTTATCTGCCGTCAACTTCTATGTTTCTATGTTTCTATGATATACAGCACTGGCTTGAGCAAAATAGGATGATTTTGAACGCTAAGATAATGCTATGCTTTTTATTGGCCAATGTAAGAGGGTAAATTTAGATTTCAAAATCAAAACAGTTGATGGTGATTTTATTGAAACGGTCAACAAATTTAAATATCTGGGGCTGACATTAGACAGCTCATTAACATACAGTGTGGTCCTTGAATTACTAGGCTGGTTAGGATGATTAATCAGAAGATTGGTAAGTTTTTTAGGATCAGAATGTTTTTGGTCAGGGAAACTAGGATACTGTTGGCTAGCAGCTTCCCTTTCACCTCAGTTTACTACAGGCTGGTTTGCAATTCTTCGGCAGGGGATGGTTTGCTAACCAGAGTCCCTGCCTCATAATGTTTTGGTGACAAAACATCTAAAATTAGTTGTAGATATCTCTCTAGTAAGATTGATACAAAATTGGCTTACAGATTGGAAGCAGATGTTAAGGATTAATGGTGTATTGTCTCCTGAGGGTAGTGTTACCAGCGGAATGCCTCAGTGTTCCATGTTGGGCCCATTGCTATTTAATGTGTTTATCAAGGATCTTCAAGTTAACAGTAACAACAAACTCAGTAATTCTGCAGATGACAACAAACTGGGAAGTCTAGTTGACACAGAGTTACATGAGTATTATGAGGAAGGACATAAACAGTACTGTATTGTCAAATGGGTTGATGATAACCGGATGAAGTTCAACATGGATAAATGTGTTGTTCTGTACTTTGGTAGGAACAACAGCTTACAGAAGTACTTTATCCATGGGATAAAATTAAAAGTTGTTAATATTTAGAGGGACCTAGGCGTGTAAATGAGTAATGCCCTTAAAGCTAGTCTTCAATGTAGGCAAGTGGCCAATAAGACCGGTCAGCTAAACAACTGTGCCCACAGATCCTTCTTTTCCAGATCTGAATTTGTTCTTCTGCCCTTGTATAAGACATATATTAGGCCCCACATGGACTATTGTTCTCAGTTTTGGAATCCCCATACTAGGAAAGACTTCATTATGGTTGACAAAACACAATAGAGATTTACTAAACTTATCCCTCAATGTAAAAACACATTTATTTATTGATTTATTTATTTCTTGGAATTACAACCTTTGAGCTAAAAGCTCGTTTGCAAAGGATCCTCGTCAAACATGGGTTGGGGGAACAAACAAGTTACATGAGATAAGGAGAAAACAGTAGCAGCTAATAGGCATTGTCAGTAACACAACAATTAAAGGACATATTACATATTACATATTACAAATAAAATGATAAGGATTGACAGAAACATGGCATAATCCATTGCTTAGGAGCAGAAAACATGGGGAAATAGTCCCATGCAGCATAAATAAAAAAGTGCGAAGGTCAAACTATGTACATGCAATGGGTAGGTACTCCCACGTAGCAGCTATATAGCATTGTCAGTTCCTAGAGAGAACAATTAAAAGATAATTTATTGGGGTCAGTACTGTTGTTAGGGGGAAAGTATGCTGCCGGCTATGAGAGTGAAGAGGAGAAACAACAGTAGGTGATAGCAAAGGGTCAGGAGAGATAAATAGGTGTACAGGTGGAGGGGGATATGGGGGTCAAAGGGTAAGTTGGTGGAGGAAATGTGTAGCTAGGTAGATAGGTATGTAGGTGGGGGAGAGTGGGGAGTAGTGGGAGCTTTGAGGACCTACTAGTTAGTGCAAGTGAGCCAGAGGGCATCAAGGGGCACAAGGAAGGCTAATTTCAGCAGGGGTGAGTGTGGCAGTTGCAATGTTTAGGGGCGGAGATGGACTTCCGAATTTCAGATTTGAATTGCCCAAGGCAGGTAAGGTTTGTAGTGGCATGGGGGAGCTTATTTAGCCAGGTGAGGACCCTTACTGTAAAGGCTCGCCTCCCCAAGGCAGTTCTTCTGAAAGGCACAGACAGGGTATGTTTTGTAACACTTCTCATGGCATGCTCAGCTGGGGCAGGACAGAATAAAGCTTGAAGGGAACTAGGTACAAGTCCAAGAAGGGCCTTCTCCCCTAGAAGGCAGGAGTGGAGCTTGATTCGGTCCATGAGAGGGAGCTACTTTGTTCCAGTGTATAGGCTGCACGTATGCATAAGGCAATCTGCGCCTAAGACAAAGCAGCAAGCTCTGTTGATTGTAGTATGGACTCTGAGCAGACTGGTATCAGAGGTAGCACCATACACCATGTTACCGTAGTCCAGGATGGGTAGGACTGTACCTCTTACCACCTGGACCCTGGCCTCAGGTGTGAGGCAGAACCGAAGCCTATAGAGGGCCTTTAACTTCCTACTGGCGGCAATGGTGATATTTCTTATATGTTCATCAAAGGAAAGGGACTCATCGATAGTGATCCCTAGGTACCAGAACGAAGACACCTGCTCAAGGGTGGAGTGAGGGTTGCAGGCATTTGTGAAGAGTGCAGTGGCCATCCTCTATTGACGTCTGGTGAAGAGTATTGTCTTGTTTTTTGAGTATTGTCTTGTTTTTTTTGCTGTTCAGCACTAACAGGCTATCTTTAAACCAGTCCTGCAGTAGGTCAAAGTTGTACTGCAGATTCCTCATGAGTGCTTCTTGGCAGGGGTCTCATGAGAATACCATTGTGTCATCTGCATAGAGCAAGATCTTAGAAGTGGGGCATGCTTTGGGTAGGTTGTTCACAAAGAGGCTGAACAGGAGCGGGCCCTTGTATAGACCCCTGAAGGACCCCTACTGTGACATTGCTGGATCCGGAGATGGCTCCATTAGAAACACAGAAACATAGAATTTGACGGCAGATAAGGACCGCTTGGCCCACCTAATCTGCCCATTTCCCTACCTAATGGATAAGCTGCAGATCCTAGTTAACCAACAGCCTACTTCTTCCTACCCCCCACTAGAATTGCCTTATGTCTGTCCCATGCATTCTTGAATTCTCCCACTGTTTTTGACTCTACGACCTCCTCAGGAAGGCTGTTCCATGTATCTACAACCCTCTCTGTGAAGAAATACTTCCTCATCTAGTATTGGAGCCCACTCGAGAGGGAGCAATCTTAGACCTGGTTCTCTCAAATGGAGATGAAGAGAGGATCACAGATGTAGAAGTGGGTAGCCATCTGGGAACTAGCGACCATCGAACAGTATGGTTCACAATAAACACAGCAATAGAGTCAAGCCATACAAAGACAAAGGTACTGGATTTTAGGAGGCTGACTTTGCCAAAATGGGTGAGTGCCTAAGGAATGCACTAGCAAATGGGCAGGAAGGAGGGGTGGAAGAACAATGGGAATAATAAAACTGCCATCACAGAGGTAACAAGCCTTGTGTAAAGCAAATAAACAAACAAACGAGGTAAGAAACCACTATGGTTCTCAAAGGAAGTGGCATGAAGGTTCAAGAGAAAAAGAAAAAATTCAGGAAGTACAAGGAATCACAGAAGGAACAGGACAGAGAACTGTATCAGTTAAAGCAAAGGAGGCTGGAAAGGCAGTCAGAACAGCAAAGGCCCAAACCGAGGAAAAGATAGCCAACTCAGTTAAGAAGGGGATAAAACCTTTATAGGTACATCAGGGAGCGAAGGAAGACCAAGGAAGGGATAGTGAGGCTTAATAAAGGGGAGGGAGGGTGGGCAGAGGGTGACTGTGAAAAGGCAGAGATACTAAACAAATATTTTTGCTCAGTATTTACAAAGGAAGAGGGGGAGGTACCTAAAACAAACAGTAGAAACACTCTGGATACAGAAGTTGATACCAGCCCATTTACAGAAGAAAGGGTTCTGAAAGAGCTCTTAAAACTGAAGGTGGACAAAGCAATGGGGCCTGATGGGATTCATCCCAGAATTCTAAAAGAACTAAGGGTAGAACTAGTGACACCACTGACTACCCTCTTTAACAAATCATGGGAAGATGGGGTGGTACCTGAGGACTGGAGGAGGACAGATGTGAGTCCCCTTCACAAAAGTAGGAGCAAGGCAGAAGCAGAAACTACAGACCTGTTAGTTTAACCTCAGTGGTAGGGAAAATGATGGAATCACTTCTGAAGGAAAGAATTGTTACGTATCTAGAGGCCAGAGGGCACAGGACCCAAGGCAGCATGGATTCACAGCGGAAGGTCATGCCAGACAAATCTGATAGATTTCTTTGACTGGGTGACCAAAGTAGTTGATCAGGAGGCTGTGGACATGGCCTACCTAGACTTTAGCAAGGCATTTGACACAGTCCCACACAAAAGATTAATATACAAGTTAGCCAGCCTGGGAGTGGGTCCCAAGATGACAGCCTGGGTAAAGAATTGGCTGGAGAATAGGACACAGAGAGTAATAGTAAATGGAGTCCACTCTGAAAAAAGGGGGGTTAGCAGTGGGGTACCGCAGGGTTCAGTATTAGGACCGGTCCTCTTCAATGTCTTTATAAGTGACATTGCAGAGGGACTGGAAGGAAAAGTATGTCTCTTTGCAGATGACACTAAGATCTGCAACAGAGTTGATGCACAAGGTGGGGTGGAAAGGATGAGAAGGGACTTAGCAAGTTAGAGAATGGTCAAATGTATGGCAGCTTAGATTCAATGCTAAGAAGTGCAAGGTAATGCACCTGGGAAACAAAACCCAGGGAAGAGTACACAATGGCTGGTGAGATACTAACAACAACAAAAATGGAAAGGGACCTGGGGTAGTCATATCAGATGACCTAAGGTGGGCAAGCAATGTGAGAGGGCAACAAGGAGGGCTGGGGTTACTGGGATGCATAGGGAGGCATCACCAGTAGAAAACAGGAAGTTATTATCCCTCTGTACAGACAGCTGGTGAGACCCCATCTGGAGTACTGTGTGCAGTTCTGGAGACCCAATCTCCACAAAGACATAGACAGGATGGAAGCTGTCCAGAAGAGAGCAACTAAAATGGTGCAGGGTCTGCACCAGAAGACATATGAAGAGAGACTAAGGAGCTTAATATGTATAGCCTCGAGGAAAGGAGGGAGAGGGGGGACATGATAGAAACTTTCAAGTACCTCAAGGGAATCAACAAAGTCCAAGAGGGTAGCATCTTTCAAAAAAAGAGGTGTGCAAGAACAAGGGGGCACAATTTGAAGCTAGAAGGGGGGCGGTTCAGAGGTAATTTAAGGAAGTATTTTTTCACAGAGAGGGTTGTGGATGTATGGAACAGCCTTCCAGAGGAGGTTGTGGAGTCAAAAACAGTGGTGGAATTCAAGCATGCATGGGACAGTCATAAGGCAATTCTAGGGGTGGGGGTAGGAAGAAGTAGGCTGCTGGTTAACTAGGATCTGCAGCTTATCCATCAGGTAGGGAAATGGGCAGACTGGGTGGGCCAAGCGGTCCTTATCTGCCGTTAAATTCTATGTTTCTATGTTTCTATGTTTCTCATATTACCTCTGAGCTATCCCCCCTCTATCTTCAAATTGTGCCCCCTTGTTTTTGCACATCTCTTTTTCTGAAAGATGCTACCCTCTTGGACTTTGTTGATTCCCTTGAGGTATTTGAAAGTTTCTATCATGTCTCCCCTCGCCCTCCTTTCCTTGAGGCTATACATATTTAGTTCCTTTAGTCTTTCTTCATATGTCTTCTGATACAGACCCCACATCATTTTGGTTGCACTCCTCTGGATAATCTCCACCCTGTCTATGTCTTTGCGAAGGTGGGGTCTCCAGAACTGTACACAGTACTCCAGATGTGGTCTTACCAACTGTCTGTACAGAGGGCCAACAACTTCATGTTTTCTACTGGTGATGCCTCTCCCTATACATCCCAGTATCCCCCCAGCCCTCCTTACTGCCTTCTCACATTGCTGGCCCACCTTTACTGTAGGTCGTCTGCTATGAATACCCCCAGGTCCCTTTCCATTTTTGTTGCTGACAGTATCTCACCCCCCATTGTGTACTCTTCCCCTGGGTTTTTGTTTCCCAGGTGCATTACTTTGCACTTTTTTGCATTTAATCTAAGCTGCCATACATTTGACCATTCCTCCAACCTTGCCAAGTCCCTTTTCATCCTTTCCACCCCACCTTGTGTATCAACCCTGTTGCAGATCTTTGTGTCATCTGCAAAGAGACATACTTTCCCTTCCAGTCCCTCTGCAATGTCACTTATAAAAACATTAAAAAGGACCTGCCCCAGTACTGAACCCTGCGATACCCCACTAGTAACCCTCCTTTCTTCACTGTGGACTCCATTTACTATTACCCACTGTGTCCTGTTGTCCAACCCGTGTTTTACCCAGGCTAAAGTCTAAGTAGGCCATGTCCACAGCCCCTCCCTGGTCTACTGCTTTGGTCACCCAGTCAAAGAAATCAATTACATTTGTCTGACATGACCTTCCCGCTGTGAATCCATGCTGCCTTGGGTCCTGTGCCCCACTGGCCTCTAGGTACTCAACAATTCTTTTCTTCGGAAGTGATTCCATCATTTTCCCTACCACTGAGGTCAAACTGACAGGTCTGTAGTTTCCTGCCTCTGTCTTGCTCCCACTTTTGTGAAGGGGAATCACATCTGCCCTCCTCCAGTCCTCAGGTACCACCCCATACTCCCATACTTTATTAAAAAGGGTAGTCAGTGATGTTACTAGTTCTTCCCTTAGTTCTTTTAAAATTCTGGGGTGAATCTCATCAGGCCACATTGCTTTATCCACTTTCAGTTTTAAGAGTTCTTTCAGAACTCTTTCTTCTGTGAAAGGACTAATATCAACCCCCCTATCCAGAGTGCTTCTATTGACCGGATTAGGTATTTCCCCCTGCTTTTCCATTGTGAATACTGAGCAGAAGTATTCGTTCAGTATCCCTGCTTTGTCACTGTCGCTCTCTGCCCAACCACCTTCCTCTTTGTTCAGCCATTGATTTTCACCTGCTGGGAGTGCCCAGTCAGATAACTGTAGCACCAACTGACTGTGTCAGAAGATAGCCCTAAGCAGCTTAATCTGTGGAGCAGCAGCTGGTGATCCACAAGATCAAAAACCTTAGTTAGATCTATAAAGACTGCCTCAACCTGATGACCCTGGTCAAGTGCCTCTTGTACATAGTCTGTGAAGTCAATTAGGGCAGAGTTAGTGCTATGCATCTTGTGGAAGCCATGCTGTTGGGGGCAGAGGAGGTTGTATTTATGCAGATGGTCCGTGAGTTGGTCAGCTATGAGTCTCTCCAGTGCTTTAGAGAGTGGGGACAGAATTGAGATGGGTCGATAGTTGGATACTAATGCCTGATCACTTCCTTTAAGCACAGGAGTAACCAGAGATGTTTTCCAAGTAGACAGGAAAGTGGACAGGTAGAGTGACAGGTTAAACAGCTTGGTGATCAGTACGATGACCTCAGAAAGGGCAATGGAGATTAGTTTCATATAAATTCCTTCCCCTCCCAGCCTTGTTTTCCCCAGGACTCCTGCAAGCTAGTTTCTTGTTTCCTTTATGGTAACCTGTCTGAAGTAGAAGGCAGGGCTAGGCCTGGCGTTGGGAGAGGAGGGCGATTGGATGGTGGTCGGTATACCATCTGAGTATGTGGCAGGTCTGGGAGGAAGGACTGCGCTGTAGTCCATGAATGCCTTATTAAAGATATTGGCCACTGAGGCATCATCAAGTATGATTTTGCCATTGTGGCAAAGCATGAGGGGTGATTCCTGTCATCAGACCTAAGGAGGTTTTTTATTGAGGCCCAGAACTTCCTCCTGTCTCCCCAGCATTGAGATTGTTGGTTCATGTGGTAAGTAGCCTTGGCCTGTCAGATTGCCCAGGTGCACCTGTTTCATGCCACTTTGTAGTTTTGGACATCTATAGCTGCCCCTGTTGCCCTGGCTCTGTGCCAAAGGAGATCCCATTGCCACATCATATTGAGAAATTGAGGGGTGACCCAGTCCACACTATGGCCTTTTATCATCTTCCTAGGGTACAGGGCGAACTTGTCAACTGAGGCATTAAAGTGAGTAATGAAGAGTTGGAGGGCTGAGTCAACAGAGGTACAGGTATCAAGGAAGCTCCAGTCTATGCCACCAAGGTGATTATTGAATTCGGTCATAGAGCTATTTTTAATTACTCTACTCCTCACCAATTTTGAGGGAGGTTTGGCCTGTTTTGTCAACCACTCACATTGATTAGGTGATTGGTTACTCAGTGTGCGTCCCGGAGAGCTTTGACATCTGTTAATCTTTCAGGATGAATTATTAGCACCCAGTCAATCACAGTGCTTGCACCCATAGGAACATAGAAACATGGAATTTGACGGCAGATAAGGACCGCTTGGCCCACCTAGTCTTCCCATTTTCCTACCTAACAGATAAGCTGCAGATCCTAATTAACCAACAGCTTACTTCCTCCTAACCCCCACTAGGACTGCCATATGTCTGTCCCATGCATTCTTGAATTCCCCCACTGTTCTTGACTCCACGACCTCCTCAGAGAAGCTGTTCCATGCATCCACAACCCTCTCTGGGAAAAAATACTTCCTCACATTACCTCTGAGCTGACCCCCCTCTATCTTCAAATTGTGCTCCCTTGTTCTTGCACATCTCTTTTTCTGAAAGATACCTACCTCTTGGACTTTGTTGATTCCCTTGAGGTACTTGAAAGTTTCTATCATGTCCCCCCTCTCTCTTCTTCCCTCAAGGGTATACATATTAAGCTCCTTTAGTCTTTCTTCGTATGTCTTCTGGTGCAAACCCTGCACCATTTTGGTTGCCCTCCTCTGGACAGCCTCCACTCTGTCTATGTCTTTTCGGAGATGGGGTCTCCAGAACTGCACACAGCACTCCAGATGGGGTCTCACCAGCTGTCTGTACAGAGGGATAACAACTTCCTGATTTCTACTATTGATGCCTCTCCCTATGCATCCCAGTATCCCCCCAGCCTTCCTTACTGTCTTCTCACATTGCTTGCCCACCTTTAGGTCATCTGATATAATTACCCCCTTGTCCCTTTCCATTTTTACTGTTGTCAGTATCTCACCCCCATTGTGTACTCTTGCCCTGGGTTTTTGTTTCCCAGGTGCATTACCTAGCACTTCTTTGCATTGAATCTGAGCTGCCATACATTTGACCATTCCTCCAACCTTGCCAAGTCCTTCTCATCCTTTCCACTCCATCTGGTGTATCAACCCTGTTGCAGATTTTTGTGTCATCTGCAAAGAGACATACTTTTCCTTCCAGTTCCTCTGCAATGTCACTTATAAAGACATTAAAAAGGACCGGTCCCAGTACTGAACCCTGCGGTACCCCGCGAGCAACCCTCCTTTCTTCACTGTGGACTCCATTTACTACTACCCTTTGTGTCCTGTTGTCTAGCCAATTATTTATCCAGGCTACCACCTTGGGACCCACTCCAAGGCTGGCTAACTTGTGTATTAATCTTTTATGTGGGACTATATCAAATGCCTTGCTAAAATCTAGGTAAGCCATGCCCACAGTTCCCTGTTTACTCTTTAGTTCTGTTGCTTTGATCTCTTCCTTTACATAAAGAGCTACTCCTCCTCCTCTTTTACCCTCCCTGTCCCTCCTGTAGATTGTGTATCCTGGTATGTTGACATCCCAGTCATGGTTCTCTGTGTGCCATGTTTCTGTGACACCTACCCGTGTGGTAATTTGTCCTGGTGCAGCTCTTGAGCACTTGCATTTGGTAGAGTCTGGATACCAGGTATTTGTGTATGGCATTAGAGCTGGCAAGCCAGCCTAGCCCTGCTTGCTGCCATCCTGGAGGGATGTAGACTGCCATAACAATCAGGTCTTTACACCCCTTACTTAGCAGGATTTTTATTGCTAGGCATTTGCAGTCATTACTGTTGTTAGTCATTTGGATTCTGTGGCATTGCAGGTGGTTGCGAGTGCATAGAATCTGATGGCAGACAAGGACCACTTGCCCCACCTAGTCTGCCCATTTACCTACCTAACGGATAAGCTGCAGATCCTAGTTAACCAACAGCCTACTTCCTCCTACCCCCCACTAGAATTGCCTTATGTCTGTCCCATGCATTCTTGAATTCTCCCACTGTTTTTGACTCTACAACCTCCTCAGGAAGGCTGTTCCATGCAACTACAACCCTCTCTGTGAAGAAATACTTCCTCACATTACCTCTGAGCCATCCCCACTCTATCTTCAAATTGTGCCCCCTTGTTCTTGCACATCTCTTTTTCTGAAAGATGCTACCCTCTTGGACTTTGTTGATTCCCTTGAGGTATTTGAAAGTTTCTATCATGTCCCCCCTCTCCCTCCTTTCCTCGAGGCTATACATCTTAAGCTCCTTTAGTCTTTCTTCATATGTCTTCTGGGGCAGACCCTGCACCATTTTGGTCACCCTCCTCTGGACAGCCTCCACCCTGTCTATGTCTTTGTAGAGATGGGGTCTCCAGAACTGTACACAGTACTCCAGATGTGGTCTTACCAATTGTCTGTACAGAGGGCCAACAGCTTCTTGTTTTCTACTGGTGATGCCTCTCCCTATGCATCCAGTATCTCCCAGCCCTCCTTACTGCCTTCTCACATTGCTGGTCCACCTTTAGGTCATCCAATATGACTACCCCCAGGTCCCTTTCCATTTTTGTTGTTGTCAGTATCTCAGCTCCCCATTGTGTACTCTTCCCTTGGGATTTTGTTTCCCAGGTGCATTACTTTGCACTTCTTAGCATTGAATCTAAGCTGATATATTTCACCATTCTTCCAACCTTGCCAAGTCCCTTTTCATCCTTTCCACCCCACCTTGCATATCTACTCTGTTGCAGATCTTTGTGTCATCTGCAAAGAGACATACTTTTCCTTCCTGCCCCTCTACAATGTCACTTATAAAGACATTAAAAAGGACCGGCCCCAGTACTGAACCCTGCGGTACCTCACTAGTAACCCTTCTTTCTTCACTGTGGACTCCATTTACTATTACCTGCTGTGGCCTGCTGTCCAGCTAGTGTTTTACCCAGGCTACCACCCTGGGATCCATTCCCAGGCTGGCTAATGTGTTTATTAATCTTTTGTGCAGGACTGTGTCAAATGCCCTGCTAAAGTCTAGGTAAGCCATGTCCACAGCCCTTCCCTGGTCTACTGCTTTGGTCACCCAGTCAAAGAAATCAATTAGATTTAAACATCATGTAAATATTTTTTTATGTTTAACTTGCTCTGGTCACTAGTGAAAATGGGAATTACTTTGCCTACCAATATAAACAATAAAAAGGAAAGAGAGAAAGAGAGAGAGAAAATCCATGAGAGAGCCCTGAGAACCATGCCAGAGACTAAGATTAGGACCTACTATAGGTTGATTCACAAATATAGGGAGCCTTTTGGTATGAATCTCCTGCTGTATACCTCTGTTATAGTCCTGGGTTACAGTATTGTTCAGACCCGGGCTCTGACCTCAGATATTCTTAAGTTGATACTCACCAATCAATCAATTTAGTTTATTGCTCAGCCACAAGCCTTTACAAAAATAGTTAAAAAAGAAATACAAATGCACTTATTTATTTGCTATATCAGAATTACAAACATTTAGGTCAGAGACTCATTTCCAAAGTCTCCACATCAAATCAACAGTGACAGGCATAGACAGACTAACAACCATACAGATATGAGGCATTTTGATACAATCAGTGCTGTTATACAATACCAGGTATACATCTGAGTCCTATACAAAGAGGTAGCTAAGAGTATCTTTGAATATAGAGAACAGATGGGTCCTATATAGAGAGGTAGCTAAGAATATGATAAGTGAAAACAGTACAATACAGTGGGTGTGAAACCTAGACAGCAGTTAATGCTGAGTTAAATAGATATGCTGAGTATAAAAGAGGATAAGCAGTCTTACGACAGACTGCCAGTGCAATTTGCCTAGCGAGCTGAGCCACAAACTAAGATAGGCAGGACAGTGGACTGGTTGAGGCCACCAAAGAACACACGTGGGGGGCCTATTGCAGGCAGGTGCAGTTGCGGGTGGCCAGGAGGTGGCTCTTAAGGGCCATTTTGAATGGGTCAAGTTTTGTGTGGTTGATGACTGAAGAGGGTATGGAGTTGAAGAGGTGGGAGCCCTGACAAGAAAGGATCTCTGGGTAATGTTGTCCGCACTCTGGGAATAGCCAGCGCAGCCATGGCAGAGCTGCGGGTGTTCATGGCTGTCGGAACAAAGGCTTATAATATCACTTTTTATAATGATGCAGTGGGATTTACCTCGGGCCTTACCCAAAAATTATTTTATAAATTACCAAAAATAATAAATATTTGCATGTGATATTATCTTATGCTTTCTAGATTCAAAAATGACAGTGAAAAACACTGTTGCCACACTTTGGATTATACAAGAGATAAATATATTTTATTCACATATGTACCCGTCCTAAATATTTATAACTAGTATAAGTATCAAGCATAATAAAAGTAATGTAAACATAAACTGTAATGTAAATAAAACAGACTTTAGAAAATCAAGTAAATCATATAAAACAAATAAAACAAATTTCAGCAATAAGCAATGTAAATAAATAAGCAATATTTATTTATTTATTTATTTATTTAGATTTTGTTTACCAGGTAAACCTACTGAGACCAAGGTCCCTTTTTCAGGGGCGACCCGGGGTGAATACACCACCAACTTTACATTAGGTACAGTATACAGCATCGAAAATATATATACAATTTGCATATAAGGTACAGCATACAGCTTCAGAAACAAAAAGAATATATATACAGTTTGTACAGGAGGTTGTTAGCATAATAAATGACAGATTATACTATTTCTTTAGCATACTTATAAATAGCATGACCTTTTCTTTTTTACTATGAGAACCTGCATCTCATTACACTAGTGTTTCAGATTATCTTGGTATGATACTTGTTTAAACTTTATAGTATGAAAAAATGTATTTTCTTTAGATTTAAATTCAGGCTTAACCATAAGCCCAAGGTTTGTAGTTAAAATGCACTAAGTTATCACCCCAGATAGCCAAATAAGTACTAATAATAGGATAAAGGAATACTTCTCTTTTAGTTGTCTGTAGATGTAGTCTTCTACTTTTTAACTTTGAAAGTCTTGGTGAGAACATTTGGTTTAGGATGACAAATGTCCTTGGTGGTGAGTTTGGCTTTAGTCTGCTGTCTTGTTTTCTTGAACCTAGAACTGTAGAGTATTTTGACATAAATGAAACAATGCAGGCTGGATCCTTTTTGCTTGATGTCACAAATCATCAAAAGTCACTTTAGGATTTAGTGGGAAGAATCAGACAAGATTTTAGCAGTTCAGCACAGTCTGTAGAAAGATCTTTCCCTGTGGACAGCAATGTTGTTTTGGGTAACTGGACTCTGTGACTCCTTACTGTTTTAGTTTATTTCTGCTTTTAAACCTGCAACTCTGGACTCACTGCTATTTAACAGCACTGCAGGCTTGCTGGCTGGTAAATTTCAAAGTCAGTCTCTTGTTCAGGCTTTTAACAGAAATTCCAAAACATTACTTTTAGTCCAAATTCTCAGTATGGAAAACATAGGCCTTGCTTAATCCAATACTGGAAGAAAGTCCTTTCTGTAACAGTCAGTTTCAGTAGCTGGTTTAGCAATCCTTGCGGTGGCAATATTAAAGCCCAAATAGTGTTCCCAGCAGGTGTGGCTTTAGGCTTTTGGCCTAGTATAAGTCCAAGCTCTTCCAAAATTGTCAGCACATTGAACACAGGTCTTCACACACCAAAGAATTAAGCAGTTCTGGGACAGCTTTGGCCAGCATCCCATGTATGTCCCACTTACTGGGCGACATCACCATCAAGTTATGATTGGTCTGAGTACTCTTTGAGGGTGTTACTGTTAGCCCCTCCTAAGCCATTTTTTATCAATATGACCTCATCCTGAAAAACTGTTTTTGATATAAAACAACTTTTCTTTCTTGCATCTATATGCACCTTTGTACATCCATAAGAATCACATTTTTATATGCAACTAAAGGAGAGGATTAATTTGAGACCAAACATGATGGTGTCATTTCTAATATAAAATCTATAATTTATAAAAGTATTATAAAACTTTTTCCTTTATAGATATCTAAAAAGTATTTACAGATTTCAAAAGTAATTTTTTTCTGTTTAAAATGATGTTACTTTGGCATACCTGTTATAATTAGGAACTGTATAAATTTAGCAAACTTCTTTAAGACAGGGATCTCCTTTGTTCAAAGTAAATGAACCGTGACCTCATGTAGCTATCCCGAGGTTTATAATCCACCCAACTGGTTGTTTCTATTAGATAAACACTTCAACTCTCATTCCATTGAAAAGGTGGCAAGGTCAGATTACTATAGACACCAAACTTGTCAATATATGTTAAACAGTTTTGAGGCTACAGATGTTTGTAAATAGCTCACAATACTCTTTGTTGATGGGTTTAAAACTTACTCACTGGACAGGTAAATGCATTTCCAATAACCTGTATAATTTTTTTTTATTTTTAGTTGTTTAACCAGGAATAACACACTAAGGTGAAAGCTTTTTTTACAGGAGCATCCTGAAAGCACAGGGAAGTTAAGTGACTTGCTTAGGGTCACACAGTATGCAAGTGGAAGCTGTGGGGTTCAAACCCAAGTCTGGCCTGCTGGCTATCACCAAATTTGCAGCTCAGAGGCTTAAACCGCTGTGCTATACTGCCTCCATTACATATACATATACATTTTAATGTATCAGAGTTTTTTTATATTCTCTATAAATAAAAGTCAATTTCCTAAAGCCAGTCTAAATCTATGTTAACCTCTGAGATGTGCTCTGGCTGGTACTGAAAAACAAGGTTGTAAATTATGTCAAGTTTCAACCTCTTCTGCTACTCATTGGAAAAGGCCATTCAATTTAAACAGACTATCCTGGAAACATTTTTTTTTTGAAGTTGACCATATATGCTGTATTCTCTTTTCATGGTATTATTCCTCTGTTTGAGTATTCAAGCCTTGTGCAGCATTGTCTTTGTTTTAGAGTTCATTTAGACATTAATTTAACCAGAAACATTAATAGTACTTAATAATTAAGCCAATATAAGGATATAGAATAGCAATTAAGAAAATAATAATATTATAATAAAATATTTTAATCAGATTAGTTCTGTTCCTACACAGTTGGGGTGGTGGTGGTCAGGGAGGCAGACAGTCCCGGGGGGGGACAAGCCCAGAGGGAATTTTTTGGACATGAGGAGGCCTGGTACTGGACCCTCTCATCGAAGTTAAGGATCTGGGTGAGGGAGTACAGGGTGCATGAGTGTGTCATCCAGTCCGGACCAGTAAGTAGCCTGCAGGCTTTGTTAATCACCACTTTTATTTTACTGATGGCTGTGACATCAGCTGCAGCATAGACTAGCAGTCCATAGTTGATCAGGGACATTACTGAGGAGGTAATAGCTAGTTTTAGGGCTTCTGGTGGCAGACAGTCCTTGGAGGACAATGCGTGCATTGGTGGCAGACATGAGGGTACTGATGTGCATGTGGAAAGTGAGGGCAGAGTTAAAGATAACCCCCAGATATTTATAGGACGAGACCTGTTCCAGGGTGTAGAGTGACCTAGACTGGATTTGTAGATGGGCATTTTTTACCTTACTTTGGTGTTGTGCAAATAAAAGGGCCTTGTTAATTTTAGGTTCATGACCAGCCTGTGCCAAACCAATGCTCAGTTTGACTGAAGGCATTCTGGAGTGTGGTCTGCAGGTTGGTTGGGCTGTTGTGAGAGGCGCAGATGATGGCGTCATCTGCGTATAGGATGATTTTTTCAGTGCATGAGGCAGGGACTGCATTTATTTATTTTTTTAAAACTTTATTTATAGAAGAATCAGCAGATGGAAAGACTGTCAGTTACATACTGTACATTTGCAATTTTGAACACATGTTATAATTACAAGCACAAACACAAGGTGCATGGAACTTGTTACATAACAGAAACACTTTTTGGCACACACTGGTATACAGGATGTCACCGCCTCTTGGGTGGTCATAGACATTCATATTAACAGACTCCTCAGTACAAAGCAGACCTTGATTTCATCACAGTTAAACTATAGTAAGAAATCTTCGCAGATGTCAGAGTTTCCCTGTAAATCGTGCTCCTCTTTTTAAAATATCTTGTGAGGAGGTAGATTCCCAATATATCTACTAGAAGGCCAGAAATAAAGGTTCACCAAGGGCCTTCTCAAGTGGGCTCCATATTGAGTCATATGTAGGAAGACAGCCAGAAGCTTTGTACTGAGTATGCTCGAGCTTCATATTACTTAGCAATGTATTCACCCATTGAGCTACTGTTGGAAGGGACTGTGCCATCCAGTTCCGTGCCAGGACCTGCTTTCCCATCACCGGAGCCAACTTTCTCAAGGGGTGCACAGCCCTGGAGAGGCCCTTCCCCCCTATATAAACCCCCAGCAAGACATCCACTGGATCCAAGGGAATGGAGCAATTCAAAATCCTATTGGGTATGTTATTTATTTCCTCCCAAAGGCAGTGATCTTTGGACAAGACCATGCCATATGAAAGAATGTACCAGTCTGGGAGGAACACTTTGGACACTTGTTGGATACCTGTGTGTTTTATCCTACGTGCGAGGGCGGGTGTGAAGTATGTTCTGTGGGCGATGTTATACTGTATGGCCCTGAGTCTATGGTTTACTGAACAGGTTTTTCAAAACCAGGACCCAGTCTCCACTGGTAAGATCATCCCCCCTGTAAGTCCTCTGCCCATCTACACCTCAATCTCTGCACTGTATCTGGTTGAGCTCCCAGCAATAGGTTATAAAAAAGTTTCATAGGTT
The DNA here is from genome assembly GCA_016271365.2 of Neoceratodus forsteri. Taxonomy (NCBI): domain Eukaryota; kingdom Metazoa; phylum Chordata; order Ceratodontiformes; family Ceratodontidae; genus Neoceratodus; species Neoceratodus forsteri. The sequence continues at coordinate 1,142,975,181 of CM057451.1, read as the reverse complement.
ATATTCTGGCTATGGCATTTACAGCAGTACAAAACTTCCTCCAGGGGGGATCCAGACGTGGGAGTCTCATCTCTCCCTGCCTCCAGGTATAGGCATACCCTAGATTTTACTTGCATGTAAATAAAATAATGTGATGGGCTAATCCTATAGTCATGTACGAGGTCTGAAAAAGTACAAAGGGATCTCTCTGAGTAAAGGTGCTTGATAAGATAAACACCCTTCTCCTCCCAAGCCATTAAAGCTTGTCTCACCGGGGGGGCACGTTTTCTTCCCATAAACTGTGCAGGAGAGATCCCTCAGGAGACAAGCTCCTTGGGCACTCTAGGAACTGCAGAGCATGATGCCACACCCGGACTGTGGTTTTAGTAAAAGGGTTTATCAGGGCCCCTACTCCGATTCCGGTTCTCAGTGGAAGATATTGACTGAGAATGGAACATCTTCGGGACCCAGACTCCACTGTCACCCATGCTCATTTCCCTTCCCCTTCCCCTAATACATCAAGTGTGTGGGACGGCTGTGCTGCCATAGCATAGAGCTTCAAGTTAGGAAGGACTAATCCCCCGAGACAGGCTGCCACAAAATGTCTTTTTTAATTCTAGATCTACAGTTGACCCAAATGACAGATGTGATAGAACCCTCAAAGGACCTCATGTGGCAGGATGGGACCAACACAGGCAGAACCTGGAACAGGTACAGGCATTGCGTCAGGATCTGCATTTTGACCAAATTAACTTTCCCTAGAAGTGTTATAGGGAGAGTCCTCCACCTCCCACACTGCTCCTTAATTTTCTGGGCCAGTGGTTTGTAATTAATGTCCCCCAAGTCTGCCAACATTCCAGAGAAGTAACACCCCCAGATACTTAATGACCTTGGAGGGGGAAATTGTGGAACCTGCAATTTGTATTGGCTGGGAAATGCCTCTGAAAGGGAGCTACTCACTCTTCCCCCAGTTAATTTTGTGGCCAGATAGGGGGCCATATTGGTTAAAAAGTTTTGTCAGGGCTGGCAATGCTTTCTGCGGGTCTGCTAAAAACAAAAGAACGTCATCTGCAAAAAGCGAGATCACGTGTTCTGTTCCTTTTATCTTAAAGTCTCTAATTTCTGGATGATTCTTGATAGCCGAGGCCAAGATCTCGATTATGAGGACATATATCAACAGAGAGAGGGGGCACCCCTGACGAGTACCCCTGGTGAGGTGAAAGGGGACAGAGAGAGAATTATTTGTCATAACTTGTGCCTGGGGGGATTCGTATAGGCATGACACCCATTGACAAAATGTTGGATGCAGGCCAAATCTTTTGAGGACAGCAAACATAAAAAGCCATTCGACATGGTCGAAGGCCTTTTCTGCATCAAGGGCCAGTAGTCCTCTGTGACCCCCTCCCCTCTTGGAACCGTGTAGCATAATATTTACAGTTCATCGCAGATTATGTCTGACCTGTCAACCTTGCGTAAAACCTTCCTGGTCGGGGTGGATAACATTCGGTAGGATTTTCTCCAGCCTCCGAGCCAAAATGTTTGCTATTATCCTATAGTCTGTATTAAGAAGTGAGATGGGATGGTAGGAACCACATCTCTTAGGGTTTTTACCTGGCTTTGGGAGAACCGTAATGGTGGCCATCTGCTGTGAGGCCGTCAGTGAGCCCCCCCCCCACAGCACCTCCATCATCATATTAGTCATCAATGGTTCTAGCACCCCCTAGAACTTCTTATAGAACTCCAAGAGGAGACCATCAGGGCCTGGCGCCTTTCCAGACTTGGAGGCCCAAATCGCTTCCTTGATCTCCTGTAAGGTAAGTTTCTGGCCCAGGCGTTCATTGTCAAACACCATTGGAGTGGGAAGGGGAACACCCTTCAAAAAGAGCTGCAGATTACCATCTTGTGAGTCTTGAGACATACATAAATCTTTATAGACGTTTTTGAAAATAGAGTTTATCTCTTGTTTATTCATAATACACTCACCCCTATCGTTCTCTACAGACAGAATGGATCTCTCAGCTGACTGCTTCTTTGCTAGCTATGCCAGCCACCTCCCTGACTTGTCCCCCTCAAAATATTACCCTGCTTTAGATAATATTATATCTCTCACTATATGCTTAGAGCTTAGTTGATTATGTTTCCCCTTTAACTGCTTTAGCAATGCTGTGTCCTCGGCTGATAGCAGACCCATGTTCTCCCTTTCCAGTTTTAGAATCTGCTCTTCTAATTCCTGTTCCTCAGCCCTTTCTGTTTTCTTTTTATAAGCTGCATATGAGATAGACTCCCCCCTTATACATGCTTTCAATGCCTCCCAGGTGGTTTTAGCCAATGTGTCCTCTATCTTGTTTGCCTGAAGAAAAATGTTACGTTTCCTAGTTATTTGATCAATATTTTGTGGATCTCTAAGCAGGGTTGGGTCTAGTCTCCACTGCTGTGTGCCTGAGTTTCCCCAACTCCAAATGTAAGGGACCATAATCAGAGATCAATATAGGACCATAGCGCACTTCACTTGCGCGAGCAAGAAACTCTGGGAACACTAAAAAGTAATCCAGGCATGTATATACCTTATGGGAATGCAAAAAGAAAGAAAACTCCACCCCTTTGGGGTTTTTAAAATGCCAGATTTCTTGTAAGGCTCTCTCCCTTGCCAAATTCCTGAGACCAGTCACGCTCTTAGGGGGCCGCCGGAATTGTGGATTAGAATGATCTACAAGGGGTCCCAGTAGGTGTTAAAGTCCCCACCGATAATCAGCTGATTTGGGAGTGAGGAGAGAGTAAGGGCTAAGTGGTCAAAAAACTTGGGACAATCATATCGGGGGCCATACAGGGACATCAATACCAGCCTCTCCTTCTCCACCATGGCCCGAACCACCACAAACCTCCCCTGCCCATCTATTTGTGAGGAGTGTACTTGTACCCTAGCTCCTGGGCTGAACCAAACACAGGTGCCCCTCACTTTAAAGGTAAAGGGTGATGCGACAAGCATGCCCCCCCACAAGGAGCGAAGCCTAGTCACCTCTTCCTGAGTTATATGAAGCTCTTGCAACATGACCACATCTGCTTTGGCTTTCCTAATATATGACCAAATTTTTTTCCATTTGACCACCGTTTTTAGTCCATTTACATTCCACGTTAACAGTCTCACTTTCCCCATATGGACTGTTGGCCCTTATGTTTACAATGTGCTCCTTGTACCCAGATAAGGATCTTCAAACTTGACCTGTTTCCATTCTTCGCTGATCTTCGTTTTTTTTTTTCTGTATCAAACTCCTCTCCCCTTGTTTCCCCTCAGAACCCCCCCAAAACATTTATTACAACCCCCCATTGTTCTCATACATTTCCCCGCCCCTCTCTATTCAGTTACCCCCAAAAATATTATGTAACTAGTGTAACTGGCACACAAAGAAGAAGAAAAAATAAATAAATAACTATAAAAAAACAACCTCTCTACTGAATTTACTCAGACTCAACCAGCGCCTGTTCCCACGAAGACCCCCCCTTTACTCTTGAGTCTTAATGCAGTGAGTAGAAATACCCACTTTACTTTCATGGAATTGCCCCCTGGCCCATCCATGTTATGACTCTAGGACAGATTCCATGTCTGGGGACAAGCACCCTCTCAGACAATTTCCAACCATGTTTACCCAGCAGAGTAAGAGCTAGGCACCCCCGAGACAGTCTCCACCTAGGGTGTCCCCCGTCTGGAGCCCCTATAAGCAGGAGATCTGTCCCTGATATGCCATGAATAGTTCTGCCATGATAGTGCTCAGCCGACCTACCAGCATAACACTGCCGCCACAGAGCAGTCATCAGGGAAAATCCACGGAAACTTGTTCTTTTACCTGTATAATTTGCTGTCCCCCCAACAGGACTCATAATCCCACCCCCAAGAGTCCCCAAAACTGGTGCAACAACACAACATGGCCGAGCATAAAGCATAATTGCCTAAAAATGGCATGTGAAAAACTTGGAGGTAGCAAGGTGTAACAACAACTACACAGTACCAGGGAGCGTTAAGTAGTGGAAGTGTTCAAGTCCAGCTGCCTCTCAGAAACAAAGCTAGATCATCAAAGTCCCAACGCAGGTTCAAAAGTCTCAAATGTAAAGTCACCATACGAACATTATACGTAAGACTAATTTGTCCAAAGTAACTTGACACCAGAAACAGGCGAAATGCTTCTTAAAACAGCTCCCGCATGTAGGCCGGAGGGCGCGAAGGGGAGAAACACTCAGTCCAGCCCTAATAGGCCTCTTCTGAGTTGCGGACCGAGCCCAGACCTAGGCCTCTCCCCCCCAAACCGGCACCACAGCCGTTTTAGAGCTGCAAACTACCCCTAAACAACTCAAAGCTGTACCTGCCAAGTAACAAGCATGGCAGCGACGTTCATCCTGAAGGGTCCGCTTGCTTTTGAATTTCTTGCTCAATGTATTTGAGAGCCACTTCTGGACTGGTGAAGGCCTTTTGAGTCATCCCTTTCAGTTTGATAAGGTGCACCGGGTAAACCAGTGCGAATGGCCAGTTCAATTCATGGAGCTTCCTTCTCACTGGGGTAAAGGCTTGCCTCTCGATCTGTAGGGCCCTTGAGTAATCTTGGAAAATGCTGACTGTTTGGGATCCAACCAAAGAGGAGACACTTTCCTGGCGGCTTCGGCACTGTCAAGCTGTCCTGATATCTCAGGAGCTTGGCGATCACGGCGAGGGTCTCATTCAGGTCAGGCGGTGTCCAGGTGATCTGTGCGCTCACTGGATTTCTAGGGAGCAGTCGGGTGTAATTGCAGATGATCCTGTAGCCAACTCTGAAGAAGGCAATGCAGTGGCGACCTTCAGTGCCCTCCAGGAGGCCCACTACACGTAGATTCATACGCCGCTACTGGTTCTCATGATCGTCAAGAACTGCACGCAGCTTTTCAATTTCTGCCAGGGCATTTTATAGCTTGGGCTGCATCTGATTACGTAAGTCCTCCTGAGTGCTAAGCTGCTCCTCCACCTCCGTAAGCCTTGTCGCATGCTGTTCCACGGTCTCTCCCAGGGAGTTAACCATCGTTTGCAAATGAGCAAGCTGAGCCGAGACATTCTCAAATCCCACATTCATTTTACAGGTAAGGTCATATTTCAGTTCAGGGTCTGTTCATGACAAGGGGTCACCAATGCCCACCATACAGTGCATACCACATTTTTAAAAATCAAGAACTGTCAGGCACATATTTTTGCCTAAATCTGAATGTTGGCTATATGTGCAGATAAATAACATAACTATAGAATTCTAGGGTATTCATATTTTTTTTTGATGGGGTATCCCACTCCATTTTGTTGCCTTTTTTACCTGAAAAAGTGTGAAATGCAAAAACACGTTTCACTAATTGTTTTTGCAAGCTTTATTTACTGTTTCCATTATTAAAGTAAGTCCACTTACTAATCTGGAGTCGTGTTTTTATTATCTGTACTCTTTAGCCTATTGTAATGCTCCATTTTTAATTTATGCAGCTTTGTATTTAGTGTGGTGAATGTAACAGTTGGTGTCACAACACGTTACATTCACCCTCATGGCCCCCAAATCTGTAATTGTGCTATTAGCACTTTAAAAGATTTTCTGGCTTCTCTCCTAGTTTGCCTCCTTGTGATAACTGACTGTGTTACTGCCTGATCTATCTTTCCCACAGAAGGGACAGCAACCTTTGACCCTCAATCTACTTGGAGTCACATTAGGCCCAATGTTTACCCGTCAAGTCTGTGACAGTTGCAAAGTCATAACCTGCCCATCAGAACCAAGGAGCAACCATAGAGGGAGGATCTGAGTTGTGGTTTAAAACCCATTGGTTGCATGTGGCTCCTCCATTTGTAGGGCTACATTCCATGAAGATAAGCACTGCATGCAACAACGAGGGTTGCAGTTACATTCACCACAGGTAGACTTTGGTTACCATCATTCACTGATTGTTGGGCAAATTTTCAGAGAGCATATTTCAGTGAAAACTGCATGTCTAAGGAAAGTGCTGGGCATCAGTTGTAATAGGGATTATTCAGTGCATATGGAGTGGAGATCTAAAATGGATTTTCTTTGTGGTGTCACTCGTTACATTCACCACGATATGTGGTGTCAACCATCATACCTGCCAGTACTGTTATTATTGTCAAATTCCACCAAAAAGTTGTCTGGGCTAGGTAGATGACTCGGTGAATAAGAGGCCGCTGTAGTACTAGGTCGGGGAGGCAAGGCCTCTGCTGCAGATGACATCCCACCACTACTGATGCTTTTAAAATTCAGATGGCCCTGTTCTTTCAACATTTTAGCAGGCATACCACTGTTCAACTATACACTTTATATTTTTGCACTAGAGGGGGCTCCAGGGAGCCAGATGGATACGATTTTAGATGGATTAGGCTCAGAGCTCCAGGTTCAAGCTGCCATCCTAGACGTTGGCTTGGCCACACCCCCCAGGGACTGCATTTATGAAGAGGCTAAAAAGCAGGGGCCCTAGGATAGAGTCCTGTGGAACTCCGGAGTGGATTGGGTGTGTGCAGGAGACCACATTATTTATCCGTACACACTGCAACCTGGACGACAGGTAACTAGCGAGCCAGTCCAGGGGTCCTTGTGAGAACCCCAGTTTGAGGAGGGAGTTTAGTAGGAGTGGGTGACTGACCATGTCATGTCACAGGCCTTGGACAAGTCCATGAACACGGCCCCTGCAATGTGCCCTTTGTCAAGAACAGAGTGTATATATATAAATATATATATATATATATATATATATACACACATGTTATATAAATACATAATATGCATTCCATATGCAATTAATTCAATTCCCAAGCAGCAACACATTCGAAATGCGTCATATATTAATAAATCCTATTAATTAAAATCAACATTTGTTCTAGACAGGTACTAATCTACTTCTTTCTTGACCCTCTGTTGACTATACACACATTATATAATTTCTTAACTTATAAGTATCCAATTTAAAATTATAAATGTACAGTTGACAGAAATCCATACACTATTCAGAATATCTATAATATGAGCATTAAACAAGTAAAGAATGATTTGGTCAGGGAGGAAGTCGAGATCTTTCAAAATGGTACTCAACCATTCCTGCCCCCCTCTTGTATAAAGGGGGCATACAAGTAGAATATATTTTAAATCATCTTTGAGTTTCATATCACATTTGCAAAATGGAGCAGAAACACCCATCCTTTTTTGTTTAAAGAGTATGTAACTTGTTGTATACAATTCCATTCTAAATCTCGTTATTATACGTCTTCTTTGTGGGTTAATTATTTTCCTTAAATATGGTTCCATGGAATGTGTAGTTTTAAGCATTTTGTACCATATAAAATGTCCTAAATTCATCGGCTGTTGCAAGTTGTTTAAAATTTCAATATCCCTAACCCTGGTTTTCAATTGTGTTATTCTTTCTTTCCTAGGTTTTAGGTATATTTAAGTAAGCAAATGCCCCGGGCCTAGCGGGAATAGCTTTCTGTTAATTATTTGGATGGTCGGAGGATGGAAACCCATCTAGGAATATTAAATTTCTTCTTCAAGACAGTAACTAGAAATACATGACTCTGGCAATATGAAAAGGCAAAGCAAAAACATTAGCTGCCTCTCTATTATCGAAGTTTGTAATGAAATTTAACCCAACTCCAGTCTTATTAATTCAGAAGGAACTGATTGAGAAGTCATAAGTAAATAGCGGTACGGTTTATTCATGATCGTATCCAGGGACTTAATTTCAGTGTATCCCCAAATTTCTGATGTATAAAGAATACTGGATTGCACTTTAGCATCTATAACCTTTACTGCTCCTTCAACTAAACCTTTTCCTGTCTTTGTGTTAAAACTTTTAAATGCAAGTACAGCAGTCTTCAATTTAGTTTGTAAATATAATATATGAGGCTTTCAATTACAATTATCCATGGACCTAACCCCTAAATAACTGTAATATTTCATGGTGACCAATTTATTTTTCTCTATGTGTAATACTGGTGACTTCTTGCTCTTATTGCCAAAAAATAACCATCATTGTTTTGTCTTTATTAATTGTGAGTCTGTTTTCTGTACACAAACCAGAAAAATAGTCTACCTTTCTCTGTAATCCCAACAAGGAAGTTGACAATAAGACTCTTCAGCATAAGTGAGACATGCAATTTTTCTATTCAGTACCCCTGTCGAATGAAATTTGGGATTCTCCATATTCAACATTATATTATTTATAGAAACATAACAGAAACATAGAAACATAGAATCTGATGGCAAATAAGGACCGCTTGGCACACCTAGTCTGCCCATTTCCCTACCTAATGCATAGGCTGCAGATCCTAGTTAACCAACAGCCTACTTCCTCCTACCCCCCACTAGAATTGCCTTATGCATTCTTGAATTCCAACACTGTTTTTGAGTCCACTACCTCCTCGGGAAGGCTGTTCCATGTATCCACAACCCTCTCAGTGAAAAAATACTTCCTCACATTACCTTTGAGCCATCCCCCCTCTATCTTCAAATTATGCTCCCATGTTCTTGCACATCTCTTTTTCAGAAAGATGCTACCATCTTGGACTCTGTTGATTCCCTTGAGGTATTTGAAAGTTTCTATCATGTCCCCCCTCTCCCTCCTCTCCTGGAGTGTATACATATTAAGCTTCTTTAATCTCTCTTCGTATGTCTTCTGGTGCAGACCCTGCTCCATTTTAGTTGCCCTCCTCTGGACAGCCTCCATCCTGTCTATGTCTTTGTGGAGATGGGGTCTCCAGAACTGGATGTAGAACTCCAGACGGGGTCTCACCAACTGTCTGTACAAAGGGATAACAACTTCCTGTTTTCTACTGGCGATGCCTCTCCCTATGCATCCCAGTATCCCACCAGCTCTTCTTACTGCCTTCTCACATTGCTTGCTAACCTTAAGGTCATCTGGTATAACTACCCCCAGGTCCCTTTCCATTTCTGTAGTTATTATCTCACCCCCCATTGTGTACTCTTCCCCTGGATTTTTGTTTCCCAGGTGCATTACTTTGCACTTCTTTGCACTGAATCTAAGCTGCCATATATTTGACCATTCCTCCAACTTTGCCAAGTCCCTTTGTATCCTCTCCACCCCACCTTCTGTATCAACCCTGTTGCAGATCTTTGTGTCATCTGCAAAGAGACATACTTTTCCTTCCAGTCCCTCTGCAATGTCACATATAAAGATATTAAAGAGGACCGGTCCCAATACTGAACCCTGTGGTACCCCCACTAGTAACCCCCCTTTCTTCAGAATAAACTCCGTTTACTATTACCCTCTGTATCCTGTTGTCCAGCCAATTTTTAACCTAGGCTACCACCTTGGGACCCACTCCAAGGCTGGCTAACTTGTATATTAATCTTTTGTGTGGGACTGTGTCAAATGCCTTGCCAAAGTCTAGGAAGGCTATGTCCACTGCCCCTCCCTGGTCTACCACATTGGTCACCCAGTCAAAGAAATCTATTAGATTAATCTGACATGACCTTCCCACTGTGAATCCATGCTGTCTTGGGTCCTGTGCCCCACTGGCCTCTAGAAACTCAACAATTATTTCCTTTAGAAGTGATTCCATCATTTCCCCCTACCACTGAGGTCAAACTAACAGGTCTGTAGTGCACATATATTCTATATGTGATATATACATAAATGTATACATACATTTATGTATATATACATTAGATAGAGTCAGGGCCAACAAACTGTCCTGTTGGACCCCGTAGTTTGTTTTGATTGAGGAAGTCACCACACCAAATTGGTTATACTGTACTTTAGACGATGTATCTGAATGCAGCCTTTTTAAAATGTCTAATAAGACTGGGACTATCCCCAAGTCTTCCAGTTTTTTCCATAACGGTGTTATACTTATGCTACTCTAACATATTTGCAAATAATGTGTGAAAGCACATAATGTTTTATAATTGAACATTCTATTCTAAACCCATTCTGGTATTCACTCAATATCTGACTCGCATTGAGCCAATCCTGCAACCTTTGAAGGAGAATCCTAGAAAATATCTTTTGAGAGACATCTATCAGACTTATCGGTCAATACATTTTAGGGTCAGAGGCATTTCCTTTTTGTATAACGGAAATATAGTACCTCTTAACCAACTAGTAGGGATTTGACTCCCTTGAATGATATAGTTGAATAAAGCACTAAAAATGAAAATCCACCACTCCTTAAAGGATTTATACATATCCACCAATAGCTGATCTGGTCCTGGAGCTTTATTTGCATGAGGCATCACTATTGCTTCTCTAATTTCACATATATATATATATATATATATATATATATATATATATATATATATAGATAGGGTGCCAATACTTGCCTTAAACAATGTTTTGATGGATAACAATTCCTAAAATCATGAACTTCTATTTCTGAGTAATACAAATTTTGGAAATGTTCCTCCCAAATAGTGGGGGTTTATAGATGCCTCTATAGCTGTTGAGTATCCACCGTAACCTTTACTGACTAATGTCCAAAATTTCTTTGTGTCTCTTAGTTTCTCTTAATTCCTCCCACATTGTCTTGTAGTAGTCACCTCTTGCATTCTCCAGTAACATTTTATATTTTTTCATTGTTCTATTCAAGATCAGTATGTTCTCTTTTGTCCCTGAATTTTTACAAGATCTCACCTGCTTCTGTAAGTTTTTTTTTTTTTTTGCATTTTTACATGTTTTGTTGAACCACATGGATTGTTTTTTTTTTTCTTTAGTGAGGTTAGAGTTCTCATAAATGGTCTAATATATGAATTTAATGAGGCCCAATTCGTGTCTATCATCTTTTACTTCAGGATTTAAACTATCAACAGTAATATTAGCTACCTTTGCACTACTAAGTATTTCTGAAAAAAAGTGTCACATTTTGATTGTTCCACCTAAACCTTTTTTCATTAATCACTTCCACACCTTCCAGATTCCTATTTAAGTCTTCGAACCTCTCTGAAGAATATTGTATATAATCAATGTTATCACTACTGGTACCTGTGAAGAGTCTGAGCGTTCTATTACTTTTAAATCATGAATATTGTTTGGTGCTTGCAGATAAGTCGAGGCCAGATCTATGTTAGATTAACCCAAAGGGCCCATATAGGTAAATTCCCCATTTTGAGCCCCAGGCAAATGTCCATTAAGTAAGCAAACATTTCCATGTGGCATTAATCAAAAAATATTTTTACCATGCAGATTACATTTTTTTTCCTCAGATCTTCTACTGTAATTTACTTTTGAGTTAATTATTTAAAAGCTTCAAATTAGTTCATAGTAGAGATTTTCTTGTGACATTAATATTAACCCTAGCATTATGATCACCAACTACAATAATTTTCTAATTTTCATATGTGTCCCATAATTTTTTTTGTATTACTAATTCAAACTGTGTCCAAATATCAGCAATTTTTTTTCTTTTTTGGGGGAAAAAATTAATATTTATAATTACAAATTTTAGATTTTCTCTAGTTAATTTTAGGATTAATATCAAATCTGCCAAAGAAGGATTGACTGCACCCTTCAGATTCATAGATGTTTTAACATATATGACTATTCCTGCTTTGCTGCACCTATATTTTTTCTCCCAAATTCTGGAAGTGTTCTCCCACGGTTCCCTTGTTATTATTATATTCTTTTAGGAAAGTGTCCCATGTGGGAGTTTGCCACTATCCGATATCCCTAGAATCAGTCTTAAAATGGTTGTGGTGCTCTACCCAATAATAAAATCCAAACTCATATTATTTCTTCATCAATCAAATCTTATTTTATTATGACCATGTTTACTTCATATTCCTTTTTTCAAGCTCTCTTGGTTTAACTTATATTACATTTCAGGAGTCCTGTGTCCCTTCATCAGATATATTAGAGTTGTTTTTCTTTACCAAAACATTTTTCTGAACTATTGAAATAATAATAAAATAAATTATTTTTTTCGGTCTCTTAGCAGTCTTTCCTTATATAGTGAAGTTCATATTATATAAAATAAGCTGGGGGAACACACCTGCTATAAATCATTTATTACGTAATTCCTTAGTGTTATTTCTCCTGTGCATTATATGGCTAGTCGTTCTGAAATGGGGAACAGAGAGTTATTCAGTATGATTTATCTTTCTTGTTTATTTTAATGTTACAGTTTTTTTTAAACTCTCAGTATTACCTTTGTTTTATTTTTTTCTCCTTGCTTTCTATGGAGTCACACTGCTTATATCCACTATGCGGTTCTGTGAAAAAAATAAGGGTTGGGGCAAACCTTCTTTTATTTTTAAACATAAACATCTTTCAATAACTTCTTATTTAAATTCAGTCAATGAGTCGCGAGATTAAGTTGTCTTACTTGTGAGTGTGATTTAATCTACTTTCAGGATGCCTTAGCCATATCTCTTAAAATACCAAATGTACTGCAAATGCCATTATGCAGGATGTCACTTTCACTCAGTTTCACTCGTATCTTCTTTCAAAAGGTGTAGAAGGGGCCAAGCTAAGGCATCCTGAAAACAAATAAATAAAAATGATAAATCATACTGAATAACTCCCTATTCCCCATTTTCAGAACACCTGGACATATAATGCACAGGAGAAGTAACACTAAGGAATTAAGTAAAAAAAAACTGATTTATTGCAGGTGTGTTCCCCCTGCTTATTTTATATAATATAAACCTCACTGTCTAAGGAAAGAATGCTAAGAGACAGAACAAATTAATTTATTTTATTATTTTATTTCAACCGTTCAAAACATTTGTTGGTAAAGAAAAGCAGCTCTAATACTATATATCTGAGGAAGGAACACAGGAGTCCTGAAAAGTAATATAAGTTAAACCAAGAGTGCTTGAAAAAAGGACTATGACATAGACAAGGTCATAATAAAATAAGATTTGATTGATGAAGAAATAAATATGAGTTTGGATTTTATTATTGGGTAGAGCACCACAACCATTTTGAGACTGATTTTAAGCATATTTTTCTCCCTCATGGCTGGAATCACATAAGATGTATAACCTGATGTTAATGGAATATTCGAGAACCAAGTCTCTTGCAGGCACAGTATATCATGCTTTTCCAAAAATTGTTTAGTTTCATTGTCTGCCAGTTTCAATGAAAGGCCCTCAGTATTCCATTATATAAGCTCAATTTTTCCCTCTGGTCTTTCTGGGGTACATACCACTGGTGGCTTTTCCCTATGTCATTGAGATGGTATTGTCAGTAAAATTGAGAATCTATTACTTTCCTCAATAACCAGCCTTTCCCTATTTATGGGCAATTTTTCTGGGGTGTGCACAGAGTCAGAATCCAAGGTCAACATTTCAAGATTTGTTAAATGTATCCCAGTGTCTCTAGTACTCGTGAGGATTTTAAGACCATGTCAGTAAGTTTTGAGCTTTTAATTGTAATGCCTAATTGTGGAGTATCTGAAATACCCTTATTAAGCTTAATCCAAGCAATGGAGCTGGGTGCAATACTCACCCCAAGTGATCAAGAAAGAAAGGCTGCCAGTTCCCACTTTACCCTTCCTACTGACTCACCTTCATCTATTTTCCCTCCAAAAATTGAGAGAGTTCTATTTTCCCAAGAAAGCTTGTTTCTAGATTCATATTTGTCAATTGTTTCTTGAATCCTTTTAATTCTATTTAAATCCTCCCTTCTAGTACTATTTTGAACCAAGACTCCAAAATGTTCTGTGTTATTCCGGTTAGGCCTTGGGACCTTTAGAGGATCTGAAATCCTAATTCCTAATGACTAACAGAAAGTTACTTGCTACCCTATCTCATAGGCCAAGTGTTCATTTCCTAGGTATAATAAAACACAGTCCTTGTTTGCTAAATTTGGTGTATGTGCCACAAATACATCAATTTCCTCCACAGGGATGTGCAATATGAACTTGCCCCATTTTAGCAGTTTTTCTGAGGTTTCATTTTCTAAAGGACCCAGTCCATCAATTTCTAGCAAAAATTCATAGGCTGTAAATGGTCTTTCCTGTCTGCTGACATAGGCATCAAATGAAACATAAGAATCAGGTGGTGAAACGTCATCTGATCTCTCTTTTATATCAATTTTATTTTCTTGTCTCTCTGGACCTTCTTCAGCTTCCCCCCAACCAAGCCTTCCCCATTATCTGGAGCCCCTTGTTCCTTTTGCTCCTGCTGTCCATTTAACTGAGTATCCTTTTGTATCTGATTTTGCTCCTCCTGATAGTTTCTAACATCTGTTCCCCCTATGTTTTTGCCAGTACTCCCTTTGTTTGCTTGATTCAAAATATCTAATTCTGTTTGTTTTGATTTTAATCCTTTTCTCCTGCCCGTTTGTTTCTTAGTTTCCCCCTTAGTATTTTTACTGTGTTTCTGATTTTTTTTTTTAGCTTTTTGATTTTTCTTGTCATTAGTTAAGGTCCCTCTTATTCCCTTTCTTTTATACTGATATTTCTTGCTATTCTTTGCCAAAAGGGGGTGATAAGGATACTTGAATTGCTTTATTAGCATAGTCTTTAAGCTCCTCACCTTGAAGAATATAATAAGACGAGTCAGAATTTGGCAGATCTTTGCCTCTTAATTGCTTTAAGATATCCTGGTTAAAACATACATCAGCCCTCAAGTTCAAGAGTTCCTCCTTAAGTGCTCCCAGATTTTCTGAAATTGCTACATAGGTAAAATATGGATTTTTTATTATTTCCAGCATTTGGTTGGAAAAGGTAGAAGAGGAGACAACATTTCGTTCATTAGTAAAATGTTCTTTGTTATATTCTATATTTGAAGGATTTGGCCTAATATTAATAGCCAATTTTGCCTCTACAAGCCCTCCGGAGGAACATTTCCCTTTGTTGTTATTCTAGCCCTCATTTGTTTCCTAAGTCAGGTGTAACTAATCTCTTAAGGCCAATAATGGCCTGACTGAGATCTTTTATAAAAGATACAAGGTTGTCTGGATTATCAGGGTTCTTCATATTATTAGAGTTGTGAACCCCTTGATTTCCACTAATATGTCTCTTATGCAATAGTGGAGAGGCTAATTGATAACTTGTGCACTTAGACTGTGATAATTCCAAAGAAAATTATTTCGAGTCTATTAATTCAAGATTTTGTACAAAACTTGAATTGTCTAACATAGATGTTGAATGGTTGTATGACTCCCAATCTTGTGCAAATAAAGATAGACTGGGCAGGATTCACAAAGTGTTTTGGGACTAAGTCCCACTTCGCAACCCCAGTTGCACTTTGAAATTGCCACAGCTGTGGAGCAGCCGATGCACAGCCGCAGCAGTTGTGTAGAGTGTTACGGAGGGTCCCACTGGCCTTAGCAGCCTCCTGCAGCTGCGGTGCTGTCCCTGGCAACAGCACCATCAAACTGCCATAATCCCTGGAGCCAGTTTTACTCCAGCTCCACCTTAGTGAATACCCGCAGCTGTGGGCAACCTGCGGATTCACAAGTGGCAACCCACTAGCTCTGAGGTTTTCCCGCAGCTGCGTGACCTTCCCCAATGTTCGTGAATCCTGCCCAGACCATCTCCTATCTGTTTTGTCTTATTTTCAAAAAGTGTTTCTAAGCTAGGTGTAGTCTCCAAATGTGTATAATTTGAATGACTTATATTGGGCTCATCATCAGGATTTCCAAAATGTTGTTTATCATTCTCCTTCTTTCCCTTATTAGAGTCAGTTATTAATGTCCGAGTAGAGGTCGATAAAGAAATGTGGGACTCTTTCCTTACAGGGGGGTACCCCCAAAAAATTGCACTTTTTGATTGTTTAAGGGGGCCCTTTTCCTTATTTTCCATTTTTCCCTATTCTCCATAGTTTCATGTTGTAAACGTACTGTTTTTATCATTTTTTTTCTGTTTTCTTTTTCCCCTCACCAATCTGCTGTATTTCCTCCAGCATGGAGCTATTTTCCCACTTCATGTGCACACCATGTCTTGCTTAAAAAGGCTGTAAACTTTAGTGTTTCTAAAAAGGAAAAATCTGAGCAATCCCCTTAACATGCCTCAGAGACTAAGAACAAGTGCAATCACCATTCTGTGTGTATAATCAAAGTGTTGCTGCCTTATAACAATTTATGATACCTACTAATAAATAAATGTGCTTATAAGCACCCTGGGAAATTTCCCTTAAATATTTTCCCAGTGAGGAGTAAAAAAAACAACTATTTGTTATAAAAGACCCCTTGCAACAATAATAATCAAGTTGTGCAAAGAAGAAACTTCTGAGAGTCCATCAAGTCCTTTTTGTCCTTGAATACCCAGTACGATCATAGAAACATAGAAACATAGAATTTGACAGCAGATAAGGACCGCTTGGCCCACCCAGTCTGCCCATTTCCCTACCTACTGGATAGGCTGCAGATCCTAGTTAACCAGCAGCCTACTTCTTCCTACCCCAACCCCCTAGAATGGCCTTATGACTGTCCCATGCATGCTTGAATTCCACCACTGTTTTTGACTCCACAACCTCCTCTGGAAGGCCGTTCCATGCATCCACAACCCTCTCTGTGAAAAATACTTCCTTAAATTACCTCTGAGCTGCCCCTCTATCTTCAAATTCTGCCCCTTGTTCTTGCACACCTCTTTTTTGAAAGATGCTACCCTCTTGGACTTTGTTGATTCCATTGAGGTACTTGAATGTTTCTATCATGTCCCCTCTCCTCCTTTCCTCAAGGCTATACATATTAAGCTCCTTTAGTCTCTCTTCATATGTCTTCCGGTGCAGACCCTGCACCATTTTAGTTGCCCTCCTCTGGACAGCTTCCATCCTGTCTATGTCTTTGCGGAGATTGGGTCTCCAGAACTGCACACAGTACTCCAGATGTGGTCTGACCAGCTGTCTGTACAGAGGGATAATAACTTCCTGTTTTCTACTGGTGATGCCTCTCCCTATTCATCCCAGTATCCCCCCAGCCCTCCTTGCTGCCCTCTCACATTGCTTGCCCACCTTTAGGTCATCTGATATGACTACCCCCAGGTCCCTTTCCATTTTTGTTGTTGTTAGTATCTCACCCCCCATTGTGTACTCTTCACCAGGGTTTTTGTTTCCCAGGTGCATTACCTTGCACTTCTTAGCATTGAATCTAAGCTGCCATACATTTGACCATTCCTCTAACCTTGCCAAGTCCCTTCTCATCCTTTCCACCCCACCTTGTGCATCAACTCTGTTGCAGATCTTTGTGTCATCTGCAAAGAGACATACTTTTCCTTCCAGTCCCTCTGCAATCTCGCTTATAAAGACATTGAAGAGGACCGGTCCTAATACGGAACCCTGCGGTACCCCACTAGTAACCCCTTTCTTCTGAGTGGACTCCATTTACTATTACTCTCTGTGTCCTATTCTCCAGCCAATTCTTTACCCAGGCTGTCATCTTGGGACCCACTCCCAGGCTGGCTAACTTGTATATTAATCTTTTGTGTGGGACTGTGTCAAATGCCTTGCTAAAGTCTAGGTAGGCCATGTCCACAGCCCCTCCCTGATCTACTACTTTGGTCACCCAGTCAAAGAAATCTATCAGATTCGTCTGGCATGACCTTCCCGCTGTGATCAATTCCTTATACAAGGATCAATTCCTTATACAAGTTCCTTGTTTGAGGTGTAGATTGCTTAAATAATATGTATTTTTGTTTAGGTTTCCTTTCAGGACCAAAATGCTCCCATTCAGGCTTTACAATGATATGTCCATCAATGCTCCTATAGTCCTTCCTTTTAAACTTCATCCTTGACTTTCCCCTTCCACAAAGGTATGGAAACTGAAAGTATAACTCAAAGAAGGTATACGAAGTGTCGCTACTAACTGAAATAAATTAAGCCGGTCAAACCAGTTACAATTAATTCAAGTCCAATCAGGTTTACCTGCAAAATAACCCCCACTTGAGCAAGCTGATCACTACGAATAATAAATAAGCGCAAACTGTCTCTTACCAATGGATTAACAATGCATTGTCAATACAAACTGGGTACTAAACCAATCAATTCAGCCAGCTGGAAAAAATTCCTTAAATTCTATTAACTTATATATACTGATTTATTTAAAATATTTATTAAAAGTTTCCAGTTTTAAACTTTTAAACAATTCAGACCAGTAGCTGAACTTATCTAAATCTTGATTCTGTTATTTCGAAACAGTTCCTGAAATATTTATTTCATTATTTAGTACTTTTGTAAGCCCCACTTGTATTTATCAAATATGCACTTAGTTATCTTTCTGGTTATTTATTTATACACATGCCACATTTTAGTGGTTTTATTTTTAAAATATTTACTAAATACACCAAAGGGGGTTCTAATAACCAGTATCCAGTACTGTATTCAGAAGACAGGGAAGGACAGAGGACTGGGAGGCAGTATAGCACAATAGTTTAAAGCTCTGAGCTGCAAATCTGGAGACCTGGGTTTGAATCCCACCGCCCCCACTTGCATACTGTGTGACCCTGAGCAAGTCACTTAACTTCCCTGTGCTCCCAGGTTGCACCTGAAAACAAGCTTTCAGCTTAGTGTGTCTCACCTGGTTAAACAATTGAAAAAAAAGACATGCACTTTAAATGAATTCTCTCTTACTATCTTGTTCTCCTAGCTCCACTGTATAATTTCCATTAAATAATTTCAGTTTCATATCCCTCAAAATACCTTCAAAAAGAAGATGGAGTTGGTGGCAGGGTGTTCTTTCTCCAGCACATCAGTACCTGCCTCCCATAACTAAATGAATGGCCAGTGGAGCTAAAAGCAAAACACCGAAATATATCTATGTTACTATAAAAACAGTTATAAAATTTCAGTTAAAATATTTTAAAATTAAGTAGGATTTCAAATCCCACTTACCATCATGGAATGCATCAAGCCAAATTTAACCGAACTGTGGTGAGCCATTTTGTCATTTCCCATCAATGGGGCCATTAGAGTCAGCCCATATATAAAAATTATTTTTTTTTAGAAAAAGAAAACTTATTCTGTGTTCAGAGCTGAAAATCAACTTGAAGGATGGTGTTTCCTTCAGGAAAAAAAACCCTCTCCATCTGACTACACGCCACTGCTCACTTCCACTTGCTGGATCAAAAATGGCGCTGACCTCTCAAAGAATGCCCACACATACAGGTACAAATATTCTGAAGTGGTCATGTGACCTTTAGCGTGGTGGATCGGAATTTGAAGCTATATTTCTATTAACTATTAACAGGAAAAGAAAAACCTCCCACCAAGATATCTTCTATACCTGAAACATACAATGTGTAAAGTTTTTACAACAAAGAAGACTTTTGCTCCCTTGAGCGCTCAACCCTCCTAGCATCTCAATAACACAAAGAATAATGCAGCAAGGCAGCTGGATGGGAATTTTAAACAGGAGAATAAAAAAACAATATATTCGAATGTTAGCTAGTAGAGTAGAATAGAGTAAAAGAAGTGTAATTTTCCACAGTTGTTATTCTGATTCAAATTCGATCTCCTCATCTCTCCTCCTATATAGTTCTCTACTTATCTTCTCCTCTCCAAAGAGCCATCGGGGACATTCCGTTTCACTCTTTTTCAAACTCCACCATCCTTCCCAACTCAAACCACTATGCTAGTGGTATTCATCCTCCACAGGACATCTCTGGTGACTCTTTCCGGGGGGGCTCCTTGCCACCTCGGACTCCCTATGGGGAGCTTCAGCAGAAAAATCAACAGAGAACTAGGACAAATTTGTATGTGAAATAAGTATGACTTGAAAAGCTGTGCAATGGTCAGAAAAAATAGGTTTTAATATACTATATATATATATATATATATATATACACACACAGAGTATATATATATTGCCCTCTACTTTAGAGACAATGGTGACATACCTGCTCTAACTAAACAACATGCCTTGTACGCCCTGCTCTCGGTGCTCATCCACAGCAACGCAGCGTATGTCACACACTCCTGATTCCCTTCTCACCATGTTTGGCTAAAATGTTACTCCACTGGAGCTGCCCACTCAAGCTACACTGCTGACCCCAAAATCTTCTCCCCATTCCTTTCTTAAAAGACATAAAATTGATAAAGGGTTCCTTGACGGCTTGCTTGAAAGTGACTGTATGCAAACCCCAGAGGAACTGGGCAGGGAGACAGTGCCAGACATAGTTTGGGGTTGCAGTCTTCTCAGCCAGGTGGCTGGCTTTCTGGCAGTCACATGTCCCATGAGGGACAGCAGAGTGATGTCCCTCATAATGTGGGGCAGCTGAGAGGTATGGTGGTCAAGAACATATGAACATATAAAAACTGCAAGCAGACATAGGCCAAATGGTCTGTCAAATCTGCTCGAGTGTGCAGCTAGCTGTCCGTTACACTGCAGCTGCCCACCCACCTACATATTTGATTTCACTCCCATCTTTGCTGACACCCCTTCCCCTGTGTCACCTTAGTAATGACCCTCCTGCTGACCTTGTCCAACCCCCTCTTAAAACTGCCCACCAATTTTAAGGATATCACCTCCTCATGCAATGCGTTCCACCTTGTCACCACTCTATCCATGAAACATTGCTTTCTCATTTCCCTCTGAATCTGCCACCCTCCAATTTTAGACTGTGCCCCCTAGTGTCTCTCCCCCCCCTTTTAATCTAAAGATTACCCCTGTATCAACCTTATTTATGTCCTTCATCTATTTGAAGGTTTCTATCATGCTAACAGATGCCTCACTCACTGTGCCAAACTCACTTCTAAATTCTGACTAGGGGAACGTCCCCCCTACCTCTCGTGCTCCCTCTCCTCCCTCCCACTCCCTCAGATCTGCTGACACTCGTACTCTGCTGATCCCCCATCGTACCACCCTTATCAGTCAATCAGGCTTTTCCCATTGCTTCCCTAAAATATAGAACTCCCGCCCCACCCAAATATGACATTCCTCCTCCCCCCACTCCCCAGCCTCTGCCATACATAGCTTTCTTTCTGTCAACTGCTCCTGCTTTAGCCCTCCCTAATTAAGTTCCCCTAACTAAATACCCTTTCTTGCCTGCTCTGGTATTCACTCAAATTGTTTTCCCCTTTCTTTCTACTGCTACCCTCCCCCCACATCTTTCTACCTCTATGCCTACACAAGCTTCAGCCCCGGTAGGGTTCTCTACACCCTGGAGGGGCTAGCTCTAGGCCATTCCCCCCACTTCCCTATTCCCCCTCTGACTCCTTACTTGTCAGCACTTAAATAGGTATCAGTTTACTTATACCTGAACAACTTGCACTTCCTGTCCTGTCTAGGCAGTGCATATCACTGGATGCATAATTCTCAGTCATGTTAAAAATTTTAATTCTGTGATCCACTCTTCAACGGTATAAAATATGTGCCATTTTAAATGTTGATGTTTGTACTTTTACACATTACTGTCAAATGCTATTGTATGTCAACATTTTCACATCCTATTGTAACCCTCTCCCCCCCCACCCGGTCACACCGGGAGACGAGCAACTTGTTGTTCAGTGTGCCTTCCTGGTGAAACATTTCAATAAATAAAAATGTCCCCTCTATCCCTCCTTTCCTCCAGGGAGTACATGTTGCGCTCTCTCACTCAGACACAACTATAACAACTAAAGTTCTAATTAAACTGCTATTTTTAGCAGCCATGGACACTGATGATGAGAATGTGGTGGAGACTGTGGAAGACAAGTATCTGAGTGATTGTAACTGCAGGTTTGCTCCTGGGTCCTTTGTGTGTTAGCCCCACTGTTTGATTAGAATAAACAAGTATTTTTTGAAGGTCTTATCAGAGTCTGCCTAGTTCCGTGCAGTACATCCTTGCTCTTATTGTGTTATGTTATATTGTACTGGAAAAGATCCCTGTTAGCCAGTCAGAATGCAACGTTTCTGTCCCATTATTCTGTGATAACCAGAAAGTAAACTGAATAATTTAATTTTTTTCCATTTTACCAGGAAGGTGGACTGGATCAAAAAGTGATCCATTTTCAGCCACATCTGGGGGAAAGGTTACAACATAGAAAATAAAAACTTTATTTATTTAATAACCAGGTAGGTGCACTAGTCAGAGCTATTTTATAAATGTAATAAGCCCCTCCAGGGGCAGCATCATGGGATTCTAATGTACTTCCCAGGGGCATAAGGACACTTGGCCTTCTGCCTTATGCCTTTCTACACCCATAGGGTGTACATTAAGTAAGTAATAATACTCGACAGAGTGGGCATTATTAGGATATAATGGACCACCCAGGGGCATAATGAGGCCCGACGCCGCAGGCAGACGGCCTTATAACCCTGGAAGGTCCGTTATATCCCATAACGCCCACCCTGGAGGGTATTACTACACTTTGAAAATGACTTATTTGTTGGATTGTTAATTACATTTATTCAGTTTTCTATAGATTTAGTTGCATGTTATGTATACAATAAAACTATATATTTTTTTGTAAAGTAGTCCCTGGGTGGTGGTGTTTAGGAGAGTCTGTCGAAGTGATATGGAGTTTTGTCCAACTGATTCTGGAGCTGTAGTGCTGTCATTGGAGGTCATGAAAGGGATAGTAAAAAATGGTATTTCAAAAAAAAAAAGGTTGTGAACACTTTGCGGAGCTAAAGAGAAGAAAAACTGATGAGTGTAAAGGTACAGTGAGGCTGGTGGGTTGAGTTCTTGTGAGAGAGAACGAGCGAGCAATCCGCTGAGAGCGAGTGAGCAAGCCGTGAGGACTGCGAAGACGTGCAGCAAGCAAACAGAGGAGCATGAGTTTGTGAAACTAGTACCGGAGATGGAGTCGGGTTGCTGGGCTGGGATGTCTATGCGATCGGGTGGGGATCGTGGGTCGGGAGGGGTCTGAGTTGTTTTGTAGCGTGAGCTTTTCGGGTGGGGACAGGAATGAAGAAAATGAGTGAAGCTATTTTTTTATTGTGAAATTTTTTTTTTTTTTGTGGTGACTGTTTCAGAGGGATACGAGGGATGGGGGCCTGTAGCGGTGTCGCTTGGCGAGAAAAAAATGGCTGTATGTTTGAAAATTAAATTCATATTCTGTTGGGGAGTTGTGATCCTTGTTTTTTGTCAGGCGTTGTGGAGAAATAGCCCAGGTGCCAGGCTGTTTTAGCCAATGAGAAGACGAGTTTTAGTTTGCCCATTTTCTAAAATCCTATAGTGCACAACCTATCTTGGCTTATTATTTACATATATTTCTAGTAAGACTCATGCAGACATAAAATTTAAACAAAATTTCTACTGTTACTCACAGAATTTGACCACAAACTTGGTTAAAGCACATTCGAACACTGCGTATTTTACAAACTCATCTATATCCGGTTGTGCAAGTTGATTTAGTACTCCCAGGTCCATAGTATGAAAAGGATCTTTCAGGCACCTTAGTTTTTTATTAACCTTTTATCTTTTTTGTACATGCACTTCGTAGGGACATAGCTTTAGTACTCGCACTAATGTTCACACCTAACGTACCTGGCATGTTAGGTGTGAACATTAGTCCGAGTACTAAAGCTGTGTCCCTACGAAGTGCACTACTGTATGTTTGCTCCTGTTTTACCAGCACAGCACCTAACAATAGCTTTATTATAGAAGTTACCGGCTTTACCATATAATACACTCCCAATTTTAATAGTTTTGGTTGTAATCCATCAGACCCAGCTCCTTTATTACCATTTAGGTTTCTCAAGAGTTTAACACCTCCCTTTCAGTTTGTCTTGAAAAATTAAAATCAGGTACATCCATTTGCGAGGCTGTAGAAACCCCATCACATTTATGTGCAAGCTCATTTATTCTGTATTTGTCCTTTGCACTGAGAGCATCAGACACTGCTGAGGTGCTAAATTTATGCCAGACTGAAATTCAGAATTGGATGGAATCTAGTTGGCTGAGGTTTAACCTGGATAAGACTGAGGTGCTAGTGACCAAACTGGGTAAGAAGGGTGGTACAGAGGTAGTCATGGAGGAGACAGGACTTCAGCCCAGGATATCCAGGCTGCTGGCCTCTGTGAAGGTAAAAATTATGGGATAACTTTTGACAAATAGCTGACACTGGAGGCTCAGCTGTCAGCGGTAGTTGAGAGTGGCTTTTACTGTCTGAGGAATATCAACTGGATTAAGTTCCTTATCCCTTTTGTATACCTGCTGACACTGGTGCATGTGTTCGTGATGTCCAGACCTGACTACTGTTACACGCTCTACCTCAGGGTCAGTGGAGTTACCATACAGCACCTGCAGCTGTTGCAGAATGCAGCTGCCAGGTTGCCACCTGGCCTTTCAGGGTTTAGCTATGTGACCTCAGGGCTGCATGATCTGCACTGGCTGCTGGGAAAGTGGCACATTACTTTCAAGGTTGATCTTCTAACCTATAAAGCTCTATGTGGGTTGGGTCCTGACTACCTGTTCGAGCTCCTGCCTCCTGTGCAGTCCTTATGCCCCCTCCACTCCTCCTAGGAAGGCCTCTTTTCTGTCTTGAGGGCCTTGCTAAAATCTGTTAGAGATCGTACTTTTGAAGCTGCCATCCCTCTGCTATTGAATTTGCTGGCTAGAGGACTGAGGGAACCCTCTCAGTAGAGCCCTTTAAATGGGGATTAAAAACCTTCTTGTTCAACAGGGCCTTTGGAGAATGGGGATATATCATTGTTGTCCTCTGATCCCCTTCCCAGAAATAAACCTCTGCACAACTATTTCTGTTGGATGCACACTGGCAATATTTATTAAAGTCACGCAAGTTATATTTACATCCCAACTTCCATTTCAATAGTATACAGTACAGTACCACCACAATAATTCATTCTGTTTCTTCTTTCTGGAAGCCTTCTGCCGACTTGATCCTCTCCTCCTTGCTTGTAGCGCTTTGGGGTCCGGACACCATCTGATCCGGCCCCCCCATCATCTTCAGAACCAGGTACCACCACCAGGTACCCCCCCTGGGTACCACCACCAGGTACCACCACTACTTAGTACCACTAGCAGGTACCCCCACTTACCCGGGCCCAACCCGCACAGGGTCCATTCCCGGTCCATACCCCACTAGGTCCAGACACATGATCCAGCACCTAGTATATATCCCTTCCCCCCTCTACTTCCATGCCTGGGTTCCTCTGCCCCCAGTCTGTGCTGCCTACACCCCTCTCCTGACCCCCTTTCTCACTTTTGTTCCCCCTATTTCCACTGACCGATCTCCAGCTTGCGAAGGACAATGGGGCTCCCCCACTTGTGGGCTAGAAAACCTGGTCCTTCCCTCTTCCTTAGCACCCCTACCCCCATAGCTCACACAGCCCTCCATAAGGGTCTTGCCCCATGTTGGGCCTGCCCCCTCTCCATGCCTCTGGCATGCCCACCTCATCTGGTGTGTAGGCATACTCCCTCCCCATGCAATGCCCCTGAGATGAGCTAGCCCCGCTTTTCCCCATCCTTGCCCGCCACCCCAGGCCATTGCGGCCTGGCCAGCACTGCTAAGGGGTAAGCCCCCGGTGCCCCTACATGGCTGTTCGTGCCTCCCCCCCTTTTCCCTTTGCTCCAAAACCCTTCTCCTCCCCTTATCTTGCCATCTCCCTTTTGTCTGATACCCTCCGACGGGGCTCCACCCAGCCCCCCCAGCCGCCCATCTGCGGCACCATCTGGCCCGTGCCAGGATCCATTAGAGGTCACTTCCTTCCTTGTGCCTCTCTATATCTAGTGCCTGTTCCTGGTCATTGTTGCCCCAGCATACCCCCCAAGATGTGTTGCATGCCACCATTTCCTTTTTGGCACCCCTTGCCACCCCCGTGGAGCTCCCCTAGCCCCCCAGCCCTCAGCTGCCCCTTCACAACTCCATATGTATTGCCCCCATGACCAGGGCCTTGTGGGCAGCATTCTTTACCGTGCCTGCTCCACTATATGCCAAACCTGCCCCCACAAGCCCCTACTCTACAGGGTGGGTGGAAGCTTCAACCCACCCAGTACACCATGGTTTGTGAACCTTGCTGACCCATACCCTGTCAGCTCCACCTAACTCCAGTGCCATGACCTGGGTCCTCAGGTTTACCTTCCACTACTTGGGCTCCCCAGTTCCTGCATGCTCCTCCACTTCTCCTTGAGGCTTCCCCAATAGCCCCCCATGGTATAACTTGAAACAGTTTGCAATGGCCTGGATTCCTTAATTAATCTTGCCCTCCTGCTCAGCAACCTCTTGCTAGCGGTCCTACATGTCTGGTGTGCGCCCCAGTTTTTCCCCTGCAGTTCACACCGCATGGGATTTGGGAGTGGTACACCCTTGCTATACCCATCTGCCAGTGCCCTCCTCCCTCTACTTAGATAGGTGAACCACCTAGTGTAATAGATGGATCCACCTCCCTTTATTGCCGTGGCTGGCTAGTTTTGCCCAAGGGCAATAACCTTCATCATCCTGCTGGTCACTGCCTTCCTGACCTGCCTCCAATCATTCCCTGGTTCCGTCCCCTGCTGATCAGCTGGCCTTCCCCACCAAATCTCTGTTCTCAGCTCATCCAGGCTCTCCTCCTCTCCTTCTGCCCGTCTGATCTGCCCTCCCCTCTCTCTGGTGCATCGAACCCCTTTGGTCATCCCCGACCTTTCCCAGAGTAATACCTTTGTTTCAAAACCCCTCAGGGTCCCTTGCTTCGTGGTTCCAAATCTCCCCCCCTTGCAGAGGTGGGTGCCAGCCCCCCCTCCCTGCATGAAGAGCTCCCAACCAGGTGTGCCCAACCTTGGCCCCGGGCCCCCTTTTGTATAAACCTGTCCTGTCCCAACTTGAGGGACATGCCACGCCCCTGGGCCTATGCTTGACTACCACAGCCCCATGATTTCCACCTGCTGGTACCAACCTCCATCAGCCTGCTGCCCTTCCCTTGGCATGTATTCACTGTCCTTGATCACAAAGATGGTGGATAGTCTCCATTAGTCTACACCCTAACCCCCTCTCCGTGTCATCCCCTTCCCCCATGTTCTTCCCACTCAGGATCCTAGGGGCCTCTCCCATTTTGCTACCCCCTTCCTTTCTACCTGGGGAAACACATGAATATACGAAGAAGCCAGCCGAGGAAGGCCATTTGGTCTATCAAGTCTGCTCGTATTGCAGGGCCAACAGCTTTAGCTATTGTCCCTGCCCTCCCCACTCCTCCCATACTCCCTACCCATGATTCTTCATGCCAAGGATCGGCCTCAGTTGGGCACGCCAATGCAAGTGGAAACCTTGGGCCTCCCACATCCATGACTCCTGGTCATGCAGCCAGGGGCCACAAGACCGCTGTGCCCTATTGTTCCCCGAAAGTAATTACTGAGACTGTATTGCCTCTTGCCAGTCAATCCTTACTAGTTTAAGCTTTTCCTCATCTGCCCATGCTCCATACCAGCTGTTGACATACATGGCTGAGAGCCTGGCCCTGGCAGCAATAGTGGTACTGTGCCCACTGGCAAGCCTGACTACCCTCTGACCCCTACGATAGCTATAATATCAGATTGCTGCTTACTGCAATACAAGTAAAATCTAATATTGGCATTGTCACTTTTTATTTATTTTTTTTATTTACTTTTTAAATTGGAATTACCACCTTTAAGCTAAAGCTCAACTGACCAAGGATCCTCAGAACACAGAGGGTGGGGGAAATATCAAGTACCTGGATAGTGGAGAAAACAGAAGCAGTTAGTAGGCCTTGCCAGTCCCTTTATGGCCCCTAGGTTTAGTCCTGGTCCTCTATGTACAACTGGGAGATTCCAGCTATTCAAATCCAACATGTAGCCTTGGGTTTTACCCAGTTCACCACCAGGTGTCTCAAATGGCTGAAATAATAATAATAATAATGATAATCTTTTTATTTATATAGCGCAATTCAAAACATCAAAGCACTTTCCATCAAAATATTGAACAAATCACAAGAATACATCAGACTTCCAGTTAAAATTCTCCTAGATGTCCTTTACCTAATTATATCATCATCAATTTAAATTCTCAGAAACATCCGATATTAAAAAGGTTGTCTGAAGATTAAGCAGTCTGCCACCCACCATGACAGTAAATTTATTTTTTGACTCACCCTCTTGGTTTTGCTTTAACAGAATTCTAGAAGAAGGGTTAACTCACCCATGTTTTACCAGAGAAAGCTATCCAGGATGCTTTCCTAAATGTAAGCCCTCTTCTTGGGGGGAGCAGGTAGTTCCTGCTGTCCATTTTAGCTCTGGGTGTTTTCCCAAGTACCTACACCTCGTAGGATTCCTCTGATGTTGCAGGTGATTATAACCTAACAGCAGCTGGCCCATACCTCAGCATTATTTCACCAACTACGCAGTTCTGGTACCCCGTGCTGGCTCGGCCTCATTGCACTATTCTCATTAAACTCCCCCTATCCAGAAATGGCTGCCACCGCGTGGCCTTTATCAAAATTGGTGGCCACCACACATCCCCATGCTTGACCCACCCAAAATGATCCCACCCTCTGTGACCACAGTATGGCATCATGAAAGCATAGCAGCATATCCCTTTGCATTCTTTTTATTTCAGCATATTTCTCAACTTTATTCGATAGCATGCTGATCATTACATTAGCCCTCCTATGTCACCATGCCTTCCCCCAAGGGGAATCAAAGACCCCTTCCTATTATGTTATTTTATTACTGATACATGTATCCATATATAAAGGATGGCCGCTACACTGCCTGTACAAAATGGCACTGCCACGTGTCCTGAATCAAAATGGTGGCTGCACCATGGTCACTCTCCCAACCCTTCTGCTGCATTCCCACCAAAACTCCCCTTTTTTGTCCACTGTGCTGTTCTCCACATCAAACAGATGTCTTTTGGTGCCAAATACAACCCCTGCACCCCTCCATACCTGCTACATGCCCCCACTCCTGGCATCATGGACCCACTCCTGTGTCATGCGCAATGCCTCTACCATGAGGTATGCCCCCCCTTTGCACTTTTGCCCTGGGCCTGCTCAGTTAGGCCCCAGATCTGCCCATATGTGCTCACCCCCTCCAGCATAGTCATGCATTACCGCCATACCAACACAAAAACAACCTCGTTTGTCTGAAAATGGCTGGGGGTGTCCCTGTCCTCTTTTTTTTTATTTTAAACCAAAAACACACTAGTGCGGTGCCCTGATCCACTGACACTGACTGCTGCACCATATGCCTGCAAGGGGTGCACTCCCCTCATGCTGGCCCACTGCCCGCAGGCCCCTGTAACAAGACGTCTCTCTGCTGCTGCCCGACCTTCAGCTGCACCATTAACCTTTGCCCTTCCCAACGCGCCACGTGGCTACAAACGCCCTGTCCAACACCACCTTGCAGCAAATTGCATCCCTGGCTTTGCTCAGAGGAAAAAAAAAAGCCACCCCAAGGTGCCACAAAGCTCACCGGTAACCAGGACACAAAGAAGCAATCTTCCCCCATTATCTGCTGACTTCCCCTCACTCTCACAGACACAGCCAAGCTCTCTCCCCATACCCCCACCTAAGCAGGGCAAGAAGAAACCCCCCCATTCATCTTCTGCCCAGTCGCTATGAACCACATGGCCTCTGGGGAGGCACGCTGCAGAGTCAGGCCGTGCGAGTCCTCACCAGACTTTTCGACCAAATCAGCCTGCATGCCACCAATCACCAACCAACTGAATGTGTGTCGCGATGCCTGCCTTCAGTGCATCGCCATATAAATGCACTGGGAAGCACCACTCCCCCTGCAGTCTACTGCACAACCACAATTTTTAGATCAACAGATGAAATACCCCTCGATTACAATGAAAAGAGTGCTTCTTTAGTGTTGGCTACCTCATCCTCCCTGTGGCTTAAAAGTTCTGCCATGCATATGCTGCTATCACAAAGCTTCCAAGCATTACCCCTTGAGAGCAGGCCCTTGCGATGAGACCTCTCTGCTTGCCCCACTGAAAAATGCTGAACCCTGTAATGCCCAATGACTGAAAACACAACACCCCAAAGATCCTGCCTTCTTGAGGCCATTTCTTACTTCTCTCTGCTTTTTATTTTTTTTTAGACCTGGCACAGATCAGCATGTCCAGTGAAAGGAAAAACACAAATGATCCTTTACTGCAAATACCTCAGAACAACCTTTCTGTAAGGCCCCCCTTCTAGGGTTACCCTATTTTCACAGGACAGTCCTGATTTGGGCAGCTGTGTCCAGTGAAAAAACATGAAAAATACCAAATGTTCTGACATTATCGTACATATAGACATTGTAGTACAAAAAATATTTTCAGACTTTCTCAGAATGCTGCAAAAACTATAGTGCCTTAACTAAATTACCTTAAAATGATTAGAAACACTAGGGAACATCTAAAAAACTGCAACACTCAGTCTTAATTCTGATTTTTAGAGGAAAAGTCTGTTGTGTTGGTTGAGGTTACATATTGTCCTGCTAAAAATCATATTTCAGTAAGAAATGTCCCACTTTGGGCTCCTTAAAAAGGTGGTAACCCTACCACCTTCCTAGAAAAAAAATTCCTACATAGCTGAGCCACAAATAATCACAGCTTTCGGCGATACTGAAGGTTTACGGCCAGTTGCTCAAGTAAACAAGAAAGTATTACGGTAAGAGGCTTGTGTCTAAAGCGACTCCACTTTGTCACATCTCTTCCTGTCTATGCCCGAATCACCAAACAGTTCATAGAATAGTCATATTATAGTTATAGTAATGTACAGTACAGTGTGTGTAAAGTACCACATTGGACCCGAGGGGTGTGGGGGGCAGAGCGCCCCCACAGAAGATATAAACAGTTCACTAAACTAACTAAACAAAAACAAAGACATTATTCGGGGTACATAGCAACAATAATTTAACTCATAGGACCGGGGGTGTGGGCGGGCGCCCTGAAAAGAAAGAACAAACAAATATTGTCTTGATTATTTTAAAAAAGTCAAAATATTGATTCTTCTTTCTTTTTAGAGCGCTCCACCCCCACACCCCAGGTCCTCAGTGGTTATTCTATATTCAGTAATATTGTATCCGAGATAAAAATAATTTCTCTGCATTTACTGTCACGCCTGCTGTGTTAGTGGTGATTGTGTTGAAAGCGCATGCAGTTTCACTAGCTCTCTGGCTGTTTTCACTCGCTCGCGCAGCTTCAAGATACACATTACCGTGAAGTCTCTGAAAGTTGCGCAGCGACGCGATCTGGCCGTAATCCTTCAGTATCTGGTGGAACATCTGGTTGTCAATGGACTACAGGACCCAAGGCAGCATGGTTTCACCAGGGGGAGGTCATGTCAGACCAACCTCATTGAATTTTTTGACTGGGTGACTAGGGAGGTGGATCAGGGGAGGGCAGTGGACATGGCCTATCTGGACTTCAGCAAGGCCTTTGACACTGTGCCACATAGAAGACTATTACACAAACTGGGGAATATGGGTGTGGGCAGGACAGTAGTGTGGTGGGTAGGTAACTGGCTGGGTGGCAGGACACAGAGGTGGTGGTAAATGGCTGTCACTCCACAGAGGGAAGAATAACCAGTGGGGTACCACAGGGATCAGTGCTGGGACGGTCCTATTCAACATCTTCATCAGTGACATTGCACAGGATCTAGAGGCAGAATTTCACTGTCCGCTGATGACACAAAGCTCTGTAACAGAGTAGACACACCAGAGGGTGTAGACAGAATGAAAAGGGACCTGCAGAAACTTGAAGAATGGTCAAGGGTTTGGCAGTTGAAATTCAATGCAAAGAAGTGCAAGATAATGCATATGGGGCACAAAAACCCTGGCACAATATATCAGTTGGGGGGTGAGGATATAGCATGCACCAAGCAGGAAAGGGATCTTGGGGTTGTCATCTCTGATGACCTCAAAGTGAGGAAACAGTGTGACAAGGCATCAGGTAAAGCAAATAGGATGCTGGGATGTATAGGCAGGGG
Source organism: Neoceratodus forsteri (assembly GCA_016271365.2). Lineage (NCBI taxonomy): Eukaryota > Metazoa > Chordata > Ceratodontiformes > Ceratodontidae > Neoceratodus > Neoceratodus forsteri. The sequence goes on along the minus strand of CM057451.1, from coordinate 1,142,943,447 downwards.
CATCACCAGCAGGAAAAGGGAGGTCATAATTCCGCTATACAAGACACTAGTGAGGCCCCACCTGGAGTTCAGTGTACAGTTCTGGAGACCATACCTCGTAAGGACATAGACAGGGTAGAGAAGGTTCAGAGGAGGGCAACAAAGCTGGTGCATGGGTTGCATCACAAGTCCTATGAAGACAGGTTGAAGGAACTGAACATGTACTCCCTGGAGGAGAGGAGGAGAGAGGGATATGATAGAGACATACAAGTATCTTACAGGGAGGAACAGGGTGCAGGAAAACACTATTTTTAAGCGAAAAAGATGTTTCAGGACTAGAGGGCATGGGATGAAGTTGGAGGGAGGACGATTCAGAGGAAACATGAGAAAGAATTTCTTCACAGAACGGGTGGTGGACAAGTGGAACACCCTGCCAGAGGAAGTGGTGGGGGCTGAAACAATCATGGGATTTAAGAATGCATGGGATAGACATAGAGGAATTCTAGAGGGCAGGGGTAAGGGGAAACAGACTTCTAGGAAAACAAACTGAACTTACAAGCTCAAATGGGCAGACTAGGTGGGCCATAGGCCCTTATCTGCCGACACTGTCTATGTATCTATGTATCTATGTATCGCCCAGCTTTCTTCCAGCTAAACATTATGCACTTGAAACAAACAACCTGCCTTCCTGTACCCTTTGTTTCTTTCAGGCCCCAGGCCTACTTCTCAGTGCCAAACACCTTGCTTCAAAGTATAAACAAAACACCTTTGAGCTCACATTCAGGCTCACCCACTCTCTACTGCAAAACCACATTAAGGATCATTCCAAGTACAGGTTTAACATCAGCTTAGTCTATGCTTCTATAAAATGTAAGCAATGAGAGGCAAAAAAACACACACACAAACTGCTCTGGGCCCAGTCACCTGGGCCACATGGCCTAGAGGCCCAGTAGTTCTTTGTGCCCTACTTGCTGCTTACCAACGATGTGCTGAGTTCAAACATTATCCCAGCCAAAAGAGGGAGACCAAAAGCTCAGCAGGCTCTTACATAGCCCAAGCAGGCCCCACCTCCCCGCCCCCTCTCTGGCCCCTCCCCTTGACCAATTGGGAAGCTCTCCTGTCCCTAGTCATTTGACCCTCCCTGACATCCTGTCTGACATCCCATCCCCCTTCCCTTTCCTACTTTCCTATCCCTTCCCCCCTTTGCTTTTCTGGTAGGGGGACATTAGACAAACTGGCCTGCCTTTTATTGGCAAGCCTGATTATCCAACTGCTCTTATGTACATACTGTATACCGGAAGTATTATTTAAATTATTTATGGTTGCTTTTATGTATTTATTATATGCCGCTCTATACAGCTCCCTGAGTGTTTTTGGAAAGAAAGCCTTATAAATAAAGCTGCTATGACTATTACTACTGTTCATTTCTTATAACTAGACATATTTGAGAAAAACAGATCACCGGGGAAGGATATTCTCTATGTGACCCGGGAATCAGGGGTGGGGGGACCACTTGCATGTGCTCCAGGAGCCTGTGGCAAATCCCTCCTGTGCACTGTGCTTTTGCCGCATGGGAGAGGTTGCCACAAGTGTGGGGACTTTGGTGCATGGACCCCTCTCATACCAGAACCTGGTGCAGGGTCCCTGGCACACAGGGCTTTGGTGCAAGCTGCTGTTGCCACAGCTTGTGCTGATCAAAGCCCCCTCTGAGAATCAAGCCCACTATAATCCAACATTTCCCTTCAAATTGTTAGCCTGAATTCCTCCAAAAATATTAACATTCTTGTGCTTGCAGTTTTTGCAAGAAAGGAGACCATATGTCTCTAAAAGTTTCTTCTTTCTCTTGCAGTAAATGGCTGATTCACTGTTTTTTACCATGTTTATGTAATCAATCCACTCTGCAAAGGCTGGAATTGCTTGTTTTCCAGTGCCTTAAAAGCAGCCTTTTACCTCCTAGGGCTGCAGCTAAAATATACATTTTCTGAGACTAGTGCATGTTCCAATTGTCTGGGAGTAATCCTAAAATAAGGTTGGCACCTCTAGGAATTTGGCAGTCGACAACTTCTTAACAAAGATCAATGATACTGGACCAAACATTACTGATATGTGGACAATTCCAGATCATGTGGAAAGTGGAAGGAAAAATGGTATATACTAATTATTTGTAAATAGAACAGGGAGAGTGTGGAATACACTACCAAGAGAAGTGGTAGAAAGTAAAACATTGAATGAATTTAAAAAAATAATTGATAAGTACCTTCTGGGGAATAACTGATGTGTACCCACTAAGGTGGGGAACAGTTTATGTGGAGCTTATGGTCTTCTACTGTTCTATACCAAGTATAAATACCAAGTATAAATGTGCAACATGCTGGCATGAGCGAGGCTGCACATCCAACATAACCCGTCTGCACTGAGTCACACGTCCTCGAGCTTCTTAGGGGTGGGGGTGAGGTAAAAGTGGTGGAGAATTTTAAACTGAATTATACAATGGCAAAGAAAAATCCTGGGCTCCCATTGGTCACTCTGGGACTGGACCCGTGATGTTATCCCAGCACAACATCATGGCTCTAGTCCCAGCACACAAATGACCGCATCAACTGGCATGACAATTACTCCACACAGCCTACATAAGTGATCCCCGCTGTGCTGCTCGCTTCACCCACTCGCAACCTGCATTACTAGCTCCCGAGTCCCGACTCCTTCACAACCAAAAATAAGATGCCCCCTCTTAACACTCCCGCAGCACTGTCCATTCCCTAAAGAAAACCTCACTTTCTGTTTTTTTTTATTTGTCACACAGTGCCATAGCATTCGCTTCACTTTCGATCACACCGGCACAGCATCACAATGGAGCATGAGGTCAGCTGTTCTGTCAGAAACCAGCTGTTAGTGGCTGGTTCAGAAAGCGGCAAACTTCACTAAATTTGGCCGTATTCCTCGTAGCACCCTCACCCAACACCTGATGGATGCCCAAAACCTCACCCATCCCAACAGCTGCTCCATGAGTGGACATGACTTACCATTCACAGAAATCAGAAAGTCTACAAAACTCGCGCTTCCTTCACAACACGGTTTCTTACAAAAAAAAAAAACAAGACAAACTCAATTACATCAGAGGAGCAGTAGAGCTGGGGGGAGCAGACTACAACAGAAAAGAAAATGTGTTTCTCTACAAAGAATGGGCGGGGGCAGCAAACCCACAACAGCAAAAAAGTAGCTAACTAGCAGTAGCACCACCTGCTGCACAGAATAGAAATTGGACTTTTTTGTTAAAAAGTATACCTCCACATACAAAAAAATCAATTAAAAACTTAAACAAAGATATGTTTTGTTAATTTTTTTTATCAAAAATGAGCCATTGTATAATAGCAATAATGCACTCCAGGGTGTGTGTTGTGCTGGGATAACATCACTTCTGGGATGATTGGACGCACTCGGCCTGCGGCCTCATGCCCAATCACCCCAGGCGTGACATTATCCCAGCTCAACACACACCCTGTCATGCATTATTGCTTAATTAATCTCCCCTGTAAGTCTCTGCTGCTTCTAAAGGCATTTTTCCATACTTTTTACCATTTCTTGTCCTCGATAGGAGTGTTCAGTTCTCATTCCCATTTAGTTTTGATGGTTAGAAGACTTTTTTTTTTATTTATTGAAATCTAGGATTACAATTACCTTTGAGCAGGGACTGCTCATTTACAAAGGTTCCACGTCAAAGGAATGGGAGTATACATACAGTAGTAATAATATAGAGTTACACAATAAAAGGAAACAAGAAGCTGAGAGCTAAAAAATTACAGTAATTCAAACTGTGCCAAATGTTATGTGTTATGACATACCAGCCAGGGGAAAACTTAGGAATAAGTGCTGTGGGTGAGAGCAGGCAGGAAGGCCATATTTAGAGGGTAGAGGGTGGGAAAAGAGCTCTAAGAAGAAGGGAGGGAGGGGAGGGATAAAAGTCAGGGAATGCCCAGGGGGGGTGAGGAAAGGGAGAGGGAACAAGGGGTGGGAAGGTAAGGCAGATAGAAGGTGGACAAGGCGGAGAGAGGTAGCTATAAAGGCTGAAGTGGAGGGCAGTGGAAGTTGGGCCCCTGATTAGGCGAGGCAGTCGCAACGACTAGTTGAGATGAGATGAAGTCGGAGTTGTCTCTTAAAAGGGCCAAGGGCAGAAGCAGTAAGAGTTTCTTTGTTGAGAGTATTGTACCACTGAGGTGCTCTGTGGGCAAAAGCCCTCTGGCCCATGGTGGTCTGACATCTGGGGACAAGGAAGGTCAATTGTTGTGAGCTTCTAGTTCACTGTGTGCTGTGGTGGTCAGTGAGTATCTTTTCAATGCCTGGGGGCATGCCCCTGAGGAGGATTTTTTTGGCTAAGAGGCAGGTTTGATACTGAATCCGGCTGATGAGAGGGAGCCATCCTGCCCGAGTGTACAGGTCACAAGTGTGTGTAAGTCAGTCAGCCCCAGCTAGCAGCCTGCATGCTTTGTTGAGTGCCACTGTAATTCTGCGGAGGGCAGAGGCAGAGCCGTAGATTGCTAGCCCGTAATCGATGATGTAGGTGACAGAGCTGTTAATAGCCAAACAGAGTGTCTCAGGAGTCACGCAGTGTTTGTGCCTGTAGAGCCTGTGCATCATTATTTATTTATTTTTTTATTTTTATTTTTGTTTGGATTTTGTTAACCGGCTAAGCCCACTGAGACAAAAGGCCCTTTCTTAGGGGTGACCTGGAATAAGTTACATAAAAGACAACATTCAATTTCAATTACATAGCAATGGCACAGAGATACAGCGGGGGCTACATGAATAGAACAATACAATTTTAGTTAATTACAATGTGGAATTTTACAAGTCGATATGTAAGGAATTTAATAGACATGCTAGGGAAGTTCAGAACATTAAGTGCAAGAGCAGGATGTTACAGGGGGAAGGTTGGTTTTGAGGAGGTTTTTAAATGTCCCAAGAGAGATGCATTGTTGTCGGGGGACTGGAAGACCATTCCACAGCTGGGAGGCCTTGTCAGAGAACGACCATTGGCTGGATAGGGACCTGGTTTGGGGAACCTCAAAAAGAAACTGCTCAGAAGAGCAAAGATTCCTGGTCGACGTTTTTATTTTCACTAGACCACTAAGGCTAGGTAGGGATCCCATTAGGATTTTGTATGTAAGGCCAAGGATAGAGTAGTTTAGCCTGTCTTCCAAGAAAGGCCACTTTAAGGATGTGAGCACATTGCAGTGGTGCTCCCTGCTATCCACTCCAGTTATTAATATTTTATAAATCAAACTGACACCTTTTTTGGTGGGTGCTATTTTTTTGAGTTGTCCCCATTGTGCATGAAATGTTAGCAAGAAATCTGACTACAGAATAAGTTGTCCCAGAATGTTTGGGAGTTGTAGGTAAAAGAAGAAATGGTACTTTGAGCTATTGAATTCTCTTTATGGCTCTTGAAAAGACTTCACAGTCCTTGTATAGGGTGATCAATGATATCCACAATTCTTCTGAGTCCTAATTTCCCCATCTATGTCTTTTAGTCCTTTGATACTATTCACTAGTTCAGGGTTATCCCACAAGAGGGCCAAGTCCAAGGGATTTTCTATGCTAGTTTTTTCTTTGAGGAAAAATTTCAAGGCTTTAATCGAACTTATTAAACAGATGTGCATGTGTAAAGTTTTATAAGGTTTAATGAATACGAAGTCTGTTAAATGATTTTTGTGTAGCATCTTATTTTCTAATTCGTACCATAGCAGGGTGTATTGCCCGTTAGATATAGTAAAATGCACGGAGGACTGTAGTAATATAAAAGCTAAATTGTACTTCTACCAACAAGGTAGTGCAAAGCCGCCTTGAGAGTTAGGAGCTTTACGTTTCTTAAGGGAGATTCTTGGAGATTTGCCATCCCATATGAAATCTCTTGTTAATTTATCCAAAGTCTGAAAGTTCTTCTTCTTTGGAATGCATGGGATGGATTGAAAGACATAAAATAACATTGGTGCTGCAGTCATTTCAATCACATGCACGTTTCCCTACAAAGAGACATTGTGCAGGATTTTCAAACCTCTGAGAATGCAGCAGACCCCTGGTGTGCTGAACACAGGCTTGCGGCATTCTCCTGGCAGGCAGGCAATCAGGATTTTCTATCCCATGCATGAACTGCTGCACGTTAGACCAACTTTTTTGTGGTCTAGCTTGTAGCAATCCTGATGGCCTTTTTTATGGCACTTGCACCAGATTTTTGTCACGAGCTGCCGTAAATCATAGACACTGTCGCAACTGCACCCGAGATTGTAAAATCGGGCACAGTTGCGGTGACGGGCCCATGACCGCCAGAACCTGGTGCTATGCAAGCCCGGTGCCATGTTTTGAAAATCTAGCCCATCAAGTTTTTCCAGTTATCAAAATCTAACTTCATGTTCTCAATTAAGGCGCGGGGTCAAAATGTCGCAGAATGACCCGTGCGACTTAATCGATATGTGATTTCTCATTATCTTTTGTTCTGTGGGGGCTGTGCCCCACAGATTATGGGGCTGTGCCCTGGACTCCTCACTAAGGATTATAACTCTGGGGGGGCCAACTCGGAGAGCGCACAGGTTCAGGGTGTGCCATAATGCTGTACGCTATTAAGAGTACGACATTATGACCCAGTACGCTCAATTAATGGTCTCAGATTATTTTCTAGGACTTTCTCAGTGGAGGTGGAAAAAGAAAGACCAAGATATGTTATTGTTTTAACCAGGTTATCAGTATATAATTACTGGTCAGCAATTTTCTCTGTTTGACTGGTCCAGAGAGGGTTGAAAGAATATCATCAGCAAATGCTCAATGATCTCTTGACGGCGAGAGATTGGAGAAACCGTTCTATCTTGGTTCTCCTTGATTTCTCCTCAGCCTTTGACACTGTAGATCATGGGGTTTTGCTCGAGCGCCTGAGGTTCATCTACGGACTGTTGGGTACAGTTCTCAGATGACTTACATCTTTCCTATCTGGAATAACACAGAGAGTTGTGTTGGGGATTTATTCCTCTGACCCTTTCTCTCTGCAGCGTGGGGTTCCTCAGGGCTCGGTGCTCTCCCCCATGTTGTTTGCAGTGTATATGCTGCCCCTCGGAGACATTGTAAGATGGAATGGGCTGAGGTTTCACTGTTATGCTGATGATACCCAGCTCTACCTGTCTTTTGCCCCTGAATAGGTTAGTACTCTCTCGGAATTTAATAGCTGCCTCACTGAAATCCACGATTGGATGAATTCTAGCTGGTTAAAGTTGAGCGCCGGTAAGACCGAGGTTATGGTAGTGGAACAAGGTCACAGGATGGAGGGGTTGAGGTCTGATCAGCCTTCTGGTTTATTCCTGGGGGGGATCAGATCCTTACCTCTGAATGGGTGCATAACCTGGGAGTAGTACTTGACGATGGGCTGACCCTTCGTCATCAGGTGTCAGCAGTCGTTAAGTCTGCTTTTTACCATCTTAGAAACATTGCCAGGGTGAAACACCTTTTTCCATCTGGCGATTTACCTGTATTGGTCCACACTTTCGTGACCTCTCGCCTTGACTACTGCAGCTCCCTGTATCTGGGGCTTCCTGGGGTTGATATCCGCCACTTGCATCTAGTACAGAACGTTGCTGCTAGATTGTTGACAGGGGTATCAAGAAGGACACATATTACCCCTGTTTTGCAGAATCTGCACTGGCTGCTAATACAGTGGCAGATCACCTTTAAAGTAGGTCTTTTGACCTTCAAAGCCCTGAATGGACTTGGCCCCGACTACTTGAAAGGGCTTCAGTTTCCCTACAGCCCTGTACGACAGCTCCGTTCGGCTGACGAGGGGTTGTTGGAGGTTCCGAGGGTTACTTTAAAATCTTCTGGGGCCCGGGCTTTTATGTTTATGGCCCTGACCCTCTGGAATTCTCTGCCTAACCAGCTTTGGGAATGCATGACCATGGAGATTTTTAAGCGGGAACGTAAGACCCATCTGTGGAGTCAAGCTTTTATGATCTGAGGTTTTGTTTTTACTCTCATTTTATATATGTATTTTCTGATTTTATTGTTCATTTGTGCAGCGCCTTGGTGCTTGAAAGGCACTTAATAAATAAAAAAAATTGCAAAAGAGTTATTACAGATATGTTTTACAGTAATGCCATAAATTTGAGGGGATGTTTGAATAGTTCTGATAAGTTCTATAGCTAGCATGAACAACAGCAGTGATAAAGGGCATCCTTGCTTAGTGCCCTGAAACAGTTCAAATGGTTTGGATAAAACCTTGTTTGTTATTACTTCTGCTTTAGGTTTATGGCATAAGGTAGATACCCAACTAATAAAGGTGTTCCCAAGGTTATAGCGCAAGAGAGTTGTTTACAGGAATTTCCTGCTAAAAGAAATCAAAAGCTTTTCTTATGTCTAAAGCCATAGTAAGTCCAGGTTCATTACTATTGTTCATGTTCCAAATTACATTTAGAAGTCTTCTGACATCATCAGATCCTGTTTTTCCTTGTAAAACCCCCACCTGTTCATTCCCTATTATGTTGGACGTTAGAGATTGTAACCTGGAGGTTAATATTTTTGCAAGAATTTTATAATGCATGCTCTTTTGTATTGTAAAGTTTTAATTGTTCTGCACTGTTCTCCGGGACCACCTTGTAGAGGAGTCTGACTCAATGGTGTACTTCCTAGTAAAATAAAATTGAATTGAATTGAAAATATATTGAATTGAATAATCATTATTAAGAAATGAGATAGGCTGCCTTAAGGGCCCATATCCTCTCCTCAGATCAATACCAGTGTAATCGATAACCTGTGGATCCTATACCATGCCACTAGACCATGCACCCGCCCTTGGCCTGGCAGGGGAGAGCCCTCACTATTTCTAGCCTACAGGATCCTCACCTCCCTCAGTTACCATGTAATTGCACTGGACTATAAATGCATTGTATTATGTATAAGATAAGGCCTCCCTGAGGCACCTTACTGCCAACTCATATCATGCATTGCTTTAGCTACCAATTGTATAGGTCTTAACCGCTCATTAAGTAAATATGTCGACAGCTCTGCCCTATTTTAGCTACCAAATGTATAGGCATTAACCCGAGCTCATTGTACTTAAACTCTGTATGATTGCTCACCCACATTTATTCTATGTATGTACTGTATGAATGTCTATGTTTTATTCTGACGTGGAGCCTTTGGAAACGAGTTTATGACTCAAAGGGTTGTAATTCCAATTTCCTAAATAAATAAATAAAAATGTAGCTTGAGCAGCCTGTGGGACCTCTGTCTTTTTTTGGGTATCAAAGTAATATAGGATCCAGACATAGAAACTGGAAGGTGCCCAGTTTTTTGTATTTCTTGTATGGCCCTGTGTATCTACACAGCAGTTTCGTCGCTCGAGAATTTGTAAAAATTCACTTGTTATTCCATCCGGTCCAGGTGCTTTTCCATTCAGGAGCTTTGCAGTGTCATTATGTATCTCTTGTAGTGTAATGTCTGTATCATGCCATGACTGGTTTTCTCTGGATAGTTTAGGAAGGTTGGCCCTGCCTAAGAAGTCCTCTATTTCATCTGTATTTGCGTCTTGTTGTTCCTTGTAAATAACTTTAAAGAACTGTGCTAGCAGATTATTAATTCTTTTTCTTTCAACTATTGTGCTGCCATTTGGACTTTTAATAGCATAAATTAGATTTTGCTTTTGCCTGTTTTTAAGTCTGCTAGCCAGGAGCTTGCCTGCCTTTTCTTTTGTTTCCCAGTACCACTGCCTAGTTCTAAATAGGGCATATTAAGCTTGTGCTGAATGGGCCTTGTTTAGCTCGTGCTTTATATTGGTTATTGTATATAAAAGTTGGGTTTTTGATCTGGGGTTAGATTTATATTCTTTTTCTAATTATTTTAGATTGCTTTCCATCTCTGTCTGATGTTTGAGCATGTCTTTTATTTTTAGCTGAGAAACCTATGATTATCCCCCAATATAAGCCACATATGCCTCACATGGACATATATCTGAGGTATCATTTGTGTCCTTTTAAGGTAAAGTTCAAGTTTATTTAACCAGGAAGACTTCACTGAGCAAGCTAATTTACAAGGAAGTCCAATGTGGACAAATTACATAGCAATACAGTGTGAAACAGAACAGGTACAATTAAAGAGCAATAGTGAAATTAAACAGTGCAGTAGTTACATACAGGTACATAATGATAGACAACAACACATAATATGATAATTATGCTAAACAAGTACTAATAGTAATGATATCAATCTAGGAAACTAGTTGAAATACATAGGGGAAAAAAAGAAAAAATATATGGGCCAGACGGATGGAACATGAGAGAAAGGGAAGCACAGACATATAGGGAGATTTGAGGAATTTGAGGGGGAATGGGGAGGAGTTACATGATAGGAACAGGGGGAAGATGAGAAGGAGATTGGAAACTAAAAGGTCTAGGCTGAGAGACAGTGGCAAACATGATTAGTATACTTGGCTACAAGGTTTTTAAATGCATTTAGTGGGACTAGATTGGATAATTTGAGGGATGATTGATACTTATTCCATGTAAGGGGGATAGCGCAACTGATGGCAGCTTTGCCGCAATTAGTGCAGAATTTATTTCATTTATTTCTAAGTACTCTTTAGTCTCTTTGCATAGCATTTGTTTAAAGTGCTCATCTCTGACGGGGGCATTATTAAACATCCATGTACAGTAGACGATTTCTTATTTTCACAACCCAGAACTAGGGATGTGCTAATTAGGCCATGGTCTGAAACTATTTAGCTTTCAATACCTGCATTAACAAGGCCATTTACTGTTTATGTATGAAAATGATATCTGTTCTGCTATGTGTTCAGTGTCTGTTTGCGTAGAATGAAAAAAATCCTTGCCACTGGGATGTGTTAACCTCCGTGAGTCTGTTAAATCATGATCTGCTAACAGTTGTAGGAGAGATGCTCTGGATTTAGTGAGATCTAGGCAAGGGATGGCAGTATTTCTATTTAGCATTGGGTCTAACACCTCATTCAAGTCATTCCCCCAGAATCCATTTATAATCTTGGAATGAACTTAATTGCACATTTATATTGTTGAAAAGGGAGGCTTTTTTAGACTGAAAGGCGTATATGTTGCATAACTGAAAGGCAATGCCTGTAGTTCAATGGGTGAGGAACCAGCCAAGCCCCCTTTCTGAGCTAGCTAAGCAGTTCTATTATTATTATTATTATTCCCAGCCTCCCTCTGAAGCTTTTTTTCTTTGCCAGCTGGAGGCTCTGTTGGTCTGTCTTCTCCCTTCGGACCTGCTAGAGCCTTGCCCCCCCTTCCCCCGGCTTTACTTGTACTCAGGGCTCCGCTTGGTTTCTGCCGGATTCTGTTTGGGTATTTCTCCTACCTTGGTTCATTTTTGATTTGCTTCTGGCTGCTGTGTGCTTCCTTGTGTGCTTGTTTTTCTGTGTTCCTGTGTTTGTATATTTTGGGTTTGTGTTTTCTTTTGGGGCTTTCTCATTTTCATCAGCATATTGTTGCCCTTTGTTTTCACTGTGTTTCTCCTGTGCCTGTGCTTCAGGCTCCTACCTAATCTCAGTTTTCCTGCAATCGTTATCGCATGTTTCAGCTTCCACTGCAGTTGCTGCCTCCAGTGCTTCCCTTAATTGATTGCACCTGGTCCTGGCCCTCCCGCTCAGCTAGCTGCTACTCCCAGTTTTACCCTACCATGCTACATTTTGTGCAAGGTCTATTTTACCTCAGCAGCCTTGCATTCCAGTACTATTTATTTCCTGCTTCCTTACCTCAGTATTTCTTTCTTTACTCCATTTTTCACTCCATAAGCCCTTGGTTTCCGTAAAGCCATTTTGGGGATTTTCATTTGTTCAAACATGTTTATTTGCACTCAGTGGGAATCAAATCTGAGACTACAGCAATTCTATATTATTTTCTCCATGGTATTCAAACCTGTTTACATGCAATTGTACCAAGCAATTATTACTGTTGTTTTTAAGTGCATTATTGCCTATGCCTACAATTCCTATGCTTGTTTAACTGTTCAGCTCAGCTATTGCTGAAAGCTATAACTAATTACTGCTGGAAGCTGTCAACTACTTTTGTATAATGCTTCACGATACTCTGGAGGACAGCTCAGCTACAACTGTCACTGTAAACTAGTTTTAGAATCCACATATGGGTCACGGTGCTTTACTGTGGCTTCTTTGTTTTTTCTAAGGCAGGGGATGGGGGTTTTATAGTGGAGAGTCATGGCCCTGTATGGTTCAGTATTTATATCGCCTGTGAATTGGCATTCCTTGATGGACTGGTTAGCTTGTATTCCTTCTTCTTCACTTGCATTGATTACCTAGAAGCTTTGCCAGGCAAGCACCTCACACTGGATAAGAGACCAGGTTTGCCTGAGCTGTTTGTTTATCATGCTGCACATTGCATGACTGTATGTTGCTTGTAATACATGTAACTTGCGCTCACTGTTTCACAATGTTGTTCATCAATTGCTATGTAATCCCGGGTCGCCTCTGAAAAAGGGAACTCCGGGGCCCAGTGGGCTTACCCGGTCACCAAAATTTTATAAATAAATAAATACTATATTGTACAAACATGGTGTACTGGCCATTGCAACACTATGTTGTAAAAAAATGGTTTGTTGGCAGACCGGCCCTTACAACACTATGTTGCAAAAATGGTTGACAGTGTTGGTGTACCATCCATTGCAACACTATGTTGTACAAATGGTCTGTTGGTGTACCAGTCCTTGCAACACTATGTTGCAAAAATGGTTGACAGTGTTGATATACAGGCCATTACAACACTATGTTGTGCAAACAGTCTGTTGGCATACCGGCCCTTGCAACACTATGTTGCAAAAACGGTTGACAGTGTTGGCATACCAGCCATTGCAACACTATGTTGTAAAAGCAGTTGTTGACATACTGGCTCTTGCAACACTATGCTGCAAAAATGATTGACAGTGTTGTTGTACAAGCCATTGCAACACTATGTTGTAAAAATGGTTGACACTGTTGGTGTACTAGCCATTGCAACACTATGTTGTGAAAATGATTGACAGAGCTGGCGTCCCAGCCATTGCAACACTATATTGTAAAAACAGTTTGTTGGCATACTGGTACCTGCAACACTATGTTGTAAAAATGACTGACAGAGATGGCGTCCCAGCCATTGCAACACTATGTTGCAAAAATGGTTGACAGTGTTGGCATACTGGCCATTGCAACACTATGTTGTGAAAACAGTTGACAATCTGAGCATTCTACAAGTTAAAGTCTCCTGCAGTGTGAGGAGGCATTCCTATCTCCTGCAATGTGAGGAGATATTCCTTTCTCCTGTAGTGTGAGAATACATTCCCTTCTTCTGCAGTGTGAGGAGGCATTCCCTTCTCCTGCAGTGCAAGGAGGAATCCTGTATGTTAAAGTAACTTCTCCTGCAGTGAGAAGAGGCATCCCCTTTTCCTGCAGCGTGAGAAGGCATCCCCTTCTCCAGCAGTGTGAGGAGGGGTTCCCTTCTCCTGCAGTGTGAGAATTCCAAAAGTAAAGTCCTTCTCCTGCAGTGTGAGAAGGCATTCCCATCTCATGCAGTGTGAGGAGGCATTTCCTTCTCCTACAATGTGAGGAGACATTCCCTTCTCCTGCAGTGTGAGGAGGTGTTCCCTTCTCCTGCAGTGCAAGCATTCGAAAAGTTAAAATCCTTCTCCTGCAGTGTGAGGAGGCATTCCCTTCTCCTTCAATGTGAAGAGGCATTTCCTTCTCCTGCAGTGTGAGGAGGCACCCCTTCTTCTGCAGTGTGAGTAGGCATCCCGTAGGTTAAAGTAACTTCTCCTGCAGTGTGAGGAGGTATTTCCTTTTCCTGCAGTGTGAGAAGGGATTCCCATCTCCTGCAGTGTGAGAAAGTGTTCCTTTCTCCTGCAGCATGAGCATTCCAAAAGTAAAGTCCTTCAACTGCAGTGTGAGGAAGTGTTCCCTTCTCTTGCAGTGTGAGGAGGCATTCCTGTCTCCTGCAGTGTAGGGAGGTGCCCCTTCTCCTGCAGTGTGAGGTGGTATTCTCTTCTCCTGCAGTGTGAAGGAAGCATCCCCTTCTCCTGCAGTGTGAGAAGGCATTCCTGTCTCCTGCAGTGTGAGAAGATGTTCCTCTCTCCTGCAGCATAAGTATTCCAAAAGTAAAGTCCTTCTCCTGCAGTGTGAGGAGGCATTCCCTTCTCCTGTAGTGTGAAGAGGCATTCCTGTCTCCTGCAGTGTGAGGAGGCATTCCCATCTCCTGCAGTGTGAGGCGGTATTCCCTTCTCCTGCAGTGTGAAGGAAGCATCCCCTTCTCCTGCAGTGTGAGGAGGTGTTCCTTTCTTCTGCAGTATGAGAAGGCATTCCCTTCTCCTGCAGTGTGAGGAGGTGTTCCCTTCTCCTGCAGTGTGAGAATTCCAAAAGTAAAGTCCTTCTCCTGCAGTGTGAGGAGGCATTCCCTTCTCCTGCAGTGTGAGGAGGCATTCCCATCTCCTGCAGTGTGAGGAGGCATTCCTTTCTCCTACAATGTGGGGAGACATTCCCTTCTCCTGCAGTGTGAGGAGGTGTTCCCTTCTCCTGCAGTGTGAGCATTCTAAAAGTTAAAGTCCTTCTCCTGCAGTGTGAGTAGGCATCCCATAGGTTAAAGTAACTTCTCCTGCAGTGTGAGGAGGTATTTCCTTTCCCTGCAGTGTGAGAAGGTGTTCCTTTCTCCTGCAGCATGAGCATTCCAAAAGTAAAGTTCTTCTCCTGCAGTGTGAGGAAGTGTTCCCTTCTCCTGCAGTGTGAGGAGGCATCCCCTTCTCCTGCAGTGTGAGTAAGTGTTCCTTTCTTCTGCAGTGTGAGCATTCTGAAAGTAAAGTCCTTCTCCTGCAGTGCGAGGAGGTGTTCTCTTCTCCTGCAGTGTGAGGAGGCATTCCCTTCTCCTGCAGTGTGAGGAGGTGTTCCCTTCTCCTGCAGTGTGAGCGTTCGAAAAGTTAAAGTCCTTCTCCTGCAGTGTGAGGAGGCATTCCCTTCTCCTGCAATATGAAGAGGCATTCCCTTTTCCTGCAGTGTGAGGAGGTGTCCCCTTCTCCTGCAGCGTGAGGAGGCATCCCATAGGTTAAAGTAACTTCTCCTTCAGTGTGAGGAGGCATTCCCTGTTACTGCAGTGTGAAGAGGCATTCCTTTCTCCTGCAGTGTGAGGAGGCATCCCCTTCTCCTGCAGTGTAAGGAGGCATCCTGTAAGTTAAAGTAACTTCTCCTGCAGTTTGAGAATGCATTCCCACCTCCTGCAGTGTGAGGAGGTGTTCCTTTCTCCTGCAGCGTGAGCATTCCGAAAGTAAAGTCCTTCTTCTGCAGTGTGAGGAGGCATTCCCTTCTCCTTCAGTGTGAAGAGGCATTCCTGTCTCCTGCAATTTGAGGAGGCATTCCCTTCTCCTGTAGTGTGAGGAAGCATCCCTTTCTTCTGCAGTGTGGGGAGGTGTTCCCTTCTCCTGCAGTGTGAGGAGGTGTTCCTTTCTCCTGCAGTGTGAGAAGGCATTCTGTAAATTAATCCTTGCTGTGCCGCAGACTGATATATCAGTCCAGAATTCCTATACATTCCAGTTCTGTTGGCAGCCTACGGGTTAAAGTGCCTTCTCCTGCAGAGTGAGGAGATGTTCCCTTTTCCTGCAGTGAGTAGACATTCCAGTCTAAAACTGTCACTAAACAAAAATACCCCAAGCTTGGACAGAAGGTGATCAAGGCCTTGGATCCCCAGAGAGTTCCTCCTCAAAGGGTTTTTTTTTTTCTCTCCTCCATGCAGAAAGTCATAATACTTAATTAGGTTTAGTAGTATTCCCTAGTTTACTCAAGTAAGTTCCGCCATTGGATGGAGGTGGATGATGACCCTGCTGGCCATTCCCTTTCTCCATAGGAAGCCCCCTGCTGTCATTAGTATAATCCATTTTATCCATGTTATTCTGCTAACTTATACTTCTCATCAATGTTTTGTCAAGCTGCCTCTAGTCAACAATTACTGCTAATGTTCTTTTGGGGGTTCCTTCCTAAGGTACCTTTAGCCAAGAGAAACCTTTCTGCGGCACCTCTAAGGGCTGAACCCTCTTCAAGGGTTCCTTGACTTTTACTACAGGGTGGTGATTCCTCATAGAACAGAGTGCGAACAGCCAAAACAGAGTAACACAGTTGCACAAGCACAACACTATACTGGTTGCATAGACCATTGAATTGAAAGGTTATGCCTATACTTCAATGGGTGAGCAACCAGCCATGCTCCCTTTCTGAGATATATAAGCAGTGTGGCACATGGACAGCTGGTTCTGATTTCAATATGATATTTTTTCTACAATATAAAATATGTAAGAGAGGGTCTGTCAGGAGGAAATACTGTCGTGCTGAAATTGATACATCAACCCCGGATAAGTTCAAAGGACAGGAGGTAGCTTAAACTGCAGATATCTAAGGTGCAATTATCTTGTTAGTTTGCTTTGAAGGCAGGAACCAAGATATCCATTCATGACGTCCTCAGGGAATCCTTTGATTTGCACTAGGTGTCATGAGAAAAAGGGCATAATTATTTGTTTGGGGTGGCTCCCTAGAAAGCCAGTGATTACATCAAAGAGGCTTTGATGTTTGTATGAAGCAGGTCCCAGACTGGTTCAAGAAGTCCAATATGCATGTGTTGGGGGGGGGTGTCGTCTAAGGAAGCCAGAATTACATCAAAGAGGCGTTGATGCCTGTGTGATGCAAATCACAGACCGGTTTTGGCAAGTCATTCATTTATGTCACCTATTATTTTTTAAATATCATAGTAGGACATCCTGTGTTATAAAATATAAATTTTAATACACCAAGGCGGAGTTAGGTGACCTCAGAGAGAAGGCCGGCTCAAGACTGCTTTGAAATATACTGAGCAGACCTTACCCAAGGACATTCATTTTCTGACTGAGAAGGAGGAACATCAAAGCACTGAAAGATTAAGAAAGTAAGACCAGTCTGAGTGTATGAATTGTAAGAATTTGCACTTAAACCTGTTTTGTTTTTAAGACTGTATGTGTGGGGATATCTTGTTCTGTATTTACTGTTTTGCTATTTTTATCTATTTTAAAGTAAAGATATATATTTTAAAAACAGAAACTGCCTGGTGTGCCTTGAAACTTCTTTTTTTATAAGTGAAGCTTAGATAGTTATAGTTGACACTGTGCATGCGCTTATTGTGATACCAAACTGGGAAACAGAAAAGAGTTCTCTAGGTCCTACATAGAGTTCTATGGGTTCATTTTGAAATACCTGGTTAGGGGCCCATAGGCAAAGATATCTGTCCCCCCGAAGACAGAATTATCTGAGCCTGACAATTGGGTACACTAACAAGAGGTTATCGGTTTGAATCCCTCCAGAACTTGGGACAAAGGTGACTCGAACCCACAAAACAGACAAGAGGGTTACCTTGTTCTGTTAAACTGTTCACAATTCTACTCTCAGAGGTTGGCACTTTGGGAGTAGAGGCCTGACCTGCTGAGTTGGTTTGTGACAAGCAGTTCCTCCCAGCCTCCATGTGAAACAATTTTTTCCTTGCCCCACCTTCCTCCCCTCCTCCTCCTCCAGCAAGCTCACCTCTCTTCTCAGGGGGGTTCCTTCCTAAGGTACCTTCAGCCAAGGGAACCATCCCACAGCACCTCTAGGGGTCGAACCCTCTTCAAGGGTTCCTTGCCTTTTGTACCACCATAGGGTGGCAATTCCTCATGGAACAGAGACTGTGAACAGCCACACTAGAGTAAGACAGTTGCACAAGCATAACACTACACTGGTTGCATCGGCAATTGAACCCTATTTTATCCCCTTCTATTGACTGCAACCAAATTATGAATCTTTCTTCTGCATTAATAATATGCTGGTGCTTAACAAAATATATTCCTTTCTTGACAAGAATTGCAACACTACATTTTTTGGTGGTAAAGCAATTATGCTCTACTACTGCTACCCATTCCCTACAAAGTTGGTCTGCGTCTTCTGATTTTCAATGGATTTCTTGAAGAAATGCGATGTCTACCTGGTGCTTCTGTAAGTAGTTGAGCACTTTGTTCCTCTTAATGGGTGTTCTAAGTCCATTAACATTCCATAAAGCAATTTTGAAGGCTGACGTTTTTAAACAGGAAGAATGATAATATGCTCTTCTGAGCTGCCTGTAATCTACATTATAAATGTATTGACAAATGCCCTTTTGCTGCTTGTATACGAACTTGTGTGTTTACAGCTTTTGACATGGAACTTGAATGTATTGACAACTGCCCCTTATGCTGCATGCTTACAACTTTGTTTGTTTACAACACTTGAGGTGGAACCTTTGCAGATGAGCACTTAGCTCAAAGGTACTCTGATGTTCAAATAAATAAATAAATAAAAATGTTTATGTCTAAAAAACTTCTGGGATAAAAGTTACTACTAACACGTAGAAAACTGCAGGGACGGTACTAGCTTATGCTTAAAATAAAGATTATCACCTATACAACAGCTATTCACAAAAAAAGGCATCTGATTAGTCGATTAACAGTTTAAAATGATAAAACTGAGTCTTCCTTGAAACCCTGAAATATTTTATGACTGCTAATTAGATAACTGACAAGGGGACATAACATGAGACTGGAGGGAGGCTTAGGGAGAATGCTAGGAAGTATTTTTTCACAGAAAGGGTAGTGGATCCATGGAACAGCCTACCAGCGGAGGTGGTGGAAGCGAAAACAGTACAGGGACTTAAAAGTACATGGGATAAGCATAAAGGCACCCTGCTGTACAGTGAAACAGGGGAAAGGCAGTCCAGATAAGAATAAGATTGCCAAACCAAGTAGCGAAATGGGTAGACTAGGTGGGCTGTATGGTCCTTATCTGCCAACAGATTCTATGTTTCTATGTTTCTATAACATTTGAATAAAACAATAAGATCACTAGAACAAATAGATAACTCATATATAGAATTTGCAGGTAACACTATCTTGCTTAAGCTATGATGTGGAAAAAAAAAGATTATTGGGAATAGGAATTAGGAAGGGGTTGGGACCACTGGACTTGACCCATAATACTAAAATCTGGACTGGCTGGTCCGGCCACACCAGACAGACTGGGAGCAACTTGTGCAGTCCCACTTTTCCAGCCAAACTAGTCATTCGGATTTTTACTGTTTTGAACTGTCCCTTCCAGCTGGTCCAGATTTCATCCAGCATGTGGGTGAAATTTAAACTGCCAGATTCAGGCCAGACCATTTACCATTTTGGTCTGGCTTGAGTCGGCAGTCTGGATCTAGCACACACCCTCACCCTAGATTAAATCCGGGCCAACTAGAATGGACAGATCGAGAGACACAGTAAACAAGCTTTTGTCAATGCCAAATATTGGCTTGCTGGCATTGGCATTGGTAGTGCAGGAGTTAGAGAGATGCATAATAGGAATGGCAGTGAAGTATTGAACTGATGCCAACCTCACTCTGCAGAAATTGACAGGTGTTGGGGGTATGCCTTTGGGTCATCGGCCATAACGCTCAAGCCATTTCACCTTTCCCTAACCTGCAGACACTGACAGGTGTCGCAGTGTGCCTTGGGGTCTTCGGGCCTTATATCCACCCCATTCCATAAGGAAATATGCTAAGATGGGTGGGGTATAGGAGAATAGGGTGAACGTTGGGGCCAAAGATTCCAAGGCGCACCTCAATGCCTGTCACTGACTGCAGGGTGGGAGTGGAATGGCCTGAGCATTACGGCCGACGATCCCAAGTCACACCCCCAATGCCTGTCACCCTCTACAGAGAAGGACGTTATGGTTAGAAATCCTAATGCCCCAGCCGTTTGTTGGTATTTTCACTCCAAATTTTCAAAATGGGATTTTTGTGACCCCACCTTATGAACAGTGGCACTATCATTTCATTACTCAGTCCTGAAAAGTGGTTTTGCACAGCAACTGTGCCATTTGGTGCCACAGGTGTGAAAACACATTTCTGGCAAGACACAAACAAGCATTTGTCAATGCCGAACATTCACTTGCAGGTATTTGCATTGATGTTTGGCATTTATGCAGGGCCCCCACCCCCCCCCAAGTTGTATCCATGTCCCTTTAGCATCCATATCCCAACAGAGTACCTCTCTGCAACTCCTCTTGCATTGGATCAACGTTTCACCCTCATGCTTCTTAAGTGTCTGTCTTAAGAACCCTAACACTCTGGGTGTGCTCAAGGGTATAAGCCTGCATGGTAAGAGCGCAACCCGCACTTGTAACACAGTTATTCAGTGGAATTATTTCACCAAATTTTTAACAGAGCCATTTTGTCACCTCAGGTTATGAACACTGTCACTATGATTTTCTTACTGTGCACCGAACACTGATTTCTCACATCAATCGCGCTATTCTGTGCTGGAAGTGTGAAAACACATTTCAGCCAGGGTGTGCAAAATGACAACTGTACTGTTCATAAGGAGGTGTGGGAAAATGCAAATGTTGAAAATCTGGAGTGAAAATATGACAAATTCACGAAGTTCCGAGTGCGCATGGAAACTGCGCAAGGCACTCTCGTAAAACTGTAATGTTTTGGAATTTTGCACTGAATTTTCAACATAGGCATTTTAGGATGTTTGCTCATGAACAGTGTCACTGTGGTTTTCTTACTCTGTACCGAACCTGATTTCCTACAGCGGCCGCACTATTCTACGCGGAAGTGCGAAAATACATTTTGGCCAGGATGTGAAAAATGACAGCTGTACTGGTCATAAGGAGATGTGGGAAAATGGCAATTTTGAAAATCTGGAGTGGAAATATTACAAATTCACAAACTTACGAGTGTGCATAGAAACTGTGCAACGTATACTCGAAACACAGCCATTGTATGGACTTTTGCCACCAAATTTTCAATATAGGCATTTTAGGACCTCTGCTCATGAACAGTGTCACTGTGATTGTCTTACTCTGTAGTAAACACTGATTTCCAACAGTGACCATGATATTTTGCACTAGAAGTGCGAAAACACATTTTGGGCAGTACAGTATGTGAAAAATTACAGCTGCACTGTTCATAAGGAGGTGTGGAAATATGCCTATGTTGAAAATCTGGGGTGAATATATTACAAATTCGTGAACTTACGAGTGTGCGTGGAAACTGCACAATGCACGCTTGTAAAACAGTGATTTTTTGGAATTTTTTCACCAAATTTGCAACATGGGCTTTTTGAGAGCCCACCTCATGAACACCAACACTGTTGTTTTGTTAATCGGTCCCAAAAGGTGATTCCATGCAGTGACCACGAAATCACCTTTTGGGAACCAACTAATGCCATGACAGTGACTGAATTCATGAGGAGGGGTCACAATAACCTAATAACCCCATATTGAAAATTTGGTGCCAAAATTCCCAAAAATGGCTGCGATATGCACCAAAGTTGAAAAAACCCTATTTATGCCATTATACAGCTTACCGGCATTTCTTCAGTTCGCAGTAGGCTTTGAAGAGTGCAGACATGTTCCTGGTCCACTGAAGATCGTCATGCCAGGCTCCTGAGGTAAGTATGGGGTGAGGGGGGTGTGGTGAGGTGGGTGCGAGTTGGCGGGGGGGCTCCAAGGAGTCACCGAGGGACCGTTTTCTTGTTTTACAGGATTAAAAAAGGAAAAAAGAAAATGCAGTCTTTTGGTATGCTGGGGTGGGTTCCAGTGTGCCACCTAGGTAAGGGTGTGTGTGTGGGGAGGTGGGAGCACAGAGGGTGGGCGCAGGTTGGTGGGCGGGGGCGAGGGACAAAAACATGGATGCTGCTGGCAAGCGGGGTGGGCTCCCAGCATGCCACCTACATGTCTGCTGGGGGGACTGGAGCGGCAGGGACTGGGCACCTACCTGACCATACATTGTGTGTGGGGCATGAGCATGCTGGGTGGGCTCCCAGTGTATCAACTGGTTGTTTTTTTGGGGGGGCTGCAGCCAATGGGGGATTGGGCACCCCCATCAGCCACACAGTGTGCTGAGGGGGCGCATGAGCTGAGAGGGATTGGGCACCCCCCTTGGCACACAAGGTGGGGGCTGGGGAGAACAGGGAGAGGGTGGACCTTAGCAGAGGGAGGAAGCAGGAGGGCTTTGATGCTGAGCTGTGGATGACAGCAGTTCAGCTGACATGTATGCTAATTGCATACACACTACCACTGCTGATTGCAGCAGACCTTTTCTTAGAAGTGAAGACCAACACAGCTGAACTGCTGTCATACACAGCTCGGCATGTATTGGTTCCCTAGGGTCACGCCTGCTACACTGAGCACTGCATTGGGGAGGAGGGTCACACACCTCCAAAAGACATACTGTTGCAAGACCTTCCTTGCACATGTGCACAAGCGAACGTAAAAATGACAGCAGTACTGTTCATGAGGTGGTATGAAAAAATGGCAATGTTGAAAATCTGGAGTGAAAATATGAAAAACTGGCGAAGTTAAGTACGTGCATAGAAACTGCACAATGCAACTGTAACGCAATCATTTTGGGGAACTTTTGACCAAGTTTTCAACATGGGCATATTTGAAACTCTCTTCATGAACAGTGGCACCGTGAATTTGTTAATCTGTTCCAGAAGTTGATTTCCCACAGCTACAGCACCATACTACACTACAGGTGTGAAAACACGTTTCAGGAAGGATGTGAAAAATTATGGCTATACTGTTCATAAGGAGATGTGAAAAATGGCAATGTTGAAAATCTGGAGAGAAAATATTAAAAAGTGTCAAAGTTACATGTGTGCATAGAAACTGCGCAATGCACACTCGTAACAGTCATTTTTTGGAATTTTTTCACCAAATTTGCAACATGAGCTTTATGGGACCTCCCCTCATGAACAATGGTACTGTTGTTTCGTTAATCAGTCCTGAAAGGTGATTCCATGCAGCGACTGTGAAATCACTTTTAAGGACTGAGAAGCTAAAGGACAGTGACATGTTCATGAGGTGGGGTCCCAAGAACCCCATATTGAAAATTTGGGGCGAAAATTCCCCAAAAATGGCTGAGTTATCAACTAAATTGACCCCCCCCCCCCCATTGCCTCCTATTATAAAGCTTACCATCATTTCTTCAGTTCACAGTTTGGCTTTGAAAAGTGCAGACGTGACCTAGTTCAGAAAGATTGCAGCTCTGACCTCCGGAGAATAAGTATGGGTGGGGGGGTTCAGGAGGTGGGTGCACAGAGGAAGGGTGGGGATGGGGGAGGGGCAGGGAGACAACGGTGGTCCGTTTTCTTGTTTGCAGGGGAAAAGACCATAACAGAAGGTTTTCTTCATTTACAGGTTACACAAAAAAAATAGGCACACTGGGTGGGCTCCCAGTGTGCCACAATTCTGGGGGGGTGCTGACATGGGAATTGGGCACCCTGATGTCAGCAAAGCACATAGATGGGTGGGGGGGCACATCAGACACCGGGAGTGGGCATCCTGGTGTCAGAAAGGAAAAGGGAAAGTATTTAACCAGGAAAGATACACTAAGAGAGGGGATGCCGACATGGGGATTGGGCACCCCGATGTCAGCTTTTCGGGAGTGTGTGGTGGGTGGCAGGAGCCACCATGTTACAGTGTGCCACATAATGTGGGGGGGCATGCCAACACAGGGATTGGGCACTCCAACGTCGGCTTTCTGGGGACTGTGTGGTGGACGGCAGGAGATGTTGTATTTATTGAAATGTTTCACCAGGAAAGGCGTGTAATGGAGGCGTGTCATCTGCCACTGCAATGATGAGCCTGTCTCTGATTGCAGCGGCAGATTCATTTCAGCTCTATGGCTCTGTCTGTAACTGCTGTCATCGGCTGCATGCTCACTGGTTGGTGGCTGAGTGACGCACCCACTAAAGCATCCCCTCCATTCGCCACAACACTGACTCACTTCTTAAGTGTGCTACTAGCACAAGATGTTGCTTGCACGTGTGCGCAAGCTAACATAAAAAGTGGACCAATTACTCCAGCCAGAACAGTAGGGCTGCATAGATTGTGTCTGATTTGGCTGGTACAGCAGGACAAACGGTCCTTTTTTTTTTCTTTTTTGTTCCATTCCTGTCTGGAGGTCAGGATTTCACCCATACCCTTGTTTTGTCCAGTTGCTTTAAATGCTCAGCCTTGAGGTGTTGAGTGTCATGACTTCACATTCATTCCTTTCAATGCACTGTTGTTTGAGCACCCCTGACTTTGGTTGCAGCCCCTTTATGCCGTTTCTGTTTGAAGAGGTACAGCACATCAACTTTGAAGTTCAGTTCTCCTCATGGCAGTTTGTTTGTTCCTCAGTGTCCTGCAAACTTCAGTAGCTTCCTGTTCTGTATCTGATTATGGTGCTTTTAATGAGCAATGGTTGTCTCTGTATGTGCATGGATGAAAGGCCAGTTCTGCATTTTGAATGAAAAGGGGATTTCACAACAACATACCCATTTTCCAACATTCAATTATGTCCCTTATAGATCTCACTGCTTTTTCAACACCCTAGTTTAAGCTCTGACTGTGCCAGCTTGTTTTTTTTTTTTTTGGAAATATTTCCCATGTTCTTTACAGCCTGCATGCTCTTTACACATGCCCATTTTGTCATACATTTGGGCTATTTGTCAAGTTGAAAGAACCCTTCTCCAAAATAAAATGGGGCATAGATCTGGGGATGATGGCAGACATGGCTAAACTAATTTAATATTACAATATTACATTATGACAATGGTCAGACTAGGTGGGCCAAGCAGTCCTTATCTGCCATCAGAGTCTATGTTTCTATTATTGTGTACAGTAATAATATGTTTTCTTATATGTTTCTGTTTTTGTAATTTGTAGTATTGCTGTTTACAGTATCTCTGCTTTCACCTTGTTCATATTGTTGTCAGTTGTACATTTGTTGTTTGACAAATTCTACCAGGTCGTGCCTGAAAATAGACAATTTCTTGCCTAATGTACTTACCTAACAAAAACTAAATACATACATACATGAAAAATTAGTCATGATCCTATTGGTTGAAGATTTGTAGCATTCTGGGAGTATAAGGCAACAGAGAGGGAGGAGGACAGCGATGTATACCTATCAAAACAGAAGGAAGCAGGCAAGGCAATGAGGGGAGCAACAGCACAGACAGAAGAAAAAAAATCACCAAATGGATCATTACAGGGGGATAACACTTTCTTCAGATATATGTGACAAGAGGAAAGCAAGGGGAATGCCAGTTTATTTATTTTGATTTGTTAAACGGCTAGCCTTACTGAGACTAAAAGTCCCTTTTTCAGGAGTGACCCAGGATTAATTGCATACAACAATCATAATATACATGGTATATATACAATAAACTTATACAACGAAGTACAATAGGGTTCACAAGTGATAATAATCTTAGCAAAAAACAGGGCAGATTCACAAGAACATTACCTTACATGAATTTAACAACACAGTTGTTGGAAGGGTACAACAGAAGGTTGTGGCAATAAACAAGTGATTCAGGCAGGACAGAGATCAATTCAGCAACCAAAAGGAGGGGCATTGGCAGAAGCATCTATACTGGTTAATTACAACAAACTCTGGTCAGAGCCGATATGGCTGTGGGAAGCTTTTAGGGGCAGCAAGAGCGTTAAAAAAGAATATGTGGTGCTCTTGCTGCACTGGAATCAGTCGTAACTAATACTGCAGTGATTACAGTACTGCACATGCATGATACTCACACTTGCACAGTTTGCCACAGAGTCAGTCGTGCACAACATGGTGGCACTGACATAACTACATATGCATGATACTTGTGCATGTACAGTTTAAGTCAGCACCACCATACTGCACACAGTGGCCGTCACTTCCGCAGTTGTGGAAAGGAAAAGTATGCACCGGGAAGTGGGTATGTTTATGCAGCCCATGGAGGGGAAGGGCTGCATAACAGAATCACCGGAAACTATGCCAGAGCACTGTGACAGCACATCAGACAGCGGTCCGGTCACGTGCTGCCACAGTGCTCTTATACAAATCTGATGATGGCATAACATCTGTGGAGCTTGGCCCACATAGACGTAAAAATCAGACTCAGGAGTCTATTAACAAACTAGAGGTCTGGTCTGGGACTTGCTCGTCATCACAGTCACTTTCTCATTCTTTTCTAAGCAGTAATTTCTGGTAAATGTGCCTTAACCATATTGATCTCAGTGCTGGTAGACTACTTCAGGTTTTTCCGTGATTGCAGTAGGTGGGGGTAGTAGCAGTCTTGAAGTGATAACTGCCGATGGTGGCATGCTCTGAAAAATAGTGGTCCCCGTGCTGCTCTGCACATTTTAGAAATTACCCTTTTACTTGTTTTTGCTGTAAAAGACTGACCCCTTTAACATAAAAACAAGGAGTCAGTTATGGCCTCCCCCCACCCTTTTTGCTTCAATTAAGGAACCTGATTATGGGTTTGCATCAGATGTACAGTGGCAGCCATAGATGCATAATATTGTTAAACAGTAATCAACTGTATGTAAAAGCTTGTTGGTTTTTTTTTTTTGAATGTGTGCTTTCTTATTGTTGTCAATACCACTCCACTCATTTTGTACTCTGCCCCTGGATTTCTGTGCCCCAAGTGAATTATTTTACATTTTTATATTCAGGACAAAAAGGCCTTTCAAATGAGATAGTCATTAATCTAAATTCTTTATAGCTTTTTTTTAGAACAGCCATCAGAAATGTGAATTTTGTAAAAACAAAAATGGAAATACAGGTAATAAGATGACCATATTTTACAAAATATAAGGAATTCAGATTAGTGACTACCCTCATTTGCAAGGTCTTTTTGTCCTGAACAACTTTCATGCTGGTTGTTTTGGTACATCTTGAATAGTTTTAAAGATATTTAGATTTGTTTAGAATGTGGGCACATTTGCAAAAAATTCTGCACAGTGCCTTAGAAGACTCTCAAAGAAAAGCAGTCTGGAGTTCTTTCTCTAGTGTTCTAAACACAGTGGATCTGAATGAGTTAAATTAGGAATGACAAGAGATAAATAAACTCTGATCAGAGTCGAAAGTATTTCATTTAACTGACGTAGTGGTTTGCAAAAATGAGGCTGTTTAGA
Organism: Neoceratodus forsteri; assembly: GCA_016271365.2. NCBI lineage: Eukaryota > Metazoa > Chordata > Ceratodontiformes > Ceratodontidae > Neoceratodus > Neoceratodus forsteri. The sequence goes on along the minus strand of CM057451.1, from coordinate 1,142,916,461 downwards.
AGTGCAATAGGAGTTATGCCAAACAAATGTGAATACTTCTAAAAGTATATGAGTTACACCTATAACCACTATGAAAGTTGTTCAGGCCAAAATACCTTTCAAATGAGCCCATTCATTAAGCTGCACTAATTATATTTTTTAAACTATGATCATCTGATTACCTGAATTTTCATTTTTCACAAGAGTTATGCCAAACAAATGTAACTTTCTCTTAAAGTATATGAATTACACATAAACAACTGGTATGAAAGTTGTTCATGACAAAAAGTCCTTTCCAATGAACCTATTCATTAAGCTGCACTAAATATATATTTTTAAACTATAGCCATCTGATTACCTGAATTTTAATTTTTCTTCACAATTTTCACCTTTTGGATGGCTATATTTAAAAAAATCTAATGAATTTAAATGAGTGACTACCCTAATTTGAAATGTTGTTTTGTCCTGAACAACTTTCAGTTGGTTGTATATTGGTAACTTGTATACTTTTTGAGATATTTACATTTGTTTGGCATAACTCCTACTGTAGTCACTCAGAGAGAAAAAAATTATGTTGTTTGGAAGACCATATTTTAAAAAAATTAAAGAATTCAGATTAGTAACTACCTTCATGTGAAAGGTCTTTTTGTCCTGAACAACTTTCACATGGTTGTTTTTGTGCACCTTGAATAGTTTTAAAGATATTTAGATTTGTTTGGAATGTGTGCACATTTGCTAAGAATTATGCACAATGCCTTGGAAAGGTCAGAGAAAAGCAGCCTGGACTTCTGTCTCCAACATTCTAAACAGAAAGAAGGGAATATTTCATTTAACTGCCATAGTGATTTACAGTTATGGAAGAATATACTAAAAAGTCAAAAATGTGTTCCATGGTATCCCATTTTTCTAGCTAAAGTAAGATGGCTGTAGGCTCCACCTACAGCCATAAAAAGTAGGCTTTTGAGGGAAGTTTCAAAGCTCTAAGGATGAGGCATGCCAGTACATCAGCCGTGAGCTTGTTCCACAGTGTGGGTGACACAGAGGTAAAGGATATCATACCAGTAACTGATAAACTTCAGTGGACTGTTTGAAGCAACTGAGAAGAAGAAGACCAGAGGTGCCTCCTGTTTGCTTTAAACTACTATGGAAGCAAAATTCAAGGAAGAGGAGTATAATATTTTGTATGCCTTGCAGAGCACAGGGTAGCAGAGTATCATTTACTGTGAGGGCTAGTTTAACGTGGAAAGCATCTTAAAATGGTGGTCCCTTCTGTCAGCACCAGCTGCAAACCATGATACTCGGTGATACAGAGCCTTAAGTTTGGAAAGCACTGTGTCTTTTCATGAGGATAGAACCAGTACACCATACAGTATAACGGGCAACAGAATGATGTTGGCTCTGAATAGCCTAGCCTCAACTGTGAGATATGGATTGAACAGATATAGTAAACCTAATTTTTGGTTAAGCAACTTGCTCACCTGGTCAACATGTGACTTAAACAAGAGTTGCTGATCAATTAAAACACCCAAAAATTTAACTGAAGCAAAAGTTTCAATTGAATCATCCTTGAGTAAGCAACTTTTAGATCACTCCTGTCTTTGCCAAGACAGCAAGGACCAAAGAGGATGGTCTTCATTTTCTTGGCATTTAAAAAAAGCTTGTTGGACTTAAACCAGAACTCCAGTAAATGGAGGTCAGCTTTGAAACCTGACTCAGTCCGCAGTGTCTGAGTGTATCATTGATGAACAGGGAGAACAACAGAGGGCCCAGGATTCAACCCTGGGGAACTCCATCTGTGATCTCCCTTATAGTAGACTGCTACCACCCCATTTGACCACTTGCTTACGGCCAGATAAATACTTTCTGAACCAGGAACAGGACACTTAATCGAGACCTAACCCCCTTTAGTTTAAGCAGGAGCAGCTTGTGATTGGCTGAAGCAAATGCCTTACTCAGGTCAACAAAGGTAGCACTGGTTGCTTGGCCAGCCTCCTCCCCAACCTCTTTCTGTCATTTCCCCTTCCACCTACCCTTATTGTGTCTTTTTTTATCTATAATGTGTTTGTATATCTGAGGTGAGCGATACGAATAGTACCTATCCTCGTGGCCTGTAAAACTAGGGTATAGGGCCTGCAATATAGCCTAGAGGTTAGAGTAATGAGCTGTGAATGAGCTTGGTACATCCAGTGGACATGGGTTTGATTCCCACAACCTCCACTTCCATACTGTGTGACTCTGAGCAAGTCACTTAACCACTCAGTGCTCCTGGGTCGCCCCTGAAAACAAGCACTTGTGCCTAGTGGGCCTTACCCCGGTTACCAAAGAATAAAATAAATAAAAAATATAGTGGTTCTCACCATTTATATAGAAAGATACAGGTTTTGGCCGCTACTCTAAATAGAGATGTGAGAAGTGAAAGCTTTGTTGGCCAGCACCTTGTATTTCTCCTTGCAGTGAGACAGCAGACCGTGTGAGGTAACCTTCAGATCGCCTGTCACAATTGCTGTGACTGCATGTAAGCAAACATGTTTGGCATTGAACAATGCTTGTTTTTTAATTGGTAGGGTATTTCTACATTTTAGAATGTGCCAGGTTCTAAGGGATTCATTGTTTTGACCCAGGTCAGTTCTGCAGGTCACTTGCTCTGAATGCTGGATTAAAGGGTGTCACTCATATGAGACAATGGGGAGGTACTCTGCTAAAGTTTAATGAACTGTCTCCATACAGCAAGATATTTTGTGCACTCAGATATATGGGGTAAAATGAAAAATATATGTGTTCAAATCTGAATTAGCAGTTGCTTCACAAAGTACAAATAAGATTCCAGATGCAGAAAATAGTTTATTTGAAAGCTTTAATCTTCATGTACTATAAATGTTTATTATTAGTCACCATATAACAATCAAGTGCATTGGTAGTCACATCATACTGCACACTTGCCAGTTTCAGATATACACATTAAGGCAAAAGTACAGTCTCAGCAATTATCAACAATTCCAGCATACAACATAGTGGCTTGTCCTTACATTCCTGTTCATAAGCTGCTTAAACGTGAGGTCAATGGTGCAAATCATAGCAAAAGTGCAAAATAGTATTCCAATATCCCAGTCCAGCCTGCCAGCACGTACTCCTATGCTTTATTCCTCTCAAGCTTCATCAGGGGATTAAGTCTGCAAGGAATGTCTTTTGCTACTTGATTCATGTTGGCAGGCTACTTTTACTAAACTACTGTATGGTGTAACATGACAGCTTCTTGGGGGAACACTCACAAACAGAAATACATGGACACCAGTTTAAATGAAAAAAAATAGCCCTACTTGAGCCAAACAAAAGTAACTTACAGTCAGCTAAACAGAAGTTTCTTGCAAAACAATTCTGTGTAACTCCAGCCTGTAGTCTCCCAGATCCAGCCCTCCTGACAAAGCACAAAAACACTGAGGTATTTTGCTCCATCCTGGTCATGTCCTGAATACTGGCTAGCTGCCTTTTCAGCAACTGAATTAAATGCTTGGTGTTACAGCATCTTCTCTTGACTTTGACATGAATCTTTAGAAGCCTGGATGAGTTGTGGTAGTTTCTCTCTCCTCTCTCTCTCTCTCTCTCTCTCTCTATCTCTCTCTCTCTCTCCTCCTCCCTCCTCCCTTCCTCTCCTCTCCCTCCCTTCTCTCTCTCTCTCTCCTGACCCCTTTTAATGGGGCTCAGGTCTACCTCATTAACACCTCACCCAGACTGAGAAGGCACATTTCCTGCAGGTAGTAAATGTTGTGCGTCTTAAAGGGTCAACCCTAAAACATACAGTGTTTGGTTTGCATCCCCCCTTGGCCCCTACTAACACCTCTTCTGTAGGGTGCTGACGCTTGTAGGTCAAATATCTATTTATTAATTTTATGTTAAATTCCTGTAAGCAGGATAACTCCATCAGGCGCAAAATATGGGAGCAAATGAAAATGAAAAAAATGTAAGCATTACAGCTCACACCATTCAGAATTCAATTTATAATTTGTTTCTTTAGTTGTAATTTTTGACCTGGAGAGGCAGTCTGAAGTGATTACAGATTATTTGTTGGTGCATCCACGATGGCGTAGGCTACACGGACCTGTTTTACTAACAGTGGGAATGCTGGCCGTGACACTGGGGAAACACCACTACACTTCTTCAGTAAGTGCCACTGAATCTTTAACATCCTCCTGGACAGTGTTCAGGGATGGTTAAAAGGAAGATACGATTATTATACAATGGGCACTAAAGAAATCACAGAATGCAGCATTCTGAATGGTTGGCTGGCACCTTCCCACCGTTGTAAATCCACTAGTGTACCCACTGGAAAAGGTGCCAGCCAACCTCATCCCATGCCACCAATAAAAATATCCCTTCGAGCCCCCACAGCACCCCAAATCGCCGCCATATTGAATGCCACTACAAACGCGCTACTGCAGTAAATTTAAAACAAATATGACTTTGACATTTACACTGTACGACAAAAACAAGTTAGAAAACATTTTAAGCAACGAAAATCACTTCTCTGACACAGAAGCCACCTCCTCAAACCCCACAGCAAATGTAATATAACCATGTAACAGTCCGGTACTCCCCCCCCCATCCTACACAGGCAACGGCAACACAAACTGCAAACACCCCAGAAACTCCGCACATACCTGGGGAAATTCTGCAATCTGCCTCCGGTGATCCCAGTACATCAGCAATCGCAGGCCCCTGCAAGAAAGTGGTGTTGGAAATCTGCGATCCTCCTGCATGTGTGCAGAACTCGCAAAAAAATCCCACCAGTACCGCTGCAATGAAAAACAAACGAGCAGCAACTTTTAAAACAAAGGGATGTTTTAAATATTTTGTTTTTGTTAAAAAAAAATGAGCAGGACCTTTGTATAATAGCAATATACCCCTCGAAGGAGTGGGTATACTGGTGGATTTACCACTACTGGTGTGGTTAAGTCCCTCAGCTGCACCTCGGGACCGAACCACACCAGCCATGATAAATCCACCAGTGTACCCACACCCTGTCGGGGTATATTGCTTTAATGTATCATCCCAAGGATAGCACCTCAATAGTGCAGCAACGCTCCTCACACCACACTACCAACAGTTATGGGTATTTCCCTAAGTACCTGGTGTGGGGCTAGAACCCACAACATTCCAAGCTTCTGACCCACAAGGTGAGTGTGTCTCCTACTGAGCCACTGGCACTAATGTTAAGTTTTGAATAGTTCACCAAAGCATTCGTCCAGTTCAAAATCTCAGTGCAACCAAATCAGAAAGGACAGGAGCCACTGGAGAATTATTGAGTTTGCGTCAAATGATATGCACGACATTGCCACTATACTGTATGCAAGACCCCTGGTATGCCTCCTATTTGTTAAATTGTATGCCTACATAGCTAAGACCTTGAGTACTTGGTATTCTATCTGATCGAGGGTGCCATACACATAACTACAAGACTGGTCCAGGGCTTCCTACAAAGATCAGAGCTGCCTTTTTAATCAGGTAGATCCTTTTCTCAGGAGACTATCTCAAGGAGACCATCAGTTCATAGATACAGCTGGAGTTATTGCATTTCAGGACCTTCACGCTGACTATGACTCATCAACCAGGCACAGATCACTTATGATATCTCCAGCTTTCAAACCAACATAGGTACATGGGGTCACCGTAAAAAGCAACTCCCAGAGAAGCTCCCAGCCTTGTTGCCTCATATCATGTACCACTAGATGGGAGAGTGGGTGTGCATCTTGTAGGCTTACTCTGTAGAGTCTTGGGCACTGTGTTAGACACCATGGAGTTCATTCTCAATACTGTACGTGGAACAAGGAGCTCTGTCAAATGTGGAACCTACCACTATGGTTAAAATACACTCCCCCTCTTACAAGCTTTCCTTGTCTCCCCACTTAAGGGAATTTACGTGGAAGTGCCAGACTAGATATGTATGTCAATGCTCCAGTCTAAATACATGGGAGTAGCCAGAGAAGCTTGTTGGGGGGGGGTGCGGGGAATGTATGGTGGATATTTGTCATATTTTTGGGGAGTGTCCCACTCAAACACTACTGGGAAAAAATTGTACAGATCATTGAAACATTGTTTACCTTGCAGGACTTGATTATGTTCTCCCTTGCACTGAAGTCCATCCCCCCAGCCCGTAATGAAATTAGGGAACGTCAATTTAAGTTATTGCTAATACTACTTGTGGAGTTAAGAAGGTTATTGTGAGGCTTTGGCTCATGCTCAAACAACCCACGAAGACTGAGTTGGAAACACTTATAGACTCCTTCTACAGACTTGAAAAGCAATCCTGTAGCCACTTGAATCTCATACATATATTGGAGGAAACCTGGCATGAAGGGGTCATGTACAAACTAGACACAGATACTTCATTTGTGATTTAATTGGAATTTCTTACCAGTAATGTTAATGCGTACTGCCATAAAACACAGTGCTTCACAACTCTACAGTATTATAAACAAAGAAACATGTATGCTGTATAACTCAATATGCCCAACCTCTATGTCCCCCCGTAGACTATAGCTAATCAATTGCTCTAAGTCATTTTATACTGTACCTTCGTATGCTCTGCCACTACTATTATATATTGAGAAAAATCCCTTTTTCAATATTACATTCCAAAAAAAAGAAAGGACGGAGCATTATTACATCTATTGCCCACTCATTAGCAAGTAAAGAAACAGAACAGCCTCTTTGTACTAAAAACATCCAATACGTTCTCATACACAACTGCATTATAATAAATACTGGCCAACTTTAGTGTTTCTGAAAAGTTGTTCTCATAGAAGCATAGAAACATAGAATCTGATGGCAGATAAGGATGTCTTGGCCCACCCAATCTGCCCATTTTTTCCCACCTACATTCTCATCACAGACCCTATAGCTCTTTTTCCCTCTCCCTCTTCCTTTCCATCACAAATTCCTTGTGTCTATCCCATGCATTCTTGAAACTGGTGAGGCACTAAGGATAATATACAAAATGTGGCATGTTTTCTTATCAAGATCATGTGTAAATTTCAATCTTTGGATCATCAACAAATCTATAACAGGCTATGATATTGTTGATAAATTTATTGTGTTCTTCGTGGTAAACAAATCTGGTTGCCCATAAACCCATGAAAATGTTTGCATACAAGAGCACCATCAAGGCACCCATTGCAGTTGATAGAGACCTACAAGAACCTCACTGGGTGAAAAGGGTGACGAAGGGGAGTCTCTTTCAAATACAACATACCAACAGCACCAGTGGGCATGCAATAAAGCTGGAGGGGTGGGAATTTAAGAAGGATGCAAGCAAAAACAACTTCACTGAAAGAGGGTCGGACACCTGGAACAGACTGCCAGTGGAAGTGGTGGAGGTGGAAACAGCAGGGAGCTTCAAGCATGCCTGAGACAGACATAGGGGAATATTAGTGACTAGGCAGGGAGGAGAAAGGCTTGCCAGAGACCAGTTAGGGTCTGTGGAGACAGACTAGGCAGGGGCCATCTGGTCAGACTGTGTGGGCCAAGTGGTCCTTTTCTGCTGACAAATTATGTTTCTGTTTCACTGCTGAACCCCAGCCATCTACCATGATAGCAACTGATAACCAAAATTGAAGCTAAGCAACATGATCCCTACCTAGCCCCTACCATCATTAGCTAAGGAGTTTTTAAATCCAGAAGTTGCAAAAGAACTTTCTCAAGAAGAAGCTCCATTTTTAACCCATGAATGCCCAAATCCTTTTCTAGTCATTGCCTAACTGAAACACTGAGCAATGCAGTGTGAGGTAGAGCACATCTGAAAGCAAGAGCAGGCACTGATCTCAAACTCACAAATTTATTTATTTAGCTTTTGTTGACCGGGTAAGTGCACTAGACAAATCCTGCCTATTTTCAGGCATGACCCGGGGAGGGGGATACAGATGAATGCCAACTGACCTTGAACCAGATTAAGCTGTTGAAACTACTGGCTTTTGAGAGCCTGCCTGTCTTTAGACTCTGGAGGGGCACGTGCCCCCACCTAAACTGCTTTTTGCACTGAGTGGTTTTAATCTAATTTACTGTTGTGTTTCTCTTAAACTCATTTTCAATTGTGGGTCTCCCTCCGGATATTTTCTCTCTTCACACAACTTGTCATGATGTTCTGCTAAGACCAGCACTAGAAGGAAACTTGAGGGATCTGTGATCTCATGTGACAGTTTGAGCCTCGCTCTCATGGTTCCATCATATCACAGAACCCTCAGTGTCCTAATAGCGCTGTGTCATCGAGGCACATGTCAGGAAGCATAGGAAAAAACAGGAGCAGCTGTAGAATTCACAAAAAAGTGTTTATCTGTAGTAGCAGTAACATTAAAAAATAAACTTGCTCAGTATAACTATTTACAAAGGCCAAATAAACAGAGAAGTTCCATCTGAGCTTTCCTTCAATCTCTGTGTGTCTCTTGCAAGAAATTGCAGCTCTGTTTTATAAGTCCTTGCAACCCCCTCCTTAACAAGCATCCTGTTTTTTTCTAAAATGTTCTTGTAAAATTCCAATGTTCTTGTAAGTATCAGGTAGGTGCAGCAAGAACATAATGTCCCAAAACTGAGGCCCCTTCTCCACAGCTCTTCTGAAAAAGGGGTTAAAAACTACTCTCGGGTAAACCCCTTGAGTTCCCAATAGCTTTTTGCAATCATGTCAAACTATAATTATATGCATTTCAGCAGTAACATTATATAATTTCTAAACAAAGGGATCCCAATATCAGTTACATTTCCACATAATGATTTGCATATATTTTTATACCAGCAGATATGCAAGGGGGGAAGAAAAGACAAAACAGCAAGAGAAGGTATAGAGATAGCGAGAGGCAGAGAACTGCAAGACTGTTGGAATGATCAAGTCCTAGGTCTCACGAGAAAATTTGGTTGTGCAACCAGACAGAGAAGAGACAGAAAAGGAGAGACTAGAACAGATCCTTGCATTTAAACTCTTTCTCCAGAACAACTGGGACAGGGCCCCATTCAACCCTGTCACACGCTGTCCTTAACACTGCTCTGCTCTGAGTGCAGCACAGCCCATCATGATGTCATCAGGCATTGTTCAAGCTGTTTTCCTGTTGATTAAAGGTTCCTTTCTGTCTTGCCTAAAGTGAGGATAAATGGCTAAAATGAAAAGAAATTATCTCCATTTCAAATGGCGTCAGTGACTGAAAAAATCATTTTTCAGTAAGGTTTATTTTTCAGCTACATTGTTTAAATAGTGCAACATTCGACCAGCCAGACGTTTGTGTGACCTTGGGACACTCATGATCCCTTACATGGCATGAAGGGATCTTGTGCAGTACAAAAGCTGCCACACAAACACAAAAACAAGGTTATAAAATTGCAACTTCAGTCACACGACCAGGAAAATCACAGATATGGGCATCTCTAGCAGTGTCAATCAAAAGCCGAGACATGGTATATTTTTTATTTTTTACCTGATTTGTAAATTTTGACCAGGAAAGGCACACTAAGCTGTGATCCCCTAGTGGGATGGGTTACTTACATAGATACATAGATGTTGATGGCAGATAAGGGCCTACGGTCCACCTAGTCTGCTCCTTCAGGCACTTCACTATGCTACTTCAAGCTTCCTGAGGACTAGGATGCTCCCTTCCCCTTCCCCCTCCCCTGACTACTAGGATTCCACTATGCCTATCCCATGCATTCTTAAATCCTGTACTTGTTTATTCCCCATTGCCTTTTCCAGCATGCTGTTCCACATGTCCACCATCCTTTCTGTGAAGAAGTATGTTCTCACATTTCCTCTGAACCTCTCCCTCCAGTTTCATCTCATATCCTCTAGTCCTGGTGCATCTTTTTTATGAAAATTTGTGTTTTCATGCACCTTGTTTCTCCCTGTAAGGTACTTATATTTTTCAATCATATCCCCTCTCTCCCTCCTCTCTTCCAGGGAGTACATATTTAAGTCCTTCAGCCTGTCCTTGTAGGGCTTGTAGTGTAGCCCTTGCATCATCTTGGTTGCCCTCCTCTGAACTGCCTCCACCCTGTCTATGTCTTCACATAGGTAAGGTCTCCAGAACTTGACACTGTAATTGAGTTGCAGCCCCACTAATGTCCTGTACAGTGGCATTATGACCTCCCTTTTCCTGCTGGTGATATCTTTGCCTATGTATCCCAGCATCCTGTTTGCTTTTCCCATTGCCTTATTGCACTGACTCGTCACCTTGAGGTCATCTGAGATGATAACCCCTAGGTCCCTTTCCTGTTTGGAGCATTGTATATCCTCCTCCTCCCCCTGCCAGTTGATATGTTTCTCCTGGGTTTTTGTGTCCCATGTACATTATTTTGCATTTATTTGCATTAAATCTCAACTCCCTTAACCATACCTCAAGATTCTGCAGATCTCTCCTCATTCTATCAACACCCTCTGGCATGTCCAACCTGTTGCAGAGCTTTATGTCATCAGTGAACATGGGCCTGTTTTATTGATGGGGGAATGTTGGCCATACCACTGGGGGAACTCCTTTACTCTTCATCATTAAGTGCCATGGGATCTTTTACTTCTACATGGACAGTGACCAGAGATGGGAAGAAGGGACCTTGGTTTAACATCTCATCCAAAGCATGAACATGCTCTGTTCTTTGTTTGCCTTGCACAATGTCAAACTGTGTTATTTCACATGAAGCAAATTATTTAAGCCCCCCCACCTAGACTGCCTTTACCTTGCCTGCCAAAGTATTTTTGACTGTGCACTTTGTATTTTTTACACTTGCCTGTTGTAATGCCTTGATGTAACACCCTTCCCTTCCCCCCCCCAGGTTAGACCAGGTTAGACCTGGAAACGAGCCTTGGCTCAATGTGCCTTTCCCAGTTACCAAAATTTTAAATAAATAAAATAAAGGCCAGCATCTCAACAGTAAAGCACCCCCTTGTACTGCGCTACAGTGTCAGTTATGGGTATTATCCCAACTTCCTTGTTTGAGGCTAGAACTCTCAAACATCTGATCATCTAGGGTCCTTCAGAAAGAAAACTCCAGGCCTTAGTGAATGCACAGCCATATGCCATGATGAGTGAAATAATGGGTAAAGTATACAAATTAATTGTACAGGTCTACACTTGATATTGTTGTCATTTCTGCTTATTTGAGGAAATCTCAAAAATTAATGAACTTCTAACTTACTGGGCCATGTCCACAGTCAGCACCAAAACATAAAAATGTAAGCTCTTTTTAGGGCTGCAGTGGGCATAGCCTTGCATATGCCTTGTGATCACAGTAAAGTAAAAGGGAGTCTTCCAGATACTAGATGGACTTGTAAATAGTAAAGGTGAATGGCAGTCACTGTGCGTCTACTGTACTATTTTGTCTGCCAGTCACCGGTGGAACATGGCAACGTCTGCAGTGTCCAAGATGAATGTTGGAGTTCTCTGCACATGGGCAATGACTCATGCATGCACACTGAACATGGGGGGCACAGTCTGCTGTGTCCTAGATGGCCACTGGAGCTCAGTGCGCATGCGCAAGTTGTCATGAATTTGCAGAGAACCCCAGTGGCCATCTTGGACATGGTTGACTGTGCCACCATGCCACTGGAGTTCAGTGTGCATGTGTGAGTCATTGCGCATATGCAGAGAACTCTGGCAGCCATCTTGGACATGGCAGACAGTGCTGTGTTCTACCAGTGACCTTGGCTGCAACCGTACCAGTTCTGGCTAGAACTTGCTTATGTTCACTGTCCATGCATTAGCAGCAAACATTTTGTTAGGATAGTGGCTTTTGAGGGGTGTGACACTGTCAATCCAATGCAGAGTGGTCTGCAAGGAGCTCATCAGTGGCACTTCAATCATCAGCCAGGCTAATCATGACACTATTCAGACTTGCCAGGTGGAAACTTCATACAGTTCAAAGAAGAGAGCCGACTCAATAATAGGGCAGCTCTTTCCTTTGATCTACATAACATGTCCCACTGAGCACAGCTGATCTGTCATGATGAGCCTGTTGAAAACTGTCCTTTGTAGTTTTTTTTTAATTACACCCTGTAAAACAGAAAACTGTCCATTGATGTCTGTTGCTGTCAATGCCGTTACTGTCCCCCCTCCCAAGAAAACCCACGTATGTTAATATTCCAGCACAGGGGTACCCAATCCCTTGTGCTGGCTGTTACCCCCAACCCTGCCTTTTTTGATTCTATGACACCAGGGAGCCAACCCCCAGTACCGCTAAACATAACATGGACACTGGGGGTGGCCAATCCCCAGTGTCTCCACCTGAAATAAAGAAAACCATTCCTTGGTAGGTTTTAAATGCACCCTGCAAAAAGAAAACCATCCATTGATGTCTGTTACTGCCACCATCGTTACTGTCCCCCCACCAACCCTCCCACTCAGCACTCCACCACCCCACATACCCACAAGTGCAACCCACACATGTTAATATTCTGGCACGGGTTCCCTATCCCCCATGCTGACTACTAGGGAAATTGGACTGACTGAATTGGAGGAGGAGGTGACACACCTCCGAAATCTCCGATGAAGGCACTATGTTTCTTGCACATGCATGCAAGCAAACATAAAAAGCGCTGTTTGCTGGGGCCAGTGCTGTTTGGTCTATTCATATCAAATTTTGCACAAGGGGTTGGGAGCAGGATCAGTCTGTTCATGGATGACACCAAGATAGGAGCTGTAGGAAATGACACAGAGGGATGGCAGAGGCTACAGGGTGACCTAACAAGACTTGAGGAATGACCAGCAAGGTGGCAATTGTATTTTTACGCAAAGAAATGCAAAGTTATGCACTTCAGGATGAGGAACCCAAGGATGGAATATTGGTTGGGTGGGGTGCGGTTAGGGATCACTGAGGAGGAGAAGGACCTGGGGTCATAGTAACGGGGAGCATGAACAACTCTGCCCAATGCAGGAGGGCTGTGGCAAGGGTCACCAGGATGCTAGGATGCATTGCATGGGGATTCTCATCCAGGCCCAAGGATGTGATCCTGCCCCTGTACAGGTCCTTGGTCAGGCCATAGTTGGAATACTGTGTGCAGAATTGGCATCCATACCTGAGGAAGGACATCAAGCTGCTTGAAGTGGTGCAGCATAAGGTGATGAAAATGAAACAGGGGATGGAAGGTAGATCCTACGAAGAAAGGCTTAGTCACTTGAGCTTGTTCACCCTGGAGGAGAGAAGGGTCAGAGAGGATATGATTAAAACTTTCAAATATTTGAGGAGGGTCAACAAATCAGGCACAGAGGAGCGGTCTAAGCTGAGGAAGGGAAGGTACACCCAGGTGCATGGGTTAAGATTGAAGGGGCCAGATTCAGGAGAAAGATGAGGAGGCATTATTTCACTGAAAGAGTGATGTTGAAATGGAACACTCTGCCAGAGGAGGTGGTGGCTTGCAGGATGGTGGGGAGTTTCAAAAGTGCATGGACCAGGGCAAGGGAGGGGCTGGGTGAAGGACACTGAGCAGTTCCAGAAAGTGTACGGGGGTTGGGAGAGGGGCAGCTGCAATATAGGGTGATAGCTGAGCATATGAGCAGACTTGATGGACCGTGAGGCCTATTTCTGCTGGCAAGTTTCGTATGTTTGTATGTTCTTCAGTGCATGCTCATAACTGATAATTTTCAATATTTTGACCCAAGTGTTTCAACATTGCTATTTTTTTCACATCACCTCATGAGTGTGACAGCTGTCATTTCTCAGATTCTACCCATTGTGGTGCAAAATGACATTTCAGTCATTGTTTTATAAATGACAACTTGTTATGCTGCAAAGGAGTGGTCATAAAAAGATTACGTTGAGCAGGCCAGCTGGCACAGCAGTGGCGCTACCACTCACAATGCTGACAACCCAGGTTTGGAAACAAGCCTCGGCATCAGAGGGCCAGCCGGGAAGAGGTGGACTGAGCCTCCCATGGACTGCTCTCTCCCTCTGGGAGGGAGGGAGGAGGGTGGGAAGCTCCTGGCGCTTACCCGACCCCTGGTGGAGAACAGAGGTCCAACAGCCAGCGCAAGCAGTTGCTGGAGGAGGGGTAGACATCAGCATACATGCCCTTGATGTCATTGCACATCCCACCTCCTGGGGAAAAATCCAAAAACTTGGGCCACGTAGGATGACACCCACCGTATGCTGCAGGTCCTGCACCACTACACCGTGGCATTACTGTAGCTGTATCGCATCACCCAGCAGGAGGAAAGGCCCCCTCCTGATTGCCCCAACCAGGTGGGCAATGCAGAGCATAACTCAAGATCAGGTAAGTCCCAGGGAGGTGGATGATGGGGCTGAGCACAGGGTATGGCCAGTGGGGCCAGCAAAGACACAAAGGTCAACCCTAGGAGGCATACACCAAGTGCAGTCCAGTCCTTAGCCTTACTGTCTGCTGAGCTTCACCAATCTTTACCAACTGGGAGAAAAAAACAATCATGGAGGGAAGGCAGACTCTGACAGGTGCAGAAGCAGGGATTCCTTGACAATGGTTCTACCTGAATCCTCCTTGGAGTGCACAGTCCAGGCTCCTTTCTCCACTGAGGCAGCTTCTCTACTCGCTCACTCTACTCAGACCCAGCCAGCGGCTGCTCTCTCAGCATAAGGAGCTGTTGGAACACTTACCCAGAATTCCTGACTGCTGTATGTAAAGCAGCATTTGCACATGGCTAATAGAAAGCTGTCATCTAGAAGGAACAGCTCAGACACAAAGGGCAGCCCTAAGAGGTATACGCCAAGAGCAGTCCAGCCCCTAGCCTTACTGTCTGCTGAGCTTCATTGATCTTCACCGACTGCTGTACCCACTATTGAAATAGTGGTTGGCTAATAGAAAGCTCTCAGCTAGAAATAACAGCTCAGAAGGCAGAAGGGAAGGCAGACTCCAACAGGTGCAGAAGCAGGATTTCTTGATAGTGGTTCTACCTGAATCCTCCTTGGAGTGCACAGTCCAGGCTCCTTTCTCCACTGAGGCAGCTTCTCTCCTCGTGCACTCTACTCAGACACAGCCAGTGGCTGCTTTCCCAGTATAAGGAGCTGTTGGAACACTTACTCCCTGCTCCTTAACATAAAAACAACAAGTTTTCTTTCCATCCTGTCAGTTCTGTGTGTACTTTGGTTTTATGTGCAGTTGATGTAACAATGTCTTGATACATCTAAAAGGCAGAATATCACTGATTGCTTTTACAGGTAGCAGAAGCAAAGCTGAGAAAAGCAGGAAAGACTATTAGGCTAGCCAAAGCCCAGACAGAGAAGAAAATAGCACAGGGAGAAACAAAGGGGGACAAAACATTTTTAGGTACATAAGCGAAAGAAAAAAGAGTAAGGGTGGGATAATCAGGCTAAAATCAGCTGAAGGACAGATAGTTGAAAAGGGTGAAGACAAGGCAGAAGTGCTAAACAAATTCTGCTTATGTCTGTCCCATGCATTCTTGGCAAGAATGCATGGGACAGACATAAGGCAATTCTTGTGGGGGGGGTAGGAAGAAATAGACTGTTGGTTAACTAGGATCTGCAGACTAGATGGGCCAAGTGGTCCTTATCTGCCGTGAAAGTCTATGTTTCTATGTTTCTAATCCAGGAAGCTTGACCCTAAGCAACATGGATTTACAGCAGGAAAATCATGCCTAACAAACATGATAGAATTCTTCGACTGGGTGACCAGATTAGTGGTTCAGGGAGGGGCGGTGGACAAGGTGTACCTAGACTTCAGCAAGGCCTTCAACACCGTACCCCATAGAAGGCTTATAAATAAGCTAGAGAATACAGGACTTAGTCATAAGACAGTCAACTGGATTGCAAACTGGCTCAACGATAGGACACAGAGGGTCTTAGTTAATGGAGCTCAGTCAGGGGAGGGCAAGGTGACCAGTGGAGTGCCACAGGGGTCAATATTTGACTCCATCCTCTTCAACATTTTCATCAGCAACATCACTGATGAGCTGGAGGGGAAAATATGCCTGTTTGTGGACGACACAAAACTCTGCAACCGGGTGGACACCCAAGAGGGAGTCTCAAAGATGGAAAAGGATCTGAACAGGCTGGAAGGATGGTCCAAAAATTGGCAATTGAAGTTCAATGCCAAAAAATACAAGGTCATGCATCTGGATAAAAGAAACCTCACGAAGGAATACATGCTGCTAGGACACTATCTTGAAGTAACACAGGTGGAGAGGGGATCTTGGCGTAATCATTACAGATGACCTTAGGATGAGCAAGCAATGTGGAAGGGCAGAGCAGAAAGCAAATGGCATCCTCGGATGCACTGTAAGGGGTATAACTAGCAGATAAAGAGAGAATGATGATGCCACTCTACAGATCATTGGCTCTACCACACATGAAATATTGTGTCCAGTTTTAGAGGCCGCACCTGAAGAAGGATATCAACAGACTAGAGGTGGAGCAGAGAAGGGCTACAAAAATGGTGCAGGGTTTGCACCAACAGCCATATGAAACCAGATTAGCTGACTTACAGCTGTGCTCACTTGAACAGAGGAGAGACGGGGGACATGATCGAAACGTTTAAGTACATGAAGGAAACTAACACTGCATGGAAGGAAAACCTATTTCAGATGAAATCATAAAGTCGTACAAGAGGTCACAATCTACGACTGGCAGGAGGTAAATTTAGGGGAAATATCAGGAAGTACTTTTTTTTCCAAGAGGGTGGTCAACCCTTGGAATAGCCTACTGCAAGAGGTAGTAGACTCAAAAAATGTAAGGGAATTCAAACTTGTGTGGGATAACGCTTCTCGCAAAAAAGGAAATAGCCTAAGAGAAGAGGGGTAGATATTCTGGGCAGACTAGATGGACCAAGAGGTCCCCTTCTGCAGGAAACCTCTTATGTTCTTAAGTACAGCAAATTAAAAAGATTATGTTAGAAACATGTAAACATAGAAACTGATGTCAGAAGGGGACCTCATGCTCCATCTAGTCTGCCCAATATGGGTAACTACCCCTTCCCCCTTCTATCCTTTTTGTGAAGTGATACTTTTGTGCTTGTCCCAGGTGTTTTTGAACCCGCTGACCATTTTAGCCTCCACCACTTCCCAGGGCAGGCAATTCCATGGGTCAACCACCCTCTCAGTGAAGAAGAACTTCCTAACATTGCTCCTTAATCGCCCACCCTTGAGACTCATATTGTGTCCGCTAGTTCTGACTCTTTTATTCTCCTGAAGGAGCTCCTGTACCCCTACCTTATTTATACCCTTGATATACTTGAATGTCTCAATCAAGTCCCTCCTCTCCCTCCTCTGCTCCAGGGAGTACATGATGAGCTCCCTCAGCCTCTCCTCATATGCCATTTGATGCAGACCTGGAATCATTTTTGTGGCTCTCCTCTGCACCATCTCAATCCTATTTTGTGGCTCTCCTCTGCACCATCTCAGTCCAATCGATGTCTTTCAGCAGCCTCCACAACTGTATGCAGTACTCTAGGTGGGGGAATACCAGCACCCTGTAAACTGGCAGCACCACTTCCCTTCTGCAACTTGTGATTCCCCTCCCTATGGTCAGGGATTTGGCAGTTGAAATTCAATGCAAAGAAGTGCAAGATAATGCATATGGGGCACAAAAACCCTGGCACAATATATCAGTTTGGGGTGAGGATATAGCATGCACCAAGCAGGAAAGGGATCTTGGGGTTGTCCTCTCTAATGACCTCAAGGTAGGGAAACAGTGTGACAAGGCAGCAGGTAAAGCAAATAGGATGCTGGGATGTATAGGCAGGGGCATCACCAGCAGGAAAAGGGAGGTCATAATTCGCTATACAAGACACTAGTGAGGCCCCACCTGGAGTACAGTGTACAGTTCTGGAGACCATACCTACGTAAGGACATAGACAGGGTAGAGAAGGTTCAGAGGAGGGCAACAAAGATGGTGCATGGATTGCATCACAAGTCCTATGAAGACATGTAGAAGGAACTGAACATGTACTCCCTGGAGGAGAGGAGGGAGATAGGGGATATGATAGAGACATACAAGTATCTTACAGGGAGGAACAGGGTGCAGGAAAACACTATTTTTAAGCGAAAAAGATGTTCCAGAACTAGAGGCGTGGGATGAAGTTGGAGGAGGACGATTCAGAGGAAACATGAGAAAGAATTTCTTCACAGAACGGGTGGTGGACAAGTGGACACACCTGCCAGAGGAAGTGGTGGGGGCTGAAACAATCACGGGATTTAAGAATGCATGGGATAGACATAAAGGAATTCTAGTGGTCAGGGGTAAGGGGCAACAGACTTCTAGGAAAACAAACTGAACTTACAAGCTCAAATGGGCAGACTGGGTGGGCCATAGGCCCTTATCTGCTGACACTGTCTATGTATCTATGTATCTATGTATGCAGCCCAGCACACCACTGGCCTTTAGCGCTGCCTTTTCGCACTGCTTCCCCACCTTAAGTCATCTAATATATAAACTCCTAGGCCTCACTCCTGGTTGGTGCATGCCAGCTGCTCCCCTCCCAAGTATCTCACCTTGGGGTTCCCCTTGCCTAAGTGCATGACCTTGCACTTTTTGGCATTTAACTTCAACTACAGGGTATCTGACCACTCCTTGAGTTTCCTCAGGTCTGATTGCATGCTCTTGACTCCTTCTGGGGTGTCCACTCTGTTGCAGATCTTGGTGTCATCTGCAAACAGACACACCTTCCCTTCCAATCCATTACCGATGTCAACTATGAACACATTGAAGAGTAGGGGCCCCAGCACCAACCTCTGAGGCACTCCACTAGTCACTTCCCTCTCCATCAATACCACTCCATTTACCTGCATCTATTGTGTTCTTGCCTTGAGCCAGTTGCTCACCCAGCCCACCACTTCCTTATCTACGTGGATGTGGTCCAACTTCTTTACCAGCCTTCTGGTTGGAACCGAGTCGAATGCCTTACTAAAGTCCATATAGACCATATCCACCTTGGTCCACTGCCTTCATTACTCAGTCAAAAAGGTCAACCAGGTTTGTCTGGCACGACCTTCCAGCAGTGAAACCATACTGTTTTGGGTCCTGTTGCCCACTGGATTTCAGATGTGCTACTATTCTTTGCCTGAGCAGTGTCTCCATCAGTTCTCCTATCACCGATGTGAGGCTCACTAGACAGTAATTTCCAGCTCCTCCCTGCTCCCTGATTTGTGAAGTGAGACCACTGTCACCCTCTTCCAGTTTTCAGGCGCTGTCCAGCTTTCCAGTGATTTGGTGAAGAGCTCCGCCAGGAGCACTGCTATCACACTCCCCAGTTCCTCAAGAACTTTTGGGTGAATCTCATCTGGCCCCATGAACCAAGTTTCCATCACAGACACTAAGTCTAGTCCATTCTCTGCTGTAGTGGTCATGAAGTTGGGGATTTTGTTAGCTAGGTTTATGGCATTAGTTATCATTCCCTTCCACATACTACCCTTCTTCTTTTGACAAGTATGATTTCTCCCTGAAGCCGTCCTTTCTGTAGTTTCTGTGATGGAACTCCTTGGCTCCAGATCATTGAGATTACCTCTTTCCCATAATGCTGTTGTCTTCCTTGGAGTGGTTTTCTTCCCTTCCCCCCCGTGTCCATAGCATACTGTATTTTTTTGTGTGTGTGGTTGGTGTTTGGTAACCGGGTAAGGCTCACTAGGCACAACTGCCTATTTTCAGGGGTGACCTGGGAGCACTGGGTGGTTAAGTGACTTGTTCAGAGTCACACAGTATGCAAGTGGAGGTTGTGAGAATCAAACTAAGGTCTGGTCTGCTGGATGTACCAAGCTTCTTCACACCTCGTTCCTCTAATCTCTAGGCTATACTGCCAGCCTATTTGGAACATTTTGGGGGGGTTTTGTAATTTGTGCCACACGTGCTGCTTGTGATGCTGTGCCCTGGCTCTGACCAAGTAACCTTTGATGGAGAAGGGGCAAATGCTAGCCCATATGACACAGTGGGTGCAGGTGCCCCTTCCCCACCTATTAGTTTAAACAGGTGATGAAGACGTCAGACTTTTGACCGAGAGCTCATGTCCCCTCCTTTGTAAGGTGCAGGTCATCAAATCTAATGAACTCCCTTTCACAGAAGTTCTGCCAGTACCTGATGTAGCCATGCCCTTTTTCCTGACACCAATTTTTAAGCCACATATTAAGCTCACTGATGTCCTTCTCTCTGACGTTCTGCCTGTTGGCTCCTGGCTCCCTTTCCCCATACAGGCAGAATCACTGACAAGCAGACACTGGACAAAATGGAAGCTAGTTTTAAAAGATTTTGCTTAGTTTCTTTCACAGAGTGACTACCTAGCTCATTTGTACAGATATGGATCAGAATGTGCATGTCTCGCTTGGTGTTTCTCACAATTCCCTCAGTGCAGTTTGTGTCCCTCCATGCCAATGTTCTTGGAAGGCATCTGATCGCAATCTTTGATGGGCTGCTTTGGTGGATGTGAGACTCTACTCCATGGACCATAGTCTCCTATTAGTATGCACATTTTGTTGTGTTCGGCTATTTTGGTTTTGGTTTGACCCTCTGTGCGTTGCATGAGGGCCCCCTCCTCTGGCTTGTTTGCCCTAAGGGTAGGAACAGATGACAGTGGAGAGAACCTATTTGACAAGTAGATTGGTGTTGGAGTTACCCTGGGTATGCTATTTGGTTGAGCTTTCTGATTTCCGATTTCCCACCAACAGCCAGCCCCCTGGTCTGCTTGTCCTCTGGGAGAGTGGCATTTGTGGTTGATGTCTAAAAGTCAAATACATTGAAGTGTTGTTCTGTGTTGCGTGGTCAAGTTGCATCCTGAGGCAGTTTATTTCAGCACATGTCACATGGAGATGAGTACATAGGTCATTGAGGGCAGAGTGTGTAGGACAATGCCCCACCTGCAATGCATAAGCTCTGATGATGTTGAAAATTTGAGGTAAAAATGTGAAAAAACAATTAAGCTATGAGAAAATGAATTGTTCCAACATTTATTCATAACTTTTTTTTTTTTTGCAAATATTGGCCCCTAATGTTCAACATATCTCTTGTGTTATCCACCTCTTGAACACAGCAGGTGTCATTTTTCAAATCCCCTTTGAAACTTGTTTCCACGGTTGCAAAGCGAAATCCCCTTTTGGATGGGATTTTAAAAAATTCCACCTGTCTTGATCATTAACTCAGGTCACAAAAAGACTATATCCTCTAGGTCAGGCAGAAGACTGTTGGACTGTCGGGATCAAAATGTGGGAGCCTATTTAAACGTCTCTCAGCTGCCCTATCCTAGGTAATTAAACTCTAACAATGTGTCAAAGCAGGACACCACTGAAAATAAGACATTGCAACTCATCTGCTCTATCCTGGGTAAATATATAGTAAAAATGTGTACAAGCAAGAACCTATACAACAACAATATCAGTGCCGAACATTCAGCATTGACAAATGCTTGTTTTTCACTCAATTAATGATTTTTAAGTTAGATTTAAAAAGAAGGAACAACTACATACATAATTCCGAAGTGGAACTGTTCTCTCTCTCCAGCCAACTCTGGGTGTTCCTCATGAATTATTTCTGTGGGTGGTGCTGCAAAATTCAACACATGACTGATTTACTCCCCCGAAGTTGCTGAGTGAGCTTTGACAGTGTTGATTTTAGAGTGAGGCAGTCTGCAAATCAACGACTGTTGGCAGACTGTACCGTGAGTGAAAATATAGCTTTCAGTGATACTTGCCAGAACAGTAAGCAGAAGGCTTAGATATTGTTATTTAGCATTTTATGGTAAAGGAAAACATTTTCTCTTCCCTCAGTCTGAGCTATAAATTATATTCATGGCAAAAACCTATGTCAATGCATAAGTTAGGGTTGCAGCACAAAAAGTACAGAAGAGAAATGCAATATGTGGGTAAAAAGTGCACTGAGCCTTGTTGACGTAAGCAATAATGCACGACAAGGTGTGTGTTGTTGTGGGATTTACCCACACCTTGTGTGGTGTGTCACAAGGCGCAGCCAAGTAAGTAAGTAACTATTTATGTAGTGCCCAATCTCAGAAAGCTCTATGTACTTTACAAAATACGAAATACATAAATCAGCAAATCACATTAGACAGTAATTTTAACCACAAAAGAAGTGGGTAAATCCCACTACTACACACACCCAGAAGTGCATTATTGTACTTACGATATGAATCTGTATAAAAAAAAAAAAAGAATTCTGTTCATAAAAGTAAACAGTTGAGCAGCGGAATCTTTACCTGTTGTCTGTTGCAGGATTTACTCACATCATGCGACATGTCTTGACCAATGAGGTTACAGGATTTTCATGATCCATTTATAATCTGTGGCATCACATTCATTGCGGGTTTGAAATATCAGGAAATGCAGGTCAATGTTATCCTAACTTCAACACTGTGTCTCCAGACATTGGTATGTGGCTGTTGTTTCTGTGCCTGGACAGACAGTACCATGACTAGGGCAACACCAGTACTGTGTCACATGATTGTTCAAACACCAAGAAATGTGTCGCCAAAGACTCAGCAAGGATCAGTGGGCTTTTTACCCTTAAGATGTATTCTCCTACTTTTTCATGCTTTACGCAGTGCTTCCAACTTGTATAAGAGACGGGCACCCCCTGCGTCTAGGGATATATGGTGGCATCTCTCTTCCAGAGGAGCACCTGCCTTATGCCATAAAATGCTGTACCTCCCTTCACTTTTCCACCATGGGCCAGGGCAAATGGAGACATGGGGCAACCAATGCACATTTTTAGGGTATCACAAACAAGAGACTACAAACTAATGGTGGTCCAAACTGGGAGTTAGGATCAAGCAGGATATAATTATTAAGCTATTATGGTGTCTCACGGCTTTAAAGAACATTACTCATGCAATTCCAATTCATTTTCATTTCCATTGTTGCCACGTTTTCCGCATTCCATTTTCCGAACATGTCTGATGCCCACTATACATCACTGTCACTTCACCCAAAATACCAAGATTACATTCCTTTGGTCTAAAAGGGCACTGTTGCTACCTACTGCTGTTACAACTCACTTTCACTTGCATTTCCCAAACTTCTATCTCCCATTTATTGGGGTCCATGGAGCCCTGGCACTTGAAGAGCTGTGCACAGTGTTACTCTGGCTCCCAGGCAGAGTGAGCACTACCCTGGCGGCAAACAAGCCTGTGCTCATCTTACATACAGTACCATCGAGTGGCATGCCGTTTATGGTTTCAGCATACCAGGCTATGATGTACTGTTACTTTTTACACAGCTGTTCCAGCCATGCATGCCTCCCTTCCAGCAACAACACTGATAGCCTTAGTGGTCCAAAGAATGGACTCCCATGCCCAACCCCACCCCAAGGACTTACCAACCCCAACTCTTAGCAGGCCCCCCTCAGCCTGATGACCAGTAATTCAGGGCACTTCCCAGGGGGTTACAAACATTGTAGGTATAGCCTAGGCCTTTTCTTTCTCCTCCCACAGAGCACAGAAAACATGGAATGTGATGGCAGATAAGGGCTGCCTGGCCCAGCCAGTCTGCCCATATTATCACACTTGTTTTGCCTTTGTTTTTTGCTGTAGACATCCCTTGATCTATAGTGCAATCTCGTCCACTCCCTTCTTTACCCGTACAATTCCATTGCACCTGTCCCAGGCATTTTTGAATCCTTCCATGTTTTCGCCCCTGCTGCCTCTGCTGAAAGGTTGTTCCTTAGATCCACCACCCTTTCCATGAAGAAGTACCTCCTCACATCCCTCCTATATTTACCCCCATCCAGCTTCTTAGCATGCCGCCTTGTTCTAGAGCCCCTTTTCCTCTGAAAAAATACTCCCCTCCTGTATCTTATTAACCACTGTTAGGTATTTAAAGATCTCTGTCATACCCCCCTCTCCCTCCTCTCCTCCAGGGTATACATGCTTGGCTCCTTTAGCCTCTCCTCCTATGGCTTTCGATGCAGACCCTGCACCATTTTGGTAGTCCTTCTCTGGACCACCTCCACTCTGTCTATGTCCTCCCTGAGATGTGGTCTCCTGATCTGGACACAGTACTCCAGGTGAGGTCATACCAGTGATCTATAAAGGGGCAACACCACCTCCCTCTTCCTGCTGGCGATACCCCTTCCTATGCATCCCAGCATCCCATTCACCCTTCTAATTGCCTTGTCACACTGCCTGGTCACCTTTAAATCATCCAATATGATTACTCATAGGTCTCTTTCCTGAGCAACTTGATATATTTATTTTTATTTTGTTTTTGTTGACTGGGAAAGGAGAAAATCACACAATAAATAAAACAATCCAAGATAAATATGTGCAAGAGGTGCAGCTTGATAAAATAATTTCAGCACCACATCTGGCAGCATCAACCCAGAAGTTTGTTATATTAAGCTAAAGGCTTCCAGAAACAGTAAGAATTTTAGATCCCACTTAAAGGCCTCCACCAATGGGGCCTCCCGAAGAGATCAAGGAAGCCTGTTCCACAGGGCAGGTCCCGCATGTGCAAAAGCTCAATCACCAGAAATGTTAAGCCTGGGTCTGGAAACAGCTAGGAGGCCCAACTCGGCAGAGCAGAGGGCATGGGAAGTCTAATAAGGGGTAAGAAGGTTAATCAGGCAATTAGGACCCAGTCCATATAGGGCCCTATAGATCAACAAGCTGACCTTAAAGGTGAAGGTTTACATACAGTCGTGCTCCTTCTCATGCGTACTGATGATACGGGTGGCCTCTCATGATTCCCAGTGACCTCCCTTGAGGGCTGGCCCTCACAACTCCCTGCATGCCATCAGGTTGGTTTACAGTCCTTCTGCATCTCGAGACAGGTCTGCTGTAGTTCACCTCCTCCTAAATGGAGCTCTGGGAGGTGTCCTTGCCATTGGGTTCTGGACCTCCAGAGACCTCACCCAAGAAACCAGTGTCACCCAGCCCCGGAGACCCTGTCATCATCCCTCAGCCTGCAGGCCCCCTCAGCTCAGTTACAGCCAGGGCAGTTGGACTTTCCTTGCTGTTCCTTCTCCTGGGCTCCTCCCACTCTTCTCCACCTCTCCTCAAACCCACAGCTTACCTCCTCCTGTTATAGTGTGAAGAGGGAGGGGCAGGGTCATGGATATTCATGCTTAAGCTTCCCACTGCTGGCTAAGTCAGAAATCTCTAGGCGCAAACACCAGACACTCTGGGATGGATTCTCAAAACTCGGTGCAAGCCATGCCAAAGGTGGTTTGCGCCGATCATCCATGCACCACGGACCCTGGCCCTGATTCTCTATCGGGCAGGGTCCCTGTAGCAAAGTCCTATGGCTTGTGGCAACCCTAGCAGTGTGCCAAACAGAGGGCGCACATGGACAGGTTGCCACAAGCCTGCAGCAATGTGCAGAAGCAGAGCAGTCTAGTGCCCCCACCAGCCCCAATTACTGGTAATAATAAATAAGAGAACCCTAGTGGTCTAGGGGACTGTGGGAGTCCCGATCCCCCATTGTATCAAATATAAATATGCCTGGTCATCTAGTGGAACCCCCAAGTCATGATGGACCCTTATTAATAGCAAAGTCTCCCTGGTCCAAGTCCTGATGGCCTGTTTTTAGTATTAATTTCTCCCTGGTAGTCTAGTGCTCCCCCCAAGTCCCAGTTGCCTGGTATAAATATAAAAATATCCCTGGTGGTCTAGTGGGCTCCCCCACCCCGCAGTACCCTACCACCCTGCTCCCCCAACCTGTAAGGGATCCAGCAACTGGCACAGCCCACCGTTCACCACCACTGCCATCCACCGACTAAGCTCTGAATATACGCGTACTGTAAGGGGCAGGGACTGCAGGTCCAGGTGCAGGAGTTTCCCCTGTTGTCTGGTCAGCAAGTCTGGGCAAAGAGGCAACCACCACGGAGGTTTGCTGCTGGGGCTGAGGAGATCCAGATATCAGAACTGCCTGGGCCACTCTGGAGCTATCAGAATCAACTGCACCTGGTCGTTCTGGGTCATGACCACCAGCTTGTGGATCAAGGGGAAGGGAGGGCTTACATGAGGCCCAAGGTTCAGGGCCTCGCAAAGGCATCCTACAACAATGTCACAGAATATAAGGAGTGGACACAAAACAGTGTCAGTGGCTCAGCAGGTAGCACACTCGCCTCTGAGACCAGAAGATCACAAGGCTGTGGGTTCTATCCCCACACTAGGCACTTGGGTTAAAATCCCAATACTGACACTGTAGTGCAGCATGAGGGGGTGCTGCACTCCTGATGTGCCATCTTTCGGATGAGACATTAAACCGAGGTCTCGTCTGCCCATTCTGGTGGTAGTTCAGGTGGATGTTAAAGATCCCATGGCACTTCTCGAAAAGAGTAGGGGAATTTCACCAGTGCCCTGGCCACATTTCCCCCCAAATTCCCCCCCCATTCACTAAAAAATACCACCGACAGCTTAATTTGGTTCAAGGTCAGTTGGCATTCATCTGTATCCCCTTCCCCTGGGTCGTGCTTGAAAATAGACAGAATTTGACAAACAGATCCACTGGAGCAGTTCCTCACTGGGAGAACAGGTGGCATACCATCTCCCAATGCAGAGATTACATGTGCAACATCTCCCCCACCAGAATGAGAGCATCTACCAGCTGGTTGTTCACTCCCATGACATGTATTCACTGGCAGGCCTCCCGAATGCAAGGAAGGGAGTGAGTTCTGCCCTGCCTATTCAGGTAAAACATGGTTGTGGTGCTGTCTGTCTGAACCTGCATGATGTGACTCCTGACCAGAGGAACACATTCTGTGAGGGCCAGCTGCACTGCATGGAGCTCCAGCAGGTGACGGAATTCCCTGGTTCCCCAGGTGCACTCCCAACCCCACTAGAGATCCTTCCATTGCGAGAGCGATAGTCAGCTCTGGATGGACCAATGGGATTTCTTCCTGCAGATGTTGCAGGATCAGTCACCACTGGATGGCATCTCACATCAACTGAGTCACAAAGACTGTCAGATCATGGTAATCAAGGTACTGGAACCACGGTTGCAGGTCACTACAATGAGGGAATTACAGTGACGTTAATTATGGCGAAAGTAAAAACAGCGATGGTAAAGTCTGCTGACTGCAATAAGGGCGACACTTGCTGTACCCCAGGTGTTGTGACCTCAGAGTTGGTTATTAAAGCAAGGGGGAGGAGCCCCCACAGAAAAGTAATTGTCGCCCTTATTGTGGTTGGCGAGCTTACTGTCGCCATTTTTACATTCACTGTATTGACCTCGCTGTAATTACCATCACTGTAATTCCCTTGCTGTATTGACATGGACCCGGGACCACTGGTAGCCCAACTCCCACTGCAGGTGGTGCATCTGCCAGCATGTCCAACAGACAATGCTGGTGGTGGATGCCATGTACCCCAGCAGCCACAGGAAATCACAGGCAGGGTGCAAGCACCCAACCTGAAATAACTGGGCAAAGGAGGTAAGGTGCTGAGCCCAGTCCGCACTGAGATGGGGCTTGGTCCACAGGAAGTCTAGCTCTGCGCCAATTAACTCGATGACCTGTAAGGGGATCAGTTTGGACTTTTCCAGGCTGACCAACAGGCCCAAGTTTCTGCAGGACTACTCAATGGCATCCCTGGATGGCCCACCTATCAGCCATGCATCCAGGCAGGGATACACCCTGATGCCCTTGTGCCATAGGAAGTCTGCCACCACTGCCATGCCCTTGATAAAGACAAGAGGCTAAAGTGCATGACCTGGAACAGATAGAGAACTGCTTCTCCATGGAACCAAAGGTACTGTCAGTGGGACAGTTGGACAAGGATGTGGAAGAATGCATCCAGGAGATCCAAGGAGCAGAACCACATGCCTTGCTCCAGAGATTGTATAATCTGGCTCTGAGTGACCATCCTGACCTTGCGTTTTCACATTGCTGGTTCAGATTGTGCAGATCCAGTATGGAGTGCCAGTTCTCCTGTCCATTTTAGGACCAGGAAGTACCTGGATATGTACCGTTGACTTGCCAGGGTGTCAGGGACACAAGCTATGTCCCCTTTCAAAAGGAGCTGAGTGGTGTCCTCCCTTAGGGCAGACAATGTATCCTGTAACACTGAGGACTCTCAAGGAGCATATGGCCAGTAAGGTGGCAGAGCCTCATGATCTAGAGGTAACCCTCTTCCTACCACCTCCAGTACCCATTTGTCCATTGTAGTGATGGACCAATATGATCAGAAGTGTCACAGCTGACCCCCACAAGGATCTGGGTCAGGGACTGGACAGGCAGGAGGATGTCACCCCCGACCCATCACTGGGAAGCTTTGAAGGGGGTGCTGGCCACAGGGACTGGAGGGGAATCATTTCCCCTACCCCTGCCTCTTTTCAGCCTGTGGCCAGACAACTTGGCTTTGGGGCGCAGGGCTTGGTATTGCCACAGCTGGATCAGCTGCCAAGGCTGCTGTGGTAGAAAGGGCCAGTACTGAGAGATTTTTTTCTTATACTTCTGACCCTTAAAGTCCTTCTGGGATGAAGCCAGAGAATCCATGGTGGCATTGGACTTCTCCATCCAAATGAGATGTCCTTACACCCCTGGGCCAAAGAGGTCATTGCCAAGAAGGGGACATTGACCAGCTTGTACTAAGTGTCCACCATGAAGGTAGACAGCCTCAGCCAGGCCCTATGATGCATCGCGATGGCCACTGCCATGGTGCAGGCACATGAAACACCCATATCTAAGTCCATCTGGAGCTGGTGTTTAGCCAGTGTTGGACCCTGGTCCTTGATCAACTTCACTGGCAGCTGCTTGTCAGAAGGGAGATGAAGGAGGATTTCTTCCAACACTCCCAACAAGCAGTGACCAAAGCTGGCCATCAGGACAGCATAGCTGGCCTGACACAGACCCAAGGAGGAGGCAGTCTAGACCTTCTTAGCTGCACGGTCAAGCTTTTTTGACTGCTTGTTAGGGGGCATGTCTATGTCCCCTTTGCCTCCAAACTTGCAGAAGGCCAAGTCTGAGACCAACCCCTCTGCTGAGGAATGGTCTGAGAACCCTGAAAGGGACCCAGTAGAGGTCACATACTTGAGGACCATATGGGTGGAGGGTGCTGGGCTGGATGCTGCCAGAGTTCCAGGAACAGTCCCAAGATTAACTCAGCCATTGGAAAGGCAACCCCAGTGCAGGTGTCCTTGACCAAAATGTTCATGAAGGGGTATTTAGATTTTTTCTGGGCTGGCTTCAAAGACATATTCATGGACTCCCACATTAGGTGGAGGAGAGCCCTAAATGACACTGGCCCATGGTCAGTGGTCAACTTCTCAACTGAGGCCCGGTCTTTGGTGTGTGTCCTTGATCACAACATGGACAAGTCATCTGAGGAATCTTTGAGAATATCCCATGATCATTTGCTACCATGGACCACCCAAGAATGTTCAGACTGGGGGATTTCCACCGACAGCCAACCTGGCAAGCAAAGTGCAGCACAGGAGTCCTTAGTCAGGGCTCCCACCAAAGACTGTGGCAGAGGAAGCTCCATCCTGCAAGGTTGGAGAAGTAGATGCCAGGGACATCTGTCAAGAGTGAATCAGCATAGGCATCACTGGCACCTGCCAGTTGATCAAAGGTTCAGGGAGTAGAGCACTACCCCACCTCACAATGGTCCACTACTGCCAGAGGAATTCCTTATTGTGCCACCACATCACGCAGTGGTGCCTCTCCTTGTCCAGGGACAAGGTGCTTGAGGAACATTGATGGCAACACCTCCCAGTCAAGAGTGGTGACACCTTCCAGTTAAGAACACGAACGGCATCTTGCCCGAGACCTCAACCTCAATTGTAAACCCAAGGACCAACGTTGGGGAGAAGCCACTGGAGGGTCACTGTAAACCACATGCTGAGCCACATTAACCAGCATCGGCTTTGGTGGCAGGATCACTGGTGAAAGCTGATCCCGAGTGGAACCGGTTGGGGACACCAACCGGTCCACATCCTCCTGGGAGAGGACCAGAAGAACCAGGGTCCAAGAGACAGGCGCCTCGTCATCTCCTCTGACAAGTGGTTGACAGGGTTGAGAAAAATCTTGACAACCTGCTCAACCAGTGTCAAGATCAACAAGCCTTACGGGGCACCATGGAGCTTTCGACCAACCCCTCAGCTGACAGCAGCTTAACTGCAGTCGAGCACTCTATGTGAATCGAGCACTAAGGGGAGTCAAGGGAGCAGGAGAACTGCAATCTCTCCTGATCCCACAACCAGCACCAGCAGTGCTTATGCTGCTTACATGGTGGACAGGGCTCTTTCCAAAGGCCTGGAGGGCCCAGAACATGTCTCTGAACCCATCCAAGAAGGTTTCTCTGATGCTGGCCCCAGCTGGGAACATTGCCGAGGCCAATGAGGAGCCCACTGCAGGAGCTGCCACTGCTTCATCCAGGGCCGCAAACTGAGCAGACGACACCACTGCAGCTGAGGCCTTCTTGCAATCCTTAGATCAGGTCTTCAGATCTCTGTTGGCCAGCCAACCGAGAAGAAGCTGGGCTGCGTTATCTTCCAAAGATGATGGAAGCATTGCCTGGCATAGGCCACAGCCAGAAACACTGTGGAGAGCCACTAGGCTGTGGAGGCAAGACATGTACATGTCCATGTTTGACTACTTCAGCTGACATGTGATGCAGAACTTGAAGCCAGGAGACAGCTTCACTTCCTCAGGTTACATCTTCCATTGACAGAGGCAGAGCTGGAGCGAAGAAGTGGAAGAGTGTTGAAGAACAACGTAATCGAAGAAAAATTTTCAAAGAATTTGCCAAATGCACAATGGTAGCCTTCAACATTGCAGGGCTGTGAAGGAGGAAATCTGTCCTCTCCAGCAGACAAGAAGATCTGACATCATGGGGTGGAGCTAGAGGATATACTGCCCAGGTGGCAGGTGTGGCTGAGCTTAAAGACATCCAACAAATCAGCACTTCCAGTGGAACTGCCAAAGTGTGAATAGTGAACTGTATCCACACCACTAGAACTAAGTGTTTGCACATGAAAAATTTGCTTTTTTGGGGGGACATAATTTATGCAACAGAAATTAAGGTTGAAAATGTGCAAACTGGCATGCATGGGGACTTAATTGTCTTTCAACCTCGGATTCATGTCAGTCGGTCAACAATGCCATTGTCAACCAACACTACAACGACTCTTTTATGTTGAGAAGATTTGCGGTCGACATAAAGAGTCTAAAAGACTGATGTGTTTTCTTTGGATGGGCTTCACCCCAAACCCCCATGTGAGGTCTCTTGCCATGCACCCCCACTACTAAAATAACTCAGAGTCAGAGTTGTTTCGGGAAGGAGGTGCAATACCCCCAGAAAGCAGGGCCGGGGTTCCGCACCGACACTACAGTGACCTGGCGCTGTTGTCTCTGTAGTGTCGGGCGATGTAAAGTTGTCACGGTAACATCAGTATACCTTCAACCTCAAATGTCTTGTGCTTATGTCTTTTGCATTTTTAGGGCTGGCCTGCATAGCAGAGCAGTTCCTCCCTGGATTAAAGTCAGGAAGTGTTTTGCAGCTGCACCCTTGAAGCTCCAACAGCTTCCACTTGCACACTGTGTGACCCTGAGCAAGTCACTTGACCTCCTTGTGCTCCCAGGTCGCTCCTGTAAAAAAGCTTTCAGCTTAGTGTGCTATACCAGGTTAAACAACTAAATAAAAAAAAAAAAATTCATTGGGGAGGCTGGGATACACCTTTTTATAGCTGTCATTGAGTGAGTTGTGCCTTGCTATTGCGTCTTGCAGCTCTCTGTTATGGTTTGCTTTGTGGGCTGCAAGGAGGTGACTGCATGAGAACCTGCTGAGCAAATGGCAGCTTTGTCATAAACATGCAGCCAACCTAAGTGTCATCACTGAAGAAGTCCTCTGGTTGTTTAGCCTAGCACACTTTCCCCCCCATGATGACAAGCACGACAATCAACGAGCTCAGAAAGTACATTTAACTCAGTCTGCACAACTTTGTGAATGGAAAGCTAACTTTTAAAAGCGAAGAGTTTTTGTGCATTTAAATTATTGCAATGCAAAATGACAAAGAATAGCACAGCTGTGGCACCATTTGATGCTTGTAAGAACTAGGAAGTATCTCTTTTAGTCTTTCTGTATAATGGAAAAAGACAAGCATTTGTCAATGCCGAATGTTTGCTTGCTGACATTGGCATTGGTAGTGTAGAAGTTACAGAGCTGCATAATAGGAATGGCAGCGAAGTATTGAACTGAAGCCAACCCCACCACCACCCTGCAGAGTGATAGGCATTGGGGTGTGCCTTTAGGTCGTCAGGCATAACGACCATGCCATTTCACCACACCCTACCCTACAGACACTGACAAGTGTCACGATGTGTAGGGGTCTTTGGCCCTTGCTCGCACCCATTCCATCAGAAATACGGTGAGATGGGTGCGGCATGGAGAATAAAGTGAAGTTTGGGTTAAGAAGTCCGAGCACGCCTTGATGCCTCTCACTGGCTGCAGGGTGTAGGTGGGGGTGGAATGGTATGAGCATGACAGGCAAGAATCCCAAGTCACATCCCTGATGCCTGTCATTCTCTACAGGGTAGGGCGTTATGGTCAGAAACCCTAACGCCTCAGGCACTCGTTGGTATTTTCACTCCAAATTTTCAACATGTTTTTTTGTGACCCCCATGTCATGAACAGTGACAATATCAGTTTGTTAGCCGAAAACTGCTTTTGCACAGTGACTACGGCATTTGGCACCGCATGTGCAAAAACACATTCCAAACAGGATGTGAAAAATGACAGCGGTACTGTTCATGGGAGGTGTAAAAAATGGCAATGTTGAAAATCTGCTGTAAAAATCTTAAAAAAACTGGTGAAGTCACAAGCGTGCATAGAAACTGTGCAACGCACACCCGTAATGTAACTAGTTTGGGGATTTTTTTACAGCAGATTGTTAACTGAGGCATTTGGGATCTCCGATCATGAACAGTGTCAGTGTGTTTTTCTTTATCTGTTCCGAACAATGATTTCCCACAGCCACCACGCATTTCTGTGCTGAAAGTGTGAAAACACATTTTGGCCATGTTGTGGAAAATGACAGCTGTACTGTTGATAAGGAGGAGTGGAAAAATGCCACTGGTGAAAATTTGGACCGAAAATATTACAAATTCATGAACTTACCAGGGTGCGTGGAAACTGCGCAATGCTCACTCGTAACACAGTCATTTTATGGAGTTTTGTCACCAAATTTTCAACATAGCCATTTTAAGACCTCTGCTCATGACCAGTGTCACTGTGATTTTCTTAATCTGTCCCAAACATTGTTTGCACACCGACTGTACCATTGTGCTCTACATGTGCGGAAACACATTTTGGGCGTAGACGTGAAAATGGTAGCTGTACTGCTTCATAAGGAAGCGCGTAAAATGGCACTGTTGAAATCTGGTGTGCAAATATTACAAATTCGCAAACTTGCCAGCGTATGAGGAACCGCGAACATGCGCCCTAAAACAGTCATTTTGGGGAATTTTTTCACCAAATTTTCAACATAGCCATTTTAACACCTCTGCTCATGGCCAGTGTCACTGTGATTTTCTTAATGTGTCCATATATTGATTTAGCACATCGACTGCGCCATTGTGCGCTACATGGTGAGAAACATTGGTGAGATGTGAAAATGACAGCTGTACTGCTCATAAGGAGGTGTGGTAAAATGGCAATGTTGAAAATCTGGAGTGAAAATATTGAAATTTCGCAAACTTACAAGCGTGTGTAGGAACTGCGCAATGCAAGCTCGTAAAACAGTCATTTTTAGGAATTTTTCCAACAAATTTTCAAAATAGGCTTTGAGCCCACCTTATAATTACTAGCAGTGTCATTTTGTTAATCATTCTGGAAAGTTGATTTCACTTATGTCTTGCAAATCACCCTTCGGCCCGAAAAACGCATGACAGTGACAGCATTCATGAGAAGGGGTCCCAAAACCCATGTTGAAAATTGGTGCAAAAATCTAAAAATGCCTGAGATATGCACAAAGTTGAAAAACCTTATCTATCCCATTATGCAGCTTACCAGCATTTCCTCGTTCGCGTCGGCTTTAAAGAGTGCAGACGTGTTCCCGTCCGTCAAGATCAGCACGCCAAGCTCGAGGTAAGTATGGGGTGGGGGTGGGGGAGGCAGGGTGCGCAGTGGGTGGTGCGGTGAGGGCAGACACAGCGAGGGACCGTTTCGATTTTCAGTTGTTTTTTTTATTATGACGATGCGGGACGTTTGCCATGCTAGAGTGGGCTCCCAGCGTGGCAGAAGGACAGCTTGGGGTGCATGGAGCCGACGGGGGATTGAGCACCCCCTTCGGCCATGGCATCTGTTGCCACGCTGGGGTGGGCTCCCAGCGTGGCACCCTGTATTTGGGGGGGAGGGGGACACAGTGGAGCCGACAGGGAATTGGGCACCCCCGTCACATAGACGTGTAGCCACGCTGGGGTGGGCACCCAGCGTGGCATATGAAACTGTGTTTTGGGGGGGCACAGCACAGCCGACGGGGGATTGGGCACCCCCGTCGGCTATACAGTCTGTGCGTTGGGGGGGCAGCACGCAGCATATGTGTGTGTGTGTGTGTGTGTGTGTGTGTAGGGGGACCGTGCATGAGCAGGCGACATCTGATCGCTGTTCACTGAAGCATAGCTCCCCCTTTCAACTGTATGCCACTGCATTTTGGAGCTGTGATAGACAGCTCCAGCAGGCATTGGAGAACTGCGGCTGCACCTGCAAACACACTGACTGAATTGGAAGAGGGCTGACACACCTCCGAAAACTCCGATGATGGCACTATGTTTCTTGCACATGTGTGCAAGCAAACATAAAAACAGTTGAGTTTCCAGTCAATTCAATTAGGCTGGCCAGGGACCAGGAAAACAAAGGAGGGCAGGAAGACCCATTACTGGAGCAAGAGGGGGGCCAGGGTGAGGCAATTTGCAAAAACAACTTAGCCAACATGACTTTCATACACGCTGTATCCAAAAATGTTTTACAAGGCAAAGGAGTGCCTTACTGGTAACAAGGGGAATGTAAAATAGAATTTCTGATGTCCTGTCTGGCCCTGACAGGGAATAAAATAAAATCTGGCCCCCTCTCCCAACTACCTGATGAGTCTAATGAACTACCTGCTAGTCAGGGAACAAAAACCATCTACCCCTCCTCCCCCAACAACCAGACAGATCCAGTGCCCAACCTGACCAATTAGGGAATAAAACAAATCTGTACCCTCCCCCAACAACTGGACAGATCCAGTGCCCAACCGGCCCCATCAGAGAATAAAAAAATCTTGCCCTCTCCCACCTCCCCTTCAACTACCTAACTGGTCACATACCCAACTACTGTAGAGGTGCAGCGAAGTTCTACTACGAACTCGAAGTGAACTCAAAGTGGACCCCTTTGAGTTTGTGTAGTGCTATGCAAAATATCCATTAAAAACCCAAAATTCGCCTTTTAATGGACTTTGCGTTGTCCACTTCGGGTTCACTTTGAGCTACAGACTTGATAAGGTGAAGTTGGGAAGGAAAAGCCCCCAGATCACATATCTAACTGTCTCTCCAGGTTTGCAGGTCACATGATGCAGGGAGGAATTTAAATAGGCAGGAAGTCAGTGTTTCACTTTCACTTTCTCATGAAAGAGCAAGTTGCAGGCTGAGTTCGAGTGAGATATATATATATATATATATATATATATAGGAGAGAGAGAGAGAGACATTTATAGTCAATTTGTTTTTGCATTGGTTGTTTTCTTTAGTAGTTATTTAGTGTAAAATTGTTCTGCAGCATGTTTTTTTGTTAGAGATTTTTCTTTTGCTCTTAAAACCAGGTTTTGTTTGAGTTAATCTAGTGTGCGGTCCAACTAGTAGTTTTCCTTTTTTTTTTCTTTTTTTTTTGGTGATGGATCATGGTCGTGGCATGGATTGTGGAGGGAGAAGTGTTGGTGGCCAGTGGGGGCCATGAATGCGGGGCAGCCTCGGCCACCCAATGCATTTAAAGTGGGCTACTTTAGATGTGGCCACAGACAGCTCCACAGCAGGGGTCCGCCAAGAGCTTCATGCCGCAGCCGCAGCAGCCGCAGGCTCAGCAGCAGCCTGAAGAACCGCAGCCAGAGGTTGTTGCCCTCCACCACCAGCAGTGCAGCATGTGGTCGCCACTCCAGCAGCAGCATCCTCCCAACCTGTTGATCTGGTGACCCCCCCCCACTTCCTGTACTGGGTCCCGCATGGAGCTCTCCCATGTGGGAGTTTTTTGAGAACATCTCAGGTGACCCCACGGTAGTAAGGAGCAAGCTGTGCAGTGTGCTGGTCTGGCGGGAATGCAAGGGTGGACACTTACGGGCCAGTGGGCGAAGAACACACATGGTTGTCCACCACCAAGAACAGTGGGATGCCAAGCTGCAGGAGGTAGCA
This sequence comes from Neoceratodus forsteri, assembly GCA_016271365.2. Taxonomy (NCBI): domain Eukaryota; kingdom Metazoa; phylum Chordata; order Ceratodontiformes; family Ceratodontidae; genus Neoceratodus; species Neoceratodus forsteri. Next base: position 1,142,880,227 of record CM057451.1, on the reverse strand, counting down.
GCCACTCCCACAGCTGTGGCCCAGTGTGATCCTCCGCCGCGTGTCACCGCCATTACAGGGCCCCTCAATTGAAACAGCAGAGGTGACGAGGCCCACAGCCACAGCTGACCAGGCACAATATAATCCTTCGCAGCAGCCAGTGACACAGGGAGAGCTGGCTGTTATGTGGGCGGAGGTGGCGGACCTTAAAACGGCTGTGGAGGATGCCGTCCAATGCCTTACCCGCATTGAGGGCCAAAATGCAGAAATGATCTGCTTGCTGCAGGGATTGAGTGTCGGTGGCCAGCAACAGCTCCCACAGGCCCCATAATATATTCAGTAGTGATCATAAGTTTTATTTATTATTTATTTATTTGCTCTTGGTAACCGGGTGGGTACACTAGGCATGAGAATGCCTATTTTCAGGCACGACCCGGGAGAGGACAGTTTGAAAAATACATAGGTGTGCATGTGACGCAGCACATGCGGTAATAAAGCACAAACAAAGTACACAAAGTTTACAAGTAATTCAGCTACAGTACAGTACGTACAGGTTAATGCAATTCAAAACACTTTGAGGAATACAGGCAGTGCAAAGTGATAGCATACATAAAACAAAGCAATAAACAATAGGGCAATTAAGTGCCAGGTTGTGGTTGGTGAAGCACGAGGAGAAGGAAGAGGAGTGGTGGGAAACATAGAGGAAGGGTTTGAAAACAGGAGAAAGAAAGGGGTGTAAGATAGGTGGGAAGGAGGTGTGTGGATTAGCTTGGAAAAAGGACAGAGAAAGGATGGTCTAAGGTGGATTAAAGCAGGTGCAGGGGCTGGTAGCCCTCAGATGTTCATGGTGCAGTTTTTTGAAACTGGCATGGGAGGTTGCTTGACGAATTGTGTGGGGTAGGGAGTTCCAGTATTTTGGAGCCATGTAAGAGAAAGCATGTGCACCCATGTTTATTTTGCATCTAGGGATGTGAGGAGGTGCTTCGTCTGTGGATCGTAGTCCATAGGAGAGAGGTTGTGAGTGCAGCAGGGAGGCAAGGGATAGGGGGAGGCCTGATCTGGTAATGCAGTCAATTAGAGTGCCAAAGGACTGGAGTCGGTGGGTAGAGGGACCGGGCCATTGAAGGTCAGCATAAAGTTGGCAATGGTGTTTGTAACGTGAGGATGCAGAGGCATAGCGGCAGATGCTATTATATGTGGTGCCCCAATTATGGAGGGAGGATTTAGAGGCAGATTGGAAGGTAACTGAGCCATAGGTCAGTGCTAGGAGCAGGAAACCTTGTGCCACTGCTAGTCTGGCCGAGGGGGTAAGGGCATAGCTAGTTCTGTAGGCACTACCTAGCTTGGCATTCACAGACTTTCAGATTGTTGATATGTGCAGGTCAAAGTCTAGAGATTCATCAAGTGTAACTCCCAGATACTTGAAGGATCTGGTGCTGTGCAGATGGGAGCCATCCGCACACTGGATATTTAGGGCATGATGATTCATCTTAAGCCTGGCAGGTGAGCCAAAGAGCATAGAGTATGTCTTGGTGGTGTTGAGAACAAGTTTGTTCCAAGTTGGCCAGAATTGGATATTTGCGAAGTCCGAAGCAAGAGGGTGGGTTATGTCAGTGGCGTTCCTGGCACTGCGGTAAATGACTAGGTCATCAGCATAGAGCAGAGATGAGCAGTTTGGCGCGAGGAGTGGTAAGTCATTAATGAAAATTGAGAAAAGCAGGGGGCCAAGTATGGAGCATTGGGGTACTCCAACATGTATAGGGGAGAGATCTGATATGGCTGAGTTGAAAACTACAGCCTGTTTCCTATCAGACAAATAGCTTTTGAACCAGGTGACTACATCAGAGGCGAAACCTAGGGAGCGTAGTTTATCAAGAAAATGGGTATGGTTTACCAGGTCAAAAGCCTTGGTTAGATCAATGAAAACGGCACCCGTCAGAAGCCCTGGGTCCATAGAGGCATAGATGTCATTAGTGAGCTTCAGAAGGGCAGTGGAGGTGCTGTGGCCTTTGCGGAAACCATGTTGGGAGCAAGATAGGAGGTTGTACTTCTGAAGATATTCTATTAATTGGGTGGCCACTAGCTTTTCCAAAAATTTGCCCAGCATGGAGAGAATAGCTATGGGATGGTAGTTCTTGATTTCTTTGGGATCGTCTTTTTTGGGGATTGGGGTGACTTTAGCTATCTTCCAGATATCAGGAACTGAGCCATGACATAGGGAAAGGTTGAAAATTTTGGTTGGGGAGAGGCAATGAGAGGGGCAGCAGCTTTCAGGAGCCTAGGTTTCAGACCGTCAGACCCTGAGCAGGTGTTATCAGGAGCGGAGAGCAGTAGTTTTAGCACTTCTGCCCTAGTGATACTCCGGAACCTAAAGAGAGGGTGCTTGATTAGAGGTTCACATGGGGGTGAGGTGGTACATATTGTTGTAAAAGATGTCAGGTAGCTGGTCAGATCTGAGAAATGGAGATTGAAAGAGTTTGCTATGGTCACTGGATTGTTGCAGTGAATACCGTTTAAAAGCATGTCACTTGTATAGGTCCTAGTATTTGCACCAAGCAGTGTTTTTATAGTAGACCAGAACGTTTTAGAATTTCCAGCCGCCTTTGTTAGAAGGTCCTTGCAGAAAGTGCTCTTGGCTAGGTGAATGTTTCTTTTACACGTGTTTCTCCGAGACCGATAGAGGTTATAGTCGTTTTGTAGCCCAGTTGTTTTGAAATGTCGCCATAGTTTGTCCCTGGCCCTTAGTTGTGTAAGTAGGTCTTTTGTTAGCCACTTTGTCTGCGTTCCTCGAATCCGACGAGTGACACGGGGAGCATAGGTGTCTTGAAGCCAACCGAAGTGAACCAGGAAGTAGTCGAGTGCCACCTGGGCATTTTCAGAGGTGTGGATGGGAGTCCAGTCAATCAAGGAGAGATCATGAGTAAACTGAGTAAGGTTGAAGTGGGCCAAATTGCGGAAGGTAATTAGTTTAGGAGGCGGAGATGGTTTATTTGTAGTGCCCCAGATGCAGTAGATTGGGGAGTGATCACTTATGGCATCTGCAAGGGTGCCTGCACATAGTATACTGTCAGGGTGATTTGTATGGACCCAGTCAATAAGAGTGCTTGTCCGAGGGGGAGTCACGACCCTAGTTGGGTCTGTGATAAGCTGATGAAGGTTGTTACCTTGTATCATAGTATGTGAGGACTGGTTGGATTTGCTGGTCCAGTTTAGGTTGAAATCCCCTAATATAAGGACTTCATTTCGGCCTATAGTGCTGTTTACTTGGGAGAGGAGTTCATCGAGACCCTTGCAACCACCAGCAGGAGGATTATAGGCACAGATGATGTGTAATTTCTTTGAGCCTAATTTTAAGGTTGTATGGATTGCTTCACATGTTTGTAGTGTTGGCAACACATTGTGGGACAGCAACAAATGCGGTTTATAGAAAATAGCTACGCCACCTCCACGCTTTGCTGATGGCCTATCCTGTCTAAGGATGTTGTAGTTGGGTAGACTACAGAGGGTGTCGGTGGTGGAGGGTTTTAGCCAGGTTTCGGATAGGCAAAGTATATCAGGGTGATATTGAGCAACCCATGCCTCTAGTTCTGTTTTATTGTGGAGAAAACTCCTTATATTCATGTGTACAGTGCGGAGGCCCTTTGGGTCCCTCCAGGCTGCATCATGGTGAGATAAGTTACTTAGGGGCCCCGGGTTTAGCTCAATATCCCCAGCTAGTATTAAGGCAAAGAGTGCCAAATACCATAACTTACGATGGATGAAAGAGGGAGGCAGTATGATGAGCAACCTGAATTTACGTAGAGTGTAGGATAGGTGGTAGATGAACTTATGGGGGATGAGAAGTGAGGAGGTGTAATGGAGCCAGCGTGCTGGCAGGTGCAAAGCACAGAATGATGGGTCATCAGGGTGGGTGAAATGATGGTTCATAGCTGGAGGGGAGTAACATATAGGTAGCCAAATAAGACAGGAAAGGGTAAAACCAGTAGTAGTGTGATGCAAGGTTTTTTAGCCATGTTTAAATTAATTAAGATGGTGATTCTAGAGAAGGGTATTAGGGAAAAGGGTTAAAAGAGAGTCCCAGAGTATGTGATGGAAAACAGTAAAAATTAGGTTTATCAGCCAGAGAGACAGAAGACTAGATTCAAGCACCCTCTAGCCACTGCGTAAGATAACCTGCAAAGTCTCCTTTGCTTTCAGTTTTTCCTTCAGTAATGTTTATTTTTTCTACCAGCCGAACACCGAAGTATGACATTTCTGTTCAATGTTTTGTTATTTTTCGCAGTTGTTAGTTAATGTACTTTATTTTTTACATGAGTGATGGTCCTAAAAAGGCAGACACTGCATGCTTTCATTACAGGTGAAACTGTTCTGCCATTACGCATGCTGCAATAAAGGTGTCTTGAAGATGGCTTTTTGGCGGCACAATTTAAACTGAAATGACAGCACACAGTGGACACACAGTTGGTGATGACATGATTTATTATTATGTACAATAAAGTAATGAGTGAACCACAAAATGGTTATTGCATAAGCATAATGGTGGGTGTGTGGGGGGCATTTGTTGTAGGTGTGCAATGGGATTTACCATTATGAGGTACAAGAAATAGGATTAAGAAAATGTCCACCCCAAAAAGCTCATCTCTACTTTTCATAGATTTCTTAATCCATATTTTTATTTTCTTACAGAATATAGTATGACATTCATGTTCAGTTCATGTTTTCTTTGTGTTGTAACTTTTCCTAATCTGGTATTTCTTGTCCCTCATAATGGCAAATCCTATTCCCCACCCTACCACAGATGTCCCCCCACCCACACACACACACGCACACACACACCATTATCATTCCAAAATAAACAATGTTTAGGTTATTGCTCATTACTTTATTTAATGTAATAATAAGTCATGTGTTCACCAACCAGTTGGCAGACAGTGTGTGCTTTCTTTTGATTTTAAAGGGACACTGTCAACCTGTTTTTCATCATATTATTTTTAGTCGAAACCCCACGTTTTATGATTGCTTACCCTCTCTAAAATTCATTGATGTTGCTGTTTGTTTTGTCAGTCTCCTTGCTTAGTAGAACTGAAATGCATGGCAATGTATATTTATAAACAGCCTTGTTTTTGTTTACAGTCCTAGTTCTGTTCTTACTGCATGCTTCCTGAACGTTAGAAACACACCCAAACAGTTCAATCTCTCATAAGGAAGTAGCCTCCTAAACTCCCACGGCACCATGAGGTGTTAGAATGTTTTGTGGGTGTTCCCAGGTCCAGGAAAGATGTATTTGGAGCTGATCAAGGAATGAAAACAAACCTGTTTTGGTGTGATAACACCAGTATGTTGGGCAGTCTGCTTTTTACTTTTATAAAGAAAATAGGAGTTAAATTCAAACTACCAGCTACATCAACAATCTTTACAGAATGCTGGCAATCATAAAATATGTTTCTTAAACTAGGAACATTTTGAGACCTAAGAGGGTTGACAGTGTCCCTTTAAAGTGTGTCACCAAAACACTGCCTTTCAGCCACTTATTGCATCGTGCATAGTGGTAGGACAGTTTTGCCCATAATGAAAGCGCACAGCATCCTCCATTTTCACGACCATCAGTCACATAAAAAATAAAGTAAATTAACTAACAACCACAAAAATACTTGTTTCTTTTCTGAACATGTATGTAGTTAAAGCACCATGGCAATATTCGCAATACCATAACACCACCTTGCATGCCCCCTAACAATGTGCTATTTTGTGTTTGACTGTCCCCGTTTTAATTTCATGAAAAGCCCAGATGAAAATTAATACCAGTCCAGAAATGCATCAGTGTTTTAAGCGACATCATTGCATTATGACGACGCTTGCTGCTGCTGCTGCTAGTGGTTTGGCCCTTTCTTTTCATTTCATGAAAAACACAGATGAAAATTAATACAAGTCCAGTAAGGCGTTGCAGTGTGTTAAGTGGCATCACTGACTTGTGATGAGTAACTACAATCAGAATACACTACCATCCCATACAATTACAATCCCTCCCCCCAAAAAATTACAAATCATGAAAAGTCCCGATGAAGAATAATCACACGAGAAACTGTTCAGAAAAGTCACAAGTATTTCTTGACACACTGCTAAAAGCATACACCTAGAGCCAGAACTCTGCATACATGTCCCAAGTGAGAAAATGGCTTGCTGGCGCCTGCTGCTGCTGCTGCTGTTGTCAGTCTGTTTTCTGCTGCTGCTGCTGATGTACAATGTATTGCTAAATGATGATAGCCAGAGATGACCATGGGGTTGAACTATAATTTGATGTTCTGGGAAGTTCTTCTGCGCTGACTGAAACATGCTGCCCTATGTATGTGTATTCACACCAACACTGGTAAGTTAGTGTACGTGTCACTGTCATGTTTCTTTCAGAGACCCCATTTAATTTGTATTGAACCTTGTTTTTTGTTGTAAGCACTGAGCAGTCCATTGTGTTGTTCCTTTGCAGAGAATCATCATCATACATATTGAATGTTTCCCCTTCACGGCCGGTGTGTTGGCCATGGTCACATTCACATGTCATGCATATGTGTCACCATCTAATGTGGTACTGTAAAATTTAAATTTTTTTTCGAGGGGGGGTACTGCTGTGAGTGAGTGAATTATAAGCATTTCCCATTACTGTTCTTTTCTTTTACATTCTCAGGTCACAGCACACAGATTCACGATCATAGTGATGAAACCATGTTGCCACTGCACATGTGTTCCACATGTGTCCGATTGTTGACTTCGGCTGTACAAACAATGTCAATCCATGAAAGGTAATTATCTTTTTTTTGGAGGGGGGTTGCATGGGTCATTTGGAAAACTATTTTCATTAATGTTTTTGTCTTCTTTCCAGGTCTTCAGTGTATCCAAACTGTGGTCTGTCTTCAGATTGGAATATACTGCCAGTCCACAATACCTCGATGCGACCTGCAAACAGATGAATAAGAAATTATTCTGAGTTCATTCTGGTACCCCATTCAGTATCAGTACCCTGTGAAGCCATTCCTGTCTTTTGTTATATCCATCATTTGGCCTGTATGACACTGCTGTTAAAAACTTTACACCCGCGGAAAACAATGGAAACAAAAAAAAAAAGGGAAAGCAGCCCTCGCAATCCTCAATGCCGGAGTTGTGCCCACTTGGAAATTCTTTTTCCATGACTGCATCAGCAGCCTGAATGGTACACTGTTTTACACTGAACTAGGATGGTCTGCTTACTGCAATAGGTATATTTCTTTTTTTTTTTGTTTTATCTTCCTCTGCTCCATCTGGCGAGCACCTTCTTCGGGTTCTCAATGTCCAGTCCCATCTGTCCACCTTCCCTGTGACCTGCCTCAACCCCATATCACAGCCCCCTGGAGGTAGCCCCGTGTAACCCTTTCGTGGGTGGGTCCCCCTCCTCCGAGAGGGAAGGCACTGGTGGGGGTCGTCCAGTGCACTGTGGCATCGGCTCCAGATGCTGCTGGGGTGGGAGATTGTGGGGCTGTGACAGCAGCCAGGGGACCAGAGAGCTGTCATCTAGCTCACCAGAGAGCCATTTTCTGGTTTTCTCCCCACGGAGAGTGACGTACCTGACGTCAAGGAGAACGCCGACATCTGTCACTCCCCCGGAAATTTGAGCCCCTAACACTCTGCCATGCTCCTGGCCTCCGCCAGGGGCCAGCAGGTGCCTTGCTCACATCCCCACCCTCCCCCCTGGAGAAGGTGAGCTCTCTACGGATGCTCCAACCTTCTTCCCCAGTCAGCTCTCCGATGACCCGAGTCCATTCCCGAACCCGGGTCACCGGCGTCGCAAGCTGAAATCCAGCCACTGCACCGACGAACCGGCCAGGTATATTTCTTTAATACATCTTTTTCTTTTGATTAAATGCCATAATAAGCAGTGAGAGACAGTATTCCAGTACTATAGGGAAACACACAACAGTGGTACAGTGACAATTTCAACAGACGGAACACAGACAATTAACAGCAACCTTATATTTATTCAGTTTTTGGTGGCTGGGAAGCCAAATAACAACAGTGACTTCCAGATAGAAAGTGGGCACTAAAGAAATGAAGCCACACAGGCATGACAAGACCTTAACCAGTCTTCAGACAAACAAAAGTGGAATAGCAATACCTTATTTTTTTGGGGGGTTACAGCAGTAGATAGATAGAAGCAGAAATAATATACCGCAAATGGGCTAAGAAATTAAGAGTACTGCTAGTACGGTGGTGTAATAAAATGTATCTGACTTGACGGCACGCACACAGACTAAAGGTAATGTGCAGAAACTTTAACTTCAGTAAACTACAACACAGTCTTTTAAACAGACTGAAAAAAGGCACAGTAGCACAGCAAACAGCAAAAACTGATAAAAACTTAATAGAAGTATTACTGTGTGTACCCAAACACAAAAATACTAAAACACTAGCCAACAACAGCTGGAAAAACTGCCTTTCTCACTGTGAATCTCCCTTCTACAATCTACACCACAGATCCGCCCCTCCTCCAAAGCACAGTTCTACACTGTCTGTCAGTAGAGATTGAATGTATTATGTTAACATTCAATATTCACACAAAATCAATAAATGCTCGATGATAGAAACACACAAGGGTTTACTACAATCGACGTACTAACGTTTGGCACAATATTTTGTGACAAAAATTTGTTTTTAAAGGTTTTTTAATGGTTTGATTCTCATAGCTCTGAGAGCAAACTGTCTCCAGCTTTCCGCTACACAAACTATGTGACCTTACATCCCATGAATCACTGCAAAATTCACCTTAAAGAGCAAAAAAAAGGTGAAGTAACGCAAAGTCTATAGAGAACAATAGGAACTTTGTGTTACTTCGAGATGCGAAGTTATTCACTTCACTTTGTAGAATATTACGAGCAAATTTTAGGCACTTCACTCACCTCTATACTCAACCCAGCCCATCGGGGAATAAAAAATAATTCTCTTTGAAACTACCTAATGGGTCCAGTATGCGTTCCTGTCTGTCATGGAATAAAAAAAATATTTCCTCCTCCCCCAACAATCTGACAGATCCAGTGCCCAACCAATCAAGGAATAAAACACATCTGCTCCCCTCCCTAAAAACCTGACAGATAGAGTGCCCAATTCAGCCCCCTGTGTGGAAAAAATATATATTTTTTAGATATATTCACAAAGGTGTATTTCAAATACCTTTTTTTGATTTAAAAGTTGATAACCGGGAAAGGCACACTGACCCAAGACTCGATTCCAGGTGTGACCTGGAATCAATATATTTTCATCATAAGTCTGAAGCATATGCAAAATGTATCAGCTTGGCCAATTTGAATTATCTGATTTATTTGCAGAATATATGTGACAAGTATATTTAATATCTATCTCTCTCTCTCTCTCTCTCGCTATATGCATGTCTATATATCTATCTATATATATATACACATATATACTGTATATATATATATATATATATATATATATATATATATATATACACATAATAATGCTTTTCTGTACCCCATTTAAGGTTAAATCTCAAATGGTGCATCTTAATAACTTTGCTACTGTAAAACAGATCTGCCTGAAATTTTGCATGCATGGTCTGGTGCCATAGATCTCTGGATCTGCCAAGTTGCGTTATGGTTGGATGTACGGTTGTGGAGCTACAGAGTGCCAAAAACCACAAAAAACAGACTTTTTGCACATTTCCTTGCTCGCGCCTATAGCCCCCACAGTTTGCGCATTCAGTCCGAAAACTTCAGGGAACATCCCCATTATGCCTTTCAAAGATTCTGTGAAAAAATATTACACAGTTCAAAAGTGATTCAAAACAAACTGTTTCCCATTACAATCTATAGGAAAAGTTAACAAAATATGCGAAAGTGTCGCAAATGGACATTTTTGCTTTCTCAAATGACCCTTTTACTTTCGCAAATTAGCCATTTTCTTTTCAGTTACAGCTCAGAAAAATGCCTGGCATTTAAAATTGTGTCCTGTGGGACACAATTCTAACTGTGTTCACCTAGTTAGGTCACGGGATGCTAGGCATATGTTTTTGGGGATTAAACCCCCAGAAATATATTTTAAAATGTTTGAAAAAAAGTACTTTCATAAATACTTTGCAAATGTGAAAGTGTTGCAAATATTTTGAGAAACTTTCATGATTCTCGAAAGTAATTTGCGAAAGTATGGCCAAAACAACAGGAAATCTTTGCCACCCTGCTGCAAAACAACAGTTTGGTCTTTTGGGCTGCGTTTGCAGGGAAGGAAGCCAACAACCCACAGGTGTGCCTTTTCATGGTTTGGTGCCAAAATATTACAGGGCTGCAAAGTTACGGCACTCCAAAGTTGATGATTTTACCCATAGGATAACATTATGGCGTCCGCCGCGCCTTTTGGGTCCTGTATCTTAAAAACGGTTTGAGATACAAACTTTTCATCACAAAAATGCTTAGTCCCCTACTAGGGGGCTAAGTTCAAAACTAGCCTGGAAAGTCATAAATAATATGAAATTTTAATTTTTTTCTATGTTGTACGGTTCCTGAGATATAAGCAATTTAGTATTCCAAGTGCTCATATTCCTGTCCAAGGGCCACTATTATGCCCACATTCTTTGTATTCACTGTGCTTCTGGATGCACCTCTTTCAGACACAAAGCTTGTGCATTAGCATTACCTTTACCATTAACATTTTCGCTTGCATTTCCATTACCGTTTGTGTTTGCATTTCCGTTACCGTTTGCATTAGCATTTCCATTCATGTCGCTGTCAGAGTTACCATTTGCATTTCCGTTTGTGTTTCTATTTATGTTTGGTTGACCATTACCGTTTGCGTTACCCTTAACGTTACCATTTGCATCTGTGTTTATGATTGCGTTTACGTTACCATTTGCTTTTACATTTGTGTCTGTGTCACCATTAGCATTACCATTTGTGTTTGCGTTTGCATTACCGTTTGTGTTTGCGTTTACATTACTGTTACCATTTATGTTACCGTTTGTGCTTGCGTTACCATTTGTGTTTGAGTTTGCATTACCATTACCATTAGCGTTACCATTACCATTTGCGCTTCTGTTTACATTGCTGTTTGCATTTATGTTAATGTTTGTGTCACCATTAACGTTACCATAAGCATTTGCATTTACGTTACCATTTGCATTTACGTTGCCATTGCTGTTTGCGTTTACATTATCGTTTGAGCTTGCATTACCATTTGCGTTTGCATTTACGTTACCATTTGTGCTTCCGTTTACGTTACCGTTGCTGTTTGTGTTTACGTTACCATTTGCACTTGTATTACCATTTGCATTTGCGTTACTGCTACCGTTACCATTACCATTACCATTTGCAATTCTGTCTGCACTTACATTTGCGTAACTATTTGCGTTTGTGTTTATGGTACTGTTAGCATTTCCATTTGCATCACCGTTACTGTTACCGTTACCGTTTGCATTTGCACTTGAATTTGCATTACCATTTGCATTTGCATTTCCATCACTGTTAGCATTACCGTTACTGTGTCAGTTTCCCGTTTCTGTCAACGTTAGCATTATGGTTACGTTAGCATTTGCCTTTATGTTTCCGCTTGTGTTCCAATTTCCATTTGCGTTACTGTTCCCATTTGTGTCACCATTACCATTAGCGTTTCCACTTCCGTTTGTGTTATCATTTCCATTTACGTTTGCTTTTCCATCACCGTTTACATTACGGTTTGTGTTTGTGCTTGTGTTTCTGTTACCATTTGCATTTCCGTTTACGTTTACATCACCGTTACCATCAGCATTTGCATTTCAGTCACTGTTATCACTACTGTTAGCATAAGCATTACTGTCACATTCGATTATGCAGAAATGGGCAGCATAGTGGTGGGCCCCATGCTCCCACCAGCACATAGCATTGGCTATTTATAGTGCACAGTCTCAAGAGAAGGGAAATTCATGGCAAAAAACTCCGTTAATACATTAGTTAGGGTTTTTCCACAGCAACAAAAGCAGGGAAATTTGGTGTTAGGGTTACCACCCCTTGCACCACATCCACCTCCCCACCAGCAGGCATCAGGGTGTGTGTTGGGGTCATTGGGCCTCTATCTCACCCCATTCTCCTATACTGCACCACTCAGCTTCTTTACATATGGGAAGGGTGTTAGGCCTATGACCAACGCACCCTGGATGCCTGTTGGTGGGGGCAGAGTGGGTGTGGGGTGCAAGGGGTGGTAACCCTAACACCAAATTTCCCTGCTTTTGTCACTGTGGAACAACTCTAACTGATGCATTAATGGAGTTTTTTGCCATGAAGCTATATATAGACATGGTCCATCATGCCCTCCTCCTCCTTGAACAGCTCTCGGACATAGGGCTAGCCCTAGAAACCATAGCATGGTTTTGTAACTACCTTAGCCTGTGATCACAGCAAGTATGGATCGAGGACATCCTATCAGAAGGTTGGCTGGTCAGATTAGGGGTATCAACAAGGATCCATACTCGGTCCGATACTCTTCAGTGTCTTCCTAAACAACCTCCCAGCTGCTTGCAATAGCCGCATGCTCCTCTATGCAGATGATGCAGTGATCTCTACTAGCAACCTCGACCCTGCACTTCTGGAATACGACCTCCAAAGTGGCTTTGCAGCGGCTGAAAACTGGTTCAAAAAGCAAAAACTGGTCATGAACTATAAATACACCAAGACTATGCTCTTTGCCACTGCCCAAAACAAGCTAAAAGGCTATCCCCTGACAATTCAGAATGACTCCAGTAACATCCTGGAGCTAGTTCCCCATTTCAAGTACTTAGGAATCACACTGGACACTGCCCTGACTTACACACAGCACATTGACATCATGGCCAAAGCCTTTTACACCAGGATCTGTATCCTCTACAGGCACAGATATTGCTTGACCTATGAAGCTCTGAACGTGGCAATTAACAGTTCACTCATCACCTTGATTGACTACAGCCTATCTGTCTAGTGCTCCACTACTGACACAGCGCTCCAATGCCTCTCAACAGCCTTAATCAAAGCCTGCCACCTGCTCACTAATGTCCCAAAACTCACCCACATCTGTGAGCTTTATGTACAATTGGGCTGGCTTCAACTGAAGGACAGAAAACTTTGTCAAACCTGCCTACTTGCAAAAAAGGTCTCACTAAACTTACTTCCTCGAGGAGTTCTGAGCCTTCTGTCACTACCTATACATGCCAGGCACACCAGGAGCTCGACTACACAAGTATTCCATGTGCCCAATTGTGCACAACTATGGCCCAGCAATCCTTTGCTCATCGAGCCCCTCTGTGGACAAATGGTCTACTACCTGACATCACCGGAGCCGCAACCCTTGGTTCCTTTAAGCGCAAACTCTGTCAGCACCTCACCGACAGTAGTACCTATAGGTGCCCCCACTAGTCTCCGCCCACAGCTTTAGTCTGCCTCAGCACTTCCAACTCCTGGTCGGCCAGGTTAAGTCTTTGCCCAAGCACTTGCCTCCCACCCCCTTTGCCCTAGCACGTGCCTTCCACCCCTACCCCTTGGCTCTTACTTTCCCTCTTCCCTCCCTATCCCAGCTCCCACTGCCTCTCCCTGTCCCTTCCTACTTCACCCTAACAGTCTGCCTCTGCCTCTCTCTCTTGACAGGATGCTGGCATACTATGTACAATGCCTTACACAATTTGTGAACTGCTTGTCATTGCAACCCATGTACTGAATTTTGAGTACTCTGTATGTATAATTTACTGTAACTATATTGTGTCTTCTTGTGTTAATGTATCTGATGTGGAACCTCTCAACAAGCATCCGCTCACAGGTGCCATCCAAGACTTCAATAAATAAAATAAAATACATTTCTGACTGCCTATGATGCTCAACTTGTATGTGCCTATTGTAAATCAGTCTGAAAAAAATGTATTACTGTATTGCTGTACCTTTTTGTCCCTGTAACTGACGTGGAACCTATAAATAAGCATCCGCTCACTGGTGCAATCCAAGACCTCAATAAATAAATAAATATCATATATATATTTCCATGATATATTTATTACAGATGCATGATCTACATTTTATATATGTGCTTATATATATTGAATATTGAATATATAGACTTTGTTATATAGTTGGCATATATCTAAAATATTTTCTAAATATATGCATTGTAAAAATATCTTAAGATACCCAGACAAAAAGACAATAAATTAATCTTGTGGTAACATATCTTTAATTGTACATGTGGAATTCCTTTTATTACTAACCAGCTAGATATCTATAGTAGAATTATCACTAAATGATGCACCCTTAACACATATACACAGATTATGCATTTATTCTTGACACATAGGACTGACCTCTTGATCTCACAAATCATAAAGGCTCAAACTGGTATTTATACCACCCCGTTTGGTTCTTTTTTATGTCGGGAGAGTTCCTATATGTACTTGTTTTTTTTTTTACTCTTTACCTTTCCCTCTGGTCTGTAAGCTAATACTGTCAATTCAAAATTATTTTAAAAATAGAAATCTACTATGATTTTGGTTGATAAACTGCACTTCGAAATATGCAAATTAGGTATGCAAATATGTACACAGTACCAAAGCAGACATTTACAAAAACATATTTGACATATATAAATATATATATTCTACATATATTCTACACATACTGGGCAGGATCCACAGAAGGAGGAGAATGACCTGCCGCTGCGGAAAAACCTCGGTGCTAGTGGGAAACCACTTGCGAAGCTGCAGGTTGCCCGCAGTTGCGGGTATTCAAGTAGGTGGAGCCGGAGTATGACCGGCTCCACGGAATACGGCAGCTTGTGGATGCTGTCACCATGGCCAGAACCACAGCTGCAGGAGACTACTATGGGCAGCAGAACCCGCCATAGCACCCTCCACAACTGCCGTGGCTGTGAATTGCAACCGCCGCAGATGCAGACAATTCCAGTCCGCAACAGCAGTTGCGGTGGGAAACTTTCAAAGTTTCCCTCCTGTGGATCTTGCCCTCTGGACCCAATATTTAAAACTTTGCCTGCAGGTAAATTTTCCTCTGCCTGGCGGGCAAATTTAGCCCACAGCCAGTATCACACAGTATTCAAAGGAATAGCCCAGGGGCAAACATTGCTGAATATAGCAGGCAAACATGGCTGCGAGTGCAGTGCAAAGATAGCCCAGCAAATAAGACAGCTCTGAATATAGTAACTGAGCAGTGCAAACAGCAACAGCAGCCCAGTGCACACAGAGGTGGAGTCAGGCACAGGTGAAATACTTGGCCACTGTGGGCGCTAGCAAAGAAGTGGTGCAGAACAATGGCAAACAACAGTGCAGGCAAAATACTGTAGAGCTGCACTAAGGTACAAACACGTTTCCCTGGGGCAAACATGCTTACCCAGTGCTAACACATTTGCCCAGGGCAAACACATTTGCCCAGGGCAAAAGTTTGCCATATTCAAAATGGATATGCAAATGAGCCTACTTAGGCATTCTGAGGGCAAACATCCACCTTAGGATGTCATGATGGCTTGATGTGCATGCATTTTCATGTGTAGACTATTTCAGGGTGTACACAGCACCCCCTGTAAGTCAGACTGGAACTACAAGTCAGTAGCTGCAGGCTGGGTTTGTACATAGTAGCACAGACTATTGTGCCCCAGGGGACAAGCACCACAGGCATGGGTGGTTGTACTGCATACCATAGACATACTGCTGTTTCTGCTACAGTGTGTATCGTATGCTACAGTACCATGAGTAGCCCGTATTGTGAGGAACACATCAATGCAGACTGTGTGTCAAGTAACATTGAATTCTGCTATCCACACATAGACAAACCCAGCTGGCAGGCATGTTCTGACGGTGAATACCTCTGTCACACTGTCCTGTGACCTGCATACACAGCACTACTGGCATGGGATTCTCACATTAACACACAAATGGCTACCCATGTGTGATTGGGTGTATGTGCAGGTGTGCGGTATGTGCCCGGAAGGGGGACAGACACATACCATCATACAGGCCCAATGATGTCAAGGGCATTCCCATCACTGGAACTTGTGCACTGTGTGGATGACCCCAGCCACATGGCAACACCTACTATGTGGTGCATCCTGGACACCTGTACACCCTCACCTCCTCTCAGTGCTGCTTGTGTGTGCTAGATTGTGTTGGTGTACCCCCTATGGTGGGGGATAGGAGGTGTGTACCACTTGTATTCACTGACAAGGTGTCCACTGAACATTAGGCCACCCTCAAATGCCTACAAGAGTTGGGACTGGTGCCAGATAAAGGTGTCATATGCACTGCCAGGGTACATTGCTAGGACTTGTGGCTGGTACCATCTGTTTGCAGCATATTCCTTCCTTGGCATATGGAGTGGTACATGGTGGCCTTCTGCCCTCTCTGTCTCCCCAATGACTGCAGTCATCAGGTGCACCGTGATGCTGTTGTTGCATACAGACCTGTTTCCTGTTGCTGCTGTGTCCACACCCCCATCCTTGTTTTATCTAGTGTTAAGACTACCTTTTTCTGGGCATTAACTTCCGCTGTGCTGTGTGCTGTGCTAACATACCTTGTGCAGTGCTAAGGCACTGAATATACCATTGTGCCTGTATTTACATCCCCGCCCCTCGCTTTGCACCACACATACATTATCTTTTAGTGCTGGCACTACACTGTTGCACTGGTGCTATTAGATGTTTTGAATGTTGCAACCCCCTGCAAACAGGGTGCAAAAGCAGCGTAAATGGTTTGCGCTCAGTGCAAAGTTTTGAATATCTGGCCCACTGTATCTTATAAGCAAACAAGACACATATTTTACTCACAACAGAAGTTAGGCACACACACATACTGTACACATACACACACACACACACTGGACCAGGAGTTCCAGAATTTATTTCTTGGATTTTCCATCACAAAGTTTATTTGTACAGTAAAGAAAACAGCATAAAACTAAAGCCAATAGTAGCAATAATATCAAAACAGACCTCCCCACAGGACTGACATTTTGCACTGTTTTTAAAAAAAGCATGAGAACAGGACGAAATGTCAATCCTGTGGGGAGGTCTGTTATTTACCATTACTACTTTTGGCTTTGGTTTAACATTTTATTTTTTGCACAAATAAACTTTGTGGTGGAAAACCTAAGAATTGTCTTCTGAAGTTCCTGATCTGGTGTATATGTGTGTGTGTGTGTGTGTGTGTGTGTGTGTGTGTGTGTGTGTGTGTAACTTTTACTGTGAGTGCTGTTTACATTTACGTTGCAAGCACCACTACATTTTGGAGCAGCCCTCTTTAGTTATATACATATTTTACTATAAGAAGATATGTAGAAATATTGCATTTAGTATATATTCACAGAATGTAGTCTGCTCCCTTCGTTCCTCCTCTAGGGGCCTCCTAGCGGTTCTCAGGACGAGATTAAAATCTGCCGGCGACAGAGCATTTAGTGTCACTGGTCCCATCCTATGGAACTCACTTCCTCCAGCTATTAGGGAGGCCCCTTCAGCTGAGGCTATTAAAGCCCGCATTAAGACCCACCTGTTTAGTCAGGCTTTCCCATATCTATCTTTTTAGGCATTGTTGTTAGCCGCAGTGCCTGCTCAGGATTTGCTGCATTTCAACTGTTATCAGCCTGATGTTTTATATATTTATTTGGTTTTAGTTTAGTTTTATCCATTGTTGTTACTGATTTCCTGTGTACGTTTTATCTGTACGGTGCTCAGAGCCTCTGGGATTGGATACCTAAGAAATAAAATTTGCCTAGCCTATATATATTATAAAGGTATATGCATTATATATTCCAATCATATTTATAAACTATAAAACATGTATTTGCTATGTAAAACATATATTTAAAATGTATTATCAGTATTTATATAGGATAAATAACACATATCCTGTATTACAGATATGTTCCAGATGTATATCAGGCCATCCCAATATAACATATATGAAATATATCTCAGAATATACATCTCAAATATGAATAATATACACCTATTGTATAAATTATACAGTAAAATTATGCTTGCATAAAACTACTGATAGTAGAAGAAATTATATACATTTAGTATATCAATGCCAAGTATAAGACATACAGTATCTCATTGAATTCTGCAAATATCTAAACTATAACTGGAAAAATGCACATATATCAGAAATATGTGATATATTTAGGCATATTCAGATATAGTCTCCATATTAACAAAATATAGTTCTTTTCCATATTGGTATAATTTAAAACAATGTTATTTATTTATTTATTTATTTATTGAATTTTGATGACCGGGTAGGCCCACTGGGCCCGAAGAGGTCCCTTTTTCAGGGGCGACCCGGGTGCAACAACAACATACAGGTAACAGTTCAGTACAGTCTGGAGAATGGATAGTTTTTAAAAATAAGAGTACATATCTTACAGGTGCCAGGAAGTGGAAGACATATAGGCTGTATGGACATGAAGGTTACAAATAATGCGTACATTAAACAATTAGGCATCACTAGTAGTAGATTAGATACCAGGTCCTCAGGAATAGTAAGCAGCACCTGTAGACCTAGGGTTAGCTGCTGTGTCTGCAGGATTGGAAGGGGATAAATTAGGGACCTAAGTGCACCCCTTCTGCAGAAGAGGACCATATACTGCCAAGATGGCTGTTGGGAGGACAAGTGAGCTGCCCAAGAGGCTAAGCTAGGTTAGGTACTGTGACATTGACATATGCCCCTATTGAGCAGGTGTCCCTTCAGCAAAGTCCGGAAGCTAGAAACAGTCTCAGCCTCCCGGACCTCCTAGGGGAGGTTGTTCCAGGTGGAAGGGGCAGTGTACACAAAGGACCTAGACCCGGCTTTGAATATATTTTTATGAATATATTTTTGTGGGGTATATATATATATATATATATTTAGCATCTTACAAGGGAAATCAAAAATGAAAAGGTATCATAGAAACATAGACTTTGTCGGCTGATAAGGACCGCTTGGCCCACCTAGTCTGCCCATTTCCCTACCTACAGAATAAGCTGCAGATCCTACTTAACCAACAGCCTATTTCTTCCTACCCCCACAAAAATTGCCCTATGTCTGTCCCATGTGTTCTTGAATTCTCCCACAGTTTTAGACCCCACAACCTCCTCAGGAAGTCTGTTCCATGCATTCACTACCCTCTCTGTGAAAAAATACTTCCTCTCATTGCCCCTGAGCCGTCCCCCCTCTATCTTCAAATTGTGTCCGCTTGTTCTTTCACAACTCTTTTTCTGAAAGATGCTACCCTCTTGGACTTTGTTGATTCCACTGAGGTACTTAAAGTTTCTATCATGTCTCCCCTCTCCCTCCTTTCCTCAAGAGTATACATATTAAGCTCCTTTAGTTTCTCCTCATATGGCTTCTCTTTCAGACCCTGCACAATTTTAGTTGCCCTCCTCTGGACTGCCTCTATCCTGTCTATGTCCTTGCGGAGATGGGGTCACCAGAACTGGACACAGTACTCCCAGATGGGGTCTCACCAACTGTCTGTACAGAGGGATAACAACTTCCTATTTTCTACTGGTGATGCCTCTCCCTATGCATCCCAGTAACCCCCCACCCTCTCTACTGCTTTCTCACATTGCTTGCTTACCTTAAGGTCATCTGATTTGATTGCTCCTAGGTCCCTTTCCATTTTTGTTGTTGTTACTACCTCCCCCCCCCATTGTGTAATCTTCCCCAGGGTTTTTGTTTCCCAAGTGCATTATTTTGCACTTCTTTGCATTGAATCCAAGCTGTCATACTTCTGACCATTTCTCCAACCTTGCCAAGTCCCTTCTCATCCTTTCCACGCCTCCTTGTGTATCAACCCTATTGCAGATCATTGTGTCATCAACAAAGAGGCATACTTTTCCTTCCAGTCCCTCTGCAATGTCACTTATAAAGACATTAAAAAGGACTGGACCTAGTACTGAACCCTACGGTACCCACTAGTAACCTCTCTTTCTTCAGAGTGGACTCCATTTACAATTACCTTCTATGTCCTGTTGTCCCAGCCAATGTTTTACCCAGGCTACCACCCTGGGACCCACTCCTAGGCTGGTTAATTTGACTATTAATCTTTTGTGTGGGACTGTGTCAAATGCCTTGCTAAAGTCTAGGTAGGCCATGTCCACAGCCCCTCCCTGGTCTACTACTTTGGCCACCCAGTCAAAGAAATCAATTAGATTTGTCTGACATGACCTTCCTGCTGTGAACCCATACTTCCTTGTGTCCTGTGCCCCACTGGCCTCTAGGTACTCAACAATTCTTTCCTTTAGAAGTGATTCAATTATTTCCCCTACCACACAGATCAAACTGACAGGTCTGTAGTTTCCTGCTTCTGTCTTGCTCCCACTTTGTGAAGGGGTATCACATCTGCCTTCCTCCAGTCCTCAGGTACCACACCATCCTACCATGATTAGTAGTCAGTGGGGTCACTAGTCCTCTTCTTAATTCTTTTAGAATTCTGAAGTGAATTCTATCAGGCCCCATTGTCTTGTCCACCTTCAGTTTTAGGAGTTCTTTCAGAACCCTTTCTTCTGTGAAAGGACTGGGATCGACCCCCCTATCCAGAGTGCTTCTGATAATTGGATTAGGCACCTCCCTCTCCTCCTCTTTTGTGAATAGTGAACAGAAATATTCATTCAGTGTCCCTGCTTTTTCACTGTCCTCTGCTGCCCTCACGTCCATTCTATCCACCTCACTGTCCCTCCCTTTGTCTTTCTCGCTCCTGATATACCTATAAAGGTTTTATCCCCCTTCTTAACTGAGTTGGCTATCTTTTCCTCAGTTTGGGCCTTTGCTATTCTGACTACCCTCCCTGCTTCCTTCTGCCTTAACTGGTACAGTTCTCTGTCCTGCTCCTTCTGTGTTTCCTTATATTTCCTAAATGCTATCTTTTTCTCACTAACCTTCATCGCCACCTCTTTTGAGAACCATAGTGGCTTTTTCTTTCATTTTGATTTGTTTATTTGCTTCACACAAAGGCTTGTTGCCTCTGTGATGGCATGTTTGATATTTCCCCATTGTTGCTCCACCCCTCCTTCTAGCCTATTTGCTAGTGTTTTTCTAAGGCACCCTCCCATCTTGCCAAAGTCAACCCTCCCGAAGTCCAGAACCCTCACTTTTGTATGGCTTGACTCTGTAGCTGAGTTTATTGTGAACCACACTGTTTGGTGGTCACTTGTTCCCAGATGGCTACCCACTTCTAGATCTGAGATCCTCTCACCTTCTCCATTTGAGAGAATGAGGTCTAAGATTGCTCCCTCCAGAGTGGGTTCCACAACTAGCTGTCTGAGGCATGTCACCTGAAGGGCATCAAGAATGGCCCTGCTTTTGGGTGTGGCTGCAGCCAAGGTACTCCAGTTAACATCTGGCATATTCAGGTCCCCCATCAATAGTACCTCCCCTTTCTCTGCCATCCTAAGAATGCCTTCTATCATATCCTTGTCCATTCCTTCCCCTGACATGGGAGTCTGTATACAACCGCTGTGTGGATGGTGGTGCCATTTTCAGTCTCTAAGGTAACCCACAGTGCCTCCTCGTCCTCCCTGCTTACTCTTTTGTTCAGTTGCTTTTATCCCTTTATTTGTTTTTGGTAACCAGGTAAGTGCACTAGACATAATAATGCCTATTTTCAGGCACATCCCAGGAGAGTACAAAGCAAAAACAGTACAAATGCATGATGCAGTAAAGCTCACAGTTGCAAAGAGGAGTAAGGATGGTAACCAGTAAAACAACAATACAAATACATGGTGCAAGGAAGCTCATAGTTGCAAATAGAAATAAGGACCATAAACCAATAAAACATTTGTGGTTGGAGATACATTTTCACCACAGTAAGTGCATCAAATACAAGAATAGGTAGTACATTAATACTGAATAAGATAAAACTCATACAAGACAGTGACAGAAATGGGAAAAAAAAAGTTAATGGTTTGGATTCTCTAGCTGGTGTTTTTTTTTAGCAGTTTGAAAAAAACACACACAGGCTAAAAGCCACTGTCCAACAGCATCCACAAGCTGGAGTTTGCAGTCCTCCCTAGCTGCTAGATAAGAGCTGGATCATAAATCTCGAGTGGACCTCTCCACACACACACAGATCTGCAGACACATACACAGGTTAGTTTGAATGGATTAGGTCATTCAAATATAAACTGAAGGTTAAAATGGAATATAATTGGTCACTGAGAGGTGTTCAGTCTGATTGGGACAATTAAATATATACATGTTAGATGGTTGGTGCATTCAAAGGGAGAATAGGCATTACCTATTCCCAGAAGAATATGTAAGAGGCTGAAAGACAATGAAGTGTTCTTTTTTGTTTTGGAAGCTGGGAGGGGAAGCATAAGTTTGGAGCCTACCCTTGTAGCTATGTCCGTGGGAGCTGGCAGTTAGAACAGGGTCCAGTGTCTCTTGTAAGGACAGGGAAGGGTAAGTTTAGTAATAGCATATTTCAGTAAAAGTCATTTTTCTTTTGCCACCTGTTATTTAAAACATTTGTTTACTTTTCCTGTATGAGTGTTATTCTTTTGTGTTGTAAATATATATACTGTAAATGCTCAGTGCACTTTCCGTTAAGTAAAAAGCTATTTATTTGCTCAACAGTTGTGACTGTGATGTCATTTTTTGAAGGTAACATTTGGTTTCCACTGGCTGAGGTAAACTCTGTGTAGTATCTGCCACCCGAGAGAGACACACACTACCAGACTTTAACTTGTGCAATTGCACGTTTAAATATTCAGGTTTGTAAGCTTGAAGGTTGGCACTGGACTAATCCAGCTAGTGGCAGCGAATAACCGAGGACAGACACCTCTCTAAAAGCTGTTTCAGCCCAGAGTGAGAGGTGGGTTGTCACAAAAGACCATAAACAGTTCAGTAGGTAATACAAATACAAAATCACACATGCCCCCCACAGTACAAAGCATCATGGGCTGCATATGCAAATCACCACAGAATGTTATGCTGGTCCAACTTTAAGCAGAATTGCATGGTGCCGAAAGGCCTCTCACACAGTTTGCAAAGGGTGCTAACAGAAGACATAGACACATGTTTTGTCCTACCAGGACTCATCAGTATGCCTCATCTGTTTGACCCCCCAGTGGAATGGACCAGCTACCCTAAGACAGTGTGTCTTGGATATATTGTGGTGAATCCATTAAAATAAAAAACTATTTAAAAGACAAAGAACCTCTGTGCACAAACACTGAGTCAAGGGTTACCCCAAAGGGCATTTGGCTGGGGAGCCAAGTTTCAAGAAAATACAAAATCACACATGCCCCCACAATGCAAAGCATCATGGGCTGCATATGCAAATCACCACAGAATGTTATGCAGGTCCAACTTTAAGCAGAATTGCATGGTGCATATACAAATATATGTTTGCCTAAATGCAAAGTATGTAGAAACTGCAATGATGTGTATGTACAAATAAGTATTTTTGATCTTATGAAAGGACATAACATTGAAAGAACAAAAACTTGAATTTTGAAATAGTGTAGCAAAAGATACATTTCAAATATATATATATATATACACACACACACACACACACACACACACACACACACACACATATATTTATGCAACAGGCATGAACAATAAATCCATGCCATAAATAATGTATATTGTAGCTACTGTGTAAATAAAACTATTTACGTGCATAGTAAGTGTGTCATCACTCATTTGCATACATAGTTACTATGTCATCACTCATTTATATACACAGTTGCTATGTCATCAGCCAACTTAGAATGTTTGTCCTCAGTAGCAGAACTAATCATATTCAAATACAAATAACTTTAAAATGAAAAATGATAGAATGGCACTGTGAGCAGAAAAGTTGTCCAGCACAAAAATATCTACAAAATGAGTGGTGTTTTATTTATAGATACCTTTTAGATTTTGTAGAATTAGCAAAAAACAACAGAAAATTTAGTTTTTTTTTTGCACTTTTTCAATAAATAAATACAAATAACTTTAAAATGAAAACTGATAGCATTTGTATGTTGAGCACAAAAGTTGTTCAGCACAAAATTATCTACAAAATGAGAGGTGTTTCATATATAGATGCCCTTTAGATGTTTTAGTAATCAGCAAAAAATGGTAGACAATTCAGTTTTTATCTACTTTTTCTGATGAACAAATTCCTCCCCAAAAACGTAAAGACAAAAGAATTGTGCGTCAAACTTGTTCATTGCATACTGTCCGTAATGTAAAGTTGGAGAGTTGGAGCATCCATAGCAACTGATTATCAACCAGTATGCTAAACTGAGCTACCCTGGGAAAATTACAAAAAGTCCATGTATGTTAACATGAAAAATGAAACAATTTAAAACAAAACTTCTTACACAATCCTAAAGAATCCCTACTGCATAAATGAAATACGTAACAGGGACCTTGTGGAATACATGACCTTTGGCTCAGCACTCGTGGCTTATTCCACTCATGAAATTACCCAAGGTCAAACAGCTCTTGTGAAAATAAATCATGTATTGCACAGGTCCCTGCTATGTATCATTTATATATATATATATATATATATATATATATATATATATATATATATATATATATACACATCAAAGATGCTTCACAAAAGATGATGCATCTTGGATCATTCTGTGAATAGAATATATCTAGAAATATACCTGAAAAGTGTGAGCATATCTGACATATGTTTGAAACATATTTGCAGATTTCAGATATTAAAAAATATAGATCTTTCCCATATGGTCCATCAGGAGATGAAACAAAACTGTCCCCTTCCCCCAATAACATGACAAGTCTGGTGACCAATGTTAGATTAGATAAGATGAGAATAAGATAGATATTCCAGTAAGTATAACAACAATGTGACTTATGTCAGAGGTACAGACCAGACAGAGACACAGACATTCACCATAGCATTTTTTACTGAGACCACTATAATGTAAGTTCACAGATGCCAAGCACAAGATACATTAGCATTTGTATCATAACATGCCTAACCACCTAAGCTAATACAGGCATAAGGAGAAAGCCTATACTTAAAACTGGCTACCCAGCAAGGAGCTAGTGACATCATTATGCCAGAGTCGGAATAGCAAAAGTCCTTCAAAATCCCCTGCTTATACAGAGTAGTTGTTTACAACAAAGTTGGATAGTGCACGTCTTTAGCAGGATGTTTCTCATGAGAACATGTACTGTCTCAGCAATATTTAATCACCTTATCTTATACGTAAACGGACATACACAAACACAAATGGTCTTATAAAGTACTGATATCTTGTTCACAAAAAGGCATTCTTTCTCATGGTATGTTGTTTCTCATAACCTTGCAGCTGTGCTGTACAGAACATCCTTTTTCATACACATAATATTTTGCTTATCTACAAGGCCAGTACTAAACAATGCTGAATAGTCCAGCAAGCTAAAAAGTTATTTGAAGACTTGTTACTCCACCAGCAGCCAAGTCCATAATTCCATGTATTTTTCAGAGTTTTAATATTCTAGCTAAAGCTAATAACCTTTCTATATTCCAACACCCAACCTGGTCTGTCAGGGAATTAAAAAAAACAAATGGGCCCCTCCTTCCAACTACCTGATGGGTCTCGTGCCCAACTTGGCCCATGTATTATGCTAAATGGACATAAGGAGGAACAGCAGCAAAGTGGTGAGTAGAAGGTTGAATAGGAGGAGGAGTAAAATGCTGCTTTCCCATGCCCATCCACTCAGGGTACAGTGAGGAATTCAAACACTCCACTGGAGGCTTAGGGCTGCTGTTGTACTACCACTGCCATGCACACCCCAACCCTGCCTGCTATGCAGAAAAATGGTCCGGGGTCCAACCTAGCCCATCAGGAAATAAAATATGTCCCCTTCCTGCAAACTGCCTGGTGGGTCCAGTGTCCAACTCAACTCATCAGAGAATAAAAAAATCTTACCCCCCTCCCCAACTACCTATTGGGTCCTGTGCCTAACACGATATCCTATAGAGCAAAATAAGCTTGTCCTTCCTCCTCCTCCACCCAACTGCCTAATGAGTCCAGGGCCAAACTGGGCTATCAGGTAATTAAAAAAATCTATCTCCCTCACCTTCAACAATCTAAGAAATCCCAAACCGAACCTGACCTGTCAGGGAATAAAAGGAACTATCTCCCTCCCCCCAAACTACCTGACAGGTCTGATGCCCAACCCAGCCCATCAGGGAATAAAGAAGATCCATCCCTCCCCCCACCCATCTGATGGATCCATTGTTCAACCCAGACCATCACAGAATAAAACATAAGCATGGTGACATGGAGGGATGGGACTATAGGTGATTTTAGTGCTGGGGGACAAAACTGATTGCCTGATGTTGAGTGAACTTGAACTAATATCTACAGTGTAGGGAGCATTACTGAGAAGTTGTAGGCACAGTACCATATGCAATAAATCTGTCAAACTGACATTGAATCATATAACTACAGTTATAATAGTGAGACTGGAGAGACAGTAAGGCCTGCTAAAAAAAAAAGAAAAAATCAACAAACATTACAACACAAAAAAGCAAGACCAGTCTTGTTGGTACCAACCAAATCTTGTTTAATATTTCTTTTTCTCCAAAATCTCTCTGATTGGCAAGTTACCACCCTCTCTCATGTCTTCATAAGCGGTAACTTTGAAATGCCACCCAAAATGTGTTTTCGGGTTACAGTATGAATTGCTTGGCTTAGTTCATTTTTGGTTGTCTTTTTTTACTTCCTTCTCCACTTGTCCTGAAGCCTTCTGACTCCCGGTAAGATTGCTGGTTCGACCAGGAGTGTTCCTCGGACTCTGATTGGTTGCTGCCTCGCACTGCCTATGCTCCATTGGTCTGTGCATTTATGGCTTTGGATCTCATTGGTCTGGCGCTCAATACTGTGGTTTCAAGTGCTCTTTTAATAGCTGAAGCAGTAGTTGTAAGGACAAGTCAAATACTCTGAATTTTTGAATGCTCATCCATGCTTCTGCATGCCAAGATATGGAGCCACACTTATGGGACGTTGGCTTAGAAAATGGTTACATATACCTCTTGCTTCTATAATCCTTAGATGGATACCCTGTATCTCATTAACAATCAGTATATCGGTCTTCCTTCTATTGGCACGAGCAGGTGATATTGAGCTCAACCCTGAGCCCTCTAGCACTACCATCGTTCAGAACTCTATCTTGGCTTCTCATCCTCCTCCCATAGGCCATACAAATCACACTACTGCTACCCTGCACCCTCCAAAAGGCCTTAAGATTACCCACAAGAATATTCAAAGCCTTCACCCAAAAATGGCTGAATTGGAGACCCGGGTGACTTAGAAGTCGCCAGACATTCTATGCATCACTGAGTCATGGCTTAAGCCAGCCATTAAACAGCATGAGGTAGCCTTACCTGGCTTCACCTGCTTTAGGAATGACAGGTTAGGAAGAAGAGTTGGAGGGGTTCTTATTTGCACCCGGTCTGACCTGGTTGCCATTGAACTACCTGAGTTAAATATTGGTTCCCCTGATGCTGAATCTCTATTCCTCTCCTTGACTCTTGGCACAGTTAAGAAGTTAATCATCGGCAGGGCCGTAGTAATGGGGGGGAAGTGGGGATGTTGTCCAGGACCCCGAGCTCAGAAGGGGCCCAGCTGAGGAGCTGGCATTAGCTGGTTTGGGAAACAGGGGCCCATTTCAAGTGACTTGTATGGGGCCCCAAAATTCATAGCTGCAGCCCTGATCATTGGATGTGTCTATGTGCCACCTGACAAAGCAGACACTGGCCTCCTCCCTTGCTAATCTCCCTCGCCATGACTTAGTACTATGTGGGGACTTCAACGACTTCAACAATCCCTCAAGATGGGTGCATCAGCCCTTGCTCACCCTATTCGAGACTTACAGTATTTAACCAGTCCTTCTTGTCTTGTACCATCCCTAACACATGGAAGGTAGCTGTTGTAGAACCAGTGAACAAGGTTGGGTCCAGCTCTATTGTCGAAAATTTTAGGCCGATCTCTATCCTTTGCCCCTTGGTCAAAATACAGGAGCAAATAATGTACAATAACCTCCAGGATTATTTGGACCACAATAATCTGCTTTCACCATTCCAACATTGGTTCAGAAAGAGCCACAGAACCCTCACGGCCCTCTTAAAAGTAACCTCAGATATTTACCAAGCCATGGACCAAGGTTCTGCCACTGGTGCCATCTTCATCGACCTTATGAAAGCGTTTGACCTGAAGAATCACGGTCTTCTGTTACAGCAGCTTTGAGACATTGGCCTTGAATCCAGTGCCCTCCACTGGGTCCATAGCTATGTCTCTTCCCATTCTCAAAGGGTCAAGTGGGCTGGCTCTATATCGGATCTCAGACCCATAAAACATGGGGTACCACAAGGCTTCATATTGGGTCCGTTATTGTTCTTACTTTTCATCATCGAATTACCCAACAACTGTGATGGGGCTGCTGTGCACCTCTATGCTGATGATGTTATCTACAGATCTTCCCCTGATGTTGTATGGATCAACAGGGAAATCGCAAGTGACTTTGCCAATCTTGAGGGTTGGTTCTTGAGCAATCAGCTCGTTCTAACACAAAAAAAGACTAAAAGCATGCTCTTCTCACACCTGCCTCCCTTCTCCCACTCCCCCACCCCTCTCCATATTTCCTCCCTTGATGGTGATGTTTTGGAGGCAGTCAGAACTTTCAAATATCTGGGTATTACCCTGGACTCCTCTCTCTCCCTCACTGCCCATGTGTCCATCCTAATCAAGTCTCTTAATCAGAAACTGGATCTTCTGTATTGCATCCGCCCCTGCCTCACTGCTACCTCTTGCCTCAAGATCACTTCCTCTTCCCTTTTTCCACTCCTTTCATATGGGGCTCCCCTACTGCTCTCCACCACAGCATCTTCTATGCCTCTCTTCGTGCAGGCATACCATACAGTAGGTGGTTTGCCCAGGGGTCAGCTTTGCCTCCACCACTGTGATGTCCTCTCTTCTTTGGGATGGTTGTCCTATGACTCGAAATTGAGGCTCTCCACAATGAGCTTCATGTACAAACTTGTCCACAATTTCACCCCTCCCTGCCTCAGTGAGAATATATGCCAGAGAACAGCTCCTTGCACACACCAATCAGACTCCCTCTTCTTCGAAGACCTAATCGTGGCTAGCTGTTGCACATAAATCATTCTCCTTTGTGGCAGTAGCCAACTGGAACTCCCTGCCCCTCTGTACTGTCCTGCACCTCACTTCCTTTGTTACAGTCCAGCCTACTCGCCTTCCTTGCCTCCTCAGCAAAGTGCACTTGCTTCCATAGATGATCTTTCCCTGCAGAGACTGCAGGCTGTGTCTGTTCACTTCTAACTCTACTGCCTGGAAACTTCCTAGTGCCCTGGTTACTCATCCCCCCCTTTTTTTCCTTTTCTGCTCCCCATGTTCCCTCTCTATCCTCGCTCTGCCTTTACTCTTACACCTGTTATCTACCTACCTGTCCTTTGACTCACCTTCCCTACCTACATACCTGTGAATTTCAGTATTTGCTGATGGTGCCTAATTTTGAACATAGTTATGCATTGTATATGTCCTAATGCATAATAATCTCCCCGCTGCTGTCTAGTGATATGTACAGTTATGTCTACTTGCTATGTTCTGCTGATGTTGTCTTCAATTGTACATAGGTATGCATAGTATATTTTGTAAATGATCTTTGTTCTCTGTATCATAATATTATGTACATGATATTCTTCCTCTGTAATCTGTCTCTTTCTGAATGTTGCTGTAATTGCACTGTACATGCTTGTTGTCCTATCCAGGTCGACCCTGAAAAAGGGATTGTAATTGTCCCAGTGGTCTTACCCAGTTACCAAAATTCAAATAAATAAATACTTCAATTAGTTGACAGTGGCTGGCCGAGATGGAGGGAGAGAAGGCCGTGCTAGTCGTTGGCCAGGGCCCACAAATATCTTTTGTGGAAGTGAAGTAGGGGAGAAAGGTGGAGATGCCAGTGAGTGGTTAGATAGAGGAAGGTAGAGGCTCCCAACTGGCAGTTATTATAAATTCAGAGGGTGGATAAGCACCTTTTGGGACTGAATTTGCATTGGGAGAAGGGCTACCGACCACTGGTCACGCGAGTGGAGCAACAGCAGATTCACAGTTAGCTCCAAGCCCTGACAAGTACAATTATTTATTCATTTCAAACGTTTTACCAGCAAAGACATACTGAGCTGGAGCAGTTTGTTTCCAGATGTGTCCTGGGGAAGGTGGAAAGGGAAGACTGTGAGGAACACTAAGTTCAATGATATTTCTACATAATTATCTGTATCTGCACTGTATTCATATGCTTGGAACATTGGGATTTTCTGGGTCTCCCCTGAAAAAGAGACTTGAGTGTCTCAGAGGGCCCACCCGGTCATCAAAATTTAAATAAATAAATAAAAATAAATACAATGCAAACAGAATAACAGATGGCGATCCATGTTACAGTGCTGTAAATCCATAGAGTGACTCCAGTGACATGATAAACTTCGAAAGCTTGAGAGTTTGATGATGTCAATCAATCAATCAATCTTTATTTTACCAGACAAAAAACACCATTGAGTAATACTCATTTACAAGATGGACCTGGGTAAGTTCACAATGAATAACAATAACAAAAAGGAGACTCATAAAATAGTACATAGTATGCTAAGAGTTATATCAAATTACAGCAAGGTAGAACATAAAATATACAGCATGAAAAATGAAATGTACAGTAAACAAAATGTATACAGAATTTATTTAATATATACACAGTGGTACAGGATGAGAGTAGAAATGACGCAGAAGACATATTTCTGTAAATGAAGAGAGTCAGGAGCAGAAGGTAAGACTGCAGGTCATCACAAAAAACAAGTGCAAGTCTTGATGAAGGAAAGTGCCAACAAAGTGTTTTGAAAGTGGCCAGATCGACAGGGAATGTTATTTTCAAGGTCTTTTGACGTCACTGGAATCCCGAGATGGATTTACAGCAACTGTAACAGGTAGATTGCTATCTGTTGTTTTTTGTAATGCATGGCAATCTATTTGATGTGGTT
Organism: Neoceratodus forsteri; assembly: GCA_016271365.2. Taxonomy (NCBI): domain Eukaryota; kingdom Metazoa; phylum Chordata; order Ceratodontiformes; family Ceratodontidae; genus Neoceratodus; species Neoceratodus forsteri. The sequence continues at coordinate 1,142,849,229 of CM057451.1, read as the reverse complement.
TAAATCATCAAGAAAGAAGAAATACTGCCTTTTCAATGTTGTGCTTTCTCTCCCCAGTCTACCCGCCCACCCCAAACCACCATAAAATACTTCAGATGGCTCTGCCAGCATGTGTCTTTTAAAAAATACAGCCTTAATCAGATTGTTCGGCTTACTATCTCTCAGCCCATCGCAACTGCTGTAAGATACTTACTTTCTGAATTGACAAACCGAGCTGACCACGAGCGTTTCGAAAGTTAAAATCTGTAATACCAGCATTTTCACATCAGATCAATAGGATTTGGATTCCTGCCATCAGAATAAGCATATTACAAGGCACAGCAGCTGGTGCTTTTCTATGAAAAAAAGGGAAACTGTGTATTAGAATCACTGAGAACACTCACACACCTCTGACTGTTCAGCACATGTCAGAGGCAGTGCCATGTGAATTGACCTGATTTTTTAAACAATCGCTCTTTTTTATGTATTTTGTGCATAAAAAAAACACAAATTTCACCAAAATTGTCAGATCAAGAGATCCTCTGCCAGAATACACACTTTTGAAAATGTATTTATTTATGTCATCAGAAATACCTTTGAGCTCAGAGCTCTTTTACAAAGGTTCCATGTCAACTGACAATACAGCATTTAACATTGACACAGATTACAGAGACAGGATACAGGTATCTAACATTGGTTACTAGCAGGTAAAGACAGTTATCTTCGGTAACAGGATACAAGACGTAGCAAATTCTAAGACTAAGAGGTAACTACAGTTGCCAAATCACCAGGCTTAGTCACTTTAATTTGTTTCAGTTATGAGTGTAAGCAATAATATTGATAGGGTGGGCCTTATTGGGAAATACCAGACTGCCCAGGGGTGTAATGAGGCCCAACGCCACAGGTGGAGGGCCTTATAGCCCCTGGAAGGTCTCGGTATTTTCCAATAAAGCCCACCCTGGAGGGTATTATTGCACTTAGAAAATGGGCACAGTAAAAAGAAATGCTTGAGATTTTTTTTTTAATAAAAAAAATGAATTAACATTACCTTTTGTAATTAAATAGTTCCTCTGCCTGTATTGGAATAGAGGACTTTTGGTCTAATTGAGATGCTGTAGTTCAGAAAATAAAATGATAATGTTGGTTGACTGCTCCCCCCGTCATTCTTATGGAGGAGTTCTCTTTTACCTTTGTTCCCCCCACCCCTTCATTGTTGTTTTAAATATTACAGTTGAGCGCTATAGTGATCTGAGAAGAAAGCTGCAGTGTGAAAGATTAAGTCTGGTCGGGGCGCATCAGGTATTTCTTTCAAGAAAAATGAAGAAATTTGCATTTTATTCTGTGGAGCTTTGTTTTTACCTTGTTTTGAATGAAATCAGTTTACCGTTACATTCATTAGGCTGTGGAAATGCTTTGTCGGTTTGCTGAGAGTGAGTGTTATCTCTTGGTGCAGTACAGGAGAGGAACGGTATTGTCTTGGTTTTCATTACCACAGATAGACATCTATTAGCGGTATAGAAAATTAAGAAAGACCTGGTGCTCTGCTGCTTAGTAGCGGTGCCGGAGATACAGCTCTTTGTTACTGAAACAGTATGCAGTTTGGGAACCAGAATTGTTTTTAACACTTCTGATGGTATTTTGTTTTGCTAACTTTCTCTTTTTGTGGTTGCCTTTTGTGGAAGGAGGAGAACGGCCAAGCCACTATTTTTTTGGGTATCTGGTGATGAGTACCTCTTGCTAAGTGACAGAAAAAGATGGCGACTATTTTAAATTTTGTTCAGAGCGTTCAGCCAATGAAAAAGTTGGCTGGCCACCACTGTGGAATGCTGCACAGTGAGGTGCCACTTGGACTGGCCTTTATTTTTTACTGGGCATCTATTGAAAAATAGATGCCCATGTTGCAGGTAGTTTAAGCCAATCAGGATAGACAATCAAGTCTGCCCATTTTCTAATAATTATTAGTAGCTAGTAGAGGTGTCAAAGCTGCCTTAGAGGTATCATCACCAGACTTTGTCACATGATTTAGATTCTGAGTACTATAATAAAGGTTAATAGCAGGGGTAGGAGAGGTGAGTAGGGCAGAAGAAAATCAAGAGAGAGGAGGAGAAGAGAAGGAAAAGGTATGTAGGAGTTTGGGCAGGTATGAGAGGTGAGATCATGAGAAGGGGGAAATTGGATATAATAGGAGCTGGGATTACAGTCCCAGTGATGGCATCATTTTGTTGGATCTAAGGGCAAGTAGTGATGGGGCAGAGAGGGGCATAAGAGGGTTTTAGAGCTTGTTCATGAAGGGGTTAATTGTCCTTTGAAGAGTAGTAAGTGATTCAAAGTGGACCCCAGAGGATTACTTAAGGGGGCCATCATGTACCTACCAGAGAAACATTTGTGCCTGTCCATCAAGGAACAGTCAATGCAATGCAATTCAATTGTATTTGCATAGCGCTATTAAATCATAGCGCTTAAAAGTTAAAACACCATAAATATCATATTAAAACATAACAAAACATACAAACAAATACAGTTTAGTACAGCCAGCCAACCTGCAGCAAAATTAAAAATCTAGGAAAGCCAGGCAAAAGAGGTGCACTTTTAATGCACTTTTGAAACTTTCTACAGTCAGACACTCATGTGTTCAATGAGGTAGAGAGTTCCACAGGGTAGGGATGATAAATGAAAAGGCTCGGGCCCCAGATGTCTTCAATCAAACCCTGGGAACTTCTAGCAATCCCTCGTCAATGGAGCAGAGTGGTCGGCGGGGCCAATAGGGACTCAGGAACTCTTGCAGGTAACTGGGCCCCTGCCCGTGTAGGGCCTTAAAGGTTAGGAAACTGGCCTTAAAGGTGATCCACCACTGGACCGACAGCCAGTGAAGTCCATGGAGTGCAAGTGTAATAGGGACTGATTGAGGCAACCCCGTCAACAGTCTGGCTGCTGCGTTCTGCACTAGCTACAAGCAGCAGATATCAACCCTAGGCAACCCTAGGTAAAGGGAGTTACAGTAGTTAAGGTGGGATATCACAAAAGCATGGCTAAGAGTAGGAAGGTTGCCAGGTGGAACAAGCTGCTTAATCAATGGTAAAAAGAGGACTTGATGACAGCCGACACCTGATAACAAAGCGTCAGCCCATTGTCAAGAATAATGCCCAGATTTCGCACCCATTCAAAGGTCACCAGCTGGCTATCTCCAAGCCAAAGCCCAGAGAGTGAACCAGCCACCAGCCCCTCTATCCTGCAACCTGGATCCATGACTAGAACCTCGGTCTTGTCCAGATTCAACCTCAACCAGTTGGTATTCATTCAATCCTGGATCTCGGCAAGACAGCTGCTAAACAATGAGACCGCACTCCGCTGCTCAGGCACAAAGGACATGTAGAATTGGGTATCATCAGCATAGCAGTGAAAATCCAACCCATACTGCCTTGCAATGTCTCCCAATGGCAGCATATACACCGCGAACAACATGGGCAATAGCACAGAACCCTTCGGGACCCCACACGGTAGACAGAATGAATCCAAGAAATAAATCTCGGACACCACCCTCTGAGATCTGCCATTAAGGAAAGAATGGAACCATCTGAGGACTGTACCAGACAGGCCACAGATCATCCACAGGTGATCCAGCAGCACCACATGGACCATGGTGTCAAATGCTGCAGAGAGATCAAGAAGAACCAAGATGGAATAGTACTTCCAATCCTTCATTATCAGGAGATCATTGGGCACCCAAACAAGGGCAGTCTCCATGCTGTGTCTCTTCTGAAATCCAGACTGGACAGGATTGTAGATATCATGGATGGTAAGGTGATTCTCCAGCTGCAGCACCTCAGTCTTCTCAGTAACCTTACCTACAAAGGGGAGATTAGAGACCGGCCTGTAGTTGTATTTATTTATTATTTATTTATTAAGATCTTGGATTAACCTTTGAGTACAGGCTCATTACATACGTTCCACTTCAGGGTCATTACAGTAACAAACAAAACTACAGCTTACGGGAAGCTGTAAGAAGACAACAATTAAGGCAAATTAGGTAACAGGTTACATGTGTGACTGAAATAAGCAAACACTATATACAATGGTACTTGCCAACACAAAAGGAAAAAGGGGAGGGAGAGAGAGAGTGAAAAAGAGGAGGGGTTGGCTCAGGAAGAGAGTGGGGTAATAGTGAGAAGACAAACTGGAGAGAGAGAAGATATACTGAAAATCAGCCCAGAAGGTGGGCCTCATCACTGGTGAGGGAGGCTTATACTAAGCATACTGGCAGTGCCAGTAGCTGGAAGTGTTAACAGAGAGTAAGGGGGCAGTGCAGAATTAGAGCAGGATGTCAGTATGAGAAGGGAAAGAGGGAATGGGGGCAGAAGGAGAGTGGTGGAGAGGGGATGAGGGAAGGAAGAGTAGAAGGTGTGGAGAGGAGGTTGGGTCAGTTAGGGAGGGAAGTAGTAGGGGTTGGAGAGGCGCCCAGCAGTGCAGGGGTATAAGCGAAGGGTGGCACAGTTTAGGGAGGGAAGAAATGGGGGTATAGACGGCGCCAGGTGGTACCTAGGTGGATGAACTGCCAGGGGCTGGAGGCCTTAGGGAAACAGTCGCAACTTGCTTTGGTAACCAGATATGATCGTAGCCCACGTTTGAAAGAGCCCAGCGTTGGAATAGCAAAGAGGCTTGATGGCAGGTTGTTAGTCCACTTAGGTGCCTGGTGGGCAAAAGCCCTTTGTCCTAGAGTGGTGCAACATCTTGGAATCCTGAAGACCATGCTCCCAGAGCTTCTTGTGGTCCAGTTGCATTCAAAGGGGGTGAGAAACTTCTGGACTCCTGTGGGTAGCATGCCTAGACTTGCTTTTTTGGCCAGCGGGCAGGTCTGGTACTGTAATCTGCTATTGAACTGGAGCCATTTGGCACAGGTATAAAGGTCACAGGTGTGGGTTTGATGTTCTGAATCAGTGGAGAGGTAGCATGCCTTATTTAAGGCTACTATGATACACTGGAGAGCTGTGTCTGTTGCAGATCCGTAGATTGCAATACCATACTCCACGAGAGATGACTGAGCTGCAGATAGCAAAGTTTAGTGCTTCATGGTTAAGACTGTGCTTATGCCTGTGTAGGAGGCCAATGCGTATATTGAGTGATTTTACTATATTGTTGATACGGTAGACAAATGACATGGTACAGCCAAGTGTAACCCCCAAGTACTTAAAGTGCTGTACCTGTTCAAGTAATGCACCTTCATCATTGGTAATGATAAGTGGGTGCGATCGATGTCGATTCTGTGAGCTGGAAATCATCATTGCTTTTTGTTTTTTTTTTTATAATTCATGACAAGTTTGTGTGCCTTGAACCATTTTTCCACTGAGGAGAAGCTGTCTTGTAAGGTGAGCTCCAGTGACCTGTGGTCTGTGCCTTTGGAGAAGAGGACAGCATTATCTGCACATAGCAGAATTTTGCTAGGACAGGAACTTGGAAGCTGATTTAGAAATAAGCTGAACATTAGGGGACCCAAGATGGAGACCTGCAGAACACCTGAGTGAACTGGTCTGCTATCAAAATAGACATAGTCTATCCTAACTTGCTGGGATCAGTCTGAGAGGTAGGATCTGAACCATCTTACAGTATCGTCTGATAGACCAATAGCATCTAGTTGCTCAGCGAGAAGGTCATGATTAACCGTGTCAAATGCTTTTGAAAAATCGATAAACATTGCACCAACCAGCTTGCTGTACTCAAGTGAGTTGTGAATAAAGCCCATGAACTCAAGCAGTGCTGTGGTGGTGCTGTGTGCTTTTCGGAACCCATGTTGTTCAGGGCATTGAATGTTGTATTTTTCCAGATATTCCACTAATTGGTCAGCGACAATCCTCTCTAGTGCCTTGGATAGGGGAGGGAGAATCGAAATGGGTCTGTAGTTTCCTCGGTTGGATCGATCACCACTCGTGAAGACTGGAGTCAGTTGGCAGGACAATCCGGGTCAAGAGAAGATTTTTTTAAGGAGGGAGAGTCACCACTGCCTCCTTCAGGGAGTCCGGAAACTTACCTGTCTCTAACGAACACTGGACAATCTCTGCTAGGATCGGGACGATGACTTCAACACACCCCATAACGAGGCAGATTGGGCCCAGGTCCAAACTACAGTAGATCGGCCACATACCTTGGACAATCTGCATGACATCTACAATCTCCAACTGGTCGAAGTCAGACCATTCAAACCAAGGAACTGTGATGTCCCACCGACCACCGACACTTCCATTGGAGGTAGCCAGCTGAATCTCCAACCCGATGCCGGCCACCTCATCAGTAAAGAATTGAGCAAACTCATCACACTTTTCCTGTGAAAATGCTTTCTGAAACTGCAGACAGGCTAGATTGCACAGTCTGTCCACCATTCGGAAGAGCTGAGCAGGTTGATTCTATGCTGCAGTTATCTCCCTGGACAGGAACTCTGCCTCCTTACAGGAGATAGCTGATTGATAGTCCTGATAATGGTTCATCAAGTTTGTCGGCATCTCAAGGCCTGATTTTCACCAGCAACGCTCCAACCTTTGCCCCTCTCACCGCAGCTCCCTCGAGGTCCTATCAAACCAAGGGGACTGAAGGTGAAGGGAGAGGAGGCAAACACAGACAGGAGCAATGGAATCCAGTAGCCTCCATCACCAGCATGTTATAGGCTTGCAGCAGATTGTCTAGACCCATGCTTGCATTCGGTACTCTCGATAAAGCCAGCACCGTCATCAGACCATCTGGGGTCATACCTCTCAAAGGATGGTACCGGACCATCTTCACAGGGGCAGGTCTATTGGGGGGAGCTCAGAAAGTGAATCTTATAGTGTGATGGTCCAACCATCTGACTGGCTCCACCACCATATCGTAGATCTCCATACCCAGTGGAAAGATCAGGTCCAGTGAGTGACCACAATTGTGTGTCACAGAGGTAACCACCTGTGTGAGGCCCAATGAATTCATAAGTCAGAGGAAGTCCTGACCATATGGCAAGAGTTCATCGTTGACCCAGGCATTGAAGTCACCCAGCACCATCAATCTGGGGGACTCCAACACCATGTCGACAATGAAGTCTGCTACATTCTGCATGAATTGCATCCCATCCCCGGGTGGATGGTAGATGAGAAGAATCTTGCATTCCACACCTGCGACCACAGTACACTCAAAGGATCATGTCTCCCCAACTGGCACAGCTACCAGATCCAATACCATTCTAAAACAAACTGCTACACCCCACCCCTGCAATCCAGCCTTGGGCAGTGAATCATCAAGAATCAGTCAGGAATGGCTGATTCCAGAAGGGTGCCAGAATTTCCATCCAGCCAGGTCTTGGTGATGCAAGCCACGTCCGTTGACCCAACAAGATCTGCAATAATGACTATCTTGTTTCTAATGGACTTGGCATTGCATAACACCACTGAAGTTGGATGGGACAACAAGGCAGGCTGAGCTACTGGCCCACTAACCGTGGAGCCCTTGGGTATGGTATCAGGCATGGCGGACTGATTCCGATACCCATTTTGCTCCAGGGTGACTCCTAGACCCCACTATCCAAATCCAGTCACTCTGCTCCTACCACCTCCCAGGTCCAGGGTCCCCCCCCCCATGCCTTCTACTCACAATACCCAACACCCGGCACTGTCCATAAACCTCACCAGATAATGGAGGCTAATTAAAGGGGCAGAGCCCTCGGAGCTCGGAGGCAGAGTAGCGCATGACCGAGGCAGCCACCTGCCAACACATTTCCAACCCAGCAAGCAAAACTAAAAAAAACAAACCAATTACATATAACAAACTCCCCAAAACCTACAAATCCCACTTAAAGCACACACTTAAAAGAAATTCCCCACGCTCCCACCCCACCAAATACAGAGTCAATTACAAATACAAAAAAAACCCTACAAATTAAGTAATCACTCCACTAAATTGATTCACATAAGTCACTGTCAGTCCACAGAACACTGACAAGATATAGTTATAATAATGAATATGTTAAAGTTGTTGAAGATAAGGGCTCTGGCCACCTCCTTCACCACCAAGAACATTCCACTCACTGCAGCACTCTCACTGCCGCAGCATTGTCATGGTCAGGATATAAGTGGCTGTAAACAGGGAACCTTAACTATTGTGACACTGCCTTCTGTGCCCAGTTCTGAATGCCCCACCTAAGAAAATACAATGACAAGTTAGAGACGGCACTAACCAAAATTATTCTGGGCCAGTAGGGCAGATCCTATGAGGATCGGCTTGTTACAATATTTGATGTGGAACCTTTGCAAATGAGTACATAGTTCAAAGGTATTCTGCTGTACAAATAAATAAATAAATGTACTCACAAACAACAAGAAGGGAAAGGGGCGATATGATAGAGACCTTCAATTATACAATGGCATATGAAAATCCTGTAGCCTCATTGGTCAAAACACATCGCATGACCATGGTATATTCTGCAATAACCCACAGCTGAGAAATGACATTTATAAAAAACATACTTAAACACATTTTAATTTTATTTTACACATGGGTCCATTGTATAATCACAATAAGGCACTCCAGGGTGTAGCTTATTAGGATTCACCACGCCTTGTGTGGTTAAGTCACTCGGCTGCGTCTCATGACACACCACACAAGGCATGGTTAAATCCCCCAGTAACCCACACCGTGTCATGCCTTATTGCTTAGGTTCCTGAAAGGAATGCTCAAAGCAGACTGTGAGGAAATATTCAGCAGGGCAGGCAAATTCACACAGGGGGCATGAGTGGAAGCTGGTGGGGAAGGGGGGAGATGCAGGAGGAATTTGAGAAAGTTTTTTTCACTGAGTGAGTGGTTCAGCCATGGAACAGTATACCAGCAGACGTGCTGGGTGAAAGAATCAATAATGGTTTCAGACACAGCTGGGATTGAGTAAAAGGCTTAATATGTATACCCTTGAGGAAGGGGGGCATGATAGAAACTTTTAAGTACCTCAGTGGAATCAACAAAGTCCAAGAGGGTAGCATCTTTCAGAAAAAGAGATGTGCAAGAACAAGGGGGCACAATTTGAAGATGGGGGGGTGGTTCAGGAGCAATGTGAGGAAGTATTTTTTCACAGAGAGGGTGGTGGACACATGGAACAGCCTTCCTGAGGAGGTTGTGGGGTCTAAAACTGTGGGAGAATTCAAGAATACATGGGACAGACATAAGGCAATTTATGTGTGGGGGGTAGGAAGAAACAGGCTATCAGTTAACTAGGATCTGCAGCTTATCCTGTAGGTAGGGAACTGGGCAGACCAGATGGGCCAAGCGGTCCTTATCTGCCATCAAAGTCTATGTTTCTATGTTTAATAGCTACAGAGGGGAAAGCATTAAGGTAAGGGGGGGAGATGATGATAATGATCATCATCATCATCACTTTATTTTTCCGTAGAGCACCCTTCTAGAGCTCAGGGCACCCTTACAACCCAAACATCATTAGCACGTAAACATGGACACAAGTTCACAACAACATACGCCATCAAAATACTAATAAAATGTAAACCCAATAAGGAAACAAATGAAAAGACAAGGGACAGTAGTGCTTAGTACTGGGACAAAAATTGCCCCATTCCTATCAACAGCTAGTAATAATAAAAGGCCTTTTCTCTTATAGACCAGAGAAGGACTGATTAAAAAGGAGGGTTTTTAAAGATAGTTTAAAACCTTCTACGGTCAGGCTATCTCGTATCCGATGGGTTAGGGAATTCCACAGGGTCAGAGCCATAAAAGCAAATGCTCTTCCTCTAGATGTCATCAAACAGATGAAGGTGGGGGAAATAGGGATAGGATAGGGTAAGACAGGGCAGACTGGATGGACCAATGGGCTTTTCTTCTGACATAGAAACATAGAAACATAGAAGTTGACGGCAGATAAGGACCGCAAGGTCCATCCAGTCTGCCCATTTCTTTTTCTACCTTATAAATGTGCCATCGGCCTTTCCTCTGTCAATGGCCTATCTATTCATACTCATCTGTATTGCTCCCTTATGCCTATCCCATGCCTGTTTGAAGTCCTGCACTGTATTCATATCAACCACTTCCTGAAGTAGGCTGTTCTATGCATCCACAACCCTTTCTGTGAAAAATAACTTCCTCACATTACCCCTTAAACTGCCTCCCTCTAATCTCATGCTGTGTCCTCTTGTCCTGCTATTTTTCTTATATTGAAACATGTTAGACTCTTTCACCTTGTTAATGCCCTTAAGGTCTTTGAATGTTTCGATCATATCACCTCTCTCCCTTCTTTGCTATAGGGTATACATATTGAGCTCCGTTAATCTGTCCGTATATGTTTTCTGATGCAGTCCCTGCACCATTTTGGTTGCTCATCTCTGGACTGCCTCAGTTTGGTTAATGTCCATGTGAAGGTGTGGCCTCCAGTACTGCATGCAGTACTCCAGATGGGGCCTAACCAGTGTCTTGTAAACAGGGATTATTACCTCCCTCTTACAACTTGTGATACCCCTACTACTGCACCCTAACTTCCCCCTAGTCTTACTTACTGCTTTAGTGGTCTGCTTGGATGATTTCAGGTCATTGGTGATGATGATGCCCAAGTCTCTTTCTTTCCTTGTGACTGCCAGCAACTCCCCTCCCAGCCTATAGGTGGCTTCAGGGTTTCTCTTCCCTATGTGCATGATCTTGCACTTCTTTGCATTAAACCCCAGTTCCCACTCTTCCGACCATTTTGCTAGTTTATCCAGATCTCTTCTCATTCTGCCCACCCCATCTGGATCATCTACTCTGTTGCAGATCTTGGTGTCATCTGCAAACACACAATCCTTACCCTCCAGTCCATCTGCAATGTCACTGATGAAGATATTGAAGAGGACTGGCCCCAGGACTGATCCCTGAGGTACCCCACTTGTGACTTGCATCTCTTCTGACTCTATACCGTTTACCACCACTCTCTGTTTTCTGCCCATCAACCAGTTTGACACCCAGTTGGCCAACTTCTGACCCACCCCAAGCCTTCCCAGCTTATTAATCAATCTTCTATGTGGAACAGTATCGAAAGCTTTGCTGAAGTCAAGGTAGGCAATATCAATTGCTCCCCCTTGGTCCACCACTCTTGTTACCCAGTCAAAGAAATCTATGAGATTAGTTTGACAGGACCTTCCTTTTGTAAACCCATGCTGTCTTGGATCCTGTGCTCCTATGGATTCCAGGTGTTGCACTATCCTTTCCTTAAGGAGTGCCTCCATAAGCTTGCCCACTACTGAGGTAAGACTGACTGGTCTGTAGTTCCCTGCCTCCTCCCTGCTACCACTCTTGTGGAGCGGGATCACATGAGCCCTTCTCCAGTCTTCTAGGACCTCTCCTGTGCTCAGAGACTCACTAAACAGTTCTGATAATGGCTCTGCTAGTTCCACCTTTAGCTCCTTTGGTACCCTGGGATGTATGCCATCATGTCCCATTGCCTTGTCCATCTTGAGCTTATCGAGCTCTTGTAGGACCCTTTCTTTTGTGAAGGAACTAGTGCTCACCTCCCTCCCACCTGTGTTCATGGTGCTGAGCTGTGGGCCCTGCCCTACTTTCTCTTCAGTAAATACTGAGCAGAAGTATCTATTTAGGATAGATGCTTTTTACATGGTCCTCCTCCTCACACACACCCTTATCTCCTTTGATCCTAGCAATACCCCCTCTGGACTTTCTCCTTTCACTAATGTATCTATAAAAAGTCTTGTCACCTTCTTTTACTGTTTGTGCTAGTTTTTCCTCAGTTTGGGCCTTTGTCTGCCTTTCTGCCTTCCCTGCTTCCCTTAGGGAAGTTTGGTGTGCCTCCCTATCTTCATCCCGCTGTGTTCCCTTATATTTCCTGAAGGCCAGACTTTTGGCTCTGACCTTTTCTGCTACTATTTTTGAGAACCAAAGTGTTTTCCTTCTTCTTTTGCACTTCCTTTTTTCTATAACACAATGGGATGTTGCTTCAGGCTAGCTTAACTCTGTTGGCCATCTTATCAAAGTCAGCTCTTCTGAAGTCCCATATTTTGCCTTGGAATGGGATGATTTAGTTGTAGTGGCCAAATTGAACCATACCATGTGATGGTCACTGGGCCCCCCGGTGACCTTCTACCTGGAAATCTGTGATCCTTTCCCTGTTAGTCAGTACTAGATCTAAGATAGCCCTGTCTCTTGTGGGTTGTTGTACCAGTTGCTTGAGGCCCTCCCCCTGCAGGGAATCCACCATGTATCTAGTTCTGGCAGATGTTCCTGCTGGTATTGACCAATCTGTATCTGGCATGTTGAAGTCTCCCATTATCAGAACCCCCTTTAGCTGTCATGTTTTGTATATCTTCTAACAGTAATGTGTCTATGTCCTCCCCCTGGTCTGGGGGCCTGTAGACAACCCCAGTTCTTATGGCTGTCCCATTTCCTGTTTCCAGGGTGACCCACAGTTCTTCTGACTCCTTATGTGTATTCTGAATTTCTGTAGCTTTGATATTTTCATTGACACACAGGGCCACTCCACCCCCTTTTTGCACCTCGGTCTCTTCTGAAAAGTACATAGCCAGGTACTAAAGTCTCCCAAGTGTGGTTACTGGTAAACCACATCTCGTTAATTGCTACTATGTCCAATTTAGCCTCTGTCATCATTGCCTGCAGGTCTGGGATCTTGTTTCCCAGACTGCGAGCATTTGTGTACATGATTTTCCATTGGCCAGATTTTGGTGTGTTAGTTGTTGGGTGAGGTCTGGCATTTCCCCTGAGCGTTGTATGGGGAGTCAGACCTTTTTCCTTACCTGGTGATGCAAATGAACTGCAAACATGCTGAACTCCTGTTTGACCACTAGCTGAGGGGGGGACGGGTGTTCTTCCCATTCGATGTCTAGGGTGCTGCACCCCTCTCCCCATTTGCTAGTTTAAATATTCTGCAAAGATGTCAAACTTCTGCCCCAATGCACTGATGCCCTCCTTAGTCAGATGCAGTCCAATTTAAAGAACTTTCACTCCCAAAACTGTTGCCTGTTCCCTACAAATTTGTGTCATTTTTCCTGGCACCAGCCCTTGAGCCACATGTTTATCTCCCCTATCTCCCCTTCTGTTACCTTCCATCCATCTGCCCTCCTCTCCCAGACTGGCAGGATCTCATAGAAGGAGATGCCAGACAAAACGGATGATAGTTTGTCACCCAGCCTGGTCAAGTGTTCCTTGGTCTCCACAACTGACCGGCTGGTGAGATCATTAGTCCCTATGTGTACCGGGATATCAATGTTTTCTCCTGCTTCCTTAACAATGCAGTCAGTGTCTCTCCATGCTGATGTACCTGGGAGACATCTGACCATTACCCCTGGCTGGAGATACATATCAACTCCCCAAATCATGGAGTCTCCTATGATCAGAAGTTTTTTGTATTTCCTTTTTGCTTTTTTGTTTTGGTTCCTGATTTGGGTGAGTTTTCTTGTGCTAGCTCCTGTGCTGCAGTGTCCTGCTCTGCAGTTTCCTCTGCCCCTTTGTTTGATTTCAGAGACAGAGGCAGATACCTCTTTGCAGTTTTTAGATGGTTTGTGGAGGTAATATGTTGGAGAGCACCGAGTGATGGGGCACCCGATTTGCCCCTCTAACCACCTGCCAACCTCCCAGACCAACTACCCTCTGCAGTTGAGGTACTTCTGTTGGATGTTGGGGAAATGGTGGGTAGTTCTTATAATATATTTCCTCCTGAATATGAAATTTGAGGCGCACAATCTCTGCCCATGCTGCCTGGAGCTGAGCCCTAAGATATCCAATGGCCCAGCATGTAGGACAGTGTCCTAAATCCTGTAAAACTGACCTTCTGAAAAGTGTTCCACAGTACCTACAGTTAATGATATCCATTCCAGATAAGTTGCTGGTTTTATAACCTGGTCAGAGTAATTAGAAGGAAGAAAATGAAAGCAAAAGTTTGATTTTGTGTTTTGTTTGTTTGTTTTTGTATAACTTGTTATAACAAGTTAAATTACAAGTGCCCCTGTAAATGAGGTCACTGTGTGGATACCCCACTGATCCGCCCCTTCCTGCTTTGACACAGAAAATGTCACAACTGTGCTACCCTATAAAAGGAGTGTAGTGTGGGGTGGCTGGGACCTTCCCCTGCCAAAAAAAGAAGAACCACGAATGAAAGAAACAAGGAGGTAAGAGCAGAAACAATCAGTCAGCAACAAATCCAGTAACCCTGAAAGCTTATCCTAATGATAGATAAAACTGTGAAACCTGTAAAGCACGACCTGCAATAATTTCACAGAAGATATACCCTGTAAGAAACACTTTGCTACAGAGAAAAATAAAGCAGTAACAAAAGATATACCTTGCAAAAGACAATTTGAATCAGAATATTATAGCAGTAATCTGTTTGCACACACCTGTAGGCACACCCTGTAATAATGCAGCAGAAGGTATACCCAGCAACAACAATTTGAATCAGAGAAAAATAAAGCAATAAAATGTCAGTAACAAACAGTAACAATCCCTGTGAATACAAAATAAAAATAGCAACACACAGTAAATCTGCCTAGCCAAAAGAAACCTTAATCCTTTTCCTTGCTATGGTAAGGTTCTTTGCTCTGTCCTTTCAAGCAACCTAGAAGGAAAGAGCTCAGGTGAAGCTAGGTGGCTTGGCCAGCAAACCTAGTATTCCACCATGTTCTTTGTTTGTGCCTATCATACACAGCAGTGAATTCAGGAATGTGTTAAGGGGGTAGCAACTGTGTCAAGGCATACCTCTCAACTGTCCCTGATTTTTAGGTATGTTCTTGATTTTTGCATTACAAATTTCCTGTGTCTCTCCTAACTTTGGCATTTTGCCACTGAAGAGAAGAGATCTGAATCATAAACTCTTACCAAACAATAGTTTTAAAGTCTAGTTCTCAATCAAAAAAGCTTTATCACTAAACCACTTACTGTAACAGCTTCATGAACTGATAGTACCCTTTTATGAAGACACGTCCCTGATTTTGGTCATGTGTCCCTGATCTTGGTCATGTGTCCCTGATCTTGGTCATGAGTCCTGATTTTGATCATGTGTCCCTGATTTTGTCCCTGATTTTTGAGGCAGGGGATCAAGAGGTATGTGTCAAGTGTGTAGCAACTGTTTCAAGCGAGTAACGCCTCGCCCAGCAAACTGGAAAATGCCTAATTTTTACATCAGCCGCTGCACAGCAAGGGTTAAAGAGCTGGTAGACTGCCTGAAATGAATATTAACTTTTAAAAGTAGTCATCTATTTCTTCTCATATCTGAACTATTTTTTCTTTTCCCATTTGCCATTTAGAAGATGTTCTACCTGGCAATACTAGGTGTGATCTGTGGAGCAGCTCTCTGCCTGGAAGCTGCTATGTCTGATTCTAGTCCTCAAGCATACCTCTTCAGTCCTGTGACCTCACTGACTGTGACATTGCAGCTGAGCAAGAAGAACCAATGCATCTGCTGCCAGATTGCTCTGATATGATCTCGTATTACTGAGTCACAATGCTGATGAGGTACAAAGGGGACTAGAACTAAATGCAGTATGCCAGTCTCCAGGTAAAGGGCATGGGGTCATATTACTGCAAACAAAAACATCACAGCAATAAATGTTGTAAGCAAAACTCCATCCTCCGAAATTTTGACGGGCAAAACACTGACCCTACCATAACACTGTGCACCCCATACAATACAATGCTGCTTTTTTTTCAAGGGAAACTGCCCCCATTACTCTCAGACTTAAAATAACCAACTCCAAAGGAGTGTGGACTTTGTGGCTAGGAGAAACTCAGGAGGGGGTTAAATTCCTTTTTTACAAAATAAAAAGTGGCAACACCAGGAAACCTCGGGGGAACCGAACTGTGGTCCCAGATCTTCAACCCTGCCATGTGCCAATGCCTTAGCCACTCCACCACGAGAGCAGCTCAACCAGGCACCACACACATGGCAACTTGATCCCTTTCAAGTTTCAGCACAGAGTGACAGGAGTAGCGGTAATTCCCTACCACTATTACAATGCTGCTGCTCTAATGTGTCCACGCTTTACACAGTGCAGTTATAATAATATTAATAATAATAATACTTTATTTATAATGCGCCTTTAAATACCAAGGCACAGTACAGTTAAAACAGTTAAAAACAAATAAAAAAGTCTCAACATCCTATTACAATATCCAGTTCTTGCCACGCTGTTTTTGCAACACTATATTGACCTGGTACCCAGGTAAAGCATTACTCTTCACATCATACCAACTACTATCTGGTAGCTAAGATTTGATTGGTTACTTTTAAAACTAAACATTTTCTGCCTGCTATTTTTGATGCTATTGGCCTTTAAAATTAGGATTAATCAGCTATAGATGGCCAGCCTGGTAACACGGCACTACCGCTAGTGCTTGCTAAAGTGGTGACCCGAGTTCAGGAATGTACTCAAGTCACATGGGGGGGCACGGGAAAAGGAGGATGAAATGTCTAATGGACTGCTCTCCTCCATCACCGGCGGGGGGCTAGTGTACTCCTCTGTTTGACTTCCTCCTGGCTGAAGTGAGGTGGCAGCACCACAGAAGACTGTGGGCAGGATCAGCATCCGAGGCAGCGAATCTTTGTGCATCACTGGCCTTGAGAGGCAAACAAGGAGGAAAAATGTTGCCATGCAGAGTGATGTCCAACCTCTCGCGGGCCATGCACCACCAACCTCTGTGCTTTACTTTCCTCCAGACCAACAGATCCAGACCCTGGCGGGGGCAAACATCCTGGAGTGTAAGTCCCTGGGTGGAGGGGGCACAGTGCAGTAGAGGAGGTGAAAGTAAGTCCAGGAGGAAGACAGGTGACAGAGGTTGGAAGGTTGGACTGATGGGAGTTAGCTGGTTGAGGAGGAAAAAGGAGGCTAAAAAAAAACTGAATTAAAGAAAAAAACATGTATTGTTAGCTGGCCTGGAGGGGCAGTAACTGTTTCTTTGCTAGCCAGCTGTATCCACTAATATGCGTACATGAGCAGAAATAAGGCCATTACCAGAAAACCTCCCATCTCATTTCCAGCAGGGAACAACAGAATAATGCTGGAGAACAACACGCTGAATTGTGACATATTTTTGTTCACATTCTTAATCAGATTTAAAGTGTTGCATAACTGAAAATCCAATAGAAACAGATAGCTATACATGCTTCTCTTCCTCTTTTTAAAAATAAACAGTTGCCTAACAGTTTCATATTTGAAGCAACTGATTTCAGAGTCGTAAAAAAATCATCATTGTATTCAGAAGTCTTTTGTTCCTTGGTTTTAAATGGCATCAAATGGCTAAGCTATACACTACATCAAGACAATTCCAACAGTGGAGGCCTAACTCCATGCCACATCAAAGCAAAGCCAACAGAGCAGCTCTAACTCAGCCCCATGTCAAGACACCTATAATAGCTGAGACCTAGCTCTGTGCCACGTCAAGGTAACTCCAACAGCTGAGATGTAAGCTGTTTCAGATCCTTCTGCTCGGATAAAAAAAAAAAAAGCATGCACATTTTGTTCCAAACATTGCCTGTTCGAACAGGGCCTCCTAGCCTCATCCCAGGTGTTAACACTTCCAGTTAGCTTCTTAGAAGGTGATTAAAGAGAAGCTGACTTATTTGTGGCAGGTAACTCATATTAAGGAGTTTCCTGCCCAAGGAATTCATTTAGATTATAGTTAAATTTATTTGTAACTGCAGTAAAAGCTACTGTATGTATATTTAGACATCCCAGTCCCCCAATTTCACACTTACATACACAGAGCACCTGCAGCCCCATTCCCTACAGCGCATCATCAAAGTGCTATTTTTAGGGGCAGGACTGCAGCGCTCGGCTGCCACTCAGTGTGCACTTGGAAGATACAAGCTGGGCATTCAAATGTATGCCCTCTTTTAATTACTGCACTAAAAAAATTAAACTATAATCTAAATTAACTCCTGGGGCAGCTTAGGTAAGCCAGTTAGGTGTACCAGCTGTGGTCTCCCTTTCCATCTCTCACTTTTCCGTAGGTAATCAGGAAGGACGTGACCCTTGGATATGGCACAAAAAGGGGATGTAAGGAAACTACCCCACATTTCCCTGAAGTACTCCAGTCCCAGTCTGCCCCAAGCCTGGTACTGAACTGTTTCATAGCTGACCATTTTCACTGATTTTGCTAGCCAGTCTTGGAGATCAGGTGGATTTTGCTCCCTCTGATGCCTGAACACTATCCTCTTAGCAGTGACTAAACCACTGTGTAACCACTTCCTTGCCTGCGGTGCCAGTCGGATAGTCCCTGCAGTTGGATACTCCAGTCCCAACATCACCAAAGGAGGGGAGTTCTAACTGGTAGTCCATCACAACCTTCCAGACTTGTTGTACCTGTTCCCAGTAGGCTGTTAGGGCTGGACACGACCACATGAGGTGAGTTATTCTCTTGGTTTGCTGATATCTCCAGTAGGCATCTGTGTCTGTCAACCCCCAGGCATGCAATTTCTGAGGGGTTCTGTGCTATGTAATATTTTAAACTGGGTAAACCAATTCTGAGTGTCTTTAATACCCTTATTTACAGCATGCCAGCAGGCTGTCCAGTAGCCAGGGAAAACCTCATACCCCAACTCAAGACCCCATAGCTTGGCAACTCCCTCTGTTGGATCTGACAACCTATCCAACATTCTCTGATATACAGTAGGTTTTTGCTCTTAATGCTACTGAACTCTTCCTCCTGTAAGTGTAAGCAGCTCATGAAGAGGTCTGGGGCCTTGAAACTGGAGTTTCAGCCCAAGCAGTGATGCATGGGCATGTCTCAGCTGGAGGTATTTCCAGTAATGCTGTTTAGGTGGATGAAAATCCATTTGCAACTGAAGAAAGGATTTCATGATCCTAGTGGTGGGATCTGTAAGGTCTTTTTAGTGACTGAGCCCTGCTTAGGACCAGTCATACCAATGCAGTGTCCCCGCCCCCTGCCCCTCCATCAAAAGAGAGGTACTGAACCATATGTGAAGTCAGGTGACCTCTTCAGAGTCCATTTTCATATTCTTTTTTTTAACAGTTTTTATTAAGAAGGATTTTGTAACTGCATATTAGAAACAGAACAAGATACAGAATGATTCAGTTGTGTAAGCCCCCTTTGGAAGCTTACTACTTAAGTGCCCTTTAATTCTGGGCTGTCCAGTGTTCAGGTCCACCTGCTGGTGGGTGGAGCTGGGGCTAGAAGTCCCCTTTAAAAGGGGTGGTTTGGTGCATTTTGGGAGGTTAGAGGGGGCCCGGGAGCATGAGGTAGGGCTCCAAAGTAGAAGTTAGTAAAAGTACAGCTGCAGGGCCAAGGTTCAGGGCTGGGATGAGGCAATTGGCATCCCAGTCCACCCCTATCCATTTCAACCTCAGCAGGGTAGCAGTAGTGGTCAGACACGGGGGGGCGCCATTTCGGCCTGTAGTGTGGAATTCCTCAAAAGAGGAGTTGAGAGCTGGGGCCCGATGTGAGAAGTGCTGCAGCCTACCTCATGATCCCTGACACTGGGGTAGGCCTCGGGCGCAGTCCCATAGTGTGTCCATTGGTTGCTACGGGTCGGGCGCAGGGCAGCGTGAGAGACTGCATCGTGGGGACAGTGGTGGCAGACTGTCTCTGGTACCCCAGATAAAGCCTGTGTCCAGTGGCGCAGCGTGCAGAGCCATTTGAAGAGCGGCATCATGTGTACATCCATAGGCCTCTGGGCCTTTGACTTGGGACTATGTGTGGGGCACCGCTGCCGTGGGGTTACCGTCCTCAGCAATGAGTTGGGATCGGGACACCCAGGTCGGTGTTGGGAGAGGGTTTGCGGTGAAATTAGCTAAAGCAAAATAGTATGAGCAAGAGTAGCGCAAACAAAATGACATGGCAAAAAAGAGCTCATTGAAATAAGAGTTAAAATACCATACAGCATGACAACATGCAGGCAGCCCAGATGAAAATGACACATGCGAACAGTACATAATACATGTTTGTGTTCAGAACTGCAACATTCGATGTGCTGTGTGTTTTGTTCTACATGAGTCATTTTCATCTGGGCTGCCCACACGTTGTCACGCTGTATGGTATTTTAGCTCCTATTTCAATTAGCTCTTTTTTGCCACGCCATTTTGTTTGTGCTACTGTTGCTCACACTATCTTGCTTTAGCTTATTTCACCAAGAACCTTGGGAGAGCACCTCACACATTCTCAGTGAAACACTATTGAGGACTGCGAAGTTAAAGGGATATTGTCAACCTGTTTTTCATCATATTATTTCTAGTTAAAAATCTACATTTTATGATTGCTTACCTTCTCTAAAATTCATTGACGTTGCTGTTTGTTTTGTCTGTGTCCTTGTTTAGTAGAACTGAAATGCATGGCAATGTATATTTATAAACAGCCTTGTTTTGTTTACAGTCCTGGATCTGTTCTTACCGCATACTTCCTGAGCATTAGAAACACCCTCAAACAAGTGCAGTCACTCATGATGCAATAGCCTCCTAAACTCCAACTGCGTCATGAGTGGTTACACTGTGTTGGGGGTGTTCCCAAGTCTAGGAAAGATGCAGCTTGAGCTGATCAAGGAATGTAAACAAACCTGTTTTTGTGTGGTAACACCAGTATGGAGGGCAGTCTGCTTTTCACTTTTTTTTTTTTAACTATTACTTTCTCCTAGCACACCTGGTCTGCTCCCCGTATTCTGGCAACCCCTCGGGACTCCGTCTGCCATCCGTCCATCCATCCACACTCCTTCAGGGTCCTCACCTTTCATCCCCTGTGGCTTACCCCCTGCAGTGGGGTGGTGGGGAGCCCCCAACTCACCCGCCCTGTCCGGATCCAGATTCAGGCTACGCCTCCAGAGCTAGTGGACATTGGACAGCCATCAAGCTGCTCAACCAGGATGCCACTCTTTTTCCAGTTTTCTCCCTGGAGCTGGGGGCGTGCAATGACACTGGCAGAGGGGAACGTGAACGCGTCCTCACTCGCTCCCTCCAGGTGTCTGCCCCAACTCCTCCCCATTCTACAGCATGGCACCATGTCCACCGGCCTCTGCCAGGAGGCGTACAGGCACCACCTATTGAGGACCCCCCTCCACGGAGAAGGAGAGCAGTCCATCAGACGCTCAGTCCTTCTTCTCCCATGCCGACCCCCAGTGGCCCGTGCTCGTTCCCGAACATGGGTCGCCGGCATAGTGCGAGGTAAGGTGTCCAGTGCCTCAGCCCTCAGCACCACCTGGCCAGCTGTTTTTCACTTTTTTAAAGAAAAAAATAATCAGAATCAAACTACCAGCTACCTACATCAGCAGTCTTTACAGAATGCAGGCAATCATAAAATGTTTTTTTTAAACTAGGGACACGTTGAGACCTAAGGGGGTTCACAGTGTCCCTTTAGGTACAGGAGGGAAGCCTTAGTGTTTTCAGAGAACTTGTGCTGCAGCTACCATCATTAGGGAGTCTTGGCTCCCAAGGAAATGATTTGAAGTATTTGTGCCGTGAAGATCTTCGGGTCTACACTGAATTGTTATGCTCCTAACTACTCCATGGAGTTGTGATCCAATTTATTTATTAAATCAAATTTTTTTTTATTCTTTAACTGCACCTGGACAGTGGACTTATTCCTCAAAAGGCTGTAGTCGCTAACCAGTTTGCTTCCAAGCTCCCTGGAGAGGACCCTCTATATCCAGCTGCCCATTTGGACACTCTGAACCAACCTGCTGCACCCTCCTGAAGTTGCTCGATCGGCAGCACCATCACTACCCAGGTATGAACTTTTATTCTTCTGACTGTGGTTGCTATGTTGGTGGAGTGCTACCTCCCTACTTTTAACATCAGGAATACCCCTAGACATGGGGAGGGGGCTTACAATTGTAAACATTACATGCAGTCAGTGTACAAGCATAGAAAAATTAAGATAAGGATAAAGATACAAATTCCAATTATGGACTGAAGTACCGTTACAGCCATCCATTCAGGTGCCCTACAGTAGAGTGTTAAAGAATATAGAATCAGTAAACATATTATGGACATCAGCCCAGCTGTAGATTATGCCAAGAGATTACCTCTAGATAGCCTAGATCCCAGAATTCAGGCTTCCCTTGAGTATCCAGGTAACTAAGGGGTACATTTAGAGTCCATCTCTAATTGAAGCATAACCCATCTGTACCAGCACGCCTCACACTGTGTCTGAAGGCCCCAGACAGAGGATGTGAGGGTATCCACCCTGTCCCATTTTCATATTCTGGCACAAAAACACCAGGATTTAGCAGTGGCGCTGAGGGTGGGGTGCCCTTTGAGATGCAAGGGGAGAGTGCCAAACTGGATTGTGTCATTCGTTCCACTCCTTAACAGGGCTGTTTCACACTAAACCCAATCAGGCTGGCTATCCCATGAGCAGTGGACTGATGATTGCAACATCAGTAGTATAAAATGTACCACTCTCTTAAGGTGGAAATCCAGCAGGTTAAGACTCCCCCCAGCGTAATCTTGTATCAATTTGCATTAGCCAAGTCATCGAGGCCCCTTACCCCATAGGAAGTTTAGCATTCTCCCCTGGACTGTCTTTATAATCTGTGGGCTAAGTGGGAGTGGTACATTGTCTAGGCAGTATTATATTTTGGAGTCTGCCTTCATCTTGAAGGCATGTGCCCTCCCCCAGTGTGATATGTTTAGCTTGCTCCAGCATGCCAAGTCATTCTTCAGATTTGTTAACAGATGCTCAGGGCTGAGTTTCTTCATATGTTTGGTGTCCCCGGCAAAACTAATGCTTAGGTATTTGAGGTGCTCCTTCTGTGGTGTGAGTCCCTATGATAATCCCAGCAGCTTGGAAGTGGTCTCCCCAGAAGGAAGAATGGGTGATTTGGAGACACTGGCATTATATCCTGAACGTTTCCCATATTCTTTCCGTAGAGCAAGTACTGCAGGTATGGGAGCTTCCAGCCTTGTGAGGGTAAGCATGATGTCATCCATGTATGCTATCTTGTTCACCTCCCCCCAATTCTATGCCGTGCACATCTGGGTGTTCCCTTATTGCCTGCAGAAGTTGGTCTAGAGCTAGGATGAAGAATAGTGTGGGAAAGGGGCAACCTCATTGGTCCTTCTGGCCAGGGTAAAGGTTGGGGATGCTAGCCCGTTGATAGCGACTGAGGCTGAGACTCCATTATACAAGTTTTGGACCCAATTTATGAAAGTGGGTCCAAACCTGAAGGCACGCAGGACATGAAATAGATATTTCAACTCCACCCAGTCAAATTCCTTTTTGACATCAAGTGAGAGAAGCACTGCCAGGGTATAGAGATGAGAGACTTGCCATATCAGATTCTCTAATCTTCTGGTCTTGTCTGTGCCCCTGCATCTGGGTACAAAACCTGCCTGATCCTTGCCACCGACCCATAGATAACCCTCCTGATGCGCGGGTAGTCAGCACTGTCACGAAAGCCTTGCAATCCGCTGTTACAAGCAAGTGGGTGGTAACTTCCACATAATTGTGGATCCTTGCTTGGCTTTGATATCGGGGAAATCTGTGCCATGTGCATAGATAGGGGCAGGATGCCCTCCTGGCACACCTCCATTAAGGCATCCAAATGTGGGCCCAGTAAGTCTTCCTTGAAGGTAGCATAAAATTCTGCAGGAAAACCATCCATACCTTGGGCCTTCCTCGATAGCATACTGGCAAGTGCCTCCCCCAGCTCTAGTGGTGAGAAATGATTGTCCAGCACCTCTTTCAGTTCTTTGTCAGGGAGGTAAGGTTAGACTCCCAGTGGATCAGAGGGAGTGATCTCAGAGGCATACAACATCCTGTAGAACTCTAGAAATGTCCCGTTAATGTCCTGCCCTGCTCAGGACTTTTTGCCATCCACTCTCCTAATTCCTGATATCATGGACCGCTCCTGCTCCTTTTTAAGTTTTTAGGCCATTAGTCACCCCAGTCTCTCCCCTGCTTCCCAGAAAGTCTGCCTGAGTCAGAACAATGCAAATTCTGCTTTCTGGTGGAGGGTCAGATTTAATTTAAGCCTGATGCCCACCATCTCTCCCTATCTGTCACTATCTTTCCCATGTCCTTTCCCTCTGGGTCATACCTGGAAATAAGACTCAGTTCAGTGTACCTCTCCTGGTCACCAATTTTCAAATAAATAAATATTTGTTGGGAGAGCTTGGTCTCCCGTTGGGCTAGCCCTGAATTTTTTCTCCAACTCTGTGAGCCTGTCTTGTTGCTACACCAGATCATTTTGTCTAGCCTTTCTAAGCCTTGAGATATATGCTGAGCACCTTCCCTTATGAAGGCCTTTAGGGCATCCCACTATATTGCTGTGGTAGTGTCCATCGGCTTCTTATTTAGTTTTAGGAATTCCTTGATCTCGGCTCATGACGTTACAGAAAGTGGTGTCAAACAGGACTGAGGTGTTCAATCACCAGTTCTTGTGCTGCATTTGCATCCCAGGGGAGCCAGGAGAAGGATACCGGGGTATAATCTGAAATTATCACCCCACCTCCCCACCCCCACTGCAGCTTCAATCACCTCTTGAACCCGCATCACGGGGACATAGAAAAATAGAAACCGAATCTGACAGAAGATAAGGACCACTTGGCCCATCCAGTCTGCCCATTTCTCCCTGCCAGCCAGTAGTCTATCCAGGAGAAAGATTGGCATGGGTGAGAAAAGAAGGAGTAGTCTCTCCCCCTGGGATGGACTAATCTCTAAATGTCAGTCAGCCTGTTCTCCTCCATCAGACTTAGCAGCTTTCTGGAGTCAGGGGAACGCGCATCGATGGGTGGTTTGCTCCTGTCCAGAAAGTCACCTAGCACCGTGTTCATAACCCCCCCTCCAGATCAATTGTCCTTCTTCCAGAACAGGGAGAAAGAAAAACTGGGCACACAAGGACAAAATACTGGGAACAACAAAAGATCTCTTGATAAAGCCAATATGGCAAAACATTGAGTAGTCAGTGTGTGGTACTCTCACTGCTCAAATAAAACCAACAGCATTATAGCCTTTTGCTGTTCCTAGTATTTTGTATTTATGTGCCCGTTTTTATTTCTTTCTTCTAGTTTGCATTTTAACTGGTGACACCAGTGTCTCCTGCACCGGCTCTGTGTTTTGCTTACTTGTAGCTCACTTGGCCTTTGGGCTAAGGAGTGAAAGTAAACCAGGTCAGAGAAGAGAGGAGTTTGGGGCATAAGCATAACACAGCATGACCCGCTGACCCCGCTCCCCTTGTACAATAATGAACCTATCTTTGGGGTCTGAAATCACAGTGTTCTGTTTAAAGTCTACATTCTTGTGCAGCAGAATTCCTACTCCCCTGCTCTTTGTATTATAGGTGCTACCTAACACCTGTGAGACCCATCCTGTTCAAAGTTTCTTTGCTTCAGCATGCGAAAGATAAGTCTCCTGCAAAAAGAATATGACTGCCCCTTCCCTCTTCAGATGATCTAGAATCTTCCATCTTGTAACTGGATACGAGTTCCCTTGACATTCCATTGGCTATATTGGGCAAAAAGCAGAGGAATAAAATAGGGGTTTGTGCAAATATTTTAGAGGCTCTTCCTAGTACTTTGTATATGCATACTAATCTGTAAAAACAGCTAAAAGCTGCTGCAGCTAGTCTCCCCTAGCAGAACCAGGCTCGCCACCCTGGAATGTCATGTCCCAAAGAACTGGGTAGCAAGCCAAAATGTTAACGGCAATAACCAACCACAAGTAAATTACATACACTTGAAACCAGTAATAAAATCCTTTGTCTTCCTGTCTTCTGAAAATGATCCATACAGGGGGAGAGGGTGAGGCTCCTGACTTGGTCTAATCAAACCACGTATGCTGTTACAGTCCATAGTTAAGAGAGCCAGTGGCGACCCATTGAAACAAAAAAATTGAATTTGACAGCAGATAAGGACCGCTTGGCCCATCCAGTCTGCCCATTTCTCCCTACCTACACTATTACATCAGACCACGCCCAATCTACTGCTCTTTCTCCCTCCACCTTCCTTTCCACTATGATTCATTTGTGCTTGTCCCATGCATTCTTGAAGCCCACTACTGGTTTTCCTCCACCACCTCTGCTGGAAGGCTGTTCCAGGAATCCACCACTCTTTCTGTGAAGTACTTCCTCACATCTCTCCTGAATCTACCCCATCCAGCTTCATAGCATGTCCTCCTGTTCTTGAGCATCTTTTCTTCTGAAAAATACTCCCCTTCTGTATCTCTTTTACCATGTGAGGTATTTAAAAGTCTCTATCATATCTCCCCTCTTCCTCCTCTGTTCCAGAGTGTACATACTGAGGTCCTTTAGTCTCTCCTCATAGGGTTTTGATGCAGACCTTGCACCATTTTAGCTACCCTCCTTTGTACCTTCTCTACTCAGTCTATGCCCTTCCAGAGATATGGTCTCCAGAACTGGACACAATACGCTAGATGGGGTCTTACCAGCGATCTATAGAGAGGCAGCACCACCTCCCTCTTTCTGTTGATGATACTTCTCCCTGTGCACCCTAATATCCCACTTGATCTCCCTACTGCCTTGTCGCACTGCCTGGCCACCTTTAGGTCCTATTTATTTATTTAATTAAAACTTGATAACTGGGAAAGGCACACTGATCCAAGGCTCATTTTCGGGTGCGACCTGAACATCTGATATGATCATCCCCAGGTTTCTTTCCGGCTTGGTGGTCATCAATACCACTCCACCCATTTCGTACTCTGCCACTGGGTTTCTGTGCCCTAAGTGCATTATTTTGCACTTTTTCACATTGAAACCTAACTGCCATACCCTTGTCCACTCCTCTACTTTTGTCAGGTTTCTGCTTATCCTCCCCCCCCCGGAGCGTCCACCATATTGCAGATGTTGGTGTCATCTGCAAAGAGGCAGACCTTCCCTTCCCGATTCATTTGACTTGACCTCCCAGCTGTGAAACCATGCTGCCTTGGGTCTTGTAACCCACTGAATTCAAGATATTCCAGAATCCTTTCCTTCAGGGTAGACTGGGTGGGCCAAGCGGTCCTTATCTTCCGTCAAAGTCTATGTTCAGCAGTGATTCCATTAACTTTCCCACCACCAGTGTCAGGCTGACTGGTCTATAATTGCCAGCCTCCTCCCTGTTACCACTTTTGTGCAGTGGTACTATAGCCACCCTCCTCCGGAACCACTCCTGTTTCCAGTGAGCTGTTAAATAGAACTGTCAGAGGTGTAGCCAGTATTTTCTTGAGCTCCCTCAATACCCTTAGATGCACCCCATGTGGTCCCATTGCTTTGTCAGCTTTCATATTAGCAAGTCCCTTCAGGACTCTCACCTCCAAAAAAGGACTAGTGTCCACCTCCCTCCCTCCTTCCAAAGTCTTTGTTACTTATTTGTGGCCCTTCCCCTTCTCTTGCCCCTGTGAACACTGGACAAATGTATTTGTTCAGGATATCTGCCTTTTCCTGGTCCCCCTCTGCACAGTTCCCCCCTCCCTTCCCTTTTTAGCCTTATAATCCATCCCCTTGTCTTCCTCTTTTGACTTACATACCTAAAAAATGTCTTGTCCTCTTTCATTACCTCCCTGGGGTATTCTCTCAATATAGTTTGCACCATTGTGCTCCTTACTGCTTTCCTTGCTTCCCTCTGTTTCCCCAATACACTTCCCTACCACCTCCCTTTGCATCTCCTTATACCTTCTGAATGCTACCCTTTCAGCTTTTACCTTTTCAGCCACCTCTTTCAAGAACCATAGCAGTCTCTTTTTCCTCTTGCTTGTGCTCACTTGTTTAATGCAGAGGTTTGTTGCCTTTACTATGCTCCCTTATCTTTTCCCACTGTTCCTCCTCCCCAACCAGGCCACCCATCCTGCTAGGTCATCCGTGAGGTATTCACCCATCTTTTTAAAATCTGCCCTTCTGAAGTCTAGGACCCTTACCTTTCTGTGGTTTGATTCTGCAGCTGTCCTTATATTGAACCACACCATACGGTGATCATTGGTTCTCAAGTGGCCTCCCACCTTGACGTCTGCATCACTGTCCTGGTTAGTGAGTACCTGGTCCAGTATTGCCCCATCAATTGTGGGTTCACTGGCTGATTGCCTGAGGAATGCCCCCTGCAGAGTGTCCAGGATGTCCCTGCTTCTAGCTGAAGCAACAGCTTCTAACTGGAGCCACTGCTGGAAGGCCCAATCCACATCTGGCAGGTTGAAGTCCCCCACCAGCAGCACCTCCCCCTTTTCTGCCATCTTGCTAATGGCTTACACCAGTACCTTATCTAATTCCTTCCTTTGTGCTGGAGGTCTGTAGATCACTCCAGTACAAATAGTGGCTCCATCCCCCATCTCCAGGGTGACCCACAGTACCATCAGCCACATAGCTATGTTTCATTTGTAATGATAGTATATGTATCAGGACTGCTTTTTTCCTGCAGTATGGGTATACAGACCAAGAGCATTGTAGCCTCAGATGGACATTAGATAATCTGCTAACCATTTATTACCATCTTTTTACATGGACTATAGTCTATAAAGGAGGACTGTAACCATTTCCCATGGCTGTGGTGCATTAAGGTACTGGATCACTATAGCGCGGACAAAACCGCGCATGAAGAACCACGCTGTCTTAAGTGTGTATAGAACTACAGCAACAGGGGTATTAGAGCGATATGAAAATATCACTACCCCAGTCGCCATGGAACAGAAGGCAGAAGTGGGGAAAAGGTTTTTGAGCACTGCTGGTCGAGTGCTCAGTCGAGCCGCTCCCATGATGGAGTGGCCAAGGCACTCGACCCAGCAGTAGGTGAGGGGGGAAGACCAGGGTTGAAACCCTGCTTGAAAATTTTATTTTACTCCATCTGTGCGCCATGGGTAAGTACCACAATGTGAATTTTAACTGCCTTCTGTCCACCCCTCGAATTTATTATAATTATTCCAGGGGTGTGAAGTGACCTCACAAAAACTAAAAGATTCATTGGGTGCGTGGCAATTTTGTGTGGTCGACATTATGTACCACCGCTGTGTTACCACATGCTGTTTTCTATGCATGGTGTTTCCTTGCACGGTTTCATCCGCGACATTATGACCCCGTGCCATGCATTAGTACTGCAAAACTTGCATCCTGCCAGAGCCACTTGGCATTGCTGTAGTGCTTCTTTTCTGCTCCTCACTGGTGGTTGCTTTTAATTGTACTGTGGCCGTGGGATCTCTGTTTTAAGCAATGACACCTAAGGCAATCTTTACATTATGTGAACACTAGCTCTCAAATGTTTGTATGCTGTTTAGTCATGGACAATCCTCCTCCCAAACCTATAGGCAGTTGCACTATTTTTACCAGCACCTCTCCGTCTAATATAAATCAAATTTTATCTTGGAGTGTACTACTTTGTTTCTTGGTTTTAATCAGAAACAACTTTTCTGTGGTTAGTTAGTGAAACATAGCTATCACTCAGAGTCATGACAGCATTACATCACAGCAGCACGTAATTATAAGGAAGACTGAGGGACTCTAGCCATGCCTTCTAAGGAAGAGTTTTCACTCAAAGCAGGGGGACTTGTGTGTGCACAATCAGTTTCAACTTTTGGATGTATTTTGTGCAATAAGGCACTGTTCTGCAAGCTGGCAGAGTGCTCGATTTTGTATTCTTTCTTGGATTGCTTTGTAAGCACCCACTCTCCTGTGAGCATGCCAAGCTCTCTGTTCCGCAATAACTGCCCTGTACACCTAGTAAATCATCTGCTGCATTGGTACTGAGCAGCTGTAGGTGAAATTCATGACTCAATGGCCTCTAGCTGGCTTAGCCTCAACTCGGGCAAGACTGAGGTGTTGCTGATCAAGTCAGATGTCCAGGGGGCAGTGGCGAAGGGTGTTGTCACTGCAGTACCTTCTTTTTGAGGTTGCACACTCAGAGCTGTGGAAACGGTGCCTAATCTGATATTGTGGACTGCAAGCTGACTCTTGAACATCATACAGTATGTCAGCGATTGTCTGTAATGGCTTTTATCAAAGTCAAAGTCAAATTATTTATAAAAGCGCCTTTCCAAGGAGATCAAGGTGCTGTACACATTCATAAAACATACAAAATCTATGTAATATTACTTGGATGAAACCCTATTTAGAGCCTGGTGGCCTCACTATGATCGTGCATGCCTTTTGTCACATAGAGGATGGATTATTGCCAAGGCCACTGATTTATGGTGATTAAAACAATTAAATTCCATTTTCAAGACTTAAGATTCTGGAATTTCACCGGTGATCGTTACTCTAATTTCCGAATTTTGCTGGGATTCTGCTATCATTCTTTTATTATGTGCATAAATAATCAAAATTAAAGAAGGCTTAATATACAGAGCATTAAATAAAGCAAACTGAAAATAGTACAGGAAGGAATTAAAAGAAAAACACACTTTTTGTAGATTTACTGATCTGATAGAAAATACCAGATTCCATGAAATCTTTGTTTTTACCTGTGTTCAGGCAGCCCTTATTCCGGAATTTTACCGGATTTTCCAGTAAAAACCGAAAAACAGTGGCCTTGATTATTGCAATACTTTGTACCTAGGGTTATTTGGGAGCTTCGTACACTTCCTGCAGAAGGTCCAGAATGCTGTGACCTAGCTGATAGTTGGAACAGCTCGGTCTCAGCATGTCTCGCCAGTGCTTTGTGAACTGCACTGACTACCCATTCAGTGGTGTGTCAACTTTGATATAGGCTTGTTGGTTTATACGGCCCTGCATGGTCTGGATCCTAGCTATCTGGAAGATCTCCTGACCCTAAACACACCTGTTTGTTCCCTCCAGTCTGCTAAGAAGGGCCTCTTGACCATTCCTTGCTCCAGGCTGAAACTCTCGAGGGACAGAGCTTTCGAGGTGGCTGGCCCTTTGCTATGGAACATTCTTCCAGCCAGGGTTCAGAATGCCACCTTGGTGAACTGTTTTGAACATGACCCCCATTTACTTCAGCGTATGCTGAGAATGCTTGAATATGAAATATTTTATATTGTTATTTCTTTTAGATAATGCATGTTTATTTTGTAAACCTGAAGTTTCTGTAAGGCACCCAGAACCATTCAGATTGGGCAGTGTTTAAATATAGTTGTCTTGCCTTGCCTTATTTTAGTTTAATGGGGACATTTGATTTTTTATCATTTTATAACCCCCCCCCGTTAGCTGTTCACGTTCTGCTCTGCCAACCTCTCTCCCACCCTGACACCACCAGAGTGACCCCAGCCCCCCCTTTCAGATTGTCACCCCTTCACATGCCCCAGTTGTATCCCTATTGCAGGGCTGCATCTGCGAACTTGAGGATCCTGCATGATGGGGGTGGGCTCTGGAGCCAACATTAGGCCACAGGAGATTTGGAAAGCTTGTAGGGACCATCCTGCCATACTGACACCAAATTATTTTTGTATAGTCCCTTCCTTTGCTCTTGCATAGAATAATATTATATCCTTCCTCAACTCCTTCATTCCCAGAACAGTTAGAACAGACAAATAAATCTGGCAGGACATAATGAAAATTCCTTAGCTATCTATATATTGAAAAAAATGGAGATTGAAACAGGCAGTTCAGTTTCTTTTCTTTAATTGTATTTTATTGTTTTTATGAATTTGACATACAGCAATTGCCTTAAGATGACATACAAAAAAATGACACCACTATTAAGTTACTATACTTACAATAGTGTCAAATCTTCTAGAGGTACCACAGGAGAGGCTGCACTTAAACAGATTACAACACAACGTAATATTTAATTAAATCTGGAAAAGTTATTTTATAACACTGCATAATTCTATTTATTAATGCACCGACAACAGCCAAGGGAGCTTGGTGGAATGCTTATTTGAGGTTAGACTTTCTCTTGCAGGTACTTAAATCAGTTGCAATTGCTGGGACTGGACTGCTCCCACAGTGTTTTCTTTATGGACTATTCTGCTGAGTTGGCTGTGAGTATGGTTCCAAAATGCATTTTAGTTTCTAAGCTTGGAATGGTCAAGAAATTCTGTGAGTAGCTACACTGCAGTACATGCTGACATTGCTTTATATTAATGGACAACAATGGATTCATAAATATTTTAGTATGAAATTATAAATAATAAGTAGCATTTTGTTAATGTGTTGATGAGCATTTTATAAGTATGTCTTCAGTTGTTTAAAACTAATTTTAATTATGTGTGCTGTAGTGTATAAGGTTAATGAATGATAGTGCTGATACGTGCCACTGCCTTTTGATAAGCCTGTTTATAAACTATAGCAGTTTGGAGGATGAGGTACAACTTGAAAAAGAAAATGGCAAAAAGAAAGTATAAATAAGCTAACCATTAAGCTGACCAAACATATGGAGCTATTCTTCTAGTGTCTGTCCAATATAAGGATATGTTTTTGTTTTTTTTTTAATCTTACTTTGTCTCCCCCGTGGCTCCCGGTTGGCTCCTACCTCCAGGTGTCCTCTTTCTCTGGCTGCTGTCCATCCACACCCATCTCCCATTAGGGCCACCACTTTGCTACCCTCATGGCGGGGTGGCAGGGAGCCCCCAACTCCCCATCAGGACCAGATCCAGTACAGGTGGTGCCCTCGGAGATGGTGTGGTAGGCGGACGGCCATCAAGCCGCTCGACCTGGCTGCCAGTTTCCTTTTTTCCTGTCAGCAGTGGAGCATACAATGCCAACAATGGGCATGCCAGGAGTGCGTAGGCCAGTAAAGATGCAATATCTAATTTTCAGTGTGCGCCCACATTTTTACCTCAAATTTCCAACATAATCTTTTAAAGATCTAACGTTATGATCAAGACTGGTGGAATTTTTTAAATCCCATCCAAAAAGTGATTTTGCAGTGTGTCTGCAAAAATATGATCTGGAGGAGAATTGAAAATTGACAACTGTTATGTTCATGGGATGGGGTAACACAAGGAATATGTTGAATATCAGGGGTCAAAATCTGCAAAAAGTAAGTTATGAGTAAACGCTGGAATGGTTCACATTTTGACCCCAAGTTTTCAGCATAGTCTTTTTTTGACCCCATGTTATGATGAAGACAGGTGGATTTTTATGTTTGCTTGCACGAATGTGCAAGAAACATACTGCCATCATCTGAGTTTTCATAGGTGTGTCTCCCGTCTTCCAATGCAGTCAGTGTGTTTGTAGGCGTGGCCACAGTTTGCCAATGAATGCTGCAGCTGTCCATGACAGCAGTTGAAAGGCAGAGCTCTGCTTCAGTGAGCAGCGAGAAGCTACTGCCTGCGCATGTGCTCCCTCACACACACACACGCATATTACATGCTAATGCCCCCACACACACACACACTGTATGGCTGACGAGGGTGCCAATCCCCCGTCGGCTCCAATGTCCCCCCCCAAACTGACAACCGGGTGCCACAAGTCCTGCATCGTAATTCCGATGGGATGGGGCTTCCATACAAATTTTTCAAAACTATTCTTATGATCGCTCTCAGAGACGCAGGGCATATGGCCCAGTAAAACAGGCACTGTACAAGCTGAACCTGTCGGCATCATTGTGCTACCCATTGCAACTACGAGTACTTTTTAAGGGGGAGCAGCTCACCTTTGACTCACCTGCAGAAGTGGAGCTGTTTCTTGCAGACATAGCAGGAGATTAAGGGCTTCAGCAAAATTCTACCCCAATGCCACAAAGAGAAGCCCCCGTGCCTATGGACACAACGGCCCCTTGAGGTAATCTTCCTAGCCGCGATGTCAGTCCCTCATCGGCACCACAATCTGGAAGCAACTGGTAAATGTAACAGCATGGGAAACAAAGAAGAACCCCCCCATGACTGGGAAGAATATCCCACCGCATACAGACAGACAGCAAAGAAACCGGTCGAGGAGTCACCAGAGAAAACAACATCTATCTGGCAGTAGCAGTTCATCTGCATACTCCTCTAGAGCGAAAACGTCCAACTGTTACAAGCAGCTAAGGGATCTCTTACCGGCGGCATTATACATTCCAAAAAAGAGCGATAATCCGGACACAGATCCCCACTTGGCGAATGAAGATTTGACTGCTGAATGGGCTCCGCTTGATAAAGATTGGACAGTGGATCCTCAGAGCCTCAGATCAGAGCTGAGAGCTATTGACCCAAACGAACAGATCCAGGAAGAAAGAGTGTCCTAGGGCCATAATATTTCTATCTGTGTAGTAAGGAAAGTGGTGTGGCTAATAGACCTGGGGGCCCATCGCTAATTATGGCACCGTGTGTGCTTAAACCAGTCCTGAGACCCCCGAGGCTGACTCCTGGGTCAGCAGCCAGGACTTTTTCTAAACCACACTCCACGGGTAAAGACATGCTCCATTACCTAATTTAGCCGCACCGCTAGCTTTCCCGAAGGGATGCTGTGGGTTAGCTCTCACAGCATTTCTTCTGGTAGTGTGGCATTTTATATTACAGTATGTTGTTGATGGGATATACTGTTTAATCCCTGAGCAAAAAGCAAAATGTTAATGCCATGTTTAAGGTGAAAGTTGTTTACAGGGCTTGTTGCAGTATTTTGATGTTACTTCAGGATGGATATGTTGCCCTGTCCCTCGTGCCATTACCATGATTTGTGGTCAGTTATCCCTGTTCTTCCTCCTTCACAATGGCCAGTTGTGCTGTTCAATCTTGAGGCATACAACTGACTTAGTACAAGTGCCAGAATGACCCCTGCCTCCTTATTGCCGTTGACTGTTTAGTGGTGCATTTACTGTCTCCCCTTTACCAGCCCAAAGAGGGTATATTAGCTCACTGTGGTGTTAAGCTGGCTGAAGTTACTTTCCTTACTCAACCCTGGTGCTAACTGTTCTCTAGATAGGGCATTAGGGCTGTCATACTTTCTGAACCTATCCGAAACCTTGTACGAATACAGAGCATAGGAGACCAATGGGTAGCTCCTAAACAGGGTAAGAAATTGTGGAATCATATTGAATTTTCATTCACTATTCCATTAGGCAGCTAAACCAGTTATCAGTTAGATTGTTTTTGCATCAGCAGATTAAAAAACACTGGTGACTTGGTCCCCCACCTTCCCTTCCTCTCATCTTTGGCATAAGCTCCCCTAGGGAGATCTTTGGTGCGTACGCCTGACGGATATGTATGACTGGTAACCCCAGCACTTATATAGGATGAGCGAAGAGCTTACTTTGTATACCAAGGTAAGAGATAGGGTCTTCACCTCTACCATGTACTCCCCCAACCCCAGGAGCAGTATCTGACCATTGGGAGGTCGAGGAATTCGGCCTATCTCCCTGGTCGGTAAGATCCTGCACACCCAATATATGGTTGAATAGGGCAACTATTCAAGCTAATAGTTTTTATGTTTGCTTGCATGCATGTGCAAGAAACATAGTGCCATCATCCGAGTTTTCATAGGTGTGCCACCCGTCTTCCAATGCAGTCAGTGTGTTTGCAGGTGCGACCACAGTTCACCAATGAATGCTGCAACTGTCTATGACAGCAGTTGAAAATGCAGTGCCTTACAGTTGAAAGGCAGAGCTCCACTTCAGTGAGCAGCGAGAAGTTACTGCCTGCGCATGCTCCCACACACACGCATATACATGCTAATGCACCCCCACACACACACACACTGTATGGCCGACAAGGGTGCCCAATCCCCTGTCGGCTCCAATGTCCCCCCCCCAAACAGACAACCGGGTGCCACAAGTCCTGCATCGTAATTCCTATTTTTTTTCTGATACTGTGTTCGACATTTTTGTATTGATCTCAGTTCTCAATAGGATACTTGTTGAAGCATCTCTGCTGCCGTTATGCTGAGCCAGCCAGTGGTCTGTTCCATCGGGAGGGATGACACCAACAGAAGCAGTTTGCCTTCCCAGTTGGTGCATGTGGGTAACCTTTGATGCTTGCACACCGAGAACAAAAAAAATAATGTGCACAAAACGAAGTCATCTTCAGCTTCAAGATATGAATGTGTATGCGGGATACTGCACATGTTTAGTCTGAACTGCAAAACACTAACAGGACTTCAGTGTGAGAAACTAATTCTCATATCGGCTGATGGGGATGGCTGAGGGTGTCTGTCCTGCTGCTAAATATCCTGTGTCACCCAGCGGCTGCAGGTTGAGATCTGGCTTGCAAGGGGTTAAATCGACTCCCTCTGCAGAAAGTCATGTAGCAACTCGGTTTCTGAAACACGCTCATTGTATATTGAATGAGGAAGAAGAGATGCTGCACTCGGGGGCGGGTGGTGCCAGGTGGGATTCACTCCACCCCATCAGTTTCTATGAGTTTTTTCAGCCGATGTGTTTTGGAATCTTTCACACCCGAGATTCTGCTGATTTTTTAAAACCTCATTAGCTAGGATAGAAAAAAATAGTGCCGATGTACTATGCTGGATTCTCCGGCTGTGCAACTTTGGGGTTTTTGGGAGCTTCTCAGTGGCGGGCTGTGTCCCAAATGCTAAGAAAGTATGCAAGGCGTTGTTACTGTCCTCCGGTTTGAATTGGGTTTGTCCCGCTGCACGGCTGAGTAGCTTGAGAAAAGCTGGATCTCAAAAATGTTCAATCAGGAGTGGGAAGGTTGAAGAATGTTGAGGAAGCAGGAAACTATAGACCTGTTAGTTTAACCTCAGTGATAGGGAAAATGATGGAACCACTTCTAAAGGAAAGAATTGTCGAGTATCTAGAGGCCAGAGGGGCACAGAACCCTAGGCAGCATGGATTCTCAGCGGGAAGGTCATGCCAGACGAATCTGATAGATTTCTTTGACTGGGTGACCAAAGTAGTAGATCAGGGAGGGGCTGTGGACATGGCCTACCTAGACTTTAGCAAGGCATTTGACACAGTCCACACAAAGATTAATATACAAGTTAGCCAGCCTGGGAGTGGGTCCCAAGATGACAGCCTGGGTAAAGAATTGGCTGGAGAATAGGACACAGAGAGTTACAGTAAATAGAGTCCACTCAGAAGAAAGGAGGGTTACTATGTGGGTACCGCAGGAGTTCAGTGTTAGACTGGTCCTCTTCAATGTCTTTATAAGTGACATTGCAGAGGGACTGGAAGAAAAGTATGTCTCTTTGCAGATGACACTAAGATCTGCAACAGAGTTGATGCACAGGGTGGGGTGGAAAGGATGAGAAGGGACTTGGCAAGTTAGAGGAATGGTCAAATGTATGGCAGCTTAGATTCAATGCTAAGAAGTGCAAGGTAATGCACCTGGGAAACAAAAACTCAGGGAAGAGTACACAATGGGGGTGAGATACTAACAACAACAAGAATGGAAAGGGACCTGGGGTAGTCATATCAGATGACCTAAAGGTGGGCAAGCAATGTGAGAGAGCAGCAAGGAGGGCTGGGGGATACTGGGATGCATAGGAGAGGCATCACCAGCAGAAAACAAGAAGTTATTATCCCTCTGTACAGACAGCTCATGAGACCACATCTGGAGTACTGCGTGCAGTTCTGGAGCCCAGTCTCCATAAAGACATAGACAGGATGGAAGCTGTCCAGAGGAGGGCAACTAAAATGGTGCAGGGTCTGCACCGGAAGTCATATGAAGAGAGACTTAAGGAGCTTAATATGTATAGCCTCGAGGAAAGGAGGGAGAGGGGACATGATAGAAACTTTCAAGTACCTCAAGGGAATCAAAAGTCAAGAGGGTAGCATCTTTCAAAAAGAGGTGTGCAAGAACAAGAGGGCACAATTTGAAGATAGAGAGGCGGCTCAGAGTGAATTTAAGGAAGTATTTTCACAGAGGGTTGTGGATGCATGGAGCGGTCTTCGGAGGAGGTTGTGGAGTCAAAATCAGTGGTGGAATTCAAGCATGCATGGGATAGTCATAAAGGCAATTCTGGGGGTGGGGGTAGGAAGAAGTAGGCTGCTGGTTAACTAGGATCTGCAGCTTATCCAGTAGGTAGGGAAATGGGCAGACTGGGTGGGCCAAGCGGTCCTTATCTGCCGTCAAATTCTATGTTTCTATGTTTCTATGTTTCTATGTTTCTATGTAACTGCAGGGGTTTGAGTCAGCCCCCACAGCTGTGAAGTGGTCCCCACAGTGTAGCACTGCCATTTACTTATAATAGGAATGGGCAGACGGGGGTTCTGTTTGAAAAATAAGCACCCAGTAGTGCCACAAACTCAAAGTGTATTTAAAGCTCTTTCTAGAAACATAAGCTATGTACACCATGTGCCCAATTTTAAAAACATTCGTGCCACACTAACAGGCATAGTGCCTCCCTACACAAGCTTAGCGCCCTAATAGCGCATCCGACAGCCTGGTCTTTTAGCATGCCCGCTGCTGTACTGCCAAGTGTTGTGCAGAGTTAGGTTGAGGGCACGTTTATGCTAAATTCACATTACACAGACTGAAAATATTTTCATACAGGGTGCAGCCATGCAGTGGTAGATTGAAATGGTCCTGGAAGTGCTAATAGCCAGCTAGCACAGCGCTAGTTAAGGCTTCCGCTCCATGAACCGTTTCTTATGATTTACCCTTCATGCCCACTTCTCTCTGGGACTGCCCCCTTTCTGTAAGCATCCTCCCAGCCCCATTCTCCACAATCTCCAGCACTGACCCACATCCTCCCTGGCTTTTCCCCAGGGCAGTGCCCCTCCAGGCACAGGGGAAATATACCCTTCAGAACATAACGTCTCAACTGTCCCACATTAGGAAGAACTGTTCCTCATTTTGCCTCAAAAAAAAAACCTCTGTTCCACATTGAAACGGTCTGTCCCACAGTGTACAAAGCAAAAATCCAAACAATAAGTATGAAAAATGCATTGTTCAGTGAGCAGCAAACTTTCTGAATGTGAAATCACACATTCCTACAGTGTTCTGGGCTTCTGTCTCCATGATTTGATGAGGTGCCCCACATTTGTTTTTGTTTTTTTGTTCCACATTTTGAGAGGCAGTGTTCCACATTTGGAGAATGAAAGGTTGAGAGCTATGCTTCATAAGTGTTGTCCCTTCTTCAAGGGACTCCTCAGTGGGAAAGGCCAGGCAGTGGGGGTGGGACCCGAGAGTGCCCATGTTATCTGCATCACTCTGGAGTTCAGTTTTCTTGTTCAGTTTCCAGTCCGCAGAACTCTGGCATGCTACAGCCTCCCTGTACCTGCAGATTAGTACGCCAATGCAAAGTCCAGGCCAGCATCTTCCTCCCATCATGTTCCTGCTGAACTACTATCTGAGGTCCCCAAGGTGGCAGTCATGCAGTGAGGAACATAACCCTATTCCCCCCAAGGAAGTGAGTGTCCTGAGGGATGCTTGATCCCCCTTTCCTCATCCAGCTCCCAGCGACTCGAGCTTGTTCTTTAACATGGGTCGCTGGCA
The DNA here is from genome assembly GCA_016271365.2 of Neoceratodus forsteri. NCBI lineage: Eukaryota > Metazoa > Chordata > Ceratodontiformes > Ceratodontidae > Neoceratodus > Neoceratodus forsteri. The sequence goes on along the minus strand of CM057451.1, from coordinate 1,142,810,112 downwards.
TTGCAAGCATTAGCTGAACTGCTGTGCCAATGGGCTAGCTCAGAAAAACAAGTTCTCTCAATGTACTACTAATAGCATGCTGTTAAAACAGGACTTTGCACTTAGATAAGTTGCCCCTGCTCTTGAATCTCTGCCACATATCAGCAATAATAAATGAAACTGTACATCTCTGGTAGTCTAGTGGATCCCCCTCCAACTCTCTGTCCCCATGCCACTTGTTGATAAGACAATAGAGATATGTCTTGCTTGCCTAGTGACCCACCCATCCCCACCCGCTGTTCCCATTCCACTTGTTGGTAGCACCAGACTCATGCCCTGGTAGTCTAGTGACCCCACCCCTGTTTCCATGCCATTTGTTGGTAACAGTAGACATATCCCCTGATAGGCAAATATCCCACTCCAGGTACCAATATCTGTGTCCACCCCTCCCTGAGCCAGAGATGCCATCTGGCACTTATTCACCTCTCATCTCCTCTATCAGCTGCTGTTTGTCACCTGAATGAAATACATAGGAAAACACCTAAGTCCAAATGGCATATAGGCATGCACCCAGGCTTAGTTGTGTTTCATGTTATATTGTGTTATGTACCCATAACATTGTAATGACAAATATTAGGATACCCAAATGGGAGGCTGCTTAGTTACAACCACCTCTCATGACCACATCAGTTGCCACTCCTAGATCCCACCAACACAGTATAACATGTAACAAAACTAAGTCCACATGCATACACATTTGCCATTTGGGCTTATTTTTTTCCTGTACATTTCATTTGAATGACAGACAGTGACTAGTGTAGTAGATGAGAGTTGGGTAAGTGCTGTCCGCTACCTCAGGGTAAAGGGAGGGGTGGGTACATGGCCATTTGCACCTGGGGGGAGGTGGGTCACATCAGCAAGTGGCAGAGGTACGGGAGGAGGGGCGAGGAGGGAGCAACAGACTACCAGGGAATATGTGTGTTGTTACTAACAAGTGACATGGTGACAGGGAGTAGAAGGGGATCCACTAGACTATCAGAGATACACGAGTATAACTATTATGGCTGGCATGGGGTTCAGTTGCAGGAAGCTGGTGCTATATGCCTCTCTGTGCAATACTTCCATGTATACAAACATATGGAGGTATTGCACAGAACTGCTAATGGTCATATAATGACATACAAATGGCCTCCTCACCTTTGTTGCCTTATTTGGTCCTTAGCATGGTGTCATTTGAATATGGCAGTCAGTAGCAAAGGCACTAACCCATTTGGGATGTGTTAGCCCCCTTTGCTCCTGGCTGTCAGTTATCAGCAGAGGGCTGTGGTTCACTGCAGCTTGGCACTTTGCGTGGTGCTTCCATAGTCCTATATTGATATTCATACATGCCAGACAGAAGCTCTGTGCATGTACAGATATATCTCTGTCACAGTATCATGCTAATTAGCACACTGAAGTATACTTTGCACATTGCTGTTAGCAGCTTTTAAATATGGAGCCCCACAACTCAGTCTAATGCCTCTCCTAGTTGTATGCATACAACCCTATTTGATGCACACCCCAGTTGTATACATAATTCTGTTTTTCCCTTATTGTTAAGTATGTGCATTGTAGTAGAATGGTTAATGAGCTATAGCAGCCCTAATTATATTTATTGCCATTATGTTTAGTTGAAAATAAAAGCACAATACTGCTGAGCAGACACTGCAGAAACCACATAAGGTGTATAGAGTGCTCACGATAGTTCCTAGGATAACCACAACGCCAAAAATTGTGCACGCATCCCCCTTCTTTCTCCAACAAAGATGCAGCTCTGTATTTTCAGTGCAAAAAAGTGCTGACGTTTCTTCCAGTGCCAAACTCTTAAAAACACTTCCATTCTATGCTTGACATGTTTTGGAATATGCTTCTTTTCTCAAAGGCATGTTACACAGTAAGGGAAAGACCCTTTATATAGAAAAATGACATCATCAGAAGGTGACATTTGAGTTGTGTGGCATAACTGACATAAGTACATACAAACTGGAAAGTGCAGAAGTTAAAACATAAGTGTGTGTATAAATAATAAGTAAATGAATACAGTTACCTGAACCTACCATAAATATACCATCACCATGCAAAATTAAAATACAATCTTGCCTCCTACACAGAATAAGTTACAAGGTCTCCTGGTCTATGAAGACTGCATGTGAATGTCAAATTCCTTCTTACTAGTAACAGAAAATGCAGTTATTTATTAAGATCCATTATATATCATTTTATCATTGCCGTTGTTATTTTAAAGTGGGTGGGTGGGTGCATTCTGAGTTTCAAGATTGATCACCACAAACAGGTAATAAATCCAGTTCCTGGTTGCAGACCACATCTGGAAGAGATAAACAGAAAACCGATTCAGCAATCAAACAATACTATCATACAATAGTTACATAAATCAGCTGCACTGTCTTACTTGCTATAACCTTACTTTCTGGATCTGTTTCAAAAATGGAGCCAAGTCATAGTCATCATTTAGCCGGGGGAGGGGTACATGCTCCTAACAGGAAGATCCAGAATGCTTCTCTTTTCAGTAGGTGGTTATCACAGTTTCCTCCTCTTAGGTTGGGACTCGCCTTGCCTATTGCCCTATATGTGAAGTCATGTTCTGTTTTGTTCTCAGCAGAATGTATATGCTGTGCATTCACGTACTGCAGCCTGCCGTTAGTTATTGCATGGCAGTGTTGCCCCACCTGCATTTTAAATTGTCTAATAGTTTCGCCTATATGAAAAGTCCCACATTTGCATAGTGCCACATAAATTACTCCACGGGAGTCACGGGTGATACATTGCCTGATGATCTGGAGTCTATGCAGTAGGAAGGGAAATGAGCAGACTAGGCATGCCAAGCGGTCCTTATCTGTCGTCAAATTCTATGTTTCTATGTCATATTGGTTACTTGAATGTGGGTTATTAAAACAGTTGCCTTGTGAGGTAATCTTGCATGCAGTGCACCATTTACAAGGATAGCAGCTCTTAGGACTCCCTGGCACCCATATTGGGTTTCCTTGGATTTTCTGTCTGCTATGTATCAGTGTGTCCCTAAGTGTTGGTGCTTTTCTACAGGCCATTCTAGGGGGTTCTTGGGTCAACTTCCTTAGTGCAACATCTCCTTGCTAGATGTGCCTCTGTTTCTTAATAATGACTTCAAACTTGCTGGCATTGGCAGAGAAAGTTGTCACAAAGTTAAATATTTCTATTTGTGACTAGCCTGGGTGTCACTTGTAATAGTGCAAGTTTGTCATGTACCCATACCTGTCACGTTTGTTACATAAACTTGAATTAGAAAAAATAGAGTAGATGCTAGGGACCAGTTTACTTTATAGTAACTCGTGCACCAGGGACACTCTATAAAACGTTCGGGGGGGTTAAAAAAATATTTCAGAAAGCACTTTGTTACCAAAAGGGTGGCAGAATGGAACAAACTTCCAAAGTTATTCATGCTGAGACGATGGGTGAGGGGGAGATTCAAGAGGGATGGCAAATCCCTTTCATACGCTGTATTCTATTTAACCGGTTCAGAATATAGATTGTTTTGACAGATAACTATTGCTTGTGTCATGTACATTGTGGTTTGATTGGGGTGGGGGGACAGGTTTAGGGAAGGGTGGAGGGTGGTAGGATGGGGGGGTGAGACAGAGTCATTGTATTGGAAGGATTGTACACTGTGATAACTTGTCCTGTTCTGTCTCATTTATGTATCTAAAACTTTCAATAAACATTAACTTGAAAAAAAAAAAGAGGGATGGAAAATTTGGGGTGAAAATGCCAAGGAACGCCTGAGACGTTAGGGTTTCCGACCATAACGCCCCACCCTGTAGAGACTGACAGGCATCAGGGCTGTAACTTGGGATTCTCACCTGAAATGCTCATACCATTCTACACCCTGCAGCCAGTGAGAGGCATCGAGGTGTGCCTTGGACTCTTTGGCCCCAAAGTTCACCCCATTCTCCTATACAGCACCCATCTCACCGTATTTCCTGATGGAATGGGGTGAGCATAAGTCAAAGACCCCAAGGCACACCGTGACACTTGTCAGTGTCTGCAGGGTAGGGTGTGGTGAAATGGCGTGGCTGTTATGCCTGACGACCCAAAGGCACACCCCAATGCCTGTCAGTCTCTGCAGGGTGGTGGCGGGGTTGGCTTCAGTTCAATACTTCACTGCCATTCCTATTATGCAGCTCTCTAACTCCTACACTACTAATGCCAATGCCAGCAAGCAAACATTCGGCATTGACAAATGCTTGTTTAAATCCTGTCTGAAAGGTAATTTCACAGAGGGACTGCAAAATAAATGTTTCAAACAGGAATTGAACAAGCATTTGTCAATGCCGAATGTTGATTGTGTTGGTGTGTTGAGCTTGCTCACTGCCCCTCTGTCACTCACTCAGTCTGTTTCTCCCGGTGCTGCAGGCTGCTCTTTTGTACTGGGCTCCTGCCTGCATTGGCACCTTGTTCTGCCCACTAAGAAATCCTCAGCTGTCCCGACAGAGCTGCGTTGAGGTGGCTCACTCCCCCTCTCTCACTCGCTCATTCTGTTTCTCCTGGCGCTGCAGGCTGCCCTTTTGTATTGGGCTCCTGTCTCCGTTGGTGGCTTTTTCTGCCCACAAAGAAATCTGCAGCAGTCCCGACACAGGTCTGTTGAGCCTGCTGACTCCCCCTCTCTCATTCACTTGTTCCGTTTCTGCCGGCGTTGCAGGCTGGCCTTTTCTATTGGGCTCCTGCCTGCGTTGCTGCCTTCTTCTGCCCACAAAGAAATCTACAGCAGTCCTAACAAAGCTCCATTGAGCTCGCTCACTCCCCTTCTGTCACTCGCTCAGTCCATTTCTGCCGGCGTTGCAGGCTGCCCTTTTCTACTGTGCTCCTGCCTGCATTGCCACCTTCTTCTGCCCACAAAGAAATTTGCAGCAGTTACAATACAGCTCCATTGAGCTCGCTCACTCCCCCTCTCACTCGCTCATTCTGGTTTTTCCAGCACTGCAGGCTGCCATTTTGTACTGGGCCCCTGCGTGCATTGATGTCTTTTTCTGCCCACAAACAAATCTGCAGCAGTCCCAACAGAGCTCCGTTGAGCTCACTCACTCCCCCTCCCTCACTCGCTCATTCTGTGTCTCCTGCCGCTGCAGGCTGCCCTTTTTTCTACTGGGCTTCTGCCTGCATTGGTGGCTTGTTCTGGCCAGAAAGAAATCTGAAGCAGTCCCGACACAGCTCCATTGAGCTCGCTCGCTCCCCCTCTCTCACTCACTCATTCTGTTTCTGCCCGAGCTGCAAGCTGGCCTTTTGTACTGGGCTCCTGCCTGCATTGCCACATTTTCTGCCCACAAAGAAATCCGCAGCAGTCACAATAGAGCTCTGTTGAGCTCGCTCACTACCACTCTGTCACTCACTCATTTTGCTTCTCTTGGTGCTGCAGGCTGCGCTTATGTATGGGGCTCCTGGCTGCGTTGGCACCTTTGTCTGTCCACAAAGAAATCTGCAGCTGTACCGACAAAGCTCCGTTGAGGTCGCTCAGTCTCCCTCTGTCAAGCGCTCATTCTGTTTGTCCTGGTGCTGCAAGTGACCCTTTTGTATGGGGCTCCTGCCTGCATTGGTGCCTTTTTCTGCCCACAAAGAAATCCACAGCAGTCCTGATAGAGCTCCGTTTAGCTCACTCAGTCTCCCTGTCTCACTCACTCGTACTGTTTCTCCCACCGCTGCAGGCTGGCCTTTTCTACTGGGACCCTGCCTGCATTGACACCTTTTTCTGCCCACAAAGAAATCCTCAGCAGTCCTGACAGCGCTCCGGTGAGTTCGCTCACTCCTCCTTCCTCACTCATTCTCTCGTTCTGTTTCTCCCAGTGCTGCAGGCTGCTGTTTTGTACTGGGCTCTTGCGTTGGGGCCTTTTTCTGCCCACAAACAAATCTGGAGCAGTCCCGACAGAACTCAGTTGGGCTCGGTCACTTCCCCCTCTCACTCGTTCGATCTTAATCTGTCCCAAATACTGATGTCCCACAGCGACTGTGCTATTCTCCATCAAGAGTGCAAAAACATATTTTAGCCAGGATGTGAAAAATGACAGCTGTACTGTTCATAAGGAGGTGTAAAAGAATGCCACTGTTGAAAATGTGGTGTGAAAATATTACAAATTTTCGAAGTTACAAGGGTGCGTGGAAAGAGTTGAATGCACGCTTGTAACACAGTCATGTTATGGAGTTTTGTCACCAGATTTTCAACATGGGGATTTTAGGACCTCTGCTCATGAACATTGCCACTGTCATTTTCTTAATCTGTCCCGAACACTGATTTCCCACAGCGACCGCGTTATTATGTGCCGCAACTGTGAAACCACATTTCAGTCAGGATGTGAAAAATGGCAGCTGTACTGCTCATAAGGAGGTGTGAAAAAATGCCACCGTTGAAAATCTGGCATAACAATATTACTAATCTGCAAAGTTATAAGGGTGTGTGGAAAGTGTGCAATGCACACTTGTAACACAGTCATTTGATGGGCTATCATCACCAAATTTTCAACATAGGCATTTTAGGACCTCTGCTCATGAACAGTATCACTGTCATTTTATTAATCTGTCCCAGACAGTGATTTCCCACAGCAACCGCTCTATTCTGCGCCGGAACTGCGAAAACATATTTCGGCCAGGATGGAAAAATGGCAGCTGCACTGTTCATAAGTAGGAGTGGGAAAATGGCAATGTTGAAAATCTGGAGTGAAAATAATATAATTTCGCGAAGTTACGAGCGTGTGTGCAAACTGTGCAACGCACGCTCATAACACAGTGATTTTATGGAGTATTGTCACCAAATTTTCAACCTAGCCATTTCAGGACCTCTACTCATGAACAGTGCCACTGTCATTTTCATAATCTGTCCTGAACACTGATTTCCCACAGCTACTGCGCTATTCTGCGCCAGAAGTGCGAAACCACATTTTCGCCAGGATGTGAACAATGACAGCTGTACTGTTCACAGGGAGGTGTGAAAAAATGCCAATTTTGAAAAATCTGGCGTGAAAATATTGCAAATTCACGAAATTCTACGAGCGTAGCAACTGCACAGCGCACACTTCAGTAAAACAGTCGCTTTTTGATGCCCCACCAAATTTGCAACATAGGCTTTTTGAGAGCCCACCTCATGAACACTGGCACTGTTGTTTTGTTAATCGGCCCCAAAAGGTGATTCCATGCAGTGACCGCGAAATCATCTTTCGGGCCCGATTAATGCCGTGACAGTTCAAGAATTCATGAGGAGGGGTCCCAAAACCCCCATGTTGAAAATTTGGTGCCAAAATTCCAAAAAATGCCTGAGATATGCATTAAAGTTGACAAAACCCTATTTATTCCATTATACAGCTTACCGGCATTTCCTTAGTTCGCGGTCGGCTTTGAAGAGTGCAGACATGTTCCCGGTCCACCGCAGATCATCACGCCAGACTCTGGAGGTAAGTATGGGGTGGGGTGGGAGGCAGGGTAAGCAGTGAGTGGGCGCGGAGTTGCTGGAGGGGGCAAGGAGACCTCCGAGGACAGTTTCCTTTTTCAGGTTAAAAAAAAAAAAGACATCGTGGGACAGCTTTTTCTTTCACAGGGGCAATGTGGCACACTGGGATGGGCTCTCAGCATGCCAAATGGCTCTTTCTTTGGGGGCAGCAGTAGCGATGAAATGGGCACCCCCATCGGCACACAACAAAATGGGGGTTAGATTATGCCGACGGATTGGGCACCCCCGCCGGCACACAACAAAACGGGTAGATTATGCCGGCGGATTGGGCATCCCATCGGCAGACAGTGAAAGGGGGGGTTTACAGAATGCTGATGGGGAGTGGGCTCCCCCATTGGCAAAAATCAAGATTCAGGCACTGAAGCTGATGGGGATTGGGGCCCGCGTCGGCAACTAAACACAGGGCAGTTAATATTGTTTGTGAACACGCCGGCAAACCACCGCCATGTTCACAAACAATATCACTCTGTAAAGATCCCAGCCTGCAATGACGGATCGCTCCCTCATTGCAGCGAATGGCTTACACTGCAATGACGAGGCGGCCCCTGATTGCAGTGGCTAAATTGTCACAAGTTGGTGCCAATGTTCCAAACTTGTGTCACCAGCAGCCTGCCATGGCATTGGGGGAAGTGGGACAAGCCTTTGCAGGCTGTGGGGACATTAGCCACAACAGTGCCATGCCTCCATAGCCTGCTTCTCAGCAAGCTGTCCCAATATGTTTCTTGCGCTGTGCACAATCAACATAAAAATGATACCGGTCATGTTCATTGGGTGGGGTAACAAAAGGGCTGCGTGCACATTTGGAGCCAAAATCTGCAAAAAATCACAAAGTTAAGAGTAAACTCTGAAAAAATTCAATGTTTCCTCATAACTTTGTTGTTTTTTGACATTCTAACCTCAAAGTTTCAACAATGTCTTTTTATGCCCCTACCTTATGATGGTTCTACTATGCCGGGATGACACAGAATTTGCTGACCATCAGCACAGCAACGGCACAACACCAGTTGGTGTTGTGCCATCGCTGGGGGAACTTGTTTTTTATGTGGGGGGCTTTGCCCCCACCCCTTATATTGAAGGACTCTGGCCCCACCCCCACAATTAAATTAAATAAGGGAGGGCAAACACTAGAGGCAACAGTGTGGGAACCCAGCAGACCATCACAGCGAACTGCCAAAAATGTCATTGTGATGGTCTTCGCTGTATTCCCGTCGCTGTTGCGACGTGATACCCCTTAGGTTCACAGCAGGTAGGATTTTTTAAACCCAGTTTGAAAGGTGACTTCACAAAGTAAATGCAAAAACATGTTTCATCGGAGATTTGAATAATGATACCTGTCATGTTCATGAGCTGGGGTAAAAAGAGGTCTATGTTGAAAATCGGGGGATAAAATCTGTACACATCACAATGTTATAAGTAAACACTGAAAACATTAAAAGATTTTCCACAACTTCATTGTTTTGTGATATTTTTCACTCCAAATTGTCAACACAGTCTTTTTATGACCCCTCCTTCTGAACATGGCAGGCATCATTTGTAAAATACTGACCTGTGCATCACTTCATGCTTCAAGTGTCAAAACACATTTTAGCCAGGATTTGAAAAATGACACCTGTCACATTCATGAGGTGGTGTGAAAAAATGGCGATTTTAAATATTGGGGTTAAAATACTGAAAATTACCAAAGTGATGAGCAAGTGTTGAAACATTTTAACCTACCTTCATAACTTTGATGTTTTGCAATATTTTGACCCCAAATTTTCAACATAGTTCTCTTATGGCCCGACCTCATGAACCTAGTAGGTAAAAAGTTTCAAATCCTGCCAGAGAGGTAATTTTACAGAGTGACTGTGAAATCACCTTTTGGGTCAGATTTGAACAATTGTACCTACATTGTTCATGAGGTAGGATCCAAAAATGGCCATGCTGAAAATTTGGGAGAAAAATATAAAAAAATTACCAAGTTATGACTATAAGTTCAAAACGCACTGAAATACCTTGACATGCTTAAATAATTTCTTCAGTTCCCAGTCCGGCGTTGAAGAGTGAGGACATGTCTCCAGTCTAGAGAAGATTACAGAATTGAACTCGCAGTAGGAAAGAAAGGGGTAGGGGGCATGGGGTGGTGGGTGCTGAGTGGGTGGTCGGGTGGGGGAATAGTGATGGCATGGGGGCTGTGGCAACAGACATCGATGGACCATTTTCTTTTTTATAAGGTGTAAAAATAAATTAAAAAAGACCACGGGGGACAATTTTTTTTATTTCATGTACTAACACTGGGGATTGAGTACTCTAGTGTTGGCTCTATGATTGCAGGGGTACGGAAAGTGACATGGAGCTGGGAGGGATACTTGGCAGAGGGTGGGATCCAGTTGAAAGGGGCAGGAGGCATGGGAAGCTATAGGAAGGTGGGAGGGATATTTTCAGAGGGTGGAACTATTTTTAGGTTGGGGAGGAAAACAACCAGTAGGCTGATCATGACTCCACTCAGCTGGCTGCTGAGCATTGTCATGCAGATGAAAGGATAAAGCCACTCTGGATTGGAGCAGCTCTTTCCTTTTAACTATAGGAAGTCTCCACCCAGCAAGCCTCGAACTGTGTCATGATCAGCCTGACTGACCATTGGTTTGTCACTGTTGAGCCCACTGCAGTCTGAGCTGCATTTGACCCAGCAATGACACACCTTTGGAATGCCATTCTCCTAACAAGATGTTAGCTTGCACGTACACAGCATGCATATATAACAAGCATTTGCCAATGCCGAATGTTTCCTTCCTGGTATTGGCATTGGTAGTGCAAGAGTTAGAGAGATGCATAATAGGAATGGCAGTGAAGTATTGAAGTAATGCCAACCCCCACCCTGCAGAGACTGACAGATGTTGGGAGTGTGCCTTTGGGCTGTCGGCCATAACGCCATTTCACCTCACCCCACCCTGCAGACACTGACAGGTGTTGCAGCATGCCTTGACATCTTTGGCCCTTATGCTCACCCTATTCCATAAGGAAATAAGTTGAGATGGGTGCAGTATAGGAGAATGGGGTGAGCGTTAGGGCCGAAGACCCCAAGGCACACCTGGATGCTCGTCAGTGGCTGCAGTGTGGGGGTCAGGGTGGGGGTGGGGGTGGAATGGCATGAGCATTACAACTGATGACCCCAAGTCACACCCCTGACACCTGTCAGTCTATACAGAGTGGGTGTTATGGTTGGAAACCCTAATGCCCTGGGCATTTGTTGGTATTTTTGCTCCAAATTTTCATTATGGGCTTTTTGGGACCCCACCTCATGAACAGTTTTTGTACAGCGAGTGTGCCATTCAGCACCATAGGTGCAAAAACAAATTTCAGGCAGGATGTGAAAAATGGCAGCTGTACTATTCATGAGGAGGTGTGAAGAAATGTCAATGCTGAAAATCCGGAGTAAAAAAAAAATGAAACAGTGATGAAGTTGCGAGTGTGCATAGAAACTGTGCAATGCACACTCATAATGCACTCATGGGAGGCAGTATAGTACAGTGGTTTAAGGCTCTGTGCTGCAAATCTGGTGGCATCCAGCAGATCAGACCTGGGTTTGAATCCCACAGCTTCCACTTACATACTGTGTGATCCTGAGCAAGTCACTTAACTTCCCTGTGCTCCCATGTCATACCTGCAAAAAAGCTTTCAGCTTAGTGTGCTACTCCTGGTTAAACAACTAAAAAAAAAGTCATTTTTTGGAATGTTTTCACCAAATTTTCAACATGTCCTTTTTGGGACCTTGCCTCATGAACAGTGGCACTGTGATTTTATCAGTCTGTCCCAAAAGTTGATTTCACACAGTGACCGCGCCATTCTGTGCCACAGGTGCAAAAACACATTTTGGGAAGCATGTGAAAATTGAAAGCTGTACTGTTCATAGGGGGTGTGAAAAAATGGCAATTTTGGAAATTTGGAATGAAAATATTAAAAACTGATGAAGTTACGAGTGTGTGTAGAACCTGCACAATGGACGTTCATAATGCAGTCATTTTTTGGATTTTTTTTTCACCATATTTGCAACGAGGGCTTTTTGGGACCCCACCTCATGAATGGTGGTACTGTTGTGGTACTGTTGTTTCATTAATTGGTCCCAAAAGGTGATTCCACACAGCGACCGCGAAATCACCTTTTGGGACTGAGAAACAAATGACAGTGCCAGTGTTTTATTTTTTTACAGGTGAAATATTAACAAAATGGATATTGGCCGACTGGGATGGACTCCCAGTGTGCCAGATTACTGGAGGGGGAGAGGGATCAATGCCGACCCGGGGACTGGGCACCCCGAGGTCGGTTGAGAACATAGAGGCATGGGGGGTGGCACATCCAACACCGGGAGTGGGTATCACGGTGTTGGAAACATCAAAGAAGTATTTTTTGGCACATGGGGGTGGGCTCCCAGTGTGCCACATTAATGGGGGGATGGGGATACATGCCAACATGGAGATTCAGTACCCCAATGTCAACAGGGCACAGAGAACAGAGGGTGTGGGGCGGGCAGCAGCAGTGGGAGGGAGGTAACATTTAAATTTGTTGTCCTGCTGTGTGCTTGGGAGGAAGGGGGCACTGCCGCTGCAATGATGAAACTGCCCCTGATTGCAGCAGAAGATTTCTTTCAAGTGCGGCACTTGCTCTGAAACTGCCTACATCATGAGCTTCGGCATTAATTGGTGGCCGAGGGATGTGCCCATTAAAGCATCTGCTACATTGGCCACAACACTGCCACACCTCTGCAATGCTCTACTATCTCAATTTGTTTTTTATGCGCAGCACGTGCAAGCAAATGTAAAAAGGTTCTCAGAAAAGCTGCAATCTGATTGTCTGTCAGTATTCTGAGACCCTTACATTAATCTCCATTATAAAAAGGGTCTGAGAAATAAAACTTTCTGATTGGTTATAAACATTCTATCAGCCCTATGTTAATCTTTGATGAACACACATGTACAGCCTAATCATATGCTGAGTAAGGTTTAACACTATTTAAAAAACATTTTTATTATAATAGCAGTAAGGCACTCCCAGGGATTATTTTAATGGTCAGTTAATCACCCTCCAGGGGTATGTAGCACTCGGCTACGTCTCGTGCCACATTACACCCCTAGAAGGTGATTAACAGACCATTAACATAACCTCTGGTCATGCCTTATTGCTTAATTACATTGTCATATATGACCTGATCACCATGATGCATGAATTCTTCCTGTCAGCATTCCATCCTCTAACTCTGCTAACTGACTGGAATGATGTACTCTGATTTAGAAGCAGCATTTTAAACAGTTGGTGGATGAACTGTTTTATTATAAATTTCCTTCTCAAGGAGGAAAATATTCAAAAACTACATTTCTAATACTTTTCTCAATTGTTCCTAGTTGCAGCATTTTCAATACCACAGAAATGAAGTGCATCTGGGAAGAATAAGGCCAACCATGTGAGCCTAAAGATCAGTGGTTAGAGCACTAAGATGGTATTCTTGGGCCTGGGTTCAATTCCCAGTAGGTCACATTATTTCTTTCTCACCACAATCTGTGACTTTTCTTTTGGTCTATTATTATATTAGTAATAAGACACAATCAGAGGTTACATCAATAGTCAGTTAATCATCCCCTAGAGGCAATATGGCACTCAGCTGTGCCTTGTGCAACATTACACCCCTAGAGGGTGATAAACAGACTTAGTCTAACCCCTGGTCATGCCTTATTGCTTAATTGTGTAGTGCCAGTGTAGTGTGTACTGAACTCCGAACAGTGCTCGGGGGGCTAGCCGCTGTGTTCTGCACCAGCTGCAGCCATTGGGTATGACAACAAGGTAAGCCTGTATGGAGCACATTGCCATAACTGAGCCACTGAAGCTAAGGCCTCCACTGAGGTTTTTTGATCCATAGGTTTAAGCAAGGACAGTCTGATGAAATATTTTGTAGGTCATAAAAACAGCTTCAGACTACAGCTGAGACATGGGACTCCAGAAATAACATCTCATCAAGAAGATTAAATGTTTGACTGGAAAACCATAGAAGAGGTCACCACCTTCAAATATCTTGGAGTGTGGTTAGACTGCCACCTCTTTTGAAACCCATAGTGATCGCTTACTTAAAGAGCCAGTTGAACCAAAACTGGCAGACCAGAAAAAGAGGCAAATCTGAAGAATGAGTCAGTTGTAACTTTTTACTTCTACTTTTTCTACTAAAAATTTGTACTACTTCACAGAAATATTCACTTCCTCAACTATGAGACCACGGAGTCACTAATGAAATAATTCTTACTTCCTTCATTAGAAAATGTTGATGTCATGTACAGGATGGCAAATATAATCTATATTTATTAATGTATGTATTTATTTATTTATTCCACCACATAAAACCCTTTAGGCAGGGCCTCTTTATAAAGGGTTTAGAATCTGCATCAACAGGAAAAACAAGTGAATACAGTACAACTCAATGTAGTACTGAAGCAGGGCTGCAATACTTACAGTGCTTCAGACGAAGACATGCTATACATTAAAATTCACAAACCAGTTACCTTCTACATTTTGGTGCTACCATGTGCAAGCTGTGGGCATCGATAAAAATAATTCATAATAACAATTCATAATAGTTCATTTAACTTCAGCAGATCCAGATAAGGAGTGGGATGAGAAGATCAGGGATTTAAATTGGATAAAGGAGCAGTCAGCTTTTAAGGAGGGAGGCCGCTCATTCCAGAGTTTGGCAAATCTGTAGGAAAAGCCGGCTGGGCCTAGTGAGGTTTTTCTTTGGGGGAGTAGCAGGGAATGTTGAACTACTCCCCTGGTGGTGTATGTTTGGTCCACAAAGCCAAACGTAGCTTGAAGGCCAGGGGGGCAGAAAGCCATAAAGTGCTTTTCATCCAGTGATTAGAGTGGAGAAATGCAGCCAGGATTCAAGATTAAGCCAATTTAAGCTACTGTACAGTACACATGTGTGCGTGTCACATTGTAAGCCAAGGGCAAAATGGCAGGCTCTGTTGAGGACGCCCCATACTCACCATCATTTGCAGAGCTGTAGACAGTAATCCTGTAGTCTATAACACTAGTGATGTAAGACCCAACAAGCAGCTTTTTGATTTCGGGAAGGAAGCTATTTCTGTGGTGAAAGAGAAGCCTGAGCCTCGAGTTGACAGTTTTAACTAGTGTCAACGTGAGCAGGGAAGGAGAGGGTTGGGTCTAGAGTGACACCAAGATACTTGAATGTGGCCACTTGCTTCAGGGGAGTGCCTGACAAGGTGGTTATTGAAAGTGTAAGGGAGGAAGGGGATTTATTTTGAGTGGCGAAGACCATGCATTTAGTTTTCTTAGTATTCAACACAAGAAGGTTAGAGGACAACTAGTCCTTTATGGCGATGAATTCAGATTGGAGTTTCTGCTGCAGCATCCCCAGGTTTGTACCGCTGGTAAAAATAACCGTATCATCTGCATAAAGCAGAACATTAGAGGTCTTGTGGACAGTGGGCAATTCATTAATGAAAAGGCAGAATAAAAGAGGACCAAGGATAGACCCTTGGGGATCTCCAGTGGTTACTGGCTGAGTGTTGGAAAGTGCTCTATGACATTTAACTGCCTCGGTTCTGCCATCCAGGTAGTTACTGAACCAGAACACAACACCTGAGGAAAGGCCCAGGGAATGAAGTTTCCGGCAGAGGAGGGCATGTTTAACACGGTCAAATGCCTTGGTGAGATCAATATGTATGGATCTGGCAATTTCACCTCTGTCAAGGGCACAGTGCAGTGCATCTGTAAATTCCAGCAGAGCTGTCGTAGTGCTGTGATTTTTCCTGAAATTGTGTTGCTCCCTGGCAAGTAGCCCATGATTATTCAAATAGTGAGTGAGCTGATTGTTGATGGCTTTCTCTAGGATTTTAGACAGCGGAGACAAGACGGAGATAGGGCGATAGCGGGAAGGATGTCTGCACCACCTTTATGTACCGGAGTGACGTGAGCTTTTTTCCATAGCTCAGGGTCTTTGCCAGAGGATATGGACAGATTAAAGATAATCTGCAAAGGACAGGTGACCTCCTGCAGGACATGTTTGAGGAGCTTCATGTCAGTGTTATCAAGAACTAGCCAGGTTGACATTCTAGACTTACGGTATCAAATCATATCAAATCAAAGTTTATTTATGATGCGCTTTTCAACATATCAAAGCACAAATACATATCAAAATAACATCTAACATAATAAATAACAACATAAAAACAATAAAAAGCAGCAATAAACCTATTCAAACGCTAATTCAAATAGATAACTCTTCAGAGACACCTTAAATGATTCCGTGGACAGGCACTCTCTAATCTGAGGAGGTAGAGAATTCCACAGGGTTGGGGCCATGAAAGAAAAAGCTCTGGCCCCAGATGACTTAAGGCAGAACCACAGGGAATCTCCAGCAATCCTAAATCAGCGGAGTGAGTGGGCGGAGATAGCTGAGCTAGGGTCGAAGGAGATTTGTAAGCAGCCCGTCCCTGACCGTGTAGGGTCTTATAGGTCAGCAACACGACCTTGAAGGTGATTCTCCACCGCACCAGCAGCCAGTGCAGTTCACGCAGCACAGGTGTGATATGGCAAGTTCTTGGTAACCCAGTCAACAACCTGGCTGCAGCGTTCTGCACCAGCTGCAGGCGACAGAGATCCACCCCCGGCAACCCTAGATATAGAGCATTACAGTAGGTGAATACTTCCTTCTGAGAGAGCTTTTGAAGTAGAATTTGGGCCTGAGTGAGGCGTCTGGAGGCTCAGTGTATGTGATGAGGTGAATAGGAGGGTCAGGTATGTAAGATGAAAGGCCGCAAGATATTTTATTGAATGAATTAACAATGTTTTTATTTGCCATCAACTGTGGAGTTGTCAGTTATAATGGAGCAGGGCAGAGGTTTCTTTGAATTACCAAGCATTTCATTGATTTTTCCCCAGAGTTGCTTAAAGAGCAGTTGACGCTTACAGGAGAACTTTAACCAAACTAAATATTTAAACACAGTTCAACTTTATTTCACATTAGTTCTGTATTTCTCCTCCCCAATATTTATTACTGAGGTTATTCGAATGAAAGCAGAAGAGTTCATCTATTCATGCTGATTTCTCCCTACCTGAGGTCATAATACACTGCTTGTGATATCACAGTTGCATCCATGGTACAGATTATGATGTCACAACAGAGGATTATGACTTCAAGCAGGAAGTAAGCTATAGAGGCAGATGAACTCTTACGGATAAAGATCATGTATTCATGCAAATTTCCTCAGTAATAAATAATGGGGAGGAGAAATCTATATAATATATTTGGAATGCAAGCTGAATTGTACCTAAACATTATGTTTTTCAAAGTTTTCTTTGAGGCGTCAGCAGCTCTTTAAGGTGATGAAGTAGGTTTTTGTGCTGGGATCTGTTGAAGTTGGCTTTAGCTGTTTTGATGTGGGCTTTAACAGTATTATGTAGCTCCTTGTACCTTTGAAGGTATTTTGGGTGCCCAAACTTCTTTGTATTGAGCCAGTGCTTTGTCCTTTTCCAGGGTCAGTGACTTAATGGCAGGGGTGTACCATGCCTGTAAGTTGCATCTCCTATGCAGAGTCTTAAATGGGGCCGCAATGTCACAGATCTGGTTCAATTGGAGGGATTAATACTCTAACGCAGCATTAACATCCTTAGTATAAAACAGGTAGGACCAGTCAAGCTGCAGGAGGAGTGACCAGAAGTACAGAAGCTGGAGAGAGTGAAAGACACAGGCTTTAATGGATGAGGGTTCACTTTCAGCTACCTTAGCAGACCATCTGCAAGTGACAGGGGAGTGGTCACTAAGGAAGTCTGGTAGGACAATCAATCAATCTTTATTTTACCAGGAGAAAACACCATTGAGCAAGCTCATTTACAAGGTGGTCCTGGGTGGACAATTGGGCATGGTAAACACAGTGCAAAATACAGGGGGAAAAAAGAATACAGTAAAAAATACAGTGATCAATACAGTAAGGAAATATATAAAAAATGTAAATCATATATTATAAGAGTCAGCACAGTTGAGGAACAATATGAGTAAGGACAATTCATAAGATACATACACATCAATCCAAGCCAAGAAAATTTCAGCATACATACAGGAACTAAAAGTACTACTTTAATTATCAAACAACATACATGATTGAGGCAGGGTATAGAGAGTTGGGTAATAGGCAAAAGATCGAGGATAAGATGGGAGGCAGGGGTGGGGTGGGAAGGCAGAGGTTGGAGGTAAAGAATAAAGTGGGATAGAATGTCACTACTAGTAGCATAAATTAGAAGATGTAGCTAATACAGAGGGAGGGAGGGATGAGAGTAAGGCAAGAGGGGTGCAGAAAGATATAATGGAAGGAGTCAGGAGAGGGGGGGCAGAGCGGTGGTCAGAGAGAGGATATGTCAAAGAGGGGCCATAGCCAGAGATGTTACTATGCAGCAAAGTAAGGGCTAGAGGGGGGTGAGAAGGTTGGGTGAGATAAGTATGGGGAAGTAGAGTAGGATGGGAGAGTGAGAGGGGGGCAGAGGAGCAAGGTATAGCAAGAGAATGTGACAGGGAGGGAATGAGTACAGTGTTGTTACAGCCCTGGGGAGGGGAGTGCTGGAGTAGGTATCGTCATTTCTCAAGCTCCATGTCCATTTAAGAACAGCATTTGCATGTTTCCTTCAGTGTGCGATTTAAGAGAGATTTAAAGGAGACCAACTCAATGAGTTGAGAACGTTTTAAGGACTTCTGGAGGTTGTTCCACAGAGAGGGGAGAGTATAACTTCTAGCAGAAGCACCAAAGTGGGTTCATATCCTGGAGATGTCAAACAAGATGGAGGAATATCTGCGCAGAGAATAGTTACCAATAGTGTGTTTGAAGAGGACAGAAATGTAGAGAGGGAGCTTGTTAGTAATGGCCCTGTAGACCCAAAGTGATGCATTTCTCAGCCTCCTGGAGGTAAGCAGTGGCCAACCAAGCTGCTTGTAAAGGACACAGTGAAGGGTGCTGCAGGGAGCATTGGTGATGAACTTTAATGCCTTGTGATACAGGGTGTCCAGTTTTGTTAGAGCAGTTTTAGGGCAGTGGCTATATAATAGGTCAGCATAGTCAAGGAGGGGTAGAAAGGTGGACTGCACCAGTCTTATTTTAGCCTGTTGGTTAAGTAGGTGTTTAATACGGTGAAAGAGGCATAGTCTCTAAGTTTTTTGGCAATCTCCTCAATATGCACCGTAAATGAGAGTTTGTAGTCCAACCAGAAACCCAGGTATTTGAAGTTATCGACTGTTTTTAGTGGCTCTCCCAGAATAGTCACTATCTGTAGGTTGTTACTGATAGGGTTAGGAGGTGTTACGAGAGTATGGGGAGAGAGAGAAACATAGTTTTAGTGTTTTTAGCATTAAGTAGAAGTTTCAGCTGGAGCAGATTCTGTTGGAGGGTATCGAATTCAACCTGAAGGTCCTTGCATGTGAGTTCGAGAGTGGGTCTACCAGCGTACAGAACTGTGTCATCTGCATTGCCAATGTTATGATCAATACCGTTAATATACATTGCAAACAGCAGGAGCCCCAGAATTGAGCCTTGAGGTACCCCTCTCAGCAGAGTTTTGAGTGGTGAGAGATTGCCTTGCGCTTTTACCTGCTGTTGCCTGCCCACCAGGTAGCAAGAGAACCATTTCAAGGCATTTTTATGAACACCACTATTACACAGGCTTGACAGTAGCAAGTCATGATCAACAGTGTTGAAAGCCTTGCTAAGGTCCAAAAAAAGTGCTCAGACATAGTTCTTCGAGTCCAGAGTGATCTGCTAGTCATTGGTGACCTTTGTAAGGGCAGAGACTGTACTATGGTTAGGCCTATATCCAGATTGGATGGGGATAAGCAATTTATGGGGTTTCCAGGTATTCTCTCAGTTGGGTGTTAACTATTTTCTCTAACAATTTGGATAGTGTGGGTAGCAGAGAGATAGGTCAATAGTTGTTGAGGTCGCGTGGGTCACCGGATTTGAAGAGAGGAATAACATGAGCGATTTTCCAGATTACAGGGACAGCAGTGGAGATGATTGTGTCTGGGTGGGTGACCAGGACCCAGTCCAGCAGAGTGGAGATGCCTGTTTGTAGTTCACCCTGGTTAGGCAGGAGATGACCTGAGTGAGGAATATGCTTGCTAAGCGTAAGCGTAAGCCTTGCAGTTGCTGGACAGCTAGTTACAGTTAAAGTCACCAAGAACAATCTTTTCATGATGCAGGGAGAGGCCAGAGATGGTGTTGACAAAACAGTCAAAGCCATTTGTGACATTTCTGGGAGGGATGTAGGCAGCAATAAGGTTGAGGTTTTTCTCCATATTTGGGCCAAGCTTGAGATTTACTGCTAGGAGTTCACATCCAGCAAGTTCAGGAGGGAGGGGGAGAATGTGGGACGAAAGAAAGGACTTGATATATAAAAGATAAACACCCGCTTTCTTTGTACCCCTGTCAATCGTATACAGGATGTAGGAGTCAATGCCAATTTCTTTGTCGTTGATCCTGCTAGTGAGCCAGGTCTCAGTGACAGCAACTACATCAAATTGTGAGTTTGTTACCCAGAGCTTGAATTCATCTATTTAAGGTAGGAACCCACCTTTGTTAACCTGAGCCAAACCTAGGTACCCCCAGTAAGAAGTGGCAGATGCCACAGTGTCAGGGTTAGGGTGCACATTACCCCTATGAGCAGGAGAAGCATGGGCGTAGATTCGGGGGGGGCATGAGGGGCGTTGCCCCCCAAATTAATTTATCACTTTAGTTTCTTTTTTATTTAAAGTTTTCCAGCTGGCATACACTGCGTCTTTAATTGTTGAAGTTGCCCAGGCTCGCTCATGCTCGCTCATGCCACCGCGCATGGAATGCATGCAGAAGTATTGTGCCCATGGTGCAGGGGCTCTGCGCATGCACAGCACAGGCAGTACGGGAGGATGAATCATGGCCTGCCAGACAGATTGGTGTAAGTGGGAGCCCAGCCAGCACATCCTGAGGTTAACTACATGATCAGCTCACGGCTACCTCTTACACATCACATAATAGCCATACACGATGTGTCAATGGGAAGGGCAGTTTCTCCAGGATCCTCCTGGGGTGAGCCGTGACTTCAGTATTTGGCGCAGCGTGGTAGGCTGGTGGTGCAGCAGGCACGAGAGAGTCAGACAGAGATGACTGGAAAGCCAATTGGCGGCAGGGCACACTTGACAGACAGGTTGGCAGCAGGCGGGGCAGAAGGGACACAGCCACAATTCAGCCAATGATCAACTTAAAGGTCTGCAAGTACTGCCCCTTCTTGTATTCCTCATCACTGCCAGCACGATGTTCAGTGCGCCATTGTAGAGAGTCATTGAGCCATGTGTGGTTGTGTTTCTCTGTGGAGCAGCAGCGGGAGCCATAGACTACTAGTTCAGAGTCTATATCACTCTCATTCTTTTTGTTGTTGAAAAAAAAACCACTGACTGACTGAGGATTTTTTAATTTAAAAAAAGATATCATTTACTACTACAGTACTACTACTCCTCCTCCAGTCCCTGTGTGCAGCATCAGACGTTGTCATCATGTTGTGGGGGGCCTGGGGGATGAGGAAGGGCCCAGGGTGGTAGGTAGGTGGTGGCTGGATAGGAAGGATAAGAAAGGAATGCATTATAACTGTTTCAGTGCTGGTTGCACTTGTTTGCTTTAAAATAAAAAAAATAATAATTCTCTATCTCTAGTCTCTTGTCTCAGTAATTTTATTTTCTGACTGAGATGACTGAGAGAGACTGACTATCTGAATTGATTGCAATAGACAGATTAAAGAAATAGAAACATAACATAGAAACAGAATTTGACGGGACATAAGGACCGCTTGGCCCACCCAGTCTGCCCATTTCCCTACCTAATGGATAAGCTGCAGATCCTAGTTAACCAGCAGCCTACTTCTTCCTACCTCCTCCCCTAGAATTGCCTTATGACTGTCCCATGCATGCTTGAATTCCACCACTGTTTGACTCTAAAACCTCCTCGGAAGGCCGTTCCATGCATCCACAACCCTCTCTGTGAAAAAATACTTCTTAAATTACCTCTGAGCCGACCCCATCTTCAAATTGTACCCCTTGTTCTTCACACCTCTTTTTGAAAGATGCTGCCCTCTTGGACTTTGTTGATTCCCTTGAGGTACTTGAAAGTTTCTATCATGTCCCCACTCTCCCTCCTTTCCTCGAGGCTATACATATTAAGCTCCTTAAGTCTCTCTTCATATGTCTTCCGGTGCAGACCCTGCACCATTTTAGTTGCCCTCCTCTGGACAGCTTCCATCCTGTCTATGTCTTTGTGGAGATTGGGTTTCCAGAACTGCACGCAGTACTCCAGATGGGGTCTCACCAGCTGTCTGTACAGAGGGATAATAACTTCCTGTTTTTATTTATTTATTTATTTAGCTTCTGTTGACCGGGTAAGTGCACTAGACAAATCCTGCCTATTTTCAGGCACGACCCGGGGGGGGGGAATACAGATGAATGCCAACTGACCTTGAACCAGATTAAGCTGCTGGTAGTATTTTTAGTGAATGAGGAAATTTGGCCAGGACACAGGGAAATTCCCTACTCGGTTGCTGCTAGGCTGCCAGTAGGGGACAGGTCATTTTGCAAATGGCCACTCGAAGGAGTTCCAGGATGGAGGAGGCGTTTGCAGAGTAGGAGAAAAGCCTCATCTCCTGCTTATAGTATGCTAGAGGCTGCAGCTGACGTTTGACTGAATTTAATTCATTTATTAAGCTCCCAAAGGAGAATCTACAGGGAGCTGGATGAGAAACAATGAAAACTAAATTTGGAGATATTGCCTGCGATGGTTTCTTCACGTATTAAGGAAGTGAGTGACTCTGACCTTCAACTGCAAATACAAAGGTGAATGCTCATGTTTGCTGCAGCAGGTTGAACCAGAACCTGCAATCTGCAATGGCAAAAAGTGATACAAGATAAAATGGTGGAAAAAGGCAACCTGAGGAGGTGTGGAAGAAAGAAGAAGAAGGAGAGACTGGAGGATTTGCGTCGGCAGGCGTCAATAGTATGAGTCCTGGATGAAAAGCTGAAATTCAAACCGTAATTATGATTTATTAAACATAGAAGAATTACCGGTTTTAGACTCAAAAATGACTTTTAAAAGGTCGGAACAAGTTAAATTGCCTGTCGTCTTGCAGCCCAGCTCGTTTTCTTCAGAGAACATGGATTTTGTTACAGAGGCTAAAACGGAGCTTGTAACACAGCTGACAGAGAAAGGCATTAGCGCAGTGAATAAACGGAACTCCGGAGCACTCTGCTGCAATACAGGCGAGGAGGCTTTAAAAGAAGAACAGCCAGGGATGACTGAAAACATTAACACATCCAGTAACTTAAATTTTCAGCATGCACAGAAGAAGACTGAACAGGATAGCAATGCCATAAATACTGAAAGGAGCGGTAACACTTTGCAGATGGATTTTTCTGACTCTACAGTACCTTTAGATAAAATTAAAGGGTTTGTTTTAAATAAGAATGTGAAACAGGGAGCTGCTTTAGAAGATAATAACAATATTATTTATCAGTCCAGCATAGGTTCCCAATTAGGGGTCACAGAATTTTCTTTTTTGGAAGAGGGATCAAGGAAAAATGTATTTTCAAAGTCCACTACAGCAGGTTTAGAGAGAAAAAAGCACCCTTATAAGGATGGAGGGACAAAACAGCTGGAGCGCAGAAAGGCTATAAGTGGAGCAGGTTGGAGGATGTCAGAATCTGGTGGATGGATTCCTGATCCAACCTGGAGCCCTAAGTTACCATTTTCTCAGGATTTTCCTGAGTGGGCCCCAAAGGTACAAAACCAAGAAAAAGGTTCAGGTACAGGCAAGAATTTTGAAGAAAATATGATTTTAGATACTGCAAGTAATCCAAATGATATAAGTATTTCAAAAGTGGCTACTGTGGATATGGATGCCTTGGCTAAACCTGCAGTGGAATTATTGGCCCCCCCCCCAAAGGAACCAGATAAAAAACCTTTGTTGTCAGAGCTTTTTTCAAATACACAGAGAGAAGCTGCACCAAGGAGGCATGCAGTACGTTTGAGGTATAAAGGTGGTTTAGAAGTTAGACCAGACAGAAGTTACGTTGGGAAAACTTTACTGAAAGATTCTTTACATTTTCTCCTAAAGATGTATATGCATTTACACATTTCTGGTGAGGATAATTTTGACGTTAGTTTTAGGTCACAACAAGCACTTGAGCTCTTCTGGTTACGTTATGGTCAAGTGAAATTTTCCCCAATATGGGCCCCCTTTATTGTGATACCATTATCAAAGCCTTTGATTAAGTTTGTTACCATCATGTTTCGGAATGAAGGGGTATGGGTTGAAGATATTACATTCTGGTTAAAAAAGAAGTGTGATGTTTAAGTGAACGGAACCTATCCTAGACTCAGAACAATTTTGGACGGGTGGGTGGAAATACAAGGTCAAGCTAAGGCAAAATGAAACAGGAATTGAGCACATTCCAAACTCTTTTATGTTAGGGAAGGACAGAGGGGTGTGTTTCTATAGTGGACAACCCAGGGCCTGTTATAAGTGTGGAGCAAAGACTCACCTATCTAGCGTTTGTGACCAACCTAGATGTGATAATTGTGGGTAGGTAGGGCACGTAACTATGTATTGTGGTAATCAATCTCGATGTGATTTATGTGAAGCAAAAGGACATGTATTTAAATTCTGCCCTTGGGCCGCACATAAGTCATCAAACAGTTCTGGTTCTGAGTCTTATATTCAGAAGGCTCAAGGCGCTGTGGTTCAATCCACCCCATTGAAGGAAGGCTCCTTCCTGTACCTAGTTCATGTAGTACCTATCCTGAGGTTAGTGGTAAAGCAGAAAAGAAAAATAGTTTGGTTTCAAAATAGTACCAACAGGGAAAAAGTTTTCTGAGAATCAAGGAAGACAAATGATATTGTGGTTAGTAAAAGCTATTCAAAACAGAAGGAATGGGCACTCCGAATATTTTAACATTCCCCTGTTTGTTTTCTGAGAAAGTAGGAAAATCTGACAGAAAAAAGTTAGAGGATACCTTTATAATGGTTCCTCAGAGAAGTCAGCTAGAAATTTGAGTGCTAGCCCCCCAAGATTGTCAGTTAGAGACAAGTAACACTTATACGGCTCTGTTTTCATCTTGGGGAAATGCAGCAGAGGAGGAATCAGATTCCCAAAGATCCACTATTTCAAATAAATCTCAGATACTAGAGAATTATAAGGAAAAAAAAAAAGAAAAAAAGGAAAAAATGAAGGGTATTGGCCACAATGAAAGACAATGGTGTGTTCATGGGGTTCATTAAACACTAGTAGCTTATTAAATAAAGCTAAAAGGCAGGCGGTTTTTAATTTTATACATAATTTTCCCTTATCAATTTGGTTTTTGCAGGAGACATGGATGTTTTCTATTGAGCAAAAGATAACATTTAAGAAAGAGTGGATGTGGGGTCCGTCCTATTGGTCGTTTGGGGAAGCTGTTGCGGATGGAGTGGGGATTTTATTTAACTCATTTTCCTTTCAGTTACATAATTTGATAGATTTGATACCAGGGAGGGTTCTGATTTTGGATGGGAAATGGTGTGGATATTGTTTTCGGTTTATCAATATTTACAATCCAAACCAAATCTAGTAGGGTGAACTGTCTAACATTAGTTGAACCATTCTTATTCTCGACGGTAAGAGTTTTATGGGGGGACTTTAACTGCACAGTTCCAGAACTCATACATGGTAAACAAAGTGGCAAGAAGACATACTGTGATACTAACGCATTAGGTAAAATCCTTAGAAATGCAGGGTTAGTGAATTGTAATACCTCCTTAAATCTTACAAATCAGTTTTCTTTTAGAAAAGGGAAATTATTCTCACTTATAGACCATATGTTTGTTTCCTCAAACATTCATATAAAATCATTCCAAATTATTCCTTCTGAATTTTCAGACCACTCATTTCTGATAAGCACATTTTTACTTCCAGAAATGCGAGAAGTAAGACATATTAGATGGAAGCTTAATAATACAGTATTAGAATTGACCTTTATTCAGTCTCTGACAAGAAGTCTATTGAAGGCTAGGCTTTCGGTAGTGTTTTTATATACAGATTTAAGTAAATGGTGGTTAGACACGAAAGCAGACCTGCGTAACTTGTTTAAAAATACTGGAAGAAAAATCAAAAATGAGAAATTTATGCACTACCTCAGTTTGAGACAGCAACTTGAGAGACTTGTCTCTTAGCTTATATTTCTAGGAGGGATTACTCAGAACAAATATCCTTATTAAAAATGACATGAAAGAATATCAGTATGATAGGAGTAAAACAATGCAGGCCATATTAATTAATGGGGTAAAGAAATCACCTTTGGGACCCCTTTCAGATGTGTAAGGAATTTAGAGACTCAATGGGTTTAGAGGACTTGAAAAGATCTAATGGGGTATAGCAACTACAGTGTTGGAAATCAGAGAGGTAATTAAGGAATACTTTGGTTCTCTACATCCTGAAAATCTATTTCAATTAAAGAGATAGAGGACTATTTAAATAGGATTCGGTATCATATATAAGGCAGAATGCAGAAACAGAGTGGGATACTATCTCCCAGAAAGAAATTAAGGAAACTATCAGGTCACTAAAATTAAATACTTCACCTGGTCTAGATGGTCTCACAAACAATTTGTACAAAACATTTCAGGATGAACTAAGTCAATGCTTGAGCCTGTTATTTCAAGATTTTTAGATAAAATAGTATCTACCCATCTTTTCGGAAGGTTTGTTAACCTATATTTATAAAACTGGTGATAAGCAGGTAATGGGGAATTGGAGACCAATTACCCTGCTAAATCTGGATTATAAAATCTTGCAAAATACTGAATGAAAGACTTAAGCAAAACGCAGGGAACATGATCTCAATCAATCAATATTGTGGATTGCCAGAGAAGAATTCAGTCTGCTATTATGCGAATTAGAGATGTGATTGATTATTACAATGAGATGAGTTTAACAGGTTGTTTGATAGCAGCAGACCTGGATAAAGCATTTGATAGGGTTCATTTGCCGTTTCTCTTTAAAACTTTGAGGCATTAGGGGGTGCAGGATAAGTTGGTTGGATTAATTGAGCAAGTGTACCAGAATGGGATGGTTTTTCCCTTTGTGAAAGGCAGAATGGTTGCTGGGGTATCTTTAACAACAGGAGTGAGGCAAGGGTGCCCATTAAGCCCCCTTTTATACACATTTTCTATAGATCCATTCTTACGAACTGCATTAGAGACACAAAAGTGGAAGGGGATTTCCTATAGTGACAGCAGTCTGGGACAGCTGTGTATACAAGCTTATGCTGATTATTTGGTTATATATTTGGAGGATGGTTCATCAGTTTTGGGGTTTAGAGAGCATTTTGAGGAGTTTACAAAAGTATCGAATGCTAAACTTAACATAAATAAAACAAAGGATTGATAATTGGAGGAGGTGGGATCAGGGAAATGTGGTTAGAGAAGATTTATTTTTCTAGACATCCGCTTGAATTTTAGGCATTACCTTTGGTCCCAGAATGTTCCAAAGGAGAACTGGCAGAGGTACTTGAGAGTGTTGCCAACAAGGTATCTAGATGGAAGCAATGGCGTTTGTCTAAAATCAAGAGAGTTCACATAATTAAACAATTTCTTTTACCAATTATTCAATTTGTGGCAATGGTATTTCCGCTTCCAATAGAATTTGAAACCAAATTATATAGCACTTTTTTTCAGATGCTTTGGGGTAACCGTTTAAACCCAGTGAAAAGAAGTTTTACATACCTAAAAATAAAACAGGGGGGTTTAGGAATGATAGACCCGGTGGTATACGCCCATGTTTTCTTCATTACCAACTCAGTTAAAGAAGGGTTAATATTAGAATCCAGATCTGAAAATTCATGGAATTTAATAAACATGGGGAAATACTTTAAGTGTTGGACTTCTTTAGCTCCTAAACTAAATAAATATTTAAAAATTCCTGAGCACTTTAGGCCTATGGCACAAAAATTATATAAATGGGAAATACAGAAGAGGGTAGCACTGAAGTTGAGCACAAAGGATTTATATCGTCATTTAATGCAAAAGTTGTATCCACAAGAGCTGGAATTTAAACATTGCCCATTAACTTTGAACCCAATTATAGTGGCACAATTAAATAATCCTAGGTTGCCCAAAAATCAATGGGAGGTTCAGTGGTTAATTTTCTATGGCAGATTAAACGTTAGGGGAAATGCTAAATATAAAGTCTGGCAGGAGCGGTTATGTCCATACCCTGAATGTATTAATAAAGAAGAATCAATGGAGCATTTTCTTCTACACTGTTCCTACGCTGTGGGATTGTGGGATTTTTAGCAGAAGTATGGAATTTGAAATGGCTGAAAAATATGACATATGAATTCTTTGCTTTGGAGTGCCCCAGTAGGTACTTTTGGAGTTCATGTGGAGACTTTGACTCTATTCTTAGGATGTCTTAAATATTTTCTGTGGCAAGCCAGAATACAATGGGTGTTATACCAAAAGAAAATGTTGTATGTTGCATTAGTAAACTAATTGTAAAAGAGTTGGAGAAGATTTATACAATAGATATGTCAAGAGTATCTTCAGGATCACTAAAGAAATTATGGAAAGGGTTTCTGCATTTTATTAAGTATAAATAAAGTAACAAAACAAATATGAATAAATGTGAGGGAAAAATGACAGTATATCTATTGAAAGTGAATTTGTAAAAGCTAAATGGATAAATGATGTACCTTTTTTTGTTGTGTTTTTCTGTTTACTATGATAATGTGTTGTATTTTATGTTCATTTTTGCAAATAAAAACACCCCTACTCTTTTCGATAAGTGCCATGGGATCTTTAACATCCACCTGAACTACCACCAATCCAGGCAGATGGGACCTCGGTTTAACGTCTCATCCGAAAGACGGCACCTCAGAAATGCAGCACCCCTCTCATGCTACATTACAGTGTCAGTACTGGGATATTAACCCAAGTGCCAAATGTGAGAACTGAACCCACAGCCCTCTGATCTCCCGGCCTCAGAGGCGAGTGTGCTACCTACTGAGCCACTGACACTGATAAATCTACTGGTGATGCATCCCAGTATCCCCCCAGCCCTCCTTGCTGCCCTCTCACATTGCTTGCCCACCTTTAGGTCATCTGATATGACTACCCCCAGGTCCCTTTCCATTTTTGTGGTTGTTAGTATCTCACCCCCCCATTGTGTACTCTTCCCCTGGGTTTTTGTTTACCAGGTGCATTGCCTTGCACTTCTTAGCATTGAATCTAAGCTGCCATACATTTGACCATTCCTCTAACTTTGCCAAGTCCCTTCTCATCCTTTCCACCCCACCCTGTGCATCAACTCTGTTGCAGATCTTTGTGTCATCTGCAAAGAGACATACTTTCCTTCCAGTCCCTCTGCAATGTCGCTTATAAAGACATTGAAGAGGACCAGTCTAATACTGAACCTACGGTACCCACTAAGTAACCCTTTCTTCAGAATGGACTCCATTTACTATTACTCTCTGTGTCCTATTCTCCAGCCAATTCTTTACCAGGCTGTCATCTTGGGACCTCCCGGCTGGCTAACTTGTATATTAATCTTTTTTTTTTTTGTTTGTTTTCTATTTATACTTTTTACCCCTTCCTCTCCATGAATTATCCGCATGATCACGGATCCCCTGCGGCATCCCCATTATTGCAGTGCTCTCCGTGCCCCCTGGCTACCCCCTGGGTGGGGACGGACACCCCAGGCCTCTTAAGGTGCCACGACGACGGATAGGCTGGAGCCGTGGCGTTTATGGGAGGAGCCTACGGCAGCCTGAGGGACAGGCATCATAGAGGCGTCAGGAGGTAGGCTAGGTTTTTTCCCCTTTAAGGGGGGTGAGAACATGCAATGATGCCTGCGTCCGTCCGGCCCCCCTGCGTAATGCTGTTGGTCCGAATGCGTGAGGTTCTCCTGGTTTCCACCAGGAGTCCCCTGTGCATCGGCGACCGCCGCACCCTCCCTGAAGAGAGGCAGTCGTGAGATGCTTGATCCTTCTCCCCCCGGCCAGCCTTCCGGTGACCTGAGTCCGTTCCCGAACCCAGGTCGCCGGCGTCTCAAGCGGAAATCCAACCGCTGCGCCGGCGGGCCAGCCATATTAATCTTTTGTGCGGGACTGTGTCAAATACCTTGCTAAAGTCTAGGTAGGCCATGTCCACAACCCCTCCCTGATCTACTACTTTGGTCACCCAGTCAAAGAAATCTATCAGATTCGTCTGGCATGACCTTCCCGCTGTGAATCCATGCTGCCTTGGATCCTGTGCCCCTCTGGCCTCTAGATACTCGACAATTCTTTCTTCAGAAGTGATTCCATCATTTTCCCTATCACTGAGGTTAAACTAACAGGTCGGTAGTTTCCTGCTTCTGCCTTGCTCCCACTTTTGTGAAGGGGAATCACATCTGCCCTCTTCCAGTCCTTGGTTACCACCCCATCCTCCCATGATTTGTTAAAGAGGGTAGTCAGTGGTGTCACTAGTTCTACCCTTAGTTCTTTTAGAATTCTGGGATGAATCCCATCAGGCCCCATTGCTTTGTCCACCTTCAGTTTTAAGAGTTCTTTCAGAACTCTCCAAAAACCCATCCAACTCGGGCGGTGCTATGTAATGCCAGGTCTATTAGGAACAAGACTGCTATTATTGCAGATCTTGTTGCAACATCTGACCTGGCATGTATCACCGAGACCTGGCTGGATGAGAATGCAGGTCCTATTTTAGACTCTGCTGCTCTGGCTGGGTTCTTGGTGATGCACCATCCGAGATTGGATCGTAGGGGCGGGGGAGTGGCCATCTTTTTTAGATCAGATCTGAGTCTTGTGGAGGTGCCAGTTGGTAACGCCAGGTCTTTTGAGTGTATCCTGGCAGCAGGTGCAGAGTTTAGGATTCTCCTCATCTACCGTCCACCCGGCGATGGTGGAGAATTCCTAAAGGAATTCGCGGACTTCATCGTGGACATGGCATTGGAGTAGCCCAGATGGTTAATACTGGGTGACTTCAATGCCTGGGTCGATGATGAACTCTCGCACTTTGGAAAGAATTTCCTCCAACTTATGTCTATGTTGGGCCTGTCACAGGTAGTTACCTCTGCTACCCATATAGGGGGACACTCGTTAGACCTGGTGTCTACACTGGATTTGGATGTTATGCATCTGGGGGTGGAACCAAATGTGTGGACAGACCATCACACCATAAGATTCAGTTTTGGGGCACCCCCAATAGGCCTGCCTCTACGGAGATGGTCCAGTATCGCCCTTTAAGGGGAGTAAACCCAGAGGGCCTATTAGCGGTACTGGACCTAGCGGATGTTTTGGTTGAGAACATGAGTCCAGGAGACCTTGTTCTTGCCTATAATAAGGCAGTGAGCAGGGCCTTGGACCAAATTGCTCCTGTTGTTAGCCACTCTGGCCCAAAGACTCTGTGGTTTGATGGTCTTTGGAAGGAACTGAGGAGAGTAGGGCGAAGGCTAGAAGAGCCTGCGGAAATCTTGCCTGGATGCTGACAAACTTAGATTGATGGATCATTATGTTATCTATCAATCGGCAATAACCCGTAGAAGGCAGAATTCCTGTCCAGGAAGATTGCTGCGCTGAACCGACCAGCTCAACTCTTTCGGACCGTTGACAGACTGTGCAATCCACTCTGTCTACAGTCTGGAAGAGATTTTCACAAATAAAGTGTGATGAGCTTGCTCAGTTTTCGCTGATAAGATTGCCAGCATTAGGTTGGATGATATCGGCAGGCTCATTCTTCAAGGGCTTGCAGTGATCGGCAGGGGGAAACAAACACCTGTGTTGCCTGGTTTGACTTTGGTAGGCTGGAGTTCATGGATATTGTGAGGATTGTCCAGATTGTATGTCCAATCAGCTGTAGTTTGGATCCGGGCCCTACGCCTCTATTATTAAGTTGCGTAGATACTATCTGTCCGACCATTGCTGAAATTGTTTGGAAATCTCTGGAGCAGGGGATCTTTCCTGATCCCCTAAAGGAGGCGGTCATTTGACCACTCCTAAAAAAACCTTCATTGAACCCGAACTGTCCAGCTAACTACAGACCTGTCTCTAACCTGCCCTTTTTGGGCAAGGTTATTGAAAAGGTGGTTGCACTGCAAACTGGATGACCATATTACAAATCACAATGTATATTGATACTCTCCAATTGGGATTTAGGAAAAGACATAGTACTGAGACTGCTCTTGTCCGGGTTCTAAATGATCTCCTGATAGCGAGAGATCAAAAGGCGTGTACTATTTTAGTCCTTCTTGATCTCTCTGCAGCATTCGACACTGTGGACCATGGTGTGCTTTTGGAACGCCTGCGGTTTTACTGCGGACTGTCTGGTACAGTTCTGCAGTGGTTTCAATCTTTTCTCACGGGGCGGAGACAGAGGGTTATCACGGAATTTATTCCTCTGATGCCTCTCTCTGCCCTGTGGGTCCTTGAGGCTCCATTTAGCACCCATGTTGTTCGCTATCTATATGCTGCCATTGGAGAACATTATTAGGCAATACAGCTTGGGTTTTCACTGCTATGCAGATGATACCCAGCTGTATTTGTCTTTTAGTCCCGGACAGGAAGATGCAGTCTCTATACTTAACAGCTGTCTATCCGAGATCAAGGATTGGATGAGTGCCAGCTGGCTAAGGTTAAACCCGGATAAGACTGAGGTGTTGGTGGTGGACCCAGGTCACCTTGAGGTGGGTTGTAGGGCTGGGCTTCCTTCGGGCATATGGATCGATGGTGCCCAGCTCTCAACCTCAGACCGGGTGCGTAACCTGGGCGTTATTATTGACGATGGTTTGACCCTGAAGTTTCAGGTGTCATCCGTTGTCAAATCTTCCTTTTATCATCTTAGGAATATCACTCGGGTGAAACACCTGGTTCCTCCGGCTGACCTTCCGGTATTGGTCCATGCCTTTGTTACTTCTCGCCTTGATTACTGCAATGCCCTGTACCTAGGGCTACCAGGGGTTGATATCCACGCTTGCAGCTGGTGCAGGAATGCAGCAGCCAGGCTTCTGACTGGGACATCTATAGAAGTCATATTATTGCGCGTACTGAACTGCACTGGCTGCCGGTTCAGTGGCGGATCACCTTTAAGGTCGGGTTACTGACCTATAAAGCCCTACGAACAGGGACCGCGGTATCTTCCAAGATCTTCTTGTTCCCTACTGTCCCTGCTCGCTCCACTCCACCGGTGCTAGGGTTCAGGGTTCGTTTAAAACCTCTGGAGCTTGGGCTTTTTTCTTATACTGCCCCTCGTGGAACTCTCTACCTCGTCGGATAGGAGGCTGCCTGACCGTTGAGAGTTTTAAGTTAGAATTGAAAACTTATTTATTTAAACAGGCATATGGAGAGTGATTTTATTGTTTTTATTGTAATCATATTGTTATTGTTGTTGTATGTTATATGTATGTATTTTAATTGTTTATTTGTACAGCAGCTTTGGCTTTGAAGACCGCTTAAAAAATAAATTTTTACTTACTTACTTTCTTCTGTAAATGGGCTGGTATCAACTTCTGTATCCAGAGTGTTTCTACCGTTTGTTTAGGTACCTCCCTCTCTTCATTTGTAAATACTGAGCAAAATATTTGTTTAGTATCTCTGCCTTTCACAGTCACCCTCTGCCCACCCTCCTCCTTTATTAAGCCTCACTATCCCTCCTTGGTCTTCCTTCGCTCCTGATGTATCTATAAAGGTTTTATCCCCTTCTTAACTGAGTTGGCTCTTTTCCTTGGTTTGGGTCTTTGCTGTTCTGACCGCCTTCCCAGCTTCCTTTTTTTTTTTTTTTAAATTCCCCTTTATCTTGGCGGACCACCGTCTACTTTCTGCCCTAGTCACGGCCCGGAGACCTCCACCACTGCCTATAACTGCCAAGGACCCTCGGTCACCCCGGCTTACCCCCTGGAGGTGGGGCCATTATGCCTGCTCGTGACGGAACTGTAGCCTGGCGGGGTCAGCGGCGATGGTGAAGTGAGGTCCTCGGGGAGGGCTTCATCCTCCGTGGTCCTGCCCACCTTCCATTTTTTTCCTGTTTTTCTCCCCAGAGAAAGCGGGGACGTGCAATGACGCCAGCGTCCACCCGCCTCCCCACTGAGCGTCGGCAGCCTTGAGAACTCGGCCTCGCCAGAAGTCCTCAGTGCTCGATCAATGCCCACCTCCCCGAGAAGGAGAGCCGTCCGTCAGACGCCCATCCTTCTCCCCCCAGCCAGCCCTCCGACGATCCAGGTCCGCTCCCGAACCCGGGTCACCGGGGTCGCAAGCGGAAATCCCACCGCTGCGCCGACGGGCTGGCCCCCAGCTTCCTTTTGCTTTAACTGATACAGTTCTTGTCCTGCTCCTTCTGTGATTCCTTGTACTTCCTGAATGCTTTCTTTTTCTCTTGAACCTTCACTGCCACTTCCTTTGAGAACCATAGTGGTTTCTTACATCGTTTAGTTTTGTTTATTTGCTTTACACAAAGGCTTGTTACCTCTGTGATGGCAGTTTTTATTATTCCCCATTGTTCTTCCTCCCCTCCTTCCTGCCCATTTGCTAGTGCATTCCTTAGGCACTCACCCATTTTGGCAAAGTCAGCCCTCCTAAAGTCCAGTACTTTTGCCTTTGTATGGCTTGACTCTATTGCTGTGTTTATTGTGAACTATACTGTTCGATGGTCGCTAGTTCCCAGATGGCTACCCACTTCTACATCTGTGATCCTCTCTAAATAGTTACAGAAAAGATCTTGATCTTTCTCCTCTCATCTGTTGTCATCAGATGTCTCTCTGAGAAGAGAGGAAATAAATCTGCAGTGCTGGTTAGATTTCTTGCTTTAGTTTAAAATAAATCCATGTTCACTGTTCTCTCAGACTTAATTTTATTTTTCTGAGACAGATGACTGTGACTGATGTGATGATGTAATGTGATTTCTTTTCCAACCTTCTGGATGGTAGAAGTTGATATTTTATTTTATTTTATTGCAAATTGCAATTTAGTAATTAGAGAAATAAATGTGAACAGAGTTAGTTTTACAGAATATCTTGATCATTCTCATCAGGTGTCTCTCTGAGAGCGAGGAGAGGAAATCTCCCAAATCTAAATATATCGGGAAGGGACTGACTGAGCACTGGCAGATGCAGCCAGCTTGCTGGTTTAAAAAAAGTTTGCCTCTGTGTAGCTTTGATTTATATGTAATCTCATCAGTAAATGGACTACAGTCAGATCTATTCAGTTTGTCTGTCTCTCTGAGAGGACAGGAAATCTATATATCTCTCTAGTATGGGCAGCAGGGACTGAGCACTGGCAGACACAGCCAACTTGCTGGTTTAACAGAGATCAGATCATATTATCCCTGGTTTCATCTGGTTCTTCACACAGCTAACCAGAAAAGTTTGGTTTATTAAAAAAAAAAAAAATGACAGAAAAAATACCTCATAGTCCACTTCTTATATCTTTTCTAACGCATCCATTTTTGTCACAGCTACTACTGAGCTAAGAGCAGTCACACTTAGGCCCCGTCCACACTACACCGCTCAGACCCCGTAACAGACAGAAACCGTTACAGCTGGGGAGCGGTACAGTGTGTCCACACTGCAGCGGTGACGATGCGAGCCGGTACCGGCAGTCCACCCTCGGGAACTGGGCGATCATTACTGCGGCCCAATCCCGCGATGCAGCTGCGCTGCACTACGAGCCCTGCAGGGGACCGTTACCACCGATCCACACTACTGCGGTAGCATTACTGAGGCGGTACCTGTTTCATAACGTTGTTGAAACCACCTGATATGTGGTTTCAACAATGGCTAACGAAAACGCTTCTGTAACGTTACGGTGTAAACGCAAACCGTTGCGGTAATAGTTTGGGCACTCTGTAACATTACAGAGGCATAGTGTGGACAGGGCCTTAGCTGTAGTGAGCTAACTTTGAATCACTGCTTAAACAGCTGAAGTTCATTCAGCCTATTATTGCAACGCTGTAACTGGCCGGCTGTGCTGGCTAAAATTGAAATTGATAATGGACATTTGCAAGTTTTTGATAAAACAACAAATAGTTTTGAATCACCAGCACCTGATCCACAGCAGCAGCAGCAGCAGCAGGATGTTACAATGCCTCCAGGCCCAGCAGCATTAGCTTCTGGTGAGCCCGTAGTTGCAGTACGTGCACAGCAAGAGGATCATCGCATATATTCAGAGGTAGCAACTATGAGTAGGCCTTCCTCTTTCTAGCTGAAAGAGATAATTTGGCCAGTCTAACTGTCCCTATGGATCTTGGAGAAAATGCAATGGACCAATTCAACCACATTTGCCTGATTTCCCAAGGACAATGTTTGGAAACACAACCGGTCATTTTCTGTTTTTCATTACACAAAATTTCCTTGGATTGAATATTTGGTTCAACAAGATGCTGTATTCTGCTTTTTATGCCATCACTTTCATACTGAGACAGGCTATGTAGAAGATTCATTTATCAAAAGGTGTGAGAGATTGGAAAAACTTTCAGAAAAATTGTGTAAACATAATGTTTCCCAAGTTCATGTGAAATGTATGGAAAAGTGCCAATGCTTCAAACTTTGTCAAGAAACAGGTTCAGTGGCTATGAAGCTTTCAGCAAGCTATAAAACTCTCATTGAAAGGAACTGTGATCATCTTGCAAAGGTTTGTGACATCGTCAAGTTACTTTTGAAACTTGGTTTACCATTTTGAGGGCATGATGAGGGGAAAGAATCTAAACTGAAAGGAAATTTCATTGAGTTTTGTGATTTCTTTTCAAAATATGACGATTCTTTCAAGAAAATGCAGGACAGTTATTTTAACTACACAAGCCCTGACTTTCAAAATGAAGTGCTGCAGATTTGTGCAGATTTGGTTTGCAAAGAAATTGTAAGGGCAGTGAGTAAGACTGTTTTATGTTTGCTTGCACGCATGTGCAAGAAACATGAATGCCATCATCCGAGTTTCCGTAGGTGTGGCACCCTGTCTCCAATGCAGTCAGTGTGTTTGCAGGCGCGGCCACAGTTCACCAATGAATGCTGCAGCTGTCTATGACAGCAGTTGAAAATGCAGTGTCGTACAGTTGAAAGGCAGAGCTCCGCTTCAGTGAGCAGCAAGAAGATACTGCGTGCGCATGCGCTCCCCCCCACACACACACCCATGGATATTGCGTGCTAATGCGTTCCTCCCCCATGCACACACTGTATGGCCACTGGGTGCCTAATCCCCCATCGGCTCTGCTGTGCTCCTCCCCCAACAGAGTTCCAGGTGCCACGCTGGGAGCCCATCCCAGCATGGCAACAGTCAATATGGCGGTGCGGTGCCCAATCCCCATCGGCTCCCACTGCCTCAAACAGCCTTCCAGCTGCCACGCTGGGAGCCCACCCAGCGTGGCACAAGTCCCACTTCAGAAAAAAAACCTGCAAGAAAAAACCTTCCCTCGCTGTCCTGACCCCTCCCCACCAGTGCCCACCTCTGCGTAGCCTGCCTCCCCACCCCCACCTCACCCCATACTTACCTCTGGAGTCTGGCGTGATGATCTTCGTTGGACCGGGAACACGTCTGCACTCTTCAAAGCCGACCGCAAACTGAGGAAATGCCGGTAAGCTGTATAATGTAATAAACAGGGTTTTTTCAACTTTGATGTATATCTCAGGTATTTTAAGGAATTTTTTCACCAAATTTTCAACATTGGGTTTTTGGGACCCCACCTCATGAATTCTGTCACTCTCATTTTGTTAATCGGCCCCGAAAGGTGATTTCGCGGCACTGCGTGTAACCACCTTTCAGGACCAATTTACGAAATGACAGTGTCACGATTCATAAGGTAGGCCCCAAAAACCTATGTTGAAAATTTGAAGAAATTTCCCAAAATGACTGTTTTATGAGCATGTGTGCGCTGTTCCTACACACACGCTCGTAAGTTCATGAATTTTCAATATTTTCACTCCAGATTTTCAACATTGCCATTTTACCACACCTCCTTATGAGCAGTACAGCTGTCATTTTTCACATCTCACCCAAAATGTGTTTCTGTGCATGTAGCACACAATGGCGCAGTCGGTATGCGAAATCAATGTTCGGACAGATTAAGAAAATCACAGTGACACTGTTCATGAGCAGAGGTGTTACAATGGCTATGTTAAACATTTGGTGAAAAAGTCCATAAAATCACTTTGTTACTAGCGACCATTAGCAGTTTCACACCCTCGTAAATTCATGGATTTCTAATATTTTCATTCCAGATTTTCACGACTGGCATTTTTCCACACTTCCTTATGAACAGT
Source organism: Neoceratodus forsteri (assembly GCA_016271365.2). Classification (NCBI taxonomy): domain Eukaryota; kingdom Metazoa; phylum Chordata; order Ceratodontiformes; family Ceratodontidae; genus Neoceratodus; species Neoceratodus forsteri. The sequence goes on along the minus strand of CM057451.1, from coordinate 1,142,772,298 downwards.
ACAGCTGTCATTTTCACACCATGGCCGAAATGTGTTTTCGCACTTCCAACGCAGAAATGCGTGGTCGCTGTGGGAAATCACTGTTCGGGACAGATTAAGAAAATCACAGTGGCGCTGTTCATGAGCAGAGGTTCCAAAATGCCTGTGTTGACAATCTGCTGTAAAATCCCCAAACTAATTGCATTACAGGTGTGCATTCGCAGTTTCTCGCACGCTAGTGACTTCACCAGTATTTTAATATTTTCACTGCAGATTTTCAACATTGCTATTTTTGAACCTCCCATGAACAGAATAGCTGTCATTTTCACATCCTGTTAGAAATGTGTTTCGCACCTGTGGTGCCAAATGGTGTAGTCGCTGTGCAAAATCAGCTTTCGGCTAATGAACTGATATGCCACTGTTCATAAGGTGGGGTCACAAAAAACCACGTTGAAAATTTGGAGTAAAATGCTAATAACTACCCTGAGGCGTTAGGGTTTCTGACCATAACGCCCCACCCTGTAGAGACTGACAGGCATCAGGGGTGTGACTTGGGATTCTCGCCTGTAATGCTCATACCATTCCACCCTGCAGCCAGTGAGAGGCATCGAGGTGTGCCTTGGACTCTTCAGCCCCAAAGTTCACCCCATTCTCCTATACCGCACCCATCTCACGTATTTCCTGATGGAATGGGGTGAGCATAAGGGCCAAAGACCCCAAGGCACACCGTGACACTTGTCGGTGTCTGCAGGGTAGGGTGTGGTGAAATGGCGTAGCCATTATGCCTGATGACCCAAAGGCACACCCCAATGCCTGTCAGTCTCTGCAGGGTGGTGGTGGGGTTGGCTTCAGTTCAATACTTCACTGCCATTCCTATTATGCAGCTGTCTAACTCCTACACTACCAATGCCAATGCCAGCAAGCAAATATTCAGCATTGACAAATGCTTGTTTTTACTGTACTTACAGATGATGCCAGGTCATTTAATATAGAGCAGTTCTCTTTTTGCATCAGATATGTAGAAAACCTGGATGTTAAAGAGAGGTTCTTGTGATTCATTAATTGCTCGGCTTACAGAAATGTAAATGGCATTTATAATGCCACAAAGAAAACTTTAGAGAAAAGCAGATTGCAGAATCTGCCAGCAGTTGCACAGTCTTATGACGGTGCATCCATAATGTCAGGACATGTTATGGGAGTTCAGCAGCAGCTGAAAGAAGGCTATCCATTAGCAATGTATGTACATTGTATGGCCCACAAGCTCAATCTTGCCCTTGTAGAATGCTGTAAAGTGAATTGTACTGCTGTGTTTTTTTTTTTAACATAATTGAGAAACTGTACTCAGTATTTGCTGAGCCAACCAATCATCAAGTGTTTCTCGATATGCAGAAAGCTTTGGGTCTCAAGCAGCGAGAGATAGTGCAGTTAAGTGATACACAGTGGGCGTGCAAGTGGAAAAGTGTGTTTGCAGTACAAATGCAATACACTGCCATCAGGCAGTGCCTTAAACAACTCGGTGAACAGGGAGAAATGTGGTCTGTGGAAGCAACTGGTCTCTATCAGCATATGAGGGGTGTGCAGTTCATTGCTTGCTTAATTATCTTCCAAGATATTCTTAAAGTAGTTCTTATTGCTCACAAAGGACTTCAAGGCAGCGATATCACACTTGCAAACACTTCTTCTTGCATAACAGAAAACATGAACGTGTTATTTACAAAATGCAGAATTGAAGAAGGCTGGAAAGAAATGTGGAAAGAAATTACAGAATTCTGCAAAGAGCATAATGTTGCAGTGCCAGATGACCATGAAGATACACAGCAAGGTGAGCAAGCAGCTCCAAAAAGAAGATGGGTTGTAAAAACGTCAGCACATCTTAAAGACTTTCTTGTATCAACCACTTTGGGTCAAAGAGAGTGTGTAGAACTAGAAGAGGCTACATCTGCAAATACACGTACCAGTGCACCTGAAAAATCCCGGTGGCATCAGCTGTTATGTTTACCTGGTTTGGATGCCATGATTGGAGAGTTAGGGAGGCGAGTCTCTAAAGAATCCATGGAAATTGCTGGAGCCTGTGATTCAGTGTTAAAGTGCAACAAAAATGGCATTCAGCCACTCTTGCGGCAGTATGCGGACCCACTAAACATAAATCCTCATCTTGCCGCTGCAGAAATGGAACTTTCTTTCCAGTAGTGAATCTTTTATTACTTTGCAGAGGCTTCAAGAAGAAGTATCTCAGACTCTTGACCCAAACTATTACAAACTCATTTAGTTAGCTCTCACTTTGCCTGTCGGGACCACCACATCTGAACGAAGCTTTTCTGCAATGAGATGGATTAGAAACTGGTTACGTTCCATCATGGGAGAAGGAAGATTTTCTTCAGTGGCTTTCCTTCACATAGAAGTTGATTTGATCCCAGAGAACATTGTAGACGTTTATGCTAACCAAAGGGAGAGAAGAATGCAATTACATTAAAGTATTTCTGTACTAAGACAATGTAAAAGTATCTGTTAAACCACTAGTGAGAGATTAATACAGTCACGTGCAACCTGTTCAGCACCACCCCCAGTCCACCACCTGCCCCACCCCCTGCCCCCCCAAGTGTCAAAGGCAAACTACGCCTATGAGGAGGCGCAGCATGATTGCCTCCACACAGGAGGAAACTGACTGTTTTGATTGGGGATACAATTCTCATCCATACCACCCTATGCTAAAAGATACAGGGGAGTTGGCAAAGTTCCTGTATGACACATCCAGTCATGCCACATTATATAAACTTAAACACATACAACAATATCATAGATATCATCCTAGGAGATAATAGCACCACACATCACTGCAATTTTTACATCAGACTAATACTCCTTTGCTACCTAACAGGCAGAATTTCAGTGGTGCACACTAGTGTGGGGTGTGTGTGTGTGTGTGTGTGTGTGTGTGTGTGTGTGTATATGACCCCCTACGAGCTTACTGTTTGCCTCCCATTTTGCCCCTGTCCATTTCCCCAGTGTCTCACCACCTGGCACAGGTCTGTTGTGCCCCTGGATCCTCTGTCTGGCCCTTGTGTGATATTTTGATTGAAAGTGGGGCTGGAGGTAAAGTGCAGAGCTGCTGGGTTGGTTCTGCATCTTGGTGCTGTCTGGCAGTCTGCGCATGCACCATAGCACATGGGGGTTTTGCAGCCATTCCTACAGCCAAACTGATGCCTCTCTAGTGGTCCCGGTCCTTAAATTCTTCTAATCGGGGACTGGAGACCTGAAGGAGGTGCGTAAGGAGCTGCAAAAGTGTTTTATTAAGGAGTGCCTGTGAGCACTAAGAATCGGGGGTTGCCTCATGAATATTAATGAGACAATTCAAATATCGGACAGTAAGACTGCCTAGTGCCTGGGGTCAGTGTGAATCAGTGCTAGTGACAGGAAGGGGGATAAATAAAAATATAAAACTTTGCAGTTGTTCAACAGGGCGCAGTAACTGCCACAATTCAGTGGGGCATTAGTAAATATAAATGTTTATTCAGGCTGCATCTAGGGCATAAAGTGGGGGCATTGGGTGGACTGCATTTGAATTGTCATTCAGCAGCCATGACTTCAGCCTTTGACCCCAGTTACAGCCAATCAAGAGAGCCAGAATTGCTGCCAAGGACTGTGGGACTGCACAGAAGAGTAATGGAAGGAAAAGCTGGGGAAATTCTTGGCGCCATTTTACAAGACCAATCAGGTGTCGAGGAGCCTGTTACATATTAATTTTCATCAAGGACATGTTTCCAGCCAGTCAGGAGCTGCAGCGAGCTCACAAAATCAGAGACTTTTATTTCTGGTCTCAGTTAAGCGGGAGCCCCTCCAGAGTAAGGGGGGCTCCAGCCCCATAGCAGAATGATGGGGCTGCAAGGCTGGGGAAGGGCCTGCCTGGGGGTTGCCAGCTACTTGTCCCCCAGGGCCTGTGGATTGCCTTTCCCCATTTTGGAGGAATTGGTGAAGAATTTGCAACATCCAGCTGTAAGAGAGTTACGAGTATGTGAGAGGCAGAAGGATCTACACTTCAGTGGTGAGAAGTCCTGCTATAAATGTTTCGGAGTGAGAACGTTTTTTGGGATTTCCAGGAAGATGGAGGTCTTCTTGGGGGGACTGTGTGGCCACTGGTTCAAGAAGGAACTAAGGTCTGTCTGTACCTGGTTGGACTCAACATCACAAGGAAAGGGATGGACACTGGTTCAAAGAAATGTTATGGATGGTTCTGGCTTTTGGAAAGCCTATCTGTTACCCTGGTTTGAATAAACATCACAAGGAAGGGGGTGGACATTGATTTCAAGGAATAACCCAGGATGATTTTGTCTTAAGGAATGGCTATGGAAGGTTTTGGTTATGGAAAATGGTATGGGAGTCTCCCTGAAATATGGGGACTTGCCAGTGAAGCCAGGTTTATCTTCTAAAGGAGAAGAAGGAGTCTCTTCTGGTTCGTGAGCACCTGCCGTGAGGGGAAGTGATATCTGGTATGGGACAGCTCGAGTAAAGGTCTGTGTCTCAGTGCCAGGTTCAGGGTCCTGGAGGAACCCATTGTGTGCAGCTCAGTCTCACTGCAACTGTCTCCAGTGAGCACCGGAGACTGTGTCCTGATAATAAGGGGCCACAGCTGCTAGGCTGGCAGTGTGGCTGGAAATTTCTTTAGTAACTGGAGGTGACTAAACATCTTAAGTAAAGTTGGCAACTTGGTCTGAAGCTAAGAGACCAAAAATCTGCTCACCTACAACCCAGAGCCAGGTAGGGGAGCTACCACTCCCTATCAAGTGGGGCGAACAGGCCACATGGAGCCATGGGTGCATGCCTGGGTGCTAGGGGCACTCTGGACCCATATTAGAGTCAAATCTGGCTTAGCCCTGGTCTGGGTTCACTTGTGGCCTGGAAAGTCCAGCATTTGTGCTCTGCAACTGGCCTGTAAGCAGGCTGAAGGTGACAAGATGCAAGGCTCTTCAAGCAAGTTGAAGGGTCCAAGCTGCAAAGTGCCTGCTACGCGTTTCAAGCTTCCAAGTTCTCAAGTTCTGCTGTTCCAGCTACCCCAGAGCTACAGTCCCAATGCCACACAAGACTGTCTGCGAAGAGTGAGTAAAGCAGGGATTGTCCTGCACCTGGGGACTGTATATAATTACTCTCAACTTTATGCCCAGTGGCATAGTTAAAGCCTAAAGTTGCTAAAATGTACAGTTCACCCACATATCAACCATGCTGAGTTTTGCAAGTAGTTGAAGTAATCAAGGAAAAAATAAAGTTGATTGAATTCAAACTAAGTACACCACTGCCAGCTGACCAGCTGCACCACAGGATTGCAATGTATTAATGCTTGGTACCCAGGGACAGAGTTTTAGGGGCTTTATCTGGACCGGGGACTGGTACCAGTCGGAGCTTTGTGTAATGCTAACATCTTGAGAGCTAGTTAGTCTGAAAGCTAATATCTGGTCCGTCAGAGGGTTGGTGGTTGTAAGTTTTAAATGTGTAAATTCAAAATACAAAATGTCTGTTTTGATGCTGCTCTTTAAACTCCAGCACAAAATGAAAATGTTGCTTAACCTCTACTCCAGTCACGCTTTCCTAACCCTCCCCATCTAAATAAGCAGTGACTTAGCTGTTTTGGAAAATTTTGACTTGTGTGCCTATTTTTTGTGAGCATATTATTAGCTCAATTCATTAATTCCAAAGTATAAAAACTGTGGGGTTTTGGGTATGGTAATCCATGTTTGGGGTGCTTATATGGGGAGGTGGGTTGGTACAGCATCCCAGGGGGTTGCACTGTTAAATATCAGACCCATTTAAAATGTACACTGGGTGGAGGCACCACACTATTTTAATTTCTATCTTGGAAAAGAACTACCTGTAACAGCAAATTAGGAACCCAGGCCCCTTAACCTCGATCTGACCAACAAGGAAGAGGTAGTAGCCCATGGGTACACAGTGTCACCTGGGTTATATGTACAGTAAATGAACAAAATCCTGAATACCTCTGTCAGCTCCTGGCCATCTTATGTTGTGGGGTGGGTTTTGCTGTGTTTTCTATTCTTTGGTAACCAGGTAAGGCCCACTAGACACAAGTGCCTCTTTTCAGGGTGAGACTCCATAACTTGCCCCAACGCTTTGGGTGTCTAATCCCTTCCTCAGGGGGTGTGGATAAGCTGGAGACATAGACTGTTTATATGGTGGTGCTCATTAATATTAAATGGTAATTAATTAATCCAATTAAATTAATCAATTCCATGTATTAATGTACTCACCTGCTCTCTTCTGTAACCCTCCCCGGTCGCACCATGAGACGAGCATTTTGTTGCTCAGTGTGCCTTTCATGATGAACCATTTCAATAAATAAATAAAATAAAAATTACATTAAAAATAGTAACAACACTTAAAAAAACAAAAGACATAGAAAGAAATTTTTCATGAAATATACGTCTGCTTACAATTCCTTACTTTTCTTATTTTAAACCAAAACCTTTTTAGTATTAGCGTTTATATATTCTCTTTCAGAATCAAGTGCATAAACACTGTATATTTTATGGAGTAAATAAAGGGCAATGTGTAAAGTTTACTTGCAAGATCCAAGGCAAAAAAATCTCTTAGTGCAGCTTAACTACAGCTTCTCACACAATTCCTCAATGCACTGCTGCCACATGCTGCGGAATACATCCATTTCCCCAGCACACAGGCTGGAGTTCCACAGGATTGCACATATGCCTGGCATGCTAGGGGCCATCGACTGCACCCACGTAGGCAACTGCACACCACCATGGCCAGAGGGAGTGGCCTACATCAACAGGAAGGGCTACCCCAGTGTCAACTGCCAGGTGGTATCTCGATGCCAAGGCGCGATTATCAATGTCTGTGCCATACACCCTGGTGGAGCACATGATGCCTTCATCTGGCACCAGTCAGCACTGTGCCACTGGTTCGAGAGTCGGGACATCCCCACTGGCCACCTAGTAGGTGAGTATGCAGCTGGAATGGGCAGCCTGGCACAAAAGGGCAGTGTGTGTGGGGGGATTCTATGCTGGGAGTGTCAGAGGGACTGGCTGGGTAGGCTGGCGGAGCAGCCACACAGACCACCATGCTAACCCAACATGTCCCCACACAGGTAACAGTGGATACCCAGTCAGGCCTTGGCTGCTTATCCCATACCGGCACCTGTCGACCCCAGCACAGGAGAGTTACAACGAAGCACATGCCAGCACACGGAACATCATCGAGCCTGTGTTTGGACTGCTGAAGGCACAATTTCATTGGCTGCACAGGTATGGTGGTGCCCTACAGTACAGCCCCTCGAAAGCCTGTGGCCTATTTCT